>JAWZYU010000031.1:18900548-20100548 GCA_038380435.1 Ryuthela nishihirai | reverse complement strand
TTTAAAAAAGGAACGTTTTAAAATTTTTCAGGGTGATGCTAGTTTACAAAACACACACACACATATATCAACAGAAAAGCATACGTGGCAAATTGTTACAGTAAATTAAACAATGGGTTTGTTGTTCCTTTTATCCTTGAGTGGCACATTTTTGTTACACAAAAAAAACAAATGGTCAGTTCACAAGAACTGCAAAAATCAGAGCAGGGTGTAATACAGACTTGATGAAATATTGTTAGAAGCAGACATTAGCATTCTTCAAAATTTCTCCAGAACATTGCATTTTTAACGTGACATGAATTAGTGAGCTCTCAAACAGATAGCAGCCTTTGCAAATCCATTCACACACCTTTTTTGTTCAAGGCAAGCTGGGAACAAGCAAATTAACTATTAACATTGTCAGGTTGAAGAACCAAACCTGAAAACATCAGATTCCACTTTAGATTTTTTTAAGGTCTGGCACAATATGAACTGGGCGATGTGTCAGTTGATATACTGTGACAAAGATGAAAACCTATTTAACACTAAACATGAATCAAATTGGAAAAAAAAAGTACATTGCTGTAAAACACCATATATCGGATAAACAAAGGTTAGTTTCCTGACTCATAAGGGCCCACAAGAATAAACAATTTATAACAAGAACAAATATACTTATTTATTACAGAAACAAACTTATAAGTGCATTAACCATGGTAACTAATAAAGTGAAAACCTTTAAGAATTTAAACTAAATAAATAAAGCTTTCATAGTGATAAAGCATCCATGGAAGCAATGCTCACCTTATGTTTTTAATTAAACAATGAAAAAATATGTTATATACACATAAAAATGAATAACAAACATATTTTTATAAAAAGACATTTTAACATTTTTATAATAATAATAATCATTCTGAAGCAATTTTTGCTTTGTATAATAATCAAAAATGTTAATGTATTTTTTTTTAAATCGTCATATTTCCCTATTATAGAAATAAGTTGTTACCAGTTTACTGCAAGTTGAAAGCAAATGCAACATGCACATAAGACATTATTTGCACAGTGCATTCTTACTTGAATAAAAGCAATATTATTGTCTTCCTCAATGGCTGCAGTTTCATTGAAATATAAAAACCTATGAAATCTATAATACTCTTAGTTAAATAGCATATTTAATCTGACAGATTAAAAAAGTGGTATTCTATTAATATTACCTGGGACTGGCTCTCTGATGAATTCTGGATCAATGTTCTTTAAATCCATTTGTCCTTTCTAAAAATAATAAATGTTTATGTATTCTAAAGATATTAACAAAATACATGGGTCCACAATGCAAACAGTAATTACATTCATTTCTTTCAGGTTTTTTCATTTAATAAAAAATATTCCTGTTCGAAGTCAATATAGATAAAATTATGCTAACAATAAAAACTTCATAAATGCTTTCATATTTATACAACTGCTTATTTTCTGATTGGAATTATAGAATATATTTAATCAACATATTTTTTTCAAGGATTAAATGGTATACAAAAAAAAAAAATGATTGTAGAATATTAAGTATCACAGCTTATACAAAGTATTCATTTCACGACCCTTAATCATTATATAACCTTAGTCAAAGCAGGGCTACAGTCAAGGTCAAACGACAGAGATAAAGCAGCTATGATCCATGTAATGTTCATTACTGAAATGAGCAGTTAAAATATAAATAACTGTAAATATAAAACCTTGCATGAGCATAATTTTTATAATCATCGAACTATATTTTTTGACAGTTTTAAACTCATGGGGATGCATCACATGTAGGACTACTTATATGGCTACAAAATGTGAAGGACTGGACTGGGGGTTGGATACCCTTGTTTTAAGGGTAGGTAACTTTGACAGAGTATTTCAAATTAATTTGCTTTTTACATACGAAGAACCCTTACCAAATTAAAAAAAAAAGTTTTACAACAAAAGTAACATGCTGCAGGTGAAATTGTGCATTAAAAAATATATAATTACTACTATCTGAAGCAGTCTGTAAATGGTAGCTAGGCATAAACTGGAAGGAAAGCTGTGTGCCAATCCCCAGTGATGATGCACAGAACCAACCAGGCCTAGCACCTAATGTTTGACCCCACCTTATCATGGTGCAGGCCATCACTACCTTTCGAAAGAGTTATTCTCTTTTGGAAGGGATTAGAGAGGAGTAGGCCACACTGCCACAGAACTGATAGTGTCCACTGAACTGGTCTCTATGGCACCTTCTTTAATTTTTTTTCTGTCTTGTTGAGGAGTGGTTAATTTCACAGGGTCTTGATGTTGACCATTTATACCAACTAGACTGGGCTGGTTTATGGCTTTGAGCTTGATTATGGATCCTGGACTTTCTGCACTGGTGGACCTCTGTTTAGGGAAAATCTGCTGCTATGTTTTCTGTTTGCTTATGGGTTGCCAGTCCAAAGTGAACAGAGGCCAGGATACCTTATATCAGCTGGTGGATAATCCTGATCAGAGGCCATCACAGATACCTGAACTCTCACTTAGCTATTCTGAACATCGCCAATTCTACATTGGATAATGTGTCTCAGGCAGGCCAGTTTCTGTCTAGATTCTGGTTCTTGAAAAGGTCCACTTGAAAAGTGTGCCTGATGTTCCTATCAGCATAGGTGGTTTCAGCCTTTGGTGATGGGGGAATGGGTCTTTGCCCCATGCCTGTAATTCGGGGGCTGTTTGATATTGTTGGCCCTACCTCTCTCAATAAACCTGATTTCTTTAAAAATACTACTAATCATTTTCTCTCTGCAGGTACATGGAATGTGAGGATGTTACATAGAGATTATTCTCTTGACGTCCTCACACAGGAATTCCAGTGTTATAACCTAGATATTCTAGACTTGCAAGGGACCAGTGGCCAGGGAAAAGGTCAGACTTAAGAATAATTTTAAATTTTTCTTCTCAAGGAGGGAGGATGGAAATCATCTCCAAGGTGTAGGTTTGCTACTCAGCAGACATACCAGTGATGTTCTTCTAGGATATGACTGCATTAATAAAAGATTTCTTACAGCTAAATTTAAAACAAAAATTAAAGATTTGAATTCATTGTTATACCCCATTGAGGACTCTGAGGAGAATGAGAAAGATAGGTTTTACAGACAACTTCAGAATATTTTGAATTCTCTCAAGGGGCTATTTCTCTTGTGCTAGGTGACTTCAATGCTAAAGTTGGTACTGTGACCCCTTCCTTTGGGCAGGAGTGTTAGGTCCCTTTGGCATTGGTAGTTCGCTATGCTATTTTGCTCTTTGCATGGCTAGTTTGATTAGGAATACCAGGCAAAGGAGTAAGCAACCTCCTTTGAGCAGCATATTGTGCAGAGAGAGACTTCTTTGGTTTGGCCAAGTTGCCCATATGAATAACTATAGAACAGTGAATGGGATTATGAACAGTGTGCCTAAATGCTTCAGGAAAAGGGAGAAACCTAGGATGTGATAGGCAAACAATGTGCTTGCTGATTTTGGCCTACAGGGGTCAAATACAGCAGCTGTAACCCAGGACAGACATGTCTGGAGAGGAAAATTACAGTTTGATAGGACCTCCATAGCCCATAACTGCATGAGGAATTTGTGTGTGTATGTGTGTGTGTACATTTTCTCTTAAAATGCTTAATTTAAAAATTATAGAGCTTCAAAATCAGCTTCCACTGACATAACATGGAGGGATGTGGTCATAATTCAGTGAACACTGGGTGTATATCCTCTACTTTCTGCCCACACACCTAAAAAAAAATGGGGGAAGAAAATATCAGGGTTTGATCATAATGAGTTGCATGTGGCTGGAGAATGTCATCTACAATATATTTTGGAGAGTTTAATTGAGTTAAGCAGGGGAAGAACACTGAGAAGTGCTGAAAGTAATAAAAATTACCTCATGCTTCTTATTAACAAAATTAATAAAATAGAAATACAGTTTAAATAATATCCTACCAGGATATTACAGAACATACATATGTTGATAGTATTTGAAACCTAATAGAAGTGATCCATAATAAATTCACTGATTACCTGTAGAAATATACTTCAACAATGATTAAAACATCTTAAAAAAATTATCCCTGCATCAGCGATAATTTTTTTCAGATGTTTTGACAAATAGAAGTGATTTGTATATTTTTCTCACAATAAACAATGTCATTTCATTTTCAAGTTTTGTTTTTTTCAAGTTTTTTCATCACAATAAACAATGTCATTCATTTTCAAGTTATAAATTCAAACTTCCCACATGCATATGAATATTTGGTGCCACACACTGGCAGAAGAAATTACTATCATACAGTTGCATAAGACAGCTAGTACAGTTAACTAAAATCACAATAGAATGATTCTTCTATGGTTCGGTTAGCAAATGCTCCTCCTGCAGCATACCAATTCATAACATCAATAGCTACTTCAAATTAGGAATTTATATTTACAGCCTTTCAGGTACCATTACATAAAGATCACAAATGGATCAGTTTTTCAGTGGTAAGTATCACGGGAAAACATTCTGTAGACAAGTAACACTTGAAATAATTAGTTGAAAAAAAAATTAATTGTCCTGAGTGGGATTCAAACTCACTCAGGACAATCAAATCATGAAAATCAATTTTACTTCAGAAGTATGCCAGGCATGCTTTCTGAATCCCACTTAGGCAACCAATTAGTCATTTTAACTTTCAAATATATAAAGATCATAAATGGGAAAACTTTTGAATTAATTTTAATTATTAGTTAACAAAAAAGTTAAGACATAGGTCAGCATATTAACTGAACAGTAAAACTGGAAAAGCAAATATTCCAATTGATTCAAATTTCTATTAAAAACCTTCGTATATTACATTCTATCCTGTTATGAACTGAGATACATTACCTGACTTTTGTTCATCTCTAATAAGAGCCAAATTACTGATAACAGTAAAAGCAACATATATAAATAATAAATAAATAATAAAGACTTACAACATTAGGATTATAAGGTGGGGAAATAGATTTCGATTCTAGATCAAGCCAGTTAATAGGACGGAAAAAATCATGGTTCTTGATTTCATCAACATCACGTTCACATCCCAATCTTTTAGATTTGTCTTTCTGAAGTAACTGTAAGATATTTTGAAATATTATTCATAAACATCTAAAACATTTAAAAAAAATCTTAACTGCATTTACTGCATCAATTAAAATTATTTTTACTACAAAACTGAGTAAAAAAATTAGAAGGTTTGAACTATTAAAATATTATAGTATAAAGTCCTGTGGTAAGCAGCTGCTTGAGGAGATATTTTTTTTTATTTTAAAAAACTTTTTGGGCTCAGTTGTTTTACCTCTGAGTGGAACTTTTTTTGCACACCATGGGCTAAATGGCCAGGTTACATGGACCCCGAAGGCTCAGAGAAGGTTGGGGGAGGGGACCCACTGGAACAGCTGTTTAGAGACAGATGGTAGCCTCCCGTCAAGGCCATCCAGTGTGTTCTTTAACATCCACAGGGTATGGCTCTCCCGCACACGGGGTCATGGTTTAATGTCCCATCTGATGGACGGCAGCATTTCCAAGACCACCGGTATTTCCTACTGACTGTGGGCAGGGCAGGGAATTTTACGGAGATAAATTTCAATGCTGACCCAGCTGGGACTCGAACCTGGGAACTGCAGATTACGAGCCTGGCGTGCTACTGACTGAGCCACCCCCGCCCCCTTAAAAAAACTGTATTATAGTCAAATCTATTAGTACTTTAGTAGGTTTGGTTATAAACAGAGAAAAAACTAAAGTGATGAAAATTGATCAGGCAGGCTGTGATTCAGTTAATCTGAATGGTTGCAGTCTTGAGCAGGTGTCACAGTTTAATTATCTTGGTAGCTATGTAACAGATACTGGTGATGTGTGGCATGAGATTAACAGACGGATAGGGATTGCTGCTGGGACTTTTAAGAATCTATGGAGAGTGTGCAGAAATAGGCATATATACCTGAAGACTAAATTTAGACTGTATAATAGTTTGGTTCTTTCTAGGGTTAGTTATGGCAGTGAAACTTGGACATTTTGTAAACAAGATAACAGGAAACTAGATGCTCTTGATTCTAGATGCTTACGCAGTATCTTGGGCATTAGGTGGTTCAACTTTGTAACTAATGATGAGGTTAGGCAAAGGAGTTGGCAACCTCCTTTAAGCAGCATGCTGTGCAGCGAGATTTTGGGTTGTTTTACCTCTGAGCGGCACTATTTTGCACACCATGGGCTAAATGGCCAGGTCACATGGACCCCGAAGGCTCAGAGAAGGTTGGGGGAGGGAACCCACTGGAACAGCTGTTGGGAGACAGATGGTAGCCTCCCGTCAAGGCCATCCAGCGTGTTCTTTAACGTGCACAGGGTATGGCTCTCCCACACACGGGGCCATGGCTTAACGTCCCATCTGACGGACGGTGTCCTTTCCAAGCCCTTCGGTGTCCCCTACTGACCGTGGGCAGGGCGGGGAATTTTGCAGAGATAAATCTCAATGCTGACCCAGCTGGGACTCAAACCTGGGAACTACAGATCACGAGCCTGGCGCGCTACTGACTGAACCATCCCCACCCCTCTGTGCAGAGAGAGATTCTGCTGGTTTGGCCATGTTGCCCATATGGATAATTATAGATTGGCGAATAGGGTTATGAACAGTGTGCCTAAAAGCCTCAGAAAGAGGGAGAGACTTAGGATGTGGTGGGCAGACAATGTCAAACAGGATCTTGTTAGAACTGGTGTGCAGTGGCCAGATGCATCAGATAGGATGCTCAGGACAGATATGTTTGGAGAACTAAATTGCACGGTCTGGTTGGACCTCCGTAACTCATGGCTGCTTGAGGATGATGATGATGTACTTATGTTCAGCTTGCAATGTCAAGTCATAGAATAGCTAATGCTTAGCAACTTTGTCCATATATTCTACTACTTATCAAACCTTTTCTATGCCACTATATGCATGCCACATCCAGGATTTTGTGTTGGTGGGGGCCCAATGTTATATAGCAAGCATATTTCAAAATTAGTGGGTATTGGATGTGATGTGCTAATCCTCATCACTTTCATAGGACTTAGTTATTTAAGTATAATAGCTACTTTAACTTTATAGCAACTTTTTAACTTCATATGTTGTTTTTCTTATCTCATTCAAATATATCATACTTTTTTTGAGGGAGGGGGGAAACATGCCTGTGGGCTACCTCCCTGAGTTTTCCACAGAACAGATACATCCATTGACAAATGCTGAAAATATAGTCTACTGATAGATACCATTTTCCCTAGTACAATAAAAGGGAACTGGGTTTTCAACAAACCACAAATGTAAATTTATTTACAATTTTCAATAAACAGAAATATCTAGTTTAAAATTTATAATATTCTAAAAATAGGTCATAAAATTAAAATATAAAATGTTCCTGGAAGCTCAAATATGAATGAATAGTATTATTTTATTATATTCAAAACCATTTCTTGTTTTGTGCAAAACAAAACTTGTTGGATATGAAATATAGATATGAAATACAGGTGTATAACACATCACTGTATGCTTTTATACACAATCAGATAATACAGAGCATCTTATCACAAATGGTCTTCAATGGCATCTTTGGCTATTTCTTAAGCAAGGTAAATTTAGATAATGAAGCTGCATAATCAGTTTGGATCTCCATAGCCTCCGATTGTTTGGGAACTTCGTTTTATAAAAAGGAAGAAGGTACTTTCCTACCCAAAGGATGGAGATAACCTAGAAGCTATATTAGGCTCATCCTGGATTCTCATACAACATAAAAATGCTTACACAAGGACATACCCAGTGGTCTTAGTAGTCAGTGCACTATTTTATACATACAACTCATAATGGATAATGTGATTGTCATTGCATTCTTAAATTTTATATTGTGTTTGATCATATAAGATTTATATTACATTTCTTCAAACTGCTAAGGTTTACAACTATTTTTTATTATATATAATTTTTCCTGGCAGTGCATTCTCTGAGTATATTTATTCTGAAATGTGACAATAAAATGCTAAGAATAGAACTATGAAAATAAAAAAAGACTTGGTATTTTAAAAATGTTTTAGCTATAATGAAGTACTGTCAAATACAGCAAACATATTTGTTTTATTTATATTCATTTAATATATAGATAGATAGGAATAATAAAAAAAATTATGCAAAATTTAAATATAATCTGAATAAGAAAATATATTTACATAAATGTCTGATTTTAGTAGCTAAATATTCTTTTAAATCAAAATTGTATCTTCACATTAGATGGCCTGGTATGTTTGCAAAACATTCATCAATCCTGCTATGTTATATTGGAAATATTGCATAATGTGTTAAAAAATTGTTATTGATATAAAAAGCAAGATAAAATATTAGATATGTAGACACTAAAATATTAATTCTAATTTTTTACATTAAAAAACATCTCACCCCTTCAAGGATGTTCCTGGCAGGAATGGAAATATTGGTCCTCAGTCGAAGAGGTTTGTTAAGTATATTTTTATACATTTCAAGAGTATCCTTGCTATAAAATGGTGGCTGAAGGTAAAAAATAAGGATATTACAAATACATTATAAACACTTCATATACAACACATTTATAATTAGTATTACATCCAAATTAGAAATAATGCTATAAAGATTACACTGAAGAGATGAGTTTTAGCTGCAAGTTACTATTAATTGGAAGTACCACTTATGAGTAATTTAAAATAGTAAATGGCCAAGTGGTTAGCGTGCTTGGCTACTGATCAAAGGGACGTGGATTTGAGCACAGATAAGGCATGGATGTTTGTGTTGTCTTTCTGAGGTCTCACCTTCCTCACATTCTTCTCTAAGGCATATAAACTGACAGGCTCCTGTTAGACCTCTGTGGCAAGCAGCTGCTTGAGAGGATATTTATATTTATAACTTTCTGCCTGTCTGCTTGTTTGTTACATAGTAGTTATCTGGTAAATATATTTTATTTTAAATTGAGTGTTAGCAATCAAGATCCACTTTTCATTTTAATCAGAGAGTTGAACTTCTATAAGACATACTTCTATGCCATGACTGAGCAGCATGGTTATGTTTGTAAAAAAAATCAATAATTGAGGTTTAGCAGGATGGAATATGTCAAAAAGTGCACTCTTTAGTTCCATTAAGAAATATCAAACACAGAGACACACACACACAGGATGAGCCTTAACTCTTTTCATGTCAGTGCCTGAATAAATAGTTTCATCTTTTGAATTCCAGTGATTGGAGACAAAAGTTTCACTCTTATAGTACAAGGTTGTGAAAAAAAAATTTCGAATAGAAATCTGAATTTTTTTTCAACTGTTGCTAATCAAATATCGAAAATAGCATTTAAATCTATGATATGCATTTTTTGTCTGTTGATTCCACTTGAAAAAATTATTCCCATTAAAAAATCTATTTGAGTCTGCAGTGAATGTATGCACAGTTAAGTCACCATAAATAGCATCAAGTAGCAATGATTTAGTTTATGACTTTATTCTGCTGTACCATACTTAGATTATCAATCGGTTGCAATTTTCAGTACATTGCGCTATATACTACGTTGAAAAAAGTGTCCAGACACTTCCATGTCACGTGAATGGAAAGCCACTTTCAAAGCTTCCTGACAATGAAAATAAACATTTTATGCGAAAACGTTACTGGCGATAAATTGTAGATGTCACTCAAATCTCTCTATATATATTTTCCACAATATTTGTTTAATATTTAAAGACAGTGTCAATTTTCAAAAATCTTCGATCAATATTTAAAGAGTCGTTGAAGCAGGACCATCTAACAGCAGATGACACTTTCACATTGCTTTCAAATTGATGAAATCTTAAAAAATCGTCATACAAATTTCAGATATTTAATTTACATCAAGGAACAAATTGTTACAAGAGTTGTGTTTTACTTATAGAAATGTTTTTTCATAAGTGTCAAAAGTTGAAAATAAATATTTAGTTTCCATTCATTCTTTAAACATTAAACGAATATTGCGGAAATATATTTAGAGAGATTTGAGTGACATCTACAATTTATCACCAAAAACAGTTTTTGTGTAAAAAATTTATTTTCAATGTTAGGGAGCTTTGAACGTGGCTTTCCATTCACATAACATGGAAGTGTCCAGATACTTTTTTTTAATAGTGTGTATATATATATAGCTCTACAAGAATTGTAATGCTTTCAAAACCGTTAACATTAAGATACTGATTTTATTACCACTGGAAATTGCATCATCTGGGAGCTACACACATCACCTTTTGATCAATATTTTAGCAGATTTTTGATTTTAAAGACTTTTTTTACTTTAATGCTTCAAAAATTATTTATTGGAATTATAAATTTATTAATTCCAAAAAATTATTATAAATCCAATAAATTTATTGGATTTATAAAATTATTCTCGAACAGATACTGCAATTATAAACAGGAATTAGAAATGACTGAAAACAAAACTGCTAGCGATGTATAATGGCGGCAATCAGAACAACATTAGGATTACTCAAAGAACGTTTTTTAAACAGCAGGACGTTATTTATTAATACTTTTAATTACATTTCAACCATATAAACTAATTAATGTCAGGAAATTGTGATTTTTAACCAAAATTTCTGCTAGAATTTTAGAACTTTTTTGTAGCAGTTATGAAGCTTCATAATAAAGTGACTCATTCTCAAATTCAGTGCTTTAGTTAAACTTTAAATGCTTTGCAATATTTTAATTTTTTTCATAATTCTTTATCAATTTCCTGATATATTTTTCAATTTTTATTTAAACTATTTTCTTTTTATGGGTTTTTTTTTATTTAAAATTTTAAAGCAAAATTTTTTTTATGACACTGCTTTTCTTAGGCTTAGAATTTGACTATTGTCAAAAGTCTAAAAATATGCATTATATGTTTATGCATAAATGACTAAATAATTTAGAAAAAACAAAATAAATAAAAGTTTTAAGCAATAATAGAAATATTATGAATCGTTTATATTAAAATAACAAAAAAATTAAAAAAGGGGGGAAAATATATATTTTTGAAATTTTACTAAAGTGGAAAAAGCACAGTAAAATTTGCAATGTTTAAAAAAAATGCTTAAAAAATTTAGCCTACCACTTTTTTTCTTCAAAATTTTATCATTTTATTACGCACAATTAAATTCTCTTTCTTTTGGTATATAACATGATATATTTCCATTCATTAGTTACTTCAGGATTAGGTTCTAAAACTTTTTATTTTCTGAAAATACTTTGAAATAAATCCAGTCACAACAGTGAGTTCAGTTTCAGAACCCGACACTGTAAGGGTTAATGGTTTAGGGACAAAGAAAGGAACCTGAATTTATTAATTTGTAGAATGTGGGCCAATCTCTCACAGATTTCTGTTAATGTTACTTATTGACATTGGCTATAACAAGGCTGGGTTCATGATGTCTCTAATCTGGCTAATAATGAAAAATATGCCCTTTGTGGCCAATGCTATATGTATTAATCATCCAATGATACTGCATGTCTGAAGGCTCTACAGACAGAAAGAGTATATGTGCTATATAATAACACTACTGTTAACAACTACCAACAATTCTTGCTTCCTGGGATATGTGAACAACTTTTGTACATTCACCCTCAAAAGTTCAGTTCTGTTCCAGTTCAAGCTCATTGAATTACATATACAGTAGACTCTCTCTTATCCAGTCTCGGCTCAACTGGCAGTTCCAAGAAGCAGAAGCAAATCGCTGCTTGTTTCGTTTATTTGCTTCAGCTCCAAGAAGCGGAAGCAAGTTGACGTGTGTTTTGTTTATAGTACAGTACATATTTGCTTCAGTTCTTTTTGTGAATGGGGCGGGGGTGGCTCAGTCGGTAGAGCGCCAGGCTCGTAATCTGTAGTTCCCAGGTTCGAGTCCCAGCTGGGTCAGCGTTGAGATTTATCTTTGCAAAATTTCCTCGCCCTGCCCACGGTCAGTAGGGGACACCGATGGGCTTGAAAAGGCCGCCGTCCGTCGGATGGGAGGTTAAGCCGTGGCCCCGTGTGCGGGAGAGCCATACCCTGTACACGTTAAAGAACACGCTGGATGGCCTTGACGGTAGGCTACCATCTGTCTCCCAACAGCTGTTCCAGTGGGTCCCCTCCCCCAATCCTTCTCTGAGCCTTCGGGGTCCATGTGACCTGGCCATTTAGCCCATGGTGTGCAAAAAAGTGCCGCTCAGAGGTAAAACAACCCAACCTCTTTGTGAATATTACAGTGCACTGTGCATATACAGGAGTGTGTGTTGTGATCTATTAATTATTGTGTGGTACAAAATGAGTGGGTGCAAACATACGCATAATGTCATTATGATGGAGATGAAATTAGAAGCGTCAGAACGTATTGACAAAAGTGATCCAGTAAAGCATATTTGTGATGAACTAGGTGTCGGTAAAAGTACTGGAGAAGGAAGGTACTGGAGAGTATTGGTAAATGACTGGAGAAGGAATAGAAAATCTTCACAAGATTTTTGCACTTAAGTCTGAAAAAATGCTTTCTTCTTGGTGCACGCTTATAAAGGCAAAAAATGAAATTGTTGATGTTGCACTTTGGTTATGGTTCATGCAAAAGTGTCGAAAAGGAACATCAGTGTGCCAATCTTGAAAGAAAAAGCATTAATCCTTCATTCTAAACTCGATAATGGGGGAGATTTTTCAGCAAGGGTGGGATGGCTTTCTTGCTGAAAAAAAACGGCATGGTGTTCATTACCTTGGTGTTTTTGGTGAGAAATTGTCAGCTGATCCTTTAGCAGCAAAGAAATTTTCAGAAAAACTTTTAGTGCTTATTGAAGAGGAAGGCCTATGCACAGAACAAATCTACAATGTAGATGAGACTGGGTTAAATTTTAAAATTCTTCCCACGAAAATATTTGTGACAATGCAAGAAACCTCAGCATCAGGATTTAAAACAAAGAAAGAATCACTGTGGCTGTGTGTACAAATGCTGTAGGTATGCACAAACTTTCTTTTTTTGTAATTGGGAAATCAGCAAAACCCTGAGCATTCAAGCATATAAATTTAGCTGCTCTGCCAATTTACTATAAAGCTCAAAAGTCTGCTTGGATAGACTCATATTTGTTTAAAGAGTGGTTCTTTACAGAATTTGTTCCAAAAGTAAAAAAACCACTTGACAAGTCTTAAAAATGCCTGTAAAGGTCCTACTCATTCTCGACAATGCCCCAACACACCCAAGCAAACTCATTTCTGATAACATAAAAGCCATGTTTTTGCCACCTAATATAACATCTTTAGTGCAACCAATGGATCAAGGCATGCTTGTAAGTTTAAAAAGGTGATATAGGAGAAAGCTTCTTTCAGAAATTCTACAGCGAACCAATGTTTGTAAAGTCACAGAGAAAACTTTGGTCCGAAGTTAAAAACTGCGTAGAAAGTACAAAGACAACACGAAAGTATCAAATGAGCCTGCGCCTGCTGAAGATATGTCAGATAATGACAATATTTCGCTGCTTAATGACTTTAAACTGCTGCCTGGATGTGACACTTGAAGATGGCATTGAAAAATGGTTAAAAGGTGATGAACAGTTGGAAAATGAAACACTGAATGATGATGAAATTATTAATGCAGTCTGCCAAGAAGGGAACGGAGAATGTGGTTGGGTTGTTTTACCTCTGAGCGGCACTTTTTTGCACACCATGGTCTAAATGGCCAGGTAACAATGAACCCCAAAGGCTCAGAGAAGGTTGGGGGAGGGGACCCACTGGAACAGCTGTTGGGAGACAGATGGTAGCCTCCTGTCAAGGCCATCCAGCATGTTCTTTAATATGCACAGTGTATGGCCCTCCCACATATGGGGCCATGGTTTAATGTCCATTCGATGGATGGCGGCCTTTCCAAGCCCATTGGTATCCCCTACTGACCGTGGGCAGGGCGGGGAATTTTGTGGAGATAAATCTCAATGCTGACCCAGCTGGGAATCGAACCTAAGAACTACAGATTACGAGCCTAGTGCACTACTCCTGCGGAGAATGAGGAAGAGGAAGGAGGAAAAGTTAGTTATATTGGGGGAAAAGAAGCTTTTGATGTTGCAGTAAGATACATTGAATAACAACAGGCCTCATCTGCAATTGATGTGATGTTTATTAAAAATTGGCAAGACTTTGCAGATAAAAAAAGTATTAAGTTCAAAGAAAAGAAAGAAAGTCACGGACTTTTTCAAGTGAGTGTGAATAAATTGTTAATATTGTACAACAAATTATTTATTAAAATACAGTACAGTTAGTATTTTTGTCATTTGCCATTTTTATTTATTTTCTGACATAATTTTTGGATTAACTGGCCTTTCATCATCTGACCAGGGGTTCGATCCCATAAGGGCTGAATAAGAGGGAGTCTACTGTAACATCTCCTAGCTAGTGCTCTGGGCATTGCACACTCCTCTTAGGATGAAGAATATTTGTTTGTTTTACTATTTTCAACTACACTTAACCAGAACCAATAGCCAATGCCTATTGCAATTTGTTATGCCACTTGTGGCTTTCTGAACTGATTTAATAGGTAAGTTGATCATTTACATATATGCAGATAATGTGCCTGTATTAGTGTTTTCAGATGTGTCCATGCACTTCTTCTAGGTAGAGCACTTTCAATGGTAAGTAGTGTATACACAAAACTAGACATTACAGCTACAAGATGATTTCTAAATACAGAATTTGGATCTACACATTTTTTTAACGACTTTCATTCTTATGACATTGCAAATAAAAGAAAATTAAACCACTCATTATAAAAGCTGGAATTTTTGGTTGCCAATATAGCCACAATTTTACAAGCTTAAAAATCAAATGTCTCTAAGACAGTGGTTCTCAACCTTCTATGCTTCATGTGCCGTATTTTAACGTGTATAAGGAACCCCCTGATTTTTCATCAAAGATGTTTTTATTTTAAGATATAAAAAAAAAAACATTTTTTATTCATCATCAGCAGTCTCTTTATGTGCACGCCGTTGCTTGACGAACGTGTGCACTTCTCCTCCAATAGGACGTCGTGACCCATTGGGTGTCAGCCTGAGGCTTGCGGTGTTGCGAGTTATGAAGATTTGAGTTTCGAGAAATTGAGTAATTTGTTAATATCTATAATACTATCCATGTATAAGAAACCCCCTATTTTTGGGACCCAATTTTTGGCGAAAAGGGGTTCCTTATACATGTTAAAATACGGTACCCCCTGAAATGTGTATGTAACTGGCGTACCACTTGTATAGATAGATAAAACTGTAGTTATAGTATAACAATACAATGAATAAAATAAAACACTGACTTTGTTACTAGATCTAGTGACTTTTGAGCTCTCATGGCATACTCCAAAAAATTTTACCATGTACCCCACGTTGATAACCCCTACTCTAAGAGATAGTTTCACCTTTTCATAAAATTTTTAACACTCTGCAATTTTATGTTAATCATCATTGGGCCAGTAATCTAATATATAAAGAAGAAATTTTTTGTATCTGTCTGCTTATGCATTCACCCACTAAAGAGCTAGAGGCACCAAATGCTGAACTTTCCTTTCACCAGCATGAAGACTGTAGGTCATTTGAAAACCTGCTGGGGTCAACCAAACCTATTTTGGAAATGGGTTGAATTTCTCAAAATCCCCATACTTAACATTAGAATTATTCAAAATGTTGTTGCAATAATGTTGTATTTAACATAAGAAATAGTTCATTTTTTCTTTTATATGATATAGCCATTGTTTCCAAAATTGGGAATAAATATTTTAACTCAGGAGCAGAAAGACAGAAAGAGAAGCATGAGCAGGATTCAAACTTTTTGTGGAAATGAAAAGTTGATCAAGACTTCTAAACAGTAAGAGCTAGGAACACAAAATTTGGTATACAGTTTCCTGTCTTAACTTAGAGCAACATAAAGGTTTTTCCCACTCTTTAAAAAACTCAAAAAGACCTTCTTGCCCAGAAAATAATTAAAATAACCAAATTCAGCATGCAGTTTCCTCTCATTTTAAGTTAAAGATATTTATGGATTTTTCACCCCTTAACTTTCCTTCCTCCCACAACATGAAAACAGAGGAAGAATTACTCCTAAATGGAAAGAGCTAGAATTTTCAAATTTGGAAATTTCCTCACATCATAACTTAAAGCAAAGTAAGGTTTTGACCCCCCTCCAATATTTCTTCCCTCCCCCAAAAAAGTAAAGCATGGGAAGTATAAAAAAAGGGAAGTACATGAGTGATTATCAAGCATAATGAGTTATATTTTAAATGAAAGCTTCTAATGTGGGGAGTTTCATGAGCTACTTTAAATTATGTTCACTCCTTTCCTCCTCTAAAGAGGAAAGAATAATTTCTTGGAAGGAGGGAATTGATTGAATGAGTTTTATACCAAATGAAAGCTTGTGATGTGGGGAGTGCCATCTACTGTATACTTTAGAGAGAGGTTTAGATGTCAGCAATGCTGGATAAATATGGTATGGCAATAAATATAAAAAAAAGTGGATAAAGATCTTTTTGATTTACATGAGTAATGATGTATTATTATTCTGTTTGTCCTGGGGTGACTCTCAGATTATAAATATGAAAGCTGGTATGACAATGGATATGAATCCAGGCTAACTATATTCAGTTGTATTAATATAACAGGACCATTAAGGCTGGAATGAATCCAGTGGTTTTAATTCAACTCCTGGTAGATTTAGTTTACCTTTTCCTATTTACTAAAATAACTAATATATGAAACAGCTTACAGCTGTTACAATCTATGCAAACCAGAACTTTTTATCAGTACTGTTTTTTTTCCCCATGGTTAATTTGTTACTTACCAATCCATACAACATTTCATACAATACAGCACCCAAACACCACCAGTCTACAGCTTTATCATATGCCTCTTTTTTCAAAACTTCTGGAGCTAAATACTGTGGGAAAAGAGAAAAAAATTATGCATTATTAAACTTATTTATTAAATATATGTAATTTCCATTTACCGTCCATTTTCTATAATTAATCAGAATTTCTCCCTACACTTATTTATTAATGATCTTATCTGAATATTTATCATTAAACAGTTTCAAACTATTAATTTCCATTATTCAACAAGCACACATTTTGAAACTTTTGTGTAGTTTCCAAATTTCATATGAATATATTAGTACATAGAAATATTTCTATAACACGCCTAGAATAATTTACTGAAGATATTCTAAACTCAGTACTTATTACAGGGGAATTATATAATAAAGGTAATGGTGATATGAATTCTTTTAGTTTTTATTTCACAGTTCTATCAGATAAATTCATGAAGATTATTTTAAAAAGGAAATACAGGGGAAAAATACACTATGGATATGTTGGATGTATGTATGCTAAGTAGGAAGGAGTCCTTACATGTTACCAGGCTGTGGGTTTGTATCCCACTTGTCACAAAATCGAATTTTTCTTGTGGCAAAAAATTTTTTCTACCATCAATAAGATATTGACTGTGATTTATCATTATTAAATAACATTGTTTACCATTGGTAATTATTTTAGAGAATATTCATAATACTTTTCGTATATTTTTCTTAATGCTACCAATTTAACACTCTCAGCATACTTTAAGCATTTGATGTTCTGCATCTATAAATGATATAGTTAAAGACATATAATGACTATTTGCAAAGGGACATATAAATGATGTTTTTCATTTTAAAATATTCAGAAAAGAAAAGGGTATCATCTGCACATATTCATTAATGCATCCAATTGGCACACAATATATTTTTACATCAAGGTAAAGGGGGAAAATAATTCGTTTCACAATTTTTATAATAGTCTTGTAGAAAATTATTTACTATTGTACAGTCAAAATTATTTTTTAAGCTTAAAAATGGCAAAGTATCTCAAATTGCTATTGTACAAAGTTTCATAATATATGATTTAGTTCTTAAACTCAATATATATATTAATGATTTATATCATTATTACTGCCATATCACACAGACAGATTATTATGAATAAACACGAACTTTCTAAAGACTAAAATTTATTAATAATAATGTTTAGTCTTTAAAAAACACAAAAGCCACATTTCAAATAAGAGTAATTTTAAAAAATTCTATGGAATGCAACATCCACAAATGTATTTTCCTTTCTAAAGGCCATTATACTGCTCCTCACTAAATTTAGTAAAAAAAATATTTCTCCTATTCCAGGGAATACAGCAAGAAAATATCCTACCCCTGGAATTCTTTTTTTTTTTAGTAATGCATAAACATATACCTATATGACATATTAAACGCCAGGGCCTAAGCAGCACCTGTGCTTGTAAATGTCAGGTAAAATCACATAATTTGTAAATAGTAGCTGGGTCTCAGACAGGGATGCCAGATATTCTGGATTTTGTCCACAAAGAATCAGTTTGTCTCATGTACCCCAGTAACCTTTAAATGTCCTATTAAATTTATTCCTACTGAGTTGACATTATCTTTAAACAATGAGTTAAATATAGACCGAAGAGCCAAAACATTACAACCACCTGCCTAATATGACGTTGGTCCTCCACATGCTGCCAAAACAGCTCTTACCCAGCGAGGCATGAATGCAGCAAGATTTCTAAAGGTGTCTTGTGGTATATGGTACCAACACGTTACCAGCAGATCCTTTAACTCTTGTAAATTATGTGGTTGAGCCGCCACAGAATGGATATGCTGTTCATACACAAACTACAGATATTCGATTTGATTGATATCTGGGGAATTTGGAGGCCAGGGCAATATCTGGAAGTCTTCCTTGTGTTCCGTGAACCATTCTTGAACAATCTGGGTAATGTGGCATGCTGCATTATCTTGCTGAAAGAAGGCACTACTAGAAGGATATACCATTGCCATGAAAGAACGTATTTGGTATGCAATTATGTTTAGTTAGGTGGTGGACATCATAGTTTCTTGCACATGAATGACTCAACCCAGGGTTTTTCAGTAGAACATTGCCCAAAGCATTACACTTCCTCCACCAGCTTTTTTTCATCCCATGGTGCATCCTGGTGCCAACACTTCCCGAGGTAAATGGCACACACATAGCTGGCCGTCCATATGGTGCAACAGGAAATGAGATTCATAGGACCAAATGACCTTTTCCCAATCATTCAAGGTCCAGTTTTGGTGCTTGCATGCCCATTGTAGGCGCTTTCAACGGTGAACCGAGGTTAGCATGGGCACTCGGAGTGGCCTGCAGCTACACAGCCCTATTTTCAGGAGGGTTCAATGTACTGTGTGTTGTGACACATTACTCCTATCACCAGCATTCAAATTAAGGACGAGTTGTGCCACAGTATCCCTTCTGTTGGCTCATACCATACAGGATAGCCTTCACTCAGCTCTAGCATCGATGAGCTGCGGTTGGCCCACACCTTGCCAGTGGGTTTGGGTTTTCCCCTCCTTTGACCACTTTTTGAAGGTACTAACCATGGCTGACTGTGAGCACCCCACAAGCCTTGCCATCTTGGAAATGCTCTGACCCAGTCGTCTGGCCATTCCAATTTGGCTTTTGTCAAACTCATTTAAGTAAACTGCCTTTCCCATCTGAAGAACAAGAACAACACTGATTAACAGAGCCAAGTATTGGGTGCTATTTATACAATTTCATGACCTTCACACACACACACACTGTCGTTTACCTGCAGTTGCTTCGATTTGCATAAAGATGTGCTGATCATAAAGTTTTGGTTCTTCAGTGCGTCTCTCTCTCTCTTTGTGTCTTTGGTATACAAATCTTCATTGTTCAAACTAATTCCATATAACATATGAAATTAGCACTTCAGTGTATACCACTAAACCAGTAGTTAAGTTCTTTCACCACTGCATCAATTAGAGCTAACAGGCAAGGTGTGTCTGTAGCTATGTTATCTAATATGCACACTAATTTAAGATTGACTTTACAGTTTGGTCTAAGTAAAAGCAAAATTTAGGTAGGCAATAGTCCCAAATAATGCTCATAAGTTTGGAATCAATAGATTCAGAATTTAAAATGAATGATACAGAATATAAGTAATGCCTGATTAAGAAACAGTAACCAGATAATCCACCCATGGATAAACAAATACTAATTATCCATGGGGGATTAGCTGGTGTACAAACTATCTGTACGCACAAGTGTGGCCTGAAGTATTGACAAACATAAAAATCCACTATACATTTTGAGCAAACAAACAAACAAAACCTGGCTTTACATACATAAGAATATATGCATTAGTTTATGTTCTTCTAAGTCATTTGCATTAATTCAAGATTTTAAAACAATTCCCTCCAACTCTATCTTTACCATGTCAATTTGCTTGTAGTAACATTAAAATGAAACACAATTTTAAATTTTTTCATCAGTTTGAAGTTCCTTTCATAGTAATTAATGCATGCTAGAACTATAAAAGCTTCAAATAACATGATAGACAAAGTGAAAGTAATGCCACATCTGTTACAAGAATAAAGAAGCATATGACATTGTTTTCTCAAAAAATGTGTAAAACTGAGTCCAGCAATTCATTAGTGGTTAATTATTAAGAATTGCTTTGGGTGTGGCCATTTCAAAAAGATACCAACAATTAGCTGATTTAATTCTCACATAAATGTTTGTCCCATAATATACACAAATCTTTGAATAAAAGAAAACAAAAGAGAATCATAAAATTATGCTGTTCCTATTATCCGTGTAGTCATTGGTCCCTATTATCAGATATTCAGGAGTTTGCTGTTATGCATACATTGTTTCAAAGAAATAGTTACAGTTCTTGCTCAGATTAAATATACAATATTTCTATATGACTGTTCTAATGGTCACTGGTATCATACTGGGCATATCAATTTTCTTTTCATTATTAGAACTTTGTCATTTAATGACAATACAGTTCTTACAAGAAAGAAAACAAGTAAGGTTATTTTTGGATGGTAAAGGGTAGGAAGCTGAGAGAATAATGTACTATATTACAGAGGTCGACTTTTTTTTTGCAACATATTATGTGTTATGCTGCAAATGTGTCATGTGCTACCCAGTGTTAATAGAATTTCAAAGAACAAAAAATTGGAAGCTGTGCCACTGACAAAAGCTGCACATGCCACAATTGCACTGCAGATTAGCCACCCTAGGCTATCAGGAAAAGATATGCAAAACCATGTAAATACTTCAAAAAAATTTAATAAAAACATATAATGAAAAAGTTATATCTGCATTAAATAGCATAATCACTAAGAGAGCAAGCAAGTCCTGCCTCATGATAAAAATGGACACGATAAAAATATCTCGGAGAAATGTTTTTTATAAATTATATACAATTTTTAAATAATAATCTTATGGAACGTCTATGGGGAAACTAGTTATTGCAATCATGTGGCAAGAGTAACAATAAACTTAAGCATTACAACAAATTGCTCCATTTACAAATTGAGTTTGGATAATATTTCGAAATATTTACATGATTTTCTCAGGATTTAAATCATGGATCTTATGTGTAATTTTAGCACAAAGTATGTTGATAGAAGTGGTGACGAAATGGACTGTAAAATCTTGGATATGCTGGGTAGTAATAATTATATTTCCTGCTTATAGAACATGCATTCTGCTACTGTATGCCAGCTTTGATGAGCAATGAATTCTCAGTGCAGAGGTATCACAAATTTCCTTTTCTGCCATGAATTATATAATTATATTAAATTTGTGTAAAATAGAAGACCCAGCTCATCAATACAACTCCAGTGAACTTCATTGCATTACATTAATAATGCATTAATTTTATGAAAATAAAATAAAAACTTATGAGTCTAAAATAAAGCACACACACATACCATATATTTACCCTTTATGCTAACAAAATGTGTTCAGTTTTATCTATAAAAGTCAATTATACATTATCAGCATAATCCATTTTGCGTATATTTATCACAAAGAAAAATTAAAGGCTCTATTAATATATTTTATGAAAATAGTAGGTGTTATTAGTGCAAAAATATCAAACTTTTCAAGCCATGTGCTGTGACACTTGGATATACAAAATGCCATTACAAAGTTGGTGTACCAAATTGCATTTCAAGCTAATTATACTTTACTATAAATATTATACAGTAAAAAAACTTTCATATAATCTGAAACAATTACACTATGTACAATTTGAAACCTTCACAATATAGAATACTAACCTATTCTAGGTAACAACAGTTTTTTTTTTTCCAAATCCCATTAATGATTAACATAATAAATTTTCAAGGGTGTTTACAAGCAGTAGTGAGGAGAAGGGGTTGACTCCCCCTCTTGTAAAATTTTATTTTCAAGAAATCGTTACTCCATCAATTTACATTAAAAAATGCATAAAACCCTTCCCTCTTCCAAATATCCCGACTAAGCTATTGGCCATGAGAATTGAGCAAGCTCTGAAATGTGCACTATTAAATGAAAATGGTTGAAAGCACTGAGAGAGCATATAAAACATTAGGCTAATTATATGCAATAGTTTAAAATTGAAATTAACCCAAATAAACATTGCAAATTTAAACTGTAAAGTTTGATGTCAGTATCTGCATTTCAAAAATCTAAAGTTTGGTATTAATAATACTTTACATCCTAAGAGCTGAGTGGTTCATACTTCACTACTGATCAAAGGTATTAGGTTTAAGCCCCAGAAAATGCATGGCTGTATTGCCTATCTGCTGAGGTCTCACCTTCCTCTTAAAACCTTTTCTTTGGCATATTACACTAATAAGGCTCCTGTCAGACATCTGTGGAAAGCAGCTGCTTGAAAGGTAATTTATTTTATTTTTTATTTACTTAAAAGGTATATTTTCCCTTACCATCCTTTTATACCCAAAACCTCAAAGATTTATCAAATAATTAAGAATGGATTATTAAAGCAAAATTTATGTTACTTAGTTAATTTTTAAAACATATATATTTCAGATAATGAATACAACCAAATTAGACACAACAAAAAATTACAAAATATAGAACTTTAACACAAATTTTATTTGTAAATGTTTTAACACAGATATATTTTGGTCAAACTGTAACAAGAGGGGAACAGTTAGCTAAAAAAAAATTTATTTACCTCTGGCGTACCGCAAAAGGTTGAAGTCGTATCCTTTTCTGAAAGACCTTCTTTACTGAGCCCAAAATCAGTCAAAACAACATGACCCTAAAGATAACAAAAGTCATAAAAAACGCACATTTCATTTACTCAATGTTTAGAAAAATTATCAAAAGCATAATGACTCTTGTTATCCTTCTTACACAGAATTCAGGCTTCAACATTATAACATACTTTAAAAAGGAACAAACTATCAAAAAAGCATCTTGGTAGCCAAGTAGTTCTGCAGTACTTGGTTGCAAAATAAAGGAACCTGGATTTAAGGTGCAAGCTGATTTACTGACAAAATCTTACCTTTCTTATAAATCTTCACTTTGATGTTAAAATTGACAGGTTCCTGTCCAACTTCCAAGATAATCAGCTGCTTATGTAGTGTTTTTTTTTTAAATTAAAATATGGTTTGTTAATACAATAGATCTCCAGAGAATTAAACAAATAATTCCTCAACCATCTCAATTTATATAAAGGTCCTGTGGCTGAGCGGTTAGCATGCTTGGCTACTAAGGGACCTGGGTTTGAGCCCCGGAAAAAGCATGGATGTTCGTGTCGTTTTTTCTGCTGAAGTCCCGTCATCCTCACAGACTTACTATGGCATATAAACTGATAGGCTCCTCTCAAGACCTCTGTGGCAAGAAGCTGCTTGGGGGGGTATTTATTTATTTATATATTACTGTATTGGTTTGGTCAATGTTACCTCATGTGTAGGATGATAGTTAAGCCCATGAGATTATTGTTTGGAGGCTTGATTACAATTTTGAAGCCCTAATGCAAAACATTTTTTGAGCTTCTTAATTTATCTGTTTCAAAAATAAATAAAAAAAATGTTTCCATTAATTTTATTTTACATATTTTTTTATATTTCAGAAAATTTATCAATTGGAGCAGTGGTTTCTAAATTATTGATCAGCTGGCCACACTGGCGATTGCATTTTGGCGTACAAGTCAAAAGGTCATTTTATAGGACCTCTTCAAAAACAATGTGGTGCCTTCTAATCTTGCATTTCATTGTCTACGATTACCCCCACCCTACCCCATCCACTGCAGGTAACATTATTACTTTTCACATGATTATATTTATGCACTCAAACACAGTGATTTCTAATACAAAATTATGTTGCAAAATTCAGTGAACCTCTTAAGAATGATACTGTACCTAAGATACCAGACACCATTATGGAAAGTGGTGGACAAGAAAATTATTAAAATAAATTGAAACCAAACGAGGTGTTACAATTATAAGCATAATGCTATCCAATAAATTTCCTTTCTATCTTTTTTAATTAAATTTTCTTTATAATTTGATTATTTAGCACTACCACATAGCTCTGGGCTGGCCAGATAAAATGCCTTGGAGGAATTGTCCTGGGGGCCATGGGGTGGGGGTGACTCAGTCTGTACTCTGTAGTTCCCAAATTCGAGTCCCACCTGGGCCAGTGTTGAGATTTATCTCCGCAAAACTCCCCACCCTACCATTGGAATAGGGGACACTGATGGGCTAGGAAAGACCGCTGTCTGTCAGATGGGATGTTAAGTCATGGCTCCGTGTGCAGAAGAGTCATACCCTGTGCATGTTAAAGAACAACCTGGATGGCCTCAACAGGAGGCTCCATCTGTCTCCCAACAGCTGTCCAGTGGGTCCCTTTCCCCAATCTTTTCTGAACCCTAGGGGTCCTTGTGATCTGGCCATTTAGCCCATTGTGTGCAAAAAAGTGCTGCTCAGAGGTAAAACAACTCAACCCAACCTGAGGGCCATAGTTTGGAAACCTAATATGCTTCAATATGCAGAGAGTATAAGAAAAATAGGGAAAACACTGAAGATTTGCTTTACACAGAATGTTTAATTTATATCAAACATTCTACAGTTAAATCAGCTTTCATAACAGTTCTTATTAGTTTCATGCTATGTAAAGATAGAAATGGTAAGAAAAATCAAAAAAATTTTAATTTATAATAAATATTAATTATTTGATGGTTATAACACCAATTAAAATTAATCTTAAAAATAATCTACTTTCAATAACATTTTTGAAGTTAATTATTTTCTGAAGTCACTTAAGATATGTACAATCAAAATAGTAAAACAACATGTACTTTTCTAGCTATATAATATTGATTTAAATAAACACAATAAAATACATACTTGGTAATCTAGAAGAATATTTTCTGGCTTTAAATCCCTGAAAGAAGAGTAATGCTTTCTTGTAATTGATAACAAAAATGCTCACATTTTACTCAAATATGAGATTAGAAAATCATTATTCAGACAATATGAACCCTGATTAGCTAAATTCCACGAAGAAATTTAAACGAATCCATCAATAAGATCTGATAAAAAAGAAGATAGTCCAAATCCTTTGGGCATAGGTAAGTTTTGAATGGTTCATTACTTACCTATGCCCCAAGAAGGTCCTATTTGATCATATATCTTAGGACCAATATGATTCCTATTGGGATCAGGTACAAAATGGATGGTTAAAAAGATCTAAATCTAGTTTGTTGGAAATCTGCCAAAAGCATAAACATATTATAGCACTACATATACACAGTCGTATCAGAATAATACGACTTCCTACCATAGTATACGTGTGGTAGGTGGTCATATTATTATGATACGGCTGTGTATGTGCACTTGTGATGTTTCAGTGATAAACCTGGCCTGTTTGATATTACTCCATGTTTTTGATGGAACTTGTTCAAATTTTCCCTAAACTCAATAAATTTTGACTGTGCAATGATTTCCTTGCTGTGAATCATTCACAAATTAGTCTGAATTACTTATTGTTAAATTTTAAAAATATAAAATTAATCAAATCACTCTGAATATAATCTTAAATATTTACATTACATCTCATCTGGGAATTTGTATACATTGCTTTTTTGACATGAAATAATCAAACTTTGTATCAATCATAAATACTGATATGAATCCAAACAGATGAAAACTTAGAGTGAGTTCAAAAACAGCAACTAGTAACAATAAATCTAAAATAATATGATTTATTACAAAAGTATGGATAAAAACATTTACATAAACTAAAGATCCAATGTTTATCTTATGTGTAAACCAATTTTTAATCTAACAAGAATCATATATGTGAATACTTGCAATATCTCGAGAATAACCTTACCAATTCCTAAATAACTATACACAAAATGACTTCCTTCTTAGGTTTTAATCAAGTACTCCAAAAATGCGGCTAAGTGTACTGGTTTCTCAGAACCAATTCTTTTCAGATGTTGATCACCACGCACAAGATGACAAATTCTTTGTTTCCTTTACCAATACAATCCACACCAATAAACTAAACTACCTTCTGCGCACTCACCATATAAAATGCTTCTTCACTTGTTACATCCATCACATACATACTGAAACTAATTATGCCTCCTTTTGGATATACACAACTCTAACATTACAATTCTATCTTTGCTATTTTTTAGAATCAGTCTGTATTCCAATTCGCTGGTTAAAATAAAACTCATGCAGAAGCATACATGAGCATTCATGTCACGTTTATCATAAATTCACTGTAGCACGTTCATCTGTTGTAACAATATATTGTTTTAATCTCCACATAATTTCTCAGACTACACACTAATTCATGTAACCTTTCACTGGGTATTCTATAAAAATAAAGCATTAACAACAAAATAACTTTACATATTAGGATTTTATGGTACTCATAAAATTACCTGGAAAAGAAAAAAAGAATTAAGAATTCAAAACAAATGGATAAAAATTTTATATAAAAGGCGATCATTGTCGAACTTTTCTTTCGTGTTTATTGCAAACAATGGTAACATCACCTAAGTGGTCATCATTCAATACCCATTTTGCATATTCTTTCTGATATCCATCCATATAATAATCATTCTAAATACACATTCTGTTTCAATGAAATTGACCCATGCTCAAAATGCCAGATTTTTTGAAAAATTGCATGCATGAGTGTTTACTGAATGATATATATGATATGCTTCCAATAAAACTATTACCAAAACACAGAGGAGACATAATCACTGATGTGAGTAGATGGCAATTGTTCCTTGTTTATGTGAAAGGAAACATTCAGTCTACTACAAACAAGAAACATTAAAAAAAAAAGGAAATGCTCAGACTGTGTACAAAAACATTATAGCTCACCAAATTGCACTTAGTGAGTTTTTAAAAAAAATGTAAATAATGGGTCTCTCTCAAGCTGGAGTTTCAATTCATGAAATTGCTGCTCATTGGGATGAGCAGGGATGTATACTTTGGTAATACCAGGCATTTTCAGATGAGCCCGATTGGTTTCCTCATTGAAATATAATGTACAAGTGCCCAACTATGTACCAAAAAAAATGAGAATATGATCCATATATATTATCATCTACACTCTTTTCAGCTGAGCCAACCTGATATCAGCAGCCCTGCTACAATATGATATACAAACAGACCCTAGTATCTTTGACTCTATCAACCCAAAAAGGTCAGTTTGCTTTTATAGACTTACATGCATACTGGTATGACCCTTACATATCTGCCTCTGAGTCTTAATGTCCTTGTGGCTGAGATATTTAGGCTATGCTGAAAAAAAGTGCTACTCAGAGGTAAAATAAACCAAACTTAGTTTATTTTTTTACAGCTCATTCAGTAGCATCTTATAACGTTAATTTTGGTGCATAACTTTAATTCCATAAAGAAAAACATTAATTACAAATTATTTAGTTTGTTTAAAAGAATATTGAGAATACTGGCAGAGGGATATTGATATTTAAAAAGAGAATGCTTATACTAGTCTACAGTTAAAATATACTAGCTGCAGCAAAGTTTGCTATAAAAGGTTACGTGGTTCACCTTGTAAAATTTAGATTTGTTTACTGTCTATTGGATAAAAATCAGGTAGTCTAATGAAGTACCTTTATGTATATTTGCATAAATATATAAAAATGTTATACAAGCTAAATGGAAAAAAAAAATGAAGAATTATGTAATGTAAAATGAAATCTACATGCTAAAATGCAATGAATTGTAGCCAAGAATCTGCATTTTTTTTTAAACTGAGTTAACTTAAGGAAATTATTACCGATATATTATGCCTTCAGAATGCAAGTATCCCAATGCACTTGTAATTTCTGCTGCATAAAACCGTGCTCTTGGTTCTTGAAAATACCTTTCTCGTTGAAGGTGGAAAAATAACTGAAAGTGAATTAAACCAATAAAACAATAGTTTTCTATAACAGCATTATAAAGTTATTTAAACTGTTCAGTATATATATAATATTAGTGCATAAACTATGATGACCCATGGAATTCTTTATTTTCAAATTCAAAAATTTCCATCATTGTAACCCACAATATTAAATCTACATATGTACCCATAAAATTTATCTAATACAATTTAAATTGCCTTTAACGATGTTCTAAATAACACTTAGCTGAGATTATGCAAAAATGTAAAAAAATTTCATATGTATATTAATGTTCTCAAGAACTTAATGTTATCAAGAATTCACCATGGGGGAATGCCATGATGAAGTAAACAGTTTACCTAATCATCAGGTATAAAAAGTTTAGACTTTTCAACATAATTTCAATTACTATGCCATCTGCATATATTCTGGTAACTAATATATATATATACTGCCTGGCCAAATTATATGAACACCTACCTGATACTTCACTGTAGGTATCATGGTACAGTTCCCAAATTTCAAAGTTTTCAATTCTCTGTACATAGTTCTTGTTGAAATGGGTTCTGAAATACTGCTAGCTGTCATCTCTCTCAGATGATAAAATGTAGCAGCTCTGTTTTGCCGTACAGTTCATGCCAACAAACACCTGTCTGTCAGAGCTTTTTTCTTCCAGCATTTGTCATGACTGGTGGACTTTTTTGAGATTGTTGTCATTCTCCATGTGTGGAATATTGTGCCCCATGATTTTCCATTGAATTCCACCTCCATAACAGTTGCTCCTGCCCATTGCAATCCAATGATGAGCTCCCTTTTGACCCATGTCACAGTGACATGTCCTTTTTACCCATGTCACAGTGACTTTGCCTTCCACAGTGCCTTTACAGCTTTTATTGTATTTCATAGTGATATAGAATGTGAGTAAGAAATTTTGCATACCTTTGCATGTTTATGGTACTTTGTGCCCAATGCAGTGTTCATAATAATTTGGCTAGGAAGTGTATATATATATATATTCTATGAATTCTAATTTTATTTAAAAAAATTAATAGTATTTTTATCAAAATACCTAACAAGAAGTTTGCTTTTTGAGCATAGAGATTGTAGGAATAAAAATTTTAAAGTTTATATTAAAAATATACACAGGGATGGTTTATTTTATGAATGCATTTAAAAAACAGAGGAGAAGCTTGGCAAATGGTAGTAAATACTTACATTGCTTTACTTATGTTAAATATTTTAAAATGTAAAACAGCTGGTCCTAAAATATTTATACTTGCCTAAATTATATATCTGTTGAGAACTAAAAAATTACATGGCTTTGCCACAAGTGATACAGGACAATAAAATACTGTAATATTTGTCTGTGTAACTTCGATGTGATTTATATATGTGGCTAAAAAATGTTAGCTAAATTCTTACCTCACCACCATTTGCATAGTCTAAAACAAAGTATAATTTGTCAGGGGTCTGAAAAGAATAATGAAGACCAACAAGGAAAGGATGATGGAGATTTTTTAGAAGGACGTTTCTTTCACTCATTACATGATTTTTTTCATTTCGTTTCAAGATCATTTTTTTCTGCAAAACCTACAAGAAAACAGGGTTTTTATGAAAAGCAGAATATTAATAACTAGAAATATATAACAATATCATATCACAGTAACTAACAGAACATAAGTTCTTTAAATTCAAAATTCACTGCTAATCTTAATATACCCTACACTATTTAGAGAAGGCATTTCATAAAGTTAGCCCATTAATTCATGGAAATTGCATATAATATAGAAATAACAGGAATTTTTTTTACAACACAACAAGAAACTTCTTACAGTAATCTAGAACAAATAAAGTATTACCTTTACAGCATAAATATTTCCTTCCGTTTTATGCTTAGCCAAGAGAACTTTTCCGAAGCTTCCTTTCCCAATAACTTTTAAAAATTCAAAGTCACTAGGCTTAACACTGTTTAAAACAAAAACATAAAAATGCAATATCAAATATATATATAAATAAAACACGAAAGTTAAAAGTTTATAAAAGATGCTTTCATCTAATCATACATAACCATTTTACTTCTTAGTATACATACAGTATTTGTTTGCTAATGTCCTTACTTAAATTCACAAAAAAATTATTTAAAATGAAACCTCTACATAATGAAAACCCATAGAACTGAAGAAATTTTCCATTTAATGGAGAGTCTTAAAAACAGATTAATTGCTCGAAACTATGAAAACTGTTTCTTTGTGTAATTAACGATACATATTCTGTGGCATAGCATAATTAGGCAAAACTTTTGGAAGTGGGGAAAAGGTGTTTAATTTTTTTAAACGTTTTTATTAAAATGTAAATTGATGGACTAATGATTTATAAGAATAAAATTTCCTCAATTTAAACTAAGTTGACCATTTGTCACACAGTTCTCAGGAACAGTTTCATGTTTTAACAATCAGTTCCATATGCAAGTATTCAGCAAAATGTCCCTCATCAGAAAAGTACTGCAAAACAATTTGATATGAAAAATGGCTGAGCAATATTCCAATATCATCTAGTTCTAAAACTTTTAGAAACAGCAATGTGAAAAAGATCCTAAAGTTAAAATTGTCAGTACTGACATGACAGATAAAAGTGTTTCAAATTGTTCTTAAAAACCCTTGAAATATTTGCATTCTAAAAATTTCAAGGAAGTTATCACTCTTAGTTTAACATTGATATCAGTTTTAGAGGAAAAATTGTCTTCAGTTGGGTGAGATAAGAACCCACATTCTCCTGACAATATACACTATATGATCAAAAGTATCCAGACATTCACTCATCCACAATCTCCAGTAATAGGAAAGGAATTAATGTTGTGTTGATCTACCCTTTGCTGCTATTGCAGCCTCCACTCTGGGGGAAAGCTTTTCACTAGATTTTGGTATGTTGCTGTGAGAATTGCCTGCCATTCTGCCACAAGAACAATGGTGAGGCTGGTCACTGATGTCAGGTGGTTCAGCCTGGCTTACAATTAGCATACCAATTCATCCTAAAGGTGTTCCATGGTGTTTAGATCAGGGCTCTATGAAGGTCAGTCAAGTTCTTCCACACCCATCTCATCATACCATTCCTGCACAGCCCTCACTATGCACTTGTCCACTTTGTGGACAGGGGAAATTTGGGAGTACAGAATTGTCGAGAATGTCATTATAGGTCGCAGCATTCAGAGTCCCATTCATTGGAACTAGAGGGCCCAGCCCAAATCATGAAAAACAGCCCCAGAGCATGATGCATCCTTTACCAAACTTCACAGTTGGCACAATGCAGTCAGGCAGGTAACATTCACCTGGCATCCTCCACACCCAGACATCTGTCAGATTGCCAGATTTCTTGTAGGTTTTGTCAGTGTGATTCATCACTCCAGAGAACATGATTCCATTGCTCAAGAGTGCACTGGTGCCATGCTTTACACCACTCCAACAGACACTTGGCATTAATCTTATTGATGTTAGGCTTGTGTGCGGCTGCTCAGCTATGGAAACCCATTTCCTGCAGCTCATGATGAACTGCTATAGTGTGGGCATTGCTTCCAGAGGCATTTTGGAACTCAGTGGTGAATGTTGCAACTGAGGACAAGTGATTTTATCGCACCACACACTTCAGCACTTGGCAGTCCCACTTTGTCATTTTACATGGCCTACCAGGTCGTGATTGCACTGTTGTTGCTCCTAGGTATTTTCACTTCACAATAACATCACTTACAGTTGATTGGGGCAGCTGCAGCAAGGCTGAAATGTTCTGAACTGACTTGTTGCTAAGGTAGCATCCTATGACCGTGCCACACTGAGCTCTCTGTATGGCCCATTCTCCTGTTCATGCATGTCTTTGAGGTTTGTAGACCATGTGTGTCCTTTTATACCTGCTTGGGCTATGGCTGTGACATATATGGGTGAATCTACTTCTCAGAAGGGGTGTCCAGATACCTTTGATCAGATAGTATATCAGGTGCTCTGAACACTGCTGATCAAAATCTCATCTACTTGATGCTAACTAACTGCTGATCAACTAGCTGCTGATCAAAATCTCATCTACTTGATGTTATTAACTTTCTACCTACAGTACACAATTTTCTGTATCTCATGAAGGCACTGTTCAAGCTGCTCACAAACAGCCTCAAGAAGCAGATGAAAAGTATGTCATGAAGATGGCAAGTATGTTATGAATCAATCAAAATGGTCAATTAGAGATCTTGATCTCTAATTGCATTTTGAGTCAGCCAGTAGCCCAGGGGTCAGAGCACCTGACATGTTGTCAGGAGAATGTGGGTTGGTATCCCACTCAGCTCAAGACAATTTTTCCTCTAAAATTGATTCAACATCAAATTAAGAATGATAACTTCCTTAACAGTTGAAGAGAAACATTAAGAAATTTCTGCAATTTATACCTCAAAGAAAAAGAACCATGGAGTGAAAGAGGTGATATTCAGAAGGAGCTAGGTTCAGACTATATACTGGGTGAGGAAGAAGCTTAAATGCCAGTTCTCAAAGTTTTTCTTTGGTTCAAGTGCAGTGTGTAATTCTGCATTGTTTTGTTGAAGGAGTACCTGATATCTGTTTACCAAGCCTGCATTGAAGCATCACAGAGTGCAAGTGCTCCAGTTTTGCTGAGTAGAGATAGACATTTCTGGAATGCCCATCAAGAACCAGTTCAAAGTACACTATACCAACCAAATTCCAACAAAACATAACATTGTTTTCATTTTAAATCATCCCATCTTTGTGACAGAAAGTACAGGCTGGCCTGGGTTAAGTCACTGCTTTTTGATGTTCAGATTGTTGAAAAAAAAAATACAATTGCTCATCACATAACAATTTGCTTGATGAAATGGCAGTCATGTGGATTAGTGAGGAGATTCCTGCAGACTTTGATATGCCAGTTTGCTTGTTCAGTAGTCAGTTCATGTGGAACACTTCAGCAAATTCTGGTTAACTTATCAATGTGTTGCAGATGCTGCACTGTAGTTGCTTGTGAGCAACCAAGTTCCAACAAGAGCTTGTGAGTGGTGATTTTGTCAATGAATCAGCCTGACAGTGTAAAACAGAATGTTGTGATCTTCTGATATTGGCCATCCCAAATATGGCTTACTTTTGAGTCTTGTGAAACTTTTGAACTTCTTGAACCAAGCTCGAACAGCACAAATTGAGACTGTCCCCTCACCTCCCAATTCGCATATTTCTCAGGCCACTTTGGAGCTTTAAAACATTTTTTTGCACAATAATGACATAAAATTTCACAAATTTCCAATTTTTTTGTTAATTTAATTCTTTATATAATCAACACTTGTTTTACAATGTTCCTAATAATGGAAATCAAGATTCTAATATTTGTAACAGTTATGGACTGATGCAGTGGACTTCATATTTTCCCTTAGTACTATGGTTCAGAAGTATATAAATGCAACATGGTGATGTGTCACTATACACATTTTGTAAGGTAAAAGATGCACATATGTGTTAATCACCTGAGTATTAGAATCAGATCATTGGAAGTTTGCTACTTATTCAGTTAACAAGTATTTTCCCCTAACACTATGTTAGAAAGCAATCTAACAAATCTAAGAGGTATGTAAATATTGTAAAAATTGAATATTATTGCATTTTTTTTAAAGTATATATATGTGTGTGTATATATTAATTTTATGTGTTCATTTGGAAACGTTTTTAAAACTTGAATAACTTTTTACTGCATCAACTAATTTTAATTTTCTGTAATTTGTTGAATAAGAAAAATAGCATACTTTTTATTACATACTGTTATTGATCTTATAATCTTAATCAAATTTTATTTGCAGATTTATTTCAAATAAAAAATCATTAAAATTTATTTAAAATAAATTCCAGTAGCTGTAGATGTAGTCCACACTCATAACTAAACAATGGAAATATACTACTTTTCCATTTTGCAAATTCAGCTAATTTTATGTCATAAATCTGGTCACTTTAGTTTAAATTCACATGGCTAATGCACTAGTGGCACATTGATAAATTTAAAGCCTTAAACTTATTTAAACTTTTATCCCTATTTGAACTTCATTTTTCCCAATTAATAATGATATGTATATTTAGTCAGACTTATACTAAAGGCAAAATGGCACATACATGGAGTAAACAGCAGAGGCACAGAATTCAAGAAATAGTTTTTGCTGAAAATTTTAAATTTTGCCTGAGTGGGACTTGAACCCATATCTCATGATTATATGTCAGATATTCTAACCACTAAACTATCAACAGCTAACTTTTTTTTCCCATAAGAAATAGTTGACTATAAATCTTCCCATTTTTTGTCACTCTTGACACCATCTATTATTGGAGAATGGGCAACCTAGGTACCACATGTATGATGGTGAAAAATTAGGTCAATCATGCTGTCAGCATTATTAATGTAAGAATCAATACTAGAAATACTAAAGCCAAACAATATTTTTCAGGAAAAACTACTTCTGGTAAAGAAGGGGGTTGTTATAAACTTGCTTTTAAGAAATCCAAAACTGAAAAATTTCATTTGAACTTACTTTAGTAAAGAAACTAGAGAGGGAAACAATAATAAGTGTCTTCATATATATTTATACAATTTATCATTTGTACACATAAATAGTCAACACCATAAATATATAACTTACTGCTTTTTTTCTGTTGGTCCCAGATCTAATGCTTTATCTTCTGCTTTGTCATCAAGCTTTTCCTCCTAAAAATTTAGCAATCATTTTATTATATGAAATTACATGTTTGAAACGTATATTATGCAGCTATTTCTTCAGAAACTCAAAGATATAAATTCCATAAACTATTTTTCCCTTAAATACACTTATTTGAAACTTTTGAATATGCTCACATTAGCAGTTTCCACCACTAACTGTATTTAGTGGAAAATTTCAGCCCATTACCATAAGTGACTAAGTAAAACAATGAAAAAAAAATTATATTTACAAATTATACTACAATGAAAATAAAAATTTATTTTACCTAATCAAAGGGGCCTAAAAATTTCTAGGTCTCTTCAGTATGCAAGTATTTTACCTTTTGTCATAAAAAAACAACAACAAAATAGTACTTTACGTGTAGAAATTCTAAACACTTACACTGTTTGGTGGTTCTGGTGTATCAACACTTTGGTCATCATCAGGTAAACCGGGGCGTAAATTTTTATTCATATTAAGAAATTCTCTTACTTCAGGACTGCAAAAGAAAGTTTAGAGTAAGTGGTTTTCCTTTGTACCTATGTGATGAGGCCAGTTAGAAATTAATAATTAAAAATTTAGGATCAGCCAACTTTGAATCAGCTACCTATTTTTATTGTAAAATCACATTAAACTAAAAAAAATAATTTATTTTTTAATGCATAAACTTCTATAAAACTATGAAAACTGCTATTAAGTTCTAAATAAATATTATAAACTATACTAAAGATCAAATATGGGTTATTTTCTGGTTTAATATTCATGTTTTATCTCTCTATATAAAGCCAAAAGGCATTATGTGAAACAAAAGTTTTTTTTGCACATTTGTCCAACCAGCATAAACATGTGGCATAAAAAAAAGATATGTTTAAAAGATATCTTTTTTTTTTGTTCCCAAAAACATAATACAGTAACACCTAAATAATTTAAAACCTTTCAATTGAAATTTCCATATAATTAAAAATTTCTTTCAATTTTAAAATTAAATATGCAAATTTCATACAAAAGTACTTGGATTATCTGAAACCTTGTTAATTCATAATCTTAAAAAATATTCATAACCTTAAAAAATTAGACCTGTGATCATAATATCAATATATCTGTGCCTGAATAATTAAAAAAAAGTAAAGAAAAATGTTCATAAAAATTATGCATTTGCAAACACAACCGTTACACAACCATGATAACGAAAGAGAAGAGATAATGACACATCTAAAGGATATGTATTTTTCAGCTTTGGACACACTCTGTTGATATTGGTCAAGGATACAAGATATGCCAATGACGTGGAAAATTTGGTGACATCAGAAAACACATTATGCTAAGGAATCCTCAGAAAATGAGACAGGGGAAAATTAGAGACTACTTCAATGAGCAGGTTTTTTTTATTGATAGTATTTGGTGAACTTTGTGACTTTTTTACACTATATAGTATTAAGAACATAGCTGTTAACAGTGATAACATTGACATTTCTGTTATCTATTAGTGAAATAAAATTGTGTTCAACTTTGAAAATAAATCTTTTGAAATTGGATTTGATATCACATTATAAGGTAAGCCATTTATATTTTTTACTTAACAGACACAGTTCTATTGTTTTTGTGAATTTCAATTAACCAGGTTTTCTATAATTCAAAATTTTTTTATCCTTTAAATTTTTGAATTAACCACATTTTACTTGATTTAGTGAACAGAGTTATGAACAATATTCCCAAAAGTCTTAAGCAGAAGTAGCAAACCAAGAGGTGGGTGGACAATATCAAATTGAAACCTATTAGAACTGGCCTGAAATGGCCAAATACAACAATTGTTATTTAGGATGGACATAATTGCACAGTCTAGTTAGACTTATTTACCCTATAATTACTTGAGGGTTTGGTAAGCATGTAAGATATACAGTATAATCCAATAATTTTGGAAATTGGAAAAAAAGGTGCATTATTTTCTCAAATTTTTATCTACAGGAAAAAAAATCTAGCCATTCTAAAATATAAATACTTTTAGATTAATGCTAAAAAGAAAGATAAAAAAAATAAGTTATTCCGTTACTTAAAAAAATGAGAATAAATAAAAGTTGATAATTACCATTGTAGGAGATTTGGCTCATTTACAAGCCTCTGAACAAATTCACTTAGTCCCTGTTTTCTGTTTTTGATGAAATCTGGACTAAAATTGTTTCCAAAGAGTTTTTTACCAGGAAGTTTCAGTTGAATATGAGGGAACTGCTTTTTAAGCTAAAGAAACAAATAATTTTTGAGTGATTAAAATTATTTTTTTTTAGGAATGACTAGACACATTTCAGTAATACTGTTAGGCAATGAATATTAACTAACATTTGAAATTTGGATTAAGAATTTGGTAACTAGGCATTCAGTGATAATCTGATATATTAGCATATTTATTTTTGTACATAGAAGAAAAAATTGTGCGTGAACAGAAATGAGAATTGTTTAATGTGCTTAATGATATATACTTGATATTAAGAAAGGCAAAGAACAGTTGCAAGAAGACCCTTTTGTTCCTAGCATGTGGTAAAGAAAAAACAAAACATCAGTAAGGCTATTACTACATTTGTGAATAACACCAAACTAAAAAATGTGATACTGAGACAATTTATGATTTATATGATAAATGCAAAGTTTATATAATAAATTTACTAAACACTAAACAAAATGCATAACTTGTGCACTATGTACTATAACATGGATATAAAATAACCCAAACTAATATAATATCCAATATACAGTACACATTGCACAGATAGTAAGTCTAAAATGGTGAATTTGGTAGTAGAATGAGCTGAGTTACCAGGTTTGGATCACAGTTGCAGAAGCATTAGGTTTTATTTCCTTGCCTTATCTACGAATGGATTTAGCTTTTTAGGGACCTTGGGCACCAAAAAATTGGGAGCACCTTAATAATTATATTTAAAGGATATAATTATTAACAAAATAAGCATTCTCATGTAATAGGGACTTGGAGCAGTTACTTCAATGCTTAAATCTGACATGGCTATTCTCTTGGTGGGCAAAAGCACACATCTTAAAAAATTTTGAAAAAGAAAAACCAAAACCAGAAAAGATGTTAAATTGTGGAAACTAGTAGGGGAGAATTGAGAACCATACTAGTTGGAAGGCTTCATATGCACCAACTTTCCCAAAATTCAGTAGGTGCTTGTGAAGATTTCAATTTGTTTTCACAATTTTCATAAATAATGGCATATAATGCTACATATTACTAAAAGTATATGAACATATCCATATTATGTGAATAGAAAGCTTTTTATGAAAAAAAAGTTACTGGCAATAAAACGAAGTCCTCAATATGTTAATTCAAATCGTGCTTTTCAATAGTATTTGTTTAATATTGAAAGAGCTCTGGAATCTGAAACATTTAATAGCAACACTGGTAATCATAAGAATTTACTTTGAAATTTAATAAAACATAAATAACAACTTTATTACAAAACATTTAAAACCACTGTTTTAAGAAGTCTGTGCAATGATTCATTTTTTGTGGAGTATTAAGAAAAATGATAAGATGAGTGTAGCGTATTAAGAAAAATGATAAGATGAGTGTAGCTACACTGCTGTTAAATGCTCTAGCTTCAATAATTCATTAAATATTGAATAAATATTATTGAAAAATCAAGATTTAAAGAAATTTCAGTGAGATCTTCAATTTATCCCCATTTGCATTTTTCCATAAAAAGTTTATTTTCAAAATTAGGAAACTTTGAATGTAATTTCCATTAACCTGAAAGTTATTTAATTTTTAATCTTAAAATTTTAAAAAAGCAAGTGGGGGTTTCCCAACATAAAGGACAGAGATAACCTAGAAGCTCTATCAGGTTTGTCTTTATTTCTCTTTCAATACATACATAAGCACTTACACAAGGGCATGATTTCTGGCTTAGTAGTCAGATACACATAACCACTGTACAATATAGTGAGTGTATATCAGAGGCCTAACCTAGAGAAAATTTCACTTGTAATCAATATTTGAAGCATCCATATAATTAGCACCTATGGAAAGCTCCCATCTGCTTTTAACAGCAATTTAGTGCATTTCATTTCTCAATCTGTTGCATACCTTTAGGCATTTGTGGATGATCAATTCACTATAGTTGCAAAAATAAAAATACAACTCAAATGAAAAATAGCACAACTTAGCTCCACAGATGACCTGGACACCTTACTATGATGACCTGAGCTATTTTATTGCTTTGAGATTTATTTCTGCCAATTTTTCTAAAAATAATGGTAGAGACAAAGAAAAAGGAATATATATATATAATTGTAAATTCCTTTTACTATTATACATATTGTTGCCCACAGGATTCAAGCCAAAAAACACCACTTGAGCAATGTTTTTAAATGTAAAAATTACAATAAGTTCCAAAACAGATAAATAATATTTTTTGCTTATGCTAATGCATAAAACCACTATCACTGCTTTTGTACAATTAAAACGATAAAATGCAAATTAGCAATAAGTGGGGAGAATTTCTCCCATTTTTAATTGCTAGAGAGTTAATTATTTGTCCATATCATCATTCACATATAACAACAGATTTACTTATGATTCATTTTCAATAGAACTGCTTTTTTCTTATTCAATGCATTCTTTAAATAAAATTTACAATAATTTCTATTGTATAGATTTATGTTCCAACTAAAGAGATTATAGAAAATATAACTGAAAAAAAAAACCTTTTTTATTTTTAAGATTTCATGCATTGTACAAAAAATGAAATTTGCTCTTTTTTTCAACTTTTCTCAACAGATATAAAATAAGGAAACTCATCTCACTGAAAAGCAGCTGATATTATTTAACATAGTTTATTGGATGCTTATTATAATATTGTGACAATAAATAATAAGATACTTACTAATTCTGAAAGCTTAGTGAATTCATTGTATCTTCGAAACACAAACCATGCATTTCCATCAATATCAACAACAACTTTATACACCTATGTAAGAAAGTGTACATTTATGAAATATATATTAATCTAAAATTATAAATTAATTCTTAAACTGCACACAAAAGTTACTCTAACAAAATTTAACTCACATTTTTTTATATCTTTTTGGTGATGCAACATAAAGAAAACTCCTTGTGTGAAAAAAGTAAGTAAATATTACTATATGCATCATTATTTTCCAAACAATTGGAGTAACAATTCAGAATTACTTATATTCTTTGTGTGTGTGTGTGTGTTTTGTTATTTACTGTAAACAGTGTAAAATTCAATTTAGAATATTTGATATTCTTCTTTTCTCAAATCTTTTTTGCTAACTAAAATGCAAACTGCTTCAGAAAAGCTAGCTTTTCTACGCAAAAGTCTTTAAATGAAGAATATAAAATGAAGATGAAAACAGGAATTTTATGAATAACTGGGAATTCTAGAAAAGAATTTCACTGGCTACTTTACTGGCTATATCAGTTATGATAATAATGTTCTTCTCTGCACACTGGAAAGACAGAAAATCTGTGGTGAATTAAATTAGCATCAGATGATGAAAAACGCTAAATTGGGGAAGAGTGTCAGTTCTAATGCATGCTAAAACAACTGAGGCATTACTCATTTTACAACACTTTATTCAAAGTTTTCCTGTTGTTTTAGAATTAGTGATAAGAAGCATTAAAGAAATCAACATTTTTAAATAAAACTGTCTCACCCCCCCCCCCCCCCCCCCCAAAAAAAAAAAAAACAGGCAATTTACACTGTGTTTAACAATAATTATTATATTTAAATCAAAGTATCATTACACTTTTAGATATTTTATTCGGTTTTTTCATTCTGTGATACAAATAAAGCAAGCTCATTGTGGTATCAAGTTTCTTCCATCTCAACTTTAAGTTTTTAGACCCTGTCTCTTAAAAAAACATTTCAAACAGATTTCACCATACAACAATTTTACTGTCTGTAAAGATAGACTAGAGTCACAGAAAAAGCCAACAAATCATTTTAATACTATTGTAAAAACTTCATTGTCATTGACAATGGCTGTAATAGCCTGCTTGTGAGAAATATATTTTAAGGGTTAAAACATTTTAAAATAGCACTTTTTAATTGGATGAATACAATTCAGTTTCAGTGTGGCTTTAAAAGTACAGTGATTGTAGTGTCTTTCTAAAAATAAAAGTGTCCAGGGTACATTTTTATATTGTTAGCTAAAATTTTATAATTACAGATGCAAGATTCATGCACTTATATATTTTATAGAACTTATTTCAAAGTCAGTTGCTTCACAGAAATATGTGTCAAAGAGTATCATAGTAAACAGCAGGACAGTAACAGACATAAATAAAAATACATAAGAAGTGAACTGATCTCAATTAAATGTTTTTAACTATGTGATGATGATAATTTTATAATACAGCTTATGCTACTGTAACTTTTCAAAATAAAATGCCTACTGTATATTTCTTGTTTTTTTCCCAGGTTTCTGAATTAGTAACACTAGCTGTAGGAGAACTACTTGTGCTCTCTGAGCTGCCCTCTGTTGTGGAACTCATAGCCTCTATAAAGAAATAACATAAATTATTTAAAGAATATATAAAAAAAATACATATACAAAAAAACTAATAAGTAAATAAAAAAACTTTAAAAACAAAAAATATTCAAGCAACCATGTTTTTTAAACAACCCTTTATTTTGAAAGTGATACAGTCACCTTATTATTTTTTTTTTAATATATTGGCTTTTGGATTGAAATCTACAAACATAATTTGTAAGTCAATGCATTTCATTCTAGAAGTATCAAGAAATCAGGATCGGTAGTTTAAACACATCACACAATGATGCTAATTGTTTTTACAATATATTTATTACTTTTATTTCATTGCATGTAATTGCCAAAATATATTTTTGTGGATGAACATTGAGTTGTTGTTGTTGTTGTTGTTGTTGTTGTTGAGTAATGAATAAAGCAGCATATTAAAGCTCTTTTGCAGGGTTGGAGAAAAAATTAGTGAAGGTAGCAGTTATATTATTACTTTCTGAAACAATTTGTGATGGATTTTCTAGAGAAAGAGTTATATCAAAGATAACAAATTCAAACTTTATTATTGTCCATATAACATAAAATCAGTAAAATCTATGGAAATCCTCAAAAGAAGAATTATGCATTCAGCTAATATAAATCAAAATCACAGAATGAATAAAAGTCAAAGAAATGTTACATGTAACTTTGCAAAGAAAACAGTTACACTGTTACTAAGTACACAAGAAGGCAAACAACTAGTAATAATACAAATTATCCTCATTACAAGTTAATAACCAAACAATTTAAATATTAGAAATGCTTATGAACGAAATAACATTTCTCAATTCACGGTTTTTCTTCTGTACTTTTTTTAATAATTGTGCTGATTTTCTTTTAATGCTTTTCTCCTGCATTTTCACAAAGATATTGAAATAATGCTATATTTATGCAAGTTTTCTAAAATTCAATGTATTAATAAATAATAAATAAATAAATTTTTGGCAATTATGAAAAATAGTAAAATATAGCAAACAATAGCTCACAATAAAATGTTTTAGAGCTCAATAATGGCAGCTAATACACTGAATGCAAGTACTCAACAAACTGAGGAACACCTTTTAGTTAAAAAAAATTTTGTTTATCTTGAGTTAAAGAAATTGTTTATTTATCAGAAAAACTTTACTACAAATTATCAATATTCACTTTATAGGTAGTTTGCTAGATTGAAACTGTTGGCAGCAAATTTATTTTAAAAACCTGTGACAAGGTGATATGATTTTTTAACTAAAATTAACTTAAAACAGATAAATTTATAGTTGAATTAAACAAATGTTCCCATTTTCTTCAGCTTTTCAAAAGGTAAGTTTTAATAAAGTAACTTTAAACTTGAATATTGTTATTCAAATGAATAATAAATACCTGGAAACTCATCTATAAATTAAAATGACTTTAATCTATTATACAGTTAAAATTTTTGGAAAAAAAAAATATTTAAGCAAAATAAAACTTTTATATAGCCAAATATTTACCAATCTCAAGAATTTTGAGATCAATCAATCACACCTGAGAGCACTTACTTTTTTTAAATTACAAATTGCTGAAATAAAGATTATTCCAAATAATTATGGGTGACATCTAGTGCACTGAATTTTCCACAACTCAAATTTGTTTAAATTTTAAACTCAAACATCTTAATGAATCAGAAAATATTTCAAATTAATGTTCAGAAATTGATTTGTGGTTAATCAAATTAAAATACTCTGAATTAAATAAATTTCTAGTCTATTATTTATTGCCTTTTATACTAAAATGTGTTTTAATTACATAAAAGTATAAACAATAAATTTTTATCAATAAATGAAAAACTTACAATAATATTCCCTTTTATCCCCAGCACACAGTTTTAGTTTGCTTGATGATATACTAAAACATTTACAGGACACATACTATAGATAAGGAAACTGAGGAGGTGGTTCCCTACACATGATGAAATAAACTTAGTATGTTCAAAGTTCAGAGTAAGATTTGTGACAGAGATAAGAACTACTACTACATCAGTCACTTGGCAATATTTCAAGATAACTTTCTTAGCTTATAAATATGTGGTCATTTAAATATTTAGATAATGGTTTGTTCAAAGGTTAGTATATTCATTTTGTCACTGGGTTAATAATACTAAATAAATTTTCATATAACTTTCATAAAAACTTAGGCTTTTTTATTTCTGTCTTTAGAAATAAAACTGTCACAGCCAGTGCAATTTTCAAATCTCTAGTCATTTTTTTTTACTTTTACCCTTTCTCTTGATAATTTATAAAATAAGTACCATATGACATTAAGCCTTTTTTTATATCATTGTTTAACCAATGAATCTTATTACAAACTGTTCTGAAATCTAACATAACCATGAATGTGACCTTGAAACATAACTGGGAAACATGTGATAATATATAATTATGTAAAATCAAGGTTTCATTCACTATAACAAGCAATTTATTTAGTAAGAAGTATTATGTAAACATATCATATCAATACTTTTTTTACATGCTAATGTTTAGTTTAAATGCAAAAAAAAAGTAAATACACTGATTTTGCTAAAATATGCAAATTATAAAGCATGATTTATTGCTCAAAAGAAGCAAAAAATTTACAAGGATTACTGCATTCTGCAATTAGAATAATAATGGAAAAAAGCTCTTAAAAAGAATTTATTAGATAAGCAATTGAATACAAGAATGCATGAAATTGATTAAAATTGGGATAAATTGACCCAAGCTTGGCAAACAGAACTTTATTAATCCATTAATGAAAGATTTGCTCTATTAGCAAAGGAATAAAGTTGTCATTCAAAACCATTTCAGTTTCATAGCCATGCACTCAAGTGTTATTAACAAGAATAGACTCACATCAATAGAAACCTAACTTTGAAACTCTAACTTCTAATATAAGGTTGTATGAAAATGAGATTCAAAATAAATATAAAATGAAATTTAAATCTGGATTTTCTACATTTATTCAGTATTTCATTACAAAATGTACTTCAGAAGTTAATTAAAACATAAAATAAAGCTGCCACACCATTTACAAAAATAACAAAATTTCAGATGCACCCAAGTAATGATTCCTTCAATTTTCATAAATTACTTACCCAAAAGTAAAAAAGAAGCCACTGATAATGACTCTAAAATCAATATCCATATAATAGGTTTAGTCTCAACTGTAGCAAAAGTGGAATTTAACTGGGATATCTATATTTTACCTCTGCTAGGGCTTTTTTCACAATTGATATTAATTCAGCATTTCAGAGATTTGAACATGCTGTGCTGTTGAAATAATCATATCCTATAGTTGGTCTAGAACAGAGGTTCCCAAACATTTCAACATCACACCCTTTTTATTTTTGAGAAACCTTCATGCCTCCCAACTTCTCATTTATCAATGGCCAACTCCTCTTTCGACAATAATTTTTATTCATAATTTGAAAAAAAATAGAAAAACATTTCACATCCTCCTGCCCCCTTGGAATGTTTTTACCCTCCCCAGGGAGGCAGATCCCAGTTTGGGAATTTTGGATCTAGAAAAACCACTTTATTAACACTTAACTTGCATTGCCAGTCTAAGAGACTTTAAAGAAAATTAATTTTTGTCTAAAAAACTTCACAAATCAGTTCTAATAGTTTTTTTATTGGTGTGTATATTACAGATTCACTACATGGATACTGTAAGTATTGTATATCTATTACAAAAATTGCTCAAATATGAAAAGCATTTTGGAGACCACTCATCATCTGTAACATGAGCTTTCATATTAAAAATTAATGGTTAAATTAATATTTATTATATTTTTCATTAGACTTAATTTGAATTAAATAAGGAATAAATAAATGGTTTCAGAAGCTCACTGGTTTATGGTGTATGCATATCTGACTACTCAGGGGCAGCAGTTGGCTCAGTCAATAGCATGCCAGCCTCATTATTGAATGTTTGCTTCTTATGTGCCTGCAGTGAGATTTTCTCCACCAAACCCTTCTCTGCTCTCAGTGAGAAAAGGGACACTAATGGACTTAGTAAAAGTCCTTGTCCACTAAATGGTACATTAAGACTTTGCTCCATATGTAGGAGTCATACTCTGTGCATGCTAAAAATACACTGTAGGCTTCCATCTCTCCTAACAGTTATTCAGTGAATCTCCTTCCCCCAACCTTCACTGAATCCTTGGGGTCATTGTAGCCTGACCATTTAACTCATTGTGTATTCTAAGAGAGACAAGGGTGAAACAACCCAATCTTGAACTCTCATAATGGCAAGTTTAAGTTTGATGCCTGAATTATTAGTCTCAATGTGTTGCTTATGAAACAAAAATAAACCTTAAAGGTGGAAACTTTAATTTAAAAAATTTAAATGGGATAAAGGCAAATTTCTCCTAAAAACAGTACTTTTAAAGTCAACAAAACCTTATAGACACACAAAATGTAAACACTAAAAATATTGGCAAAACTGCTTTAGTTCCACAAGCAATTGTTAACAATTAAAATAACACTATATAAAAATATTCAGCAAAATTTAAGTATCCAAAATATTTACCTTCAGTTTTTAAATCTTTTGCTCTCATTTTTTTTTCTTTATTCCGTTTTCTCCTGTAAATATATAGATTTTCATGCTTTTAATATTTTTAATATTAACTGCTATCATTTGCATATTATTTGAGTTATACATATATCAAAATTCAAGTCAGATTTATGGTAAAATAGTTTTAAATATAATCTCAGTCAGTAGAATGTATAACAAGTGTGAGTTTCATTATTCCGATTATATATTATAATTGAGTTTTAGTCACGTTATATTTAAGTGCAACACTTTAATATATATACTACAAAAACTAAAGAAAAATCTCATTTGAAAAGCATTCATTTGTGCAATATATATATTAAAACAAATTCCTACTACAATTTCAGGAAATTTAAATAATTAAAACTGTTTTCATTATAATAAAAATTTTCAAATCAAGCATACTAAATAATTTAAATATAGATTAAGTATCCATTTAGTACCGAAGCTCCAGACTGCTCTTTTAAACACTCGAACACACATGCCCAGTGCATCACGAAGAGTACTTTCAAATCACCCCCCTTTCACGTTACCTCAGAGGCACACCCAATGCCCACATGACCTTGGCGACCGCGTGCAGGCCACACGTGCATCTACAGATTGAGTAGATCATGTCTTCATCTCATCCCACTGCCTGCCTGATGACGTGCTGAAGTGAACGGCACGAAATGCATTGCAATGCCTGGTCACCAACATCTCATATAAGCAACTGACTCACTGCGCTAATAGGAGTGTGAAGTTTAGAATGACACCAAGTGACTCATACCACAGATGCAGCAAAGTGCAGATTAGCAACACTACTGCATGTAAGAACTCTATCACCAAGTGAGAGGCAACAATACAGGATCTATGAAAATATCAGCTACCAAGAACAGCACACAATCCAAAATTGTCCTTGTACAACCTCTACCCTAGAAGAACGAAGAAAATGCAGGTGTGACTATTTAACCTAAACTTCACCACACCAATCTATGACTATCAATTACCCCATTGGTATCAATGAGCCAATTGTTTGTCACGATACCATGACTAGTCCAGCACCTTGTTTATAGAGTTAACTTAATCTATATTTAATTCAGCACACTGTGTTTTTATCTTCATATTTACTAAATAAATTAATTCCATAAATATGTATTTCCAAATATAAATATGTAGAACCATAGTAAACTTTACAATACATGGATATGTTTCCAGTTGTATCATGATTAACAGGAGCAAACACAATTTATATTTGTTTGCATGTTCATTCTCCTTATAAACTCCTGTCTTGTCTCTCTTTACACTTAAAGGACCATTTTTAACAATTATTGCATTAATGGTGGAGTTAAATTTTTAACTTTGGATCAATTGAACTTCATAATTGTATCCTGAAGAAACAAATAAACGATAAATAAGTCATATTGTATACAAAATGAAAGAGTATTTCTGAACAATAAAATAGCATAAATTAAAAAAAAAAAAGACAATTTGCTTGTGGCATTTTAAGGGTTTTAAACTTCAATGCATATATTTCATGCTCTTCAACTTTAGTAACTTCTATCATATTGCTAGTTGGGTTGTTTTCACAAGGAAGCTTGGGTTAGCTTCGAGAAGGTTGGGGAAGGTGATACGTTGGACAGAAATAGGTAGAAGTATCCTGTAAAGGCTCATCAACACATTCTTTAACATGCACAGGGTATTGCCCTCCTTCACATTGGGCCAACATCCTGTTGTCCTTGTGTGAAGAAGAGCCATACCCTATATAAATGGGATGTTAAGTACATCTGTCAGATGGGCTTAATATCCCATCTGACAGATGTTGGCCTTTCCAAACCCAATGGTTCATATTACTAGTGGTATAGCATAAGTGGTAACTGGGGAGGCATTGAGATTATACAGGCGGCACTTAAACAATTATCATAGATCATCTGCTGCCTGACAGGCCATTGAAAAGACATTGACCTGTGATTCATGAGATGAAGCTTCAACTGTGTGTTTCACAGTTTCTGCAGTTCTGCATAGTTTCATAGTTTCCGCATTTGCCACTGCATATCGCAAATGATTTTCTACAGAATTTACTATACGAGGTTTCATAAATAACCACCAAATGTTGACAGAATTGCTTCAATGGATACACTAGAACAAAGTTTTCAGTGACAAAGTCAATTTAGCCTCTGTTATGAAATTTTGTATTCTAGAGATTTATATCATAATGAAAGGTAAGTCAAGAATACAGTAACAATCAAACACAATAGTAGCAGAGAGGTAAGCCAAGAATATAGTCCAGGGGAGGAACAGTCCCTTGCTGTTCCTCCCCTGGACCCAGTCCTGCCACAGGACCTTTTGTCATATCTTGATATAGTAATGCCCATTTATGGAGTCAATGGACTAGCTAGCCCAGAGAATTCAACATTGATATCCATGGAATAAGCTAGAGAGACAAGTAAGTAGCCATGCTTGCAGGCCCAGAAGACTTTCTGAACTTAAGGCAGTACTGATATAATGTTAACTTAAGGCAGTATATCCAATGTGTTCTTTAAAACACAGCACATGTTCTTCTGCATACAGGCCATAGCTTAATGACCCATCCAAAGGATGGTAGCCTTCCAAATTCAATAGTGTCCACCTTTATCACTGAGAACACAACAAGAGACTACATTGGAGTGACAATAGATCGAAAAGTATTTCTACTGCAATTTCTCAGCAATTTATGGAAACTGTTGATTATTAGGGTGGCTCCGGAAAATAAAAGTCAAAGGTGATCTCACATCTCATTACACATCATCCAAATCTGTGTTGTGGAATCTTCTGTAGTATCCCAATGCTTTTTCAAATTCAATTTTTAAATAATCAAATAATTATAGTACATTTCCTGATACATGCAAAAACTAAAATTCTAAATTTTTTCCCTTTACACCTTTGTTTATAATACTAGATCTCGGGTTACGAACAGATATCCATTTACATATTATACATTTGTTAAACATTTAATTTCTGTGTATTTTGATTATTTTATGCAACAAATTGCTGACGGTTGATACGTTAGTCAACTATGCACTAAGTTATTTAAGTAAAACATATACTTGTGCTTGTGGTGGAAATGTGTAAATATTCATTGTTTCTTACAGACTGTGGAATTCATGGGAGTATAAAATTTTAAATTTAAGGAATAGGACACAAAAACAGAACTGTACCATATACACATGTGCAAAATTTACTTGTGGAAAGCATCTGGCTTCATAGGATTACTATGTATATTCTATATTGTTGTATCAAATATGAATAAAGATCATTATCATCATTGAAATTTATTTGTAATTTACTACAAACCACTTTAATTTTATGTTACCTGAAGCTAATATTGGACAACAAAGGATAAGAAATGTTGATGGCTGTAAATTGTTAAATATCATGAAGAAATTTAGAGCTTTTATCCTAATATTCAAATAAAAATGGAATTTATTTTTAAATTTAAGTGTTTTTGGACAATTTCAGTGCTGTAGTGGAAGTTGAATAAATACTTCCTCCAATAAAAAAATTTCATCATTTCACCTTTTTCTTTTCAATAGGATTTTATTTTAATTGACTATGTTCAGATCATATAAATAAATAAATAAATAAATACCCCCTCAAGCAGCTGCTTGCCACAGAGGTCTGACAGGAGCCTGTCAGTTTATATGCCACAGTAGAAGATCTGAGAGGATGGCAGGACCTCAGCAGAAAAATGACACACTTACCTGGGGCTCGAACCCAGGTCCCGTAGATCAGTAGCCAAGCACGCTAACCACTCGGCACGTTCATCAAATTACAGTTTTTGAATTCATTATGCCATTACTTCACCTACTCAGCTTTTTTAATAGCAATGCTATTGGAACAATAAAAAAATTATACAATGTTCTTAGTGTAATATTTGGGAATATTTTTTTTTCCTTTATGCCTATTTTGAAATCAGATTTCATATGGTCATACATTTTCGCAATGCATTTTGCACTAAGCACCACTTTTATGGGAAGAAAGCGCATCACTCTCAGAAACATACCAGATGAGAGTGATAATTCACAAATTTGAAGATCCAATTTTTTGTTCATTTACTTATTAAAATTTCATTTTTTATATTGATCTGAACTGTCGCATAATAAATTATTCCACAAAAACGAGATAAAATATGCTATATTTAAATAGGATGGACCATTGGAAAAAGAAAAATACTAAAATAGATTATATTACCAAATGTCACCAGACACTTCTATGTTATGAGAATGAAAAGTCATGTTCAAAGGTCCTTTGAAAATGAGCTTTTTATGGGATAATGACATTGTAAATAATTAAATCAGTAGCTTCATTTATATCCCTTTAAATACTGTTTTTCAACAACATTCATTTAATGTTTAAAGTCACTGGACTGGAATATTTGACAACAGATACTGTCAATATACTTATCTTGGAGAATTTTCTTCAAAATGGATGAAAGTGAATCATTACAGAAACTTCTAAAATACCATTTATTTCAGCAAACAATTTGTTTTAACAAGTAACTGCATTTGAATTTTAACTTTCGAGGTATATTAAAAGCTATACAACCAGTAATACTACTGTTAAACCTTTCAGTTTCCTTAACTCTTCGAATATTAAACATTAATTTTGAGAAAAAAAAAAGAAGATTTAGGAGAAATTTGAATAAGATCTTTATCACTAATGATATTTTTCCATAAAAAACTTATTTTCAAAAACAAGCTTTGAATGTGGCTTTCCATTCACATAACATGAAAGTATTGTGATGGTCCACCTATTCACTTTTCCTTAACCAGTTTTACTTTATTTATGTTATTATTTTAAGTTGGCCATCATTTTTCTTCATCCCGATCCGCTAAAGGAGTTGTGCATGCACAACTCTGACTTTTGATTGACAGTCGCTAATAGGCACATTTAGGACACACACCCTCTTGCATCATAGCTTGCATGAGTGTCAGTTTATGCAAATGTTTTTCCCAGCGTGCAACACACACCACATGCATACTAAGTGATGTTAGATCATGGTCAGACAGTGATGAAAAAGTCAGTGATGATAGTAATGATAGTGGAGATAGTCAAAATGAGAAAATGTTAGTGAGAGAACAATGTTAGCTGAAAAGTTTGTCAGTTTTGGAGATTTTAAATGAGCTTTTATTTACTCAGACTATTTTGTATTCATCAGTTTATGTGAGTCGTGAATTTTTTTGAAATAAACTTTGTTTGTTATATGAATATTTTGACTTTGCTATTTTTTCTCTTGATCAACAATAATTGATTTCGATTAAGATATAACTTTAAAAATTTGATAATCTTTTGATTTTACTTAATAAGTAACACCCATATACTTAACCCTCGTTTAACTTTATTTGGCAAGATTAATTGCCTGGTGCCCATTGCTATTTGGAAGTTTAATTTAATTTGGATCAGTCCAAAGTAGTTTAACATACTTTTGGAGCATTACAGAGTAAAGGAAGTGGTGCACTGAACACAAGACCATTATATATATATGTATGAATTGTATGTTATTTAATGTGATTGTCAAAGTTAACAAATTTTGAGCTCATTAGTTAAACTTATCATAGATTTAACAGCAGCTTAAGCCGAAATTTTTGCTGAGCAAGAAGCTTAACTTTTGTATTAGTTGAAGGTACTGAAGTTTCAGCACAGTTATTGCTGATAGTTAAGATTTTCATTGTATTTATGTAAAGATTAAAAGTGCAATACACACACACACACGATAGATAAACTTTTTGATAAGCAAGTTTATTTGCAAGCGTGGTATAGCTTTAATATTGTATTGTTGTATAGCAGTACCTTTGAGTGCTGCTCAAGATAAAAAAAAGTTTCAAAATTTTGGCAGATCACTAAACATGTCTGCTAGTAATATGACCAATTCCACCATAATGACTCCAGACTTAAAAAAGTAAAAGATAGGTTGCAGGATTTGATGAAAGAAGCAGAAGTGTTAACGAATCTGCTTAAAGATCCTCGGGAGAAAAGAGGAACGACAACTTCTAAATTTGCTGACAATATTATGTCAGCTTACAAACACATAAATTTTGAACGTAAAGTTCCATCTTTTGTTCTGTCAGAAGCAAGTGATAGAACAGAGTATTATCAAGCACCTCAATGGTGAGTTACCAACCCATTTATTAATTGTAATCCTTATGTTGATTGGCCTTTACCTGAGATCAGGTTCAACGATTCAAAATGTTCATCATCGTGGACATTTGTCAAGTCCACAGACGAACATTTCCGTTTACATAAAGTGCCCGGCAACAAAAAAGGTGGTTTTCGCAGTATCTTGTTTAATTGGATGTGCTAAGAAATAGTGGAATAACATAGGATGTCGTCATGAAATATAATTTTGGGAAGACTTTAAAAATAAACTTTTGGAAATCTACTCACCTTATAATGAGTTTACACAGTTACTACAGAACTTTTTTCAAGAAGACAAAGAGAAGGAGATAATATCGAAACATTCATCTGGGGTACAGTAGAGTTATACCAGCTGTACGATGCTGATGCTGCAGAAATTGACATAATAAACTGCATTATGTCCAAATTACTTTTGCCTTTAAAAGAATTTTTAGAAGTATGAAATGTAAATTCAATTTCAATTTTGGTCAAATTGGCTTGGCAATACATCGCAAGAAGAGAAACTGTAAAAACTGCATTAAATCAACAATGGATGCAATCCTCACCAAAGCAAAGATATCATGTTGAGTCTCGCAAAACGACTCCCACACAACCAGAAGTTACACGGTCCAGGCAATTTGCACTGAACACACCTACAACTATGCAGAACGAATGAAGCAGAGATTATGTTCCACATCAAGCTTCAAACGATGAAACTAGACCAAAAACTTTTGCTACCAATAAAAGAAACTTTAAGATGTAATTTTTGTGGCCGACTAGAGCACATGGAGCAATACTGCTACAGAAAAAATGGCAATTCAGGAAACTTAAATTAGGATCTTTGAAGCAAGAGGCCAAAGTTCCTCAAGAAAAGCCCTCTCATGAGTTATGTCTTGCCACTGTTTTTTACCTACTCATGAGAGGGTTCAAGAAAAGCCCTCTCATGAGTTATGTCTTGCCACTGTGTACACATAATGTTTTAGATTTACCTTTTGTGAAGCTTTGTCACAAAAAAACTGAATTAATAGATCACAGTGATACAGAAGCTGATCTTTCATGTCACCTGAGAAAGTGTTAGATGAAATTAATCAATATTGTGAATTGAAATTGCAACTGCCATCCAGTGGACTTTCTAATTTATCTTGTAGTCCAAAGCAGAATGTTCAGGAAGAAACTGTAAAATGTCCTATCAGTTTAATGTGAATTTAGAAAAACAAGTTGATGATGCAGTGCAAAGTGAGAAAAGTGTTGAAACAGAAGTTTCAAAGGAAAATAGTGCCAAATTAGTTGATGAGAAAAGTTTTTAAGTAGAGGTTTTAAAGGAAAATAATGCTAATGAAGAATTTTTAGATGATAAGCCAAGCATCCCAGAAATTGTTTGAGTGTAAATAATTATGATGAATCTAACAAGTTAAGAAATTTCCTACTGTTGAAGCTCATTTAGAAGTAGGCAGCAATAAAACTGGAAAGCACAAAGTCAGACTCATCAAAGCCAAAAGCATGTAGTGAGATGCCAACGAGACAACGACCATAGCCTGCAGGGTGGCAACGAAGTAGTCAACGTAGAATAGATGATGTCACCAATGAGATCTTCAGAAGTGACTACACCCAGCTTATCGATCAATGTGGGAATGAAGTCTCTGGGAAAATGACTGGATGATGATTTATCACAATGGAGTGCCAACAATGAAAATTTAAGCATATTATTACTCTTCCACTGTGGCATTAATTATATATGATGTTTTATTTATTTTCTGTGGAATACATGAAGATGGAGACAATTGAAGATTATTTATTGTTGTTTATACTTAGAGATTTTGAAATGTTTAATTTAGTGTTGAAACTTTAGGGTTTCGGATTACTTTTTAAGTGAATTTATTATTCAAAGTTTATAGTGTGAGTATACAGAATCGTATCAGAATAACATGACCACCTACCATACATATACTATGGTAGGTGGTGATATTATTCTGATACGACTGTGTATAATGTAAAGTGATTAAATTGTTTTTATGTATTCTGGTTCATCTGAAATTCTAGTTGAACCATAAAGAGTTATATATTGTATTAATGTGATTTCAAGTGTATTTATGAACTATTGTAGATAGTTTTGTTTCAGCTGACTGAAAGCTAAATTGAGTGTTATAAGTTTGAATTTAGAAATTTAGGAATTCTAAAAATGTTTATGAGTGTGAATGATGAGAATGAAAGAGAATTTAGTATACAGTGATTAAATAAATTGTATTTTGAGGTGTATTTTGTCATTTGAAGTGATTTTTTGTATTTAAATTGATTCTTATTGTAAAACTTGGATGGAATTGGATGAAATGTTAGCATCGTATATGATAAATTATTGATACAGCTTTTCTTTACTCTTAGATACAAAGTATATTTGTTTAAAATCTGTTTAGTGTCATCAATGATATTGATCCATCAATGATGCTTAATTATCGAGATGACAATGGCAGCATTTGCTTACATATACAATCAACCTAGCATCGATCGATAAGCTAGGTATAGGTGCTTCTGAAGATCTCGTTGGTGATGTCATCTGTTCTATGTTGACTACTTCATTCTGTGGTCATCTCATTGACATCTTGCTGCAAATGGTAGCTAGGTAGTCACTGGAAGGAGACCTATGTACAAGTACCCTGTGATGATGCATAGAACCAGCCAGGCCTAGCACCTAATATCTTATCCCACCTTCTCATACTGCAGGCTGTTAGTACCTTTCAAAAGAGATACTCTCTTGTGGAAAGGAAGGGGAGGGATGCCAGATCAGTGTGGCCTACTGATCTGGACAACTATGGTTACTTTTCTTCTTTTTTTCCTACCCTGCTGAGGAGTGGCCAACCACACAGGGTCCTGGTCCTGACCATTTAAACTGACAAAATGGACTGGATTAAGGCTCTGAGCTTGATTATGGATTCTGAATTTGCTGCACTGGTGGGCTTCTGTGGAGGGAGAATCTTCTGCTGTGTTTTCTGTTTGTTTGTGGGTTGACAGCCCCAAGTGAATAGATTCACAGGATATGTTTTATCAGCTGGTGGATAATCCTGAGCAGAGGTCATTGCAGGCACCTGAACTCTTGCTTCTACAGGCATTGCCAAATTCACCATGAGTGACAAACATTGGTAGATTGATAGGTCAAATTAGTGGATGAATGACAGAGCTGGCATTAGTTAACAGTATTAGAACACTCTGGTATGAATCAGGAGATAATTGGGTTTGAATTCTGCATGTTGCCAAAAATAATTTTTTCCACAAAACTATTTATGTGTTTAATTTTGCATGCCAATTAATTTAATTTATTTTTTGCCATTAAAATACTTTTGTGTTCACAATAAAAAATTTTCAATCTCTAGTGAATTTATTAAGAAATCATATCATCTAAAATTAGATATTTTTGTAATCTTTGGCTTTTAGAAATATTTAACATATTCTATCTAGTTAAAGATTATCGCCATCATAATCACCATGATTGTTAATTATATTGAGTTGTGTCTTTAGTTCAGTGTTTCATATAATGAAAATTTGCAGTGAAATAGCTGCACATCAAGATGGAGTCTTTTGTTATGCCTATTGTGCAATAAATTGTTGGATGCAAAGAGCTACAGGTTAAAGGTCATAAGAATGTGTTTGGAAATTTAATATTATATTAATATGTACCAATGAGAAAAGATTGATATGTGGCTTTACTTTGACAGTGGTTAAAGGATATTTTTTTTCATAACTTGCTATTCTGTAAAGCTTTCCAAATAGAAACCATACAAAATAATAATACAGTAATTTTTGTGCATAATTACAAAAAAAAATAAAAGTAAATAAATAAATAAACAAAAATTACTGTGTCATTCATGAATAACTGCAAAATATTTTTTGTGTAAAATTCTTAACATTTTTATGGACATCTAAGATTTTTGACATTTATGAACACATCAAATTTTACTCATTTTTACAGATGACTGGTAAACCCACACCATGATCACAATCTGCAGTTCCAATGTTCAAGTTCCAAATGTGCCAGTATTGAGAATTATCACCATTAAATCTCCATCCTGCCATCAGTCAGAAAGGGGGCATTGATGGGCTTGAAAACAACACTGTTAAATAGGATGTAAAGTTATAGCCCTGTATGCAGGTGAGTCACATCTTATACAGGTTAAAGAAAATGATGGATGGCCTTGATGAGAGGCTTCCATCTGTCTCCTAACAGCTGGCCAGTGGGTTCCCTACCCAACTCTGAGCCTCTGGGTCCTTGTGATCGGGCCATTTAACCCACTGAGTGTGCAAAAGTGCTGTTCAGAGGTAAAACAACCCAATCCTTTAACCTGTGCTATTATTACTTCATCATCTGCAAAAAATAAAGATATATCCTTCTAGCTGATTTATCTATTCCATCATATTTTCTATTCCATTCTTTTATAGAAATCATTCACTGTCATTCTTTGGGGGAACAGAATGGATTTACAGTCAGTTGCAAAGCATGAGTGGTAACTCTTAGATTAAGTAAAATTATGCATTTGATACTTTTATGATTCTTTTTTAACATAGATAAATGAGAACAATAGAAATGTCAACCAGTGAACTAGGGAGGCTGTTGGAACATCAACACAATTTTGTAATCTTATCTAGTCTAACATTCGTAATTCATATTAATATCCCTGTATTCATATTTACATAATTGTACGGATGATTAATTTGACTGGCATCGTAAGTCTACTTTATATGTTAATACATATTTTTTTAATTATTATTTACTTGATGTTCAACTATTTGTGCCACTCCAAATGAATGCATATTTTGTGTATCACACCCACTTTTACACTTTATTCAAATGGCAACTGGTCCAATTCACTGAAGTTTAATGCATTCCCAAATTCTTCTTCAGAATGTGCTATACCATAATATGCAATATAAGTGAGGATAGTGGTATGATCATTTTAGGGTGACTGGGACATATACTGGTTTTCATACTTAAATGATTTGACTCTAGTGTGCAACCATTTGATATGGAATAGTATCTCTGCCTGCCTCGTAGGACCATTTGTGGCACTGTCACAAATATTCCATCCTCTTGTAACTGAATTCTGATGAAAGATTGCTGCTGCATTTTGGAGATTATGATCTTAATATATGGCACAAGTTTTTTCTGACTACATAACTGTAGACATGCAGACATCATTTTTCAATGATATCTTACATAGAGACAAACATCAACATCTAAAAGATTCAAGTATCTTACTTGAACATTATTTGTGATTTACTATATGGTGCAAGAGACATTCCTATTGCTATGCTTTGATTACTATTGATAGATAAACTAAGTTGGAACTGAAGTTATTTTAAAAAACTCACATTCTTTTAAATCTCAGCAACACTAAATATGTTTTAACAATTCAATTCATTTAAAAACTAAGATGATTTTTTAATAATGATTGATCTCAGCATAATACATTAAACATTCAGATCTCAGGATTTTTTTTCTTTTATTTCACATGGCTTACAATTAAATTTAAATGACTGCACAATGATGGCTAAAATTTAAAGATGGACTATTTTAAGGTTGCACAGGATAGGAAACAAATTTTGAATGAAAATATATAAATATGGTCAAATAAATCTAAATCAAAACTAGAGCTTTTCCCATTGAGAAAATAGATTACAAGTTATAATATCACTTCAAACCTAATTAACATATTTTATCATACTTACCACAAATTAAGATAATTTCCATATATCTTGAAACATGAATGTTGAATGGTTGTGGGATATTTTCTTACAGCCTTCACAACAACTTCCCTCTGTACAACAATTCCAGATATTGCTACCATTTACTGAAAAGCAAAATTTTAAAATTATATAGAAGAGATATTTTTCGACATATTTAATGAATATTAAAGAAGATATCACTCTGAAGTTAACATCGATCAATTTTAGATGAAAAATTGTCTTGAGCCAGGTGGGATAAGAACCCATGACCTCCTGATAATGTATCAGGTGCTCTGGACCACTGAGCTACTGGCCATCGATCAAGATCTCCTCTAATTGATGCTATGAACTTTCTATGAACAATTGTACACTCAGAATGTACTTATCATTTTCATGACATGATTATAATTGTTTTTTGAGGGTGAGAGCAGCTGGGAAAAATACCTGCATGAGAAACAGAGAATTGTGTACTGCTAGTAGAAAATTCATAACATCAATTAGAGGAGATCTTGATCGGGGGCTTGTAGCTCAGTGGTCCAAAGCACCTGACATGTTATCAGGAGGTCATGAGTTCATATACCATCTGGCTCAAGACAATTTTTCCTCTAAAACTGATTGACATTAACTTCAGAATGATATGTTCTTTAATTATATAACATTAAAAGTAAATTTCAGCTATTTAAGCAAGTTGGTTAATCCAAAATCTAAGTGCTCTTTATAAATGACTAAATATACTGCTCACAAAAATTAGGGAAATTTCAAAATGAATATGAAGCAAAGAAATATCCCCTAATTTTTGTGAGCAGTATAGTTTACAGCTCAATCTTATGTGACAAGAGCCAAATCTTTTAGCATCCTGAAGAATGTTTTCTGTCATGGTGGCACTAACTTGATGTCCAATAATGAGTAGAAGCATGGGAGATAAGTGCAAGGTCTGATGGACTGCATTAATCTTTCAGAGGAATTAAATGCCCTGGGGCACTTAAAATAGGCAGTTCAAAGCAGTACAAACACAAATCATGTTTGAAACCTGAAGAGAGAGATAAAAAATTCCTTGCCAAGAGCAGAAGAAATAATAGATGGAAGGAATTGGAACTGGCATAAATATGGGTGGAACCAGAATTCCAAAAGACACACTTATTGATAGCAATGTGATGATAAAGGCCTGATGGTGGTGAAGCAGTCAGGTAAAGGCCTGCCAGCAATGGGAAGGTAAAGGCATGATGGGTGTCCATGCTGTCCACCATTTTCAATGTCTAGCTCCTACAGCATCATTATTTCCCATCTTCTACTATCAGTGTTCAATTATTGACATCTAAATGCTATTCCTTTTCCCATGTTTGAGAAAAAAATGTTATGCATTTTCTACTTCAAACTAAAAGGTTATATTTCTGCACCATTTTGAAGTGTCTTTTAATGCTTTCCTATGTTTATTCATAGCATTGAACCTTGAAGACGAATGCAAGGATTGATGACTCGTGTTAACATTTACTAGGATTTCACTCTTCAATGGCTATTCAATTAAGACCATCCAATAGTGGTTTCCTGAATCAGAAAATTTTCTAACCTGTGTCTCTTATAAAAAAAACTGGATATTTTATAACAACTTTATTATAGATATGAAACGAAAATTGCACAAATAAAAAAAAAATACAAATTACAATACAAGATTAAAAAATGCAAATTACAATACAAAAAGATAAAAAAAAATACAAATAAGGCATGTTTTATGATAACGAGCCATTATTGGGTATTTCAAAATATTCAAGTCTTAAATAAAGACATGTTTCAAAAATGTTATTCAGGTTGGGTGAACCCTAGTTGAATTAATGGACTATTGGATGGGGGATCCATTAACCCTTTAATGCCCAGAATGGTCCAAAATGGCTGAGATTTTGAAATGGACTAGTCTGAATAGTGCTATTTCTTTGTCTTTACTACCCTCTACCTTTTTCTCATATTTTTTGGGCGTTAAAAGGTCAATGGTAAAAGTTCATCAAATTTGAATGTTTACATGATGATGCACAGAATACATGTCAATATCTTACAATAACCATGCAGTACATTAGGAATGCAATTAAATAAGCTAATTTATTTAATACCTGTAATAACAATAAAAATATTAAAATAAACAATACTGTACACTAAACAGAACAACTTTTATTATGACTATCTATCTTGCTCCCATGGCTCTGTGTAATTTACCAATAACTAAAGGTTTCAATCAATGTAACCCATTAGCACAGGCTAATGCCAATATCTTTTACTTACTTATGCCCTGGTGTAGAGCTTTAATATTTATAGGCATGCACGATTTCTGGAAGTGAGAGCCGAAATAAATCACAAACAAATTTAACTGAATTTTGATGAAAGATTGCTGCTGCATTCTGGACATCAAAAACTCATCAGCACTATAAATCTGAAAAAAAAAATAAGGCCTTCTTTCTTAATGAGTTGAAGTTTTTCTAAATGCCCCAATCTCCTCCACTGCACTTCAAGATATGCCACATGTCCTCTTCTTCAATTATAGAAAGTTCAACATAAATTTAAGAGCAATTATGGCTTGCACTGAACCAAGTTGTAATTAAAATATATCAGGTTTGAGTGAACCAAAGCTGAACAAACTAATTTTACATGTGGCAGATAGATGCTGTCCATAAAACTGGGGTATATAGAATTGAGATTTTACTATATTGCCTATGTATCATTTATTGCAGAATGAGATACATGATTGCAGTGACAGTAGTACAATAAACAATACATGAAACAATACAGCTTGTCATTAAATTGCAGTACTGTTTTTAACTATTCATAACATTAATCCTTTTGGTGCAAGCAATGATATATCATCGCAAAGAAATGCTAGCAGTTCCTCCTTATTAACAAAAGAGGAATTAAACAAGACTGGAGGCAACTACTAGCAATCCAATATTAAGAGTACTCTAAGGGCCATTGCAATATGGCCCAATGTGCATATTGAGAGTAGGCACACCTCAATCTTTTCCTTAACTACACATATATTTTTAGATTGTCAAAATTCTTCAACATTCACGTAAGTCACCCTCTCTAAATGGTATTGAAAATACTTACTACCTAAACATAAAAAGATTTGGCTATCTGAAGAACACATTTCCTTGTGCCAGTGTCAAAAAATATTTGGTGAACAAGACTACAATACATATTACATTTAGTCATTTTTAATGCATTTTTATTCTAAAATATTTGTGCATATCAAAATGTAAAATTTTGGTAAATTACAGATAAAAAAAAGCCATATTAAATACTGAAAATGCATGTGAAATTTAAAAAAAGCACAAAAGAATATTAACTTGCCAAAATGGTCATGCATACTCCTGGATGAAATCAATACTTAGCATTTTTATTTTTGCTTTGATTGAGGAAAGTGTTCGTGAAAGTACCCAAGTGGCAGGATTTAATTTGACACCATGTGTCACATGCAACCCAGCAATATTTTCTAAGAATTCTTTTTTAAACTTTTTAAAAAGGAAGAAGGTACTTCCCTACACAAAGGATGGAGATAATCTAGAAGCTATGTTAGGTTTGTCTGCTGGTCTTAGGAGTCAGGTACGATAACTAGACCAGGTAGGGCATTAAAGTGTTTCATACAACAGCTGTCATTTTGCCAAGAAACAGATAAAACTAAAAGGACATTTTCAATACAGGTGTAATTTAATTGCTTTAATATAACTACATTTTGACAAAAATAAAAAAATAAGAAAGAGATCATGGAAATTTCCATTTGGTTTACTCACCAGTTTGAAATGTTGCATATTGCCCTTTTCATAAAAAATTTGGAAATCCTTAATGCAGATGACCAGAATTATACAAACTAGAAAATTTTCATCAAAAATCCTTCATGTTTATATTATTTTGAATTCCTGATTATCTTCTAACTGATTGTGCATCATAAAATTCCAAAGGACAGATAACTTGTCTTCTAATAACAAGTCATTCTGAAAGTATATGGACAGTATTGTTTACCAAGTTATGATATTGGGGCTGAAGTGTTTACATTCAACTATTTATGACTTATCAATGTGTTACTCTTATTATACATCATCATTAGTAATAGATTCATGTTCAGAATATAGCACATACACCAAAAATAAAATATTGCAGCTCTAAATCAGTGGTTTCCAGACCCCTAGGGGTCCACAAAGGTAGTAAAGCTACATTTTATTTTAAATATTTCAGAAAGCTCCAAAGAGTAGATTTATCACAATTATATAACCACAATAAGTTTTATTGATTTTTGGCTGTAATTATGCCAATTCAGTATGCCAACACTGGCTATTTCATGCTGATCACAAGATGTAATTGACTGTTGATGATATAAGAATATCAAATTTCTCCACTCAAATACTTAGATTCAAATTACAAAATAGCCAATTACTGAACAGCAGATAGAGAACTAAGTTGTTGGGGCTTTTAGATGTCATCATTGTGAGAATCTACAATTTAATTAAAATATATCAGGATTGAGTTGTTTTATCTCTGAGCACACTTTTTTGCACATCATGGGCTAAATGGCCAGGTCACAAAGACCCCAAAGGCTCAGAGAAGATTGGAGGAGGGGACCCACTGGAACAACTGTTGGGAGACAGATGGTAGCTGCCCATCCAACATGTTCTTTAACATATACAGGGTATGGCTCTCCAGCACACAGGGACACAGTTTAACATCCCATCCAATAGATAGCAGCCTTTCCAAGCTCATTGGTGTCCCTACTGTCCGTGGGCAGGATGGGGAGTACTGTGCAGATAACTCTCAATGTTTGTCCAGTTGGGACTTGAACCTGGGAACTACATATTACGAGCCTGGCACGCTACCAATTGAGCCCATCCCCACCCCAAATATATCAGATAATGATGGGAAGAGGGTCTTCAGAAAGAGACTTGGTAGGGAATCCAGAGAAAGAACTAGAATTCATAGAGTGTTCATGGCACCAAAAAGGATACACCTACAGTTTACAGTACTCAATTCACCAGATGGCACCAAGAGTGGTAACTGAACATACGTAAGGTGTGTAGAGTTGAGTTGGGTTGTTTTACCTCTAAGCAGCACCTTTTTGCACACAATCGGCTAAATGGTCAGGTCAACAGGAGCCTAAGGGCTCAGAGAAGGTGAGGAGAGGGGACCTACTGAACAGCTGTTGGGTGACATATGGTAGCCTCCCATCAAGACCATCTAGTGTGTTCTTTAATATACACAGGGTATGGCACTCCCACACACAGAGCCATGACTTAACATCCTATCCAACAGAAGGTGGCCTTTGCAAGTCCATCGGTGTCCTCTACTGAATGTGAGCAAAGTGGGGAGTTTTGCAGAGTATGTGAATAATATAAGGACATAATGTATTTTGATCACATTATGTTCTAAACAATGTAGTTAGTTCTACTCCCATAGTCTGCAATGATGATAGATGCATTGGTGGCTTTAATGTTGGACCTATAACAGAATCTGAAGTTATTTTGGCTGTTTCTAAACTTAAACTACATAAATCCTCAGGGGTAGATGAAATTACTATGGAAATGCTTAGAGCTGGGAATGTTTCGGTTACCACTTGGATGACTGAAATTCTGAATATCTTTTATGATAAAGGCATGGTTCCTAAGGATTTTACCAGAGCTATTGTTATCCCTATTTTCAAAAAAGGTGATCGCAGTTCTTGTGATAACTATAGGGGTATCAGCCTACTCTCTGTTCCAGGTAAAGTTCTTTCCATGATTGTGCTTAATAGAATTAAGAATCTGGTTGACAGTCAATTGCGTGATGAGCAATGTGGATTCAGAAGTGGTAGGGGATGTGTGGATCAGATATTTTCACTTAGGCAGATTCTTGAGAAATGTTTAGAGTTTCAGAAACCTTTGGTTGCTAGCTTTGTTGATTTCAAAAAGGCTTTCGACTCTGTTGATCGTCATAATTTGTGGTTGATTGTGAGATCATATGGTATACCAGACAAGTTAGTTAACATAATGAAAGCTCTCTATAATAACACTGAGTCGTGTGTGAGAGTTGGTAAGGCTTGTAGTAATTGGTTTAGCATTACTTCTGGTGTTCGACAAGGGTGCATTTTGTCTCCTTTTCTCTTTAGCTTGGTTATTGATTATGTTATGCGAAATTCACTTCAAGGGAAAGATTTTGGCCTTAAATGGGCTGGAGATACGAAAATTTCTGATTTGGATTATGCTGATGATTTAGCCCTTTTGGCAAATGATGTTGATGAGATGAACTCTTTCATTCGAGCTGTTGATGAGACTGGCAGTAGAGTAGGTTTGGTTATAAACAGAGAGAAAACTAAAGTGATGAAAATTGGTCAGGCAGGCTGTGATTCAGTTAATCTGAATGGTTGCAGTCTTGAGCAGGTGTCACAGTTTAATTATCTTGGGAGCTATGTAACAGATAATGGTGATGTGCGGCATGAGATTAACAGACGAATTGGGATTGCTGCCGGGACTTTTAAGAACCTATGGAGAGTGTGGAGAAATAGGTGTATACACCTAAAGACTAAAATTAGACTGTACAATAGTTTGGTTCTTTCTAGGGTTAGTTATGGTAGTGAAACTTGGACACTTTGTAAACAAGATAACAGGAAACTAGATGCTTTTGATTCCAGATGCTTATGCAGTATCTTGGGCATTAGGTGGTTCAACTTTGTAACTAATGATGAGATTAGGCATAGGAGTTTGCAACCTCCTTTAAACAGCATATTGTGCAGAGAGAGACTCCGTTGGTTTGGCCATGTTGCCCGTATGAATAATTATAGATTGGCGAATAGGGTTATGAACAGTGTGCCTAAAGGCCTCAGAAAGAAGGGGAGACCTAGGATGCGGTGGGCAGACAATGTCAAACAAGACCTTGTTAGAATTGGTGTGCAGTGGCCAGATGCAGTAGATGTAGCTCAGGATAGACTTGCTTGGAGAACTAAATTGCACGGTCTGGTTGGACCTCCGTAGCCCATGGCTGCTTGAGGATGATGATGATGATGATGAATGATTTACTGAATTGCCTGTTAATGTGTTCCACAAAGCCCATGGTTCTAGATTTTCCCCCCTCTTCTCAGGTCTAACCATCTAAGGTGGTTAAAAGTTAGGGAGTTTATTTTTAGGGAAGGGGCAAGCTATTCATATAATTGTATTTTTTTAATGCAATTTAATTCCAATATATGTAGTATAAATTTTATCTCAGATAAGTACTGAATGTTGCAGATGATTTATAATATTTAGTTAATGCATATTCTCTATTATTTTGTTGTGGGAAATGGGACAATTTCTTCTTTAGCAATATGCTCTAAAATGGTTACCTCTGATGAAATTATATTACTGGGTTTTTTTCTTTTTTTAATATAGATAACAGTGAATTGCTTATCATAATTCTTGTTTATTAGGCTTGATATCTCTAATGGGATTATTTAGTTCAGGGGGCTCTTTTACAATGCATACTGGCAGTGAACTGTTTATGATAATTTATGCTTTTAAGCTAATTTTCTGTGATGTGATTATACAGTTCTGGGTTCTTTTATACTGTGGATCGGCAGTGAATTGTTTATCGTAATACATTCTTTTAGGCTTATTTTGTTTGACGAGATTACTTAGCTCTGGGGCTTTTTATACTGTGGATTGGCAGTGCATTGCATATAATTCATGTTTTTTAGGCTTACTATCTCTAATGGGATTATTTAGTTTTGGGGCCTATTTTTTATACTGTAACTCTCTCTGATAAGATTGCTTTGTTTTGCAGGGGGGGGGGGTGCAGAACAGTGGTCCATTGTTTAGCAGTATGTTCATGTTTAAACAAATGATTGCCTCTGAGAAAATTTTGTTTTGGATGGAGATAACCTAGATTCTATCTAACCTATGAATTTCTATAACCTATGAATTGTAGAATAGCAAGTGGTGTTTGTTAGAATAGGCATTTTAAATGAGATTATTGATTTTTGTGAATGTTTTTAAATAGTGCAATGAACATTTGTTTATTAGTGATAATAGACTGTTAAAACAAGTAGCCTCAGATGATACTGATCAACATTCATTGTATAGAGACATGTGCAGTAGGAAAATATGCCTTAGACACTATTACTTTTGGTGATTTTCTTTTTTTTTTGGGGGGGGGGGGGAGGAACAAAATTTTATGCTTAGGAATGTGTTTATCATTATATTTTCCACTCATATTTTTGTTGTACAGCCTCTTCACTTCTAGCAATATGTGTAAATATTGCTAAGGTTATTTGTAGACCTTTCCAAGAAGTTCAATACTCTTTCTAATGTAATATGGAAATGCATTTTTCATTAGTTTGAATCATATACTTTTTCATTACAGAAGCAATTTTAAGCTGTTTAAGTACAATTCTGAATAAGCTAAATTTTTTAGCCATCATCAGTTGCTACTAGGAATCTGGAAGTCAAGCAATCTACAAGATGCAATGCATTATTGTGTTGGGTTAAAAAAAAATGGTACCCGAGTGCTGTAAAAAAGAGAGTAGAGCAGTATTCCCCAAAAAGTTTGAGAAATACTGCTCTAAACTACATTTTACCCTTTTGCTGTAAATATACACATCACTTTATAGGTATTAATTACACTAGACAACAAATTGAAACTTTTTTTTTATAACATTGATCAAATAGGATGTTTTTGACTAATTTTGAGATGCTAAATTCAAATATGGCTGTAAAAAATCTACAGCACAGTTTTTTTTTTAAATTACAGATTGATGTATTTCAATGAATATGCATATATGGTAAATGAAAATAAACGCGACTATTTTATTAAATTGCAACTTAAAACTCATTAATTAATTACATGATTACAGTGAAAAAAATTAGAAACATCATAATTATAGACCACTGAATATAAAGTAACAAATGAAATAATATTGAATTTCAAAATAAGAAAAAATGTGTAAGGATATTTTATACATACAATTAAAAAGACCTTCTTGCTCAAAAATTAATTTAAAATAATTTAAAATTCTCTGTCATTGAGCAATAAAATTTTAGAGTTTATCCTTCAAACTATTTGATGTTGAAAGTTCTTAGGAGAAAACCTTTTTTTCTTAATTTTAAATTATTTAAAAAGATATTTTATACTTACAAGAAATTCATTTTTGTCTTTTATGTGCTATCTTCCTTCTACAAGAACTAGCAGTAGTGCCTATTAATGCTGGGTCCTACCTGCCTTGGTATTTCTCCTCCATGGTTTGGTTATCCTGCTGAAATTTTTCTCCTTGTTCATCACTGGCGGCTCCTAAATTCTTGGGAAAGAAGTCAAGATGTGAGTGCAAGAAATGGATCTTCAAAGACAATTGGCAGCTAAGATTTTCATAGTTTTTGAGATCTTGAATGAGCTGATGGTAGTTTTCCTCTTTGTGATTTCTCAAAAAATCCTGGACTACTGACATGAAGGATTTCCATGCAGTGCACTCTTTCACATTCAGTTTTTTTTCAAAGACAGTATCATTCAGTAGGCCAACAAAGATCCCTTCTTTGAGTTTGGCATCACTTAGTTTTGGAAAATTTTCCTTCAAGTGCAAAAACCCTTTACCAGTTTTGTCCATAGCCTTTACAAAATTTTTTGTAAGTCCTAGTTTGATGTGTAGTGGTGGGAGCAGAACATCAGAGGGATCAATTAGAGGCTTATACCTCACATTACTCTTTCCAGGAATAAAAACATCTCTTTTCTGGCCCTAATGTCCCACAAACACAGTAAACAGCAAAATTTTGTGAAGCTTCCTTGAAGCCTGAGAAAGAGATATGGCTTTTACATCACCACATATTGTCCACTTAAACTGGTCATATTTTACAGCAGTGAGTATTTTTTCTATGCTTTCATAAGTTTCCTTCATTCCCACAATGTGTCACTGGAATCAAAAGTTTTTAGTTTCCTTTATGCAAAAAGACAGCTTTTAAGCTGAATTTTGATGAATCTATAAATAGATGCCATCCCTTAGGGTCATAAGTTGTTCCATTTCTTCCATCAGCACTAAAATATCTGTGCAGAAACACAAACCACCTTACATCTCATAATAAGCAAATAAAGCCAAAATTCTCTTTCTGAACAGAGAAACTCTGGTACCCTTGGCCAGAAGATTCCACTCTTGAAGTCTTGAACCTAAAACCTCAGCGTGTTGTTTGGAAAATCCTAGATCTTGAACAAGATCATTTAGTTCATTTTGATGAATCAGATGAGGCTCATCTAACTTTTTAGGGGTGTATGTAGGATCAGGATCTGTATGTGCCTCAAAGTCTTCCTCTGATGAATGTGAATCCATCTCTTCCCAGTTGGTTAGAGTTGTTGGTATAAGATCCTCTCCATGAGGAACTAGCCTTAAGGCTTAAGGCACATTTGGATACTGTATTTTGCTTTTGCATCACTAGTTGGCTCACTCCAAACCATTGGAACTGCAAAGGGCATGGATTTTATCTGACCTTTCAATCATTCACTCAGGCGAACAAAGCATGAAATGCAGCACACATGTGAAGCCCATGTTTTGTCCTGATCTCCAACACGACATCCAAAATACAAGTTATAGGCTTTCTTCACAATCTTTGTCAAAGAATGACCCTGGGATTTTAAAATATAATTTCCACACACATAACAAAACTTATCTGGCACATTAACATATCCATGAGGCTGCCTTTGTGCCATTTAAATGCCAAAATTCACTCTTCGACATACAGCACGTTCCTACTACAATGAAAACAAGAATGTCAGTCTGAGGTTAGCTTACTGTTATATGTTTCCTCCTACCTGGCAATCAGTGTTGCCAGCCACAAAAAGTAAAATATCTAGTATCCTCCCAGTTACCTAGAAGTGTTGATATAAGATTTTAATAGGAGTAAAAATGACCAAGAACATAAAAACGTGACATGCTGGCCACTTTTTAAGGCAAATCTGGGGTATGGTGCATTGTAGGGTCCTCAGTCACCCCATGATGGACTTTTCCCAGGAAAGCCAAAAAACCTGTAACATCGAGTTGCAATAAGATATCCATCTGCTTGTTCCAATATTTATGAGTGATATAAATATGCTGTTTCAAACAGTCCTCTGTAATAAGATTATTTGTTTCTGGGGCATTTCTTAAGTTGATTCTTTAACAATAAGTGTTAGTAAGGAAATTTACTTTTGATATTTATTTTGGGGGCTTTTTTAAAGTGGAAAATGAGGTTTCATTGTTCAGTGATAACCACTGTTAAAGAAATCTTTTGATGAGATTATTTATTTTTTTATTTTTGAGACTTCACTGAGGAACAAGGATTCATTCCTTAGTGATAAGAGCTGCTAATGATACCTAATTTTCATGAGATTATTTATTTTTTGGGATTTTTTAAAGTGCTGAACAAAAATTTATTCCTTAGTGATAAGAATTGTTAATGAAATCTAATTTTTATGATATTATTTATTTTTAGGGCTTTTTTTTAAGTGCAAAACAGGGTGTCATTCCATATTGATAAGCATTAATAAAATCTTGTTTTGATGAGATTATTTCTCAGTGATATTTTTTTTACTGCAGAAACATGATTTTCTTCTATATAGCATTGCATATTTCTTTTATACATATCTTCTAAACACATTTCAATGTAGATGTGGAACGAACTACATTTACCATTCAGACTTTTTTCCACTGCGGCGAAACAAAAACAAGATGGTGGCCAAGGACCCTACACTGCACTTCTGCCCAAATCTGAAATCAGCACCTGAAAAATAGTTAAAGGCAGCTACAATTGTTCATGTTATAAAAACCTTGCAAACCAGTGTTATTGAGGTTGTAGCCCTCAAAATATTACCTTTCATGTTTTTAACAGTAAGAATATTTTATTTACAGGTCAAGTTATTGTACTCCAACCTTCCACAATTTTCTTAGCTTTTACTAGTGGTAGAAAGTTTATTCATCTTTGAAAAAAACTCTTCCTTTTTATTCATATGAGACACAACATTATGGCGCAATGTGCTTTACTTTTAATTGAAAATAATTAAAATAGATAGGTGGGTTACATTGAGCCAACCTTTGAACGGCACTTTTTTAACACAGTGGGTAAAAAAGTTTGCCATTGTATATTTATAACCTTTTTCAACCTCTGCTTATAGATACTTACCAAAAACGCCGCAACACATTAGCTATTTCTTTAAACTTGATGTGACTGAATATTAAATATTACAGCTCCACTTTAATTCATATTTCTGCCTCCTTCTTTTTACAATTTTACTGATCCTTTTTTGCATTTAGATTTATCTTAAATTATATATAAATTGCTACTGACTTAAATCACAAACATATAAACCACAGATATATGCACACAAACGATCAGCTGTCTGCCATTTAGCATTACGTTGCCAGCTTAATATAACTAATAACCTCTTCTAATATCTAGAGGCTCTATATAGGTAGAGGTTGACCATCTCAAAATTGGACGCCATGTTTTGTCGTAGGTAGGATTGTTTAGCGTGCATAGCTGAATGTTATTGCACGGTACTTATGGATTCCGGAAAAGGGTAGGGTTACGATTTGCATTTTTCGAATCTACAAAAGTTATAACTGCGTCCTCTAACGGTGGGAAAAAAATTGAAAAATCCCAAAATTTAAAACGAATATTGAAAACGACGTTGTTATGCTAAAAATTTGAAATTTTGATCGTGGAATGTGACAGTCTTGAAAATTCCATTGACAACAATGAGCCTGAGAATCGATTCATACGTTGTGGATGTGACACGACCCAGCAGAATAACTAATGGTCCTAAGGAATACCATGATATGGCATCCCACAGCATCAAGGATCTAACTCTGTGCTTCGCAATCGGAACCAGTCGAGGTTGTACACTTCTGCAGGTTTTCGCCAGACATACACTCTGCCAGTGAGAGGAAACTATGTGGAGTACAATTCATTATACCAGATGGCAAGTTGCCAGTCTTTAGTGTAGTAAGAAACGGAACGCTTTTGTTTTAAGAGATAATTGGAAATCTCTTTTTTAGTTGGTTACTAATGAAATGCAATTCGTATTTTCAAAGGTAATCTTAATTTATATCATTAGAGATCACTAATTATCGAAACTGAAAAACTTTTAACGAGTTTTAAGTTATCTCTTTATGGTAGAAATTTCGGCGTGTAGAGTTCTTAGGCGTATGGAATTTCTACCATTAACAGCAATGATCTGCCCACTATTTTCAGAGGAGCAAGAGAAAAGTGACTTTTTAAATTTAAGAACTAAAAGACAACTACTTTTTATGTTTTATACTTACTAATAAAAAACTACTACGTGCATTTCCCCCATCATTCATTAAAAAATAAATAACTCCTCAAGCAGCTTCTTGTACAGAGGTCTGACAGGAGTCAGTCAGTTTATACGCCCCGTAGTGGAATGTTCATGAGGATTGCTTGACCTCGGTAGAAAAACAACACGAACATCCATAATTAAAACTTCTAAGGAGTAAAAAAGTAGGCAAAGGAAGAAGTTCATTGTCTTTGAAAATGAGATTTCCATATGCGCCAGAGCCGATATGCGTTCTTCTAGTTATTTGACACTTCCAGTATTCTCTGACAGTGGAAATTTGAACAACTGTATAATTGAGAAAATACTCTTAATATTTTATTATATTAATAGTTTTTTCATTATATTAATAGTAAATTGCAATGTGCAAAAAAAAAATTAATTTATCTCTTCAACCGGAAAAGTGGCATCTTACCAATGGGACAAATCATGTGGTTATTACTATTAATATGAACCACTTGATCATTACACTCTGTGATCAAAAATTTAAGTTTCTAGCAAAAAAAATGTCGTTTACAATATTTATTTAAAGATTTTGTGTTTTCCAGCTATTTTCCACCGCTAGAGGTCGCCTTTTGAGTTTTTATTTACCGCCATTAGCACTCTCTAGCACTGGAAATTCCAACTGATGGGAATTCGAAAAATGTAAATATTAATATTTTTGTGGAAAAAAATTTTGCCGACATACGGGATTCGAACCCACATCTCTCCATTAACATGCCAGAATATTCTAACCTGTTAAACTAAAGCCAGCTTTTTTCACAAAAACATTTATTGATTTATAGACGTTTAAACGTCTACAGGTAATGCTGAGATATCCCGTATGTCGGCGAAATTTTTTCCACAAAAACATTTATTGATTTATAGACATTTAAACGTCTACAGGTAACGCTAAGACAGGTAAATCGAGGTATGTAGATATTTTGTTAGTGCCAGCGAACCAAAATAGAATTGTTTCGTTTATCTCTTTAAAAAAATTCATTTTCGCACCCACTTTTGATAACACGGCAAAGCCTTGCTGCCATTGTAAACTTTCTGACCATAACACTCTACTACCAAAATTTCAGATTTCCAGTGTTAATAGTTTGTTTGTAATATTCGTTTGAAATTTTAACATTTTTCATCTTTTTAAACCGCTAGAGGGCGCTATTAAAAATTTTGAAAATTACGAATCGCAATATTTCTTCGACACCTATACAACCCAAAAGAATTTTTCATTTAGCTCTAAAAGTAAAAAAAAGAAATCATTGTCTTAGACGGACAGACAGATGGAAAGACAGATGGACAGAAAACAGTTAACAGAAAGACGGACAGACAGATGAACAAATGTTGGCATAGGCAAACGACGAAGTGAAAACTTTAGCTCCTTTTTAAAACGAACCTTAAAAGAAATATTTTGTTGGTTTTCAGTTAGCTCATTTCACTTTTGCAGCCGATTGCCGTCTTCTGATGGAGTTTCTCGGAAAAAAAATGTTCATTAATTTATTTCTTTGAGTGAAATTTTTACACCCAAATGCAGCGTAGTGAGGCATTCATAAAATATGACAGCTTTTATAGACAAAAAGAGTGGTAGAAATGTATAAAACTATAACAACTGAGAAGTTTTAACTTGGTACATACACTAACTAATAGGCTTTCGTCTCACGGTACGACAAAACATGGCGTTCATAAACCACGTGACTCAATCAACCAATGGCAGTGAATCACCGAAATGGCAGGAGTATTACCTATCCCACCGTCTCAGTTCCCCCACCAAATATTCCCCCTCCATGCTCTGCAACCCATCTTGGGATGACTTTAAAGAAGAGAAAAAAAATTTATTTTCTCTTCGCTCCCCACAAAGGGATTTCTCCCTAGCACCCCATGTCTCGTCTATTCCATGGACATGACCACCCTCGCCCACCCCCATTTACCTCCCCCCATGAGTAGGGGTCAATTTTGATTGACTCAAATCTACCATACTGGCAACCAACCATGGCCACAACTTCAAAAAATAACATAACATTCGCCATTCGGAAAATTATAAATATATATATATACTACTTCTTCCTCCATCTCTCTCCACCCCCTTCCCCCCCCCCTTCACATGACATGCAACTGGTATTTATTGTCCTTCACCCTTCAACATCAGCCTCTCCACCACTGGGCGGCCTGCGGCCTAAAGCCCAATTGCCAATATGCACGATTGCCAGCCTTCACTGTGCTGGCCAGTCTTTGCCGTTTTATCCGCACCCACTGCCCTTTATGCCTATGGACCTGATGATAAGGGGGCCGAGGCCCCCTTTACAAATAGGTCCAGCTTAGAAAGAAGAATGTATAAGAAGAAGAAGGCCAGCCTTTACAAAATGGTCCAGTTTTTAAAGAATGATGTTAGACTCTAACTATACAGGACCTTTACTAATATCTAGCCTATATGACATATCTAATTAATATTTTCAGCTTCTAGTTAAGTACGAAAATTGAGATAGAAAACAGGAACACCTCGACCCTTCTATCTTCGCAACTATTTCTTTTCGTTTAGAGCATATCAACAAGGTTGGAATACACTAACTTACCCTGTTAATACGAACCAGTAAACAGAATTCACGCCACACTCTGATTTTTAATTTTGCTATTGTTTTCACTGAAGTGAATAGATATAAAAGATTATTTACAAAAATATGAATGTTTGGCTGTCTTTTTGAATTGGTCATATGATAATTATGTGACAAATGGTTGCCTGAAAAGGTTTGATTGCTTCATCATCCAGTTATATTACTGTCATTCATGAGGAGCTTCTCTTTGTTGTACTATTCTATTGACCGAGCAGTTATTGTATTTGGTTTCACTGCAAACTGATCAGTTGAAGTTCCACCGAAGTTTGATCCTTAGCATTTATCACTAACCCAGCATTAACCTTTCCTTGTGAAGAGTTACAAAAGAAGATTTTGAAATTCTTCCTTGGAGCATGATTACGAGAAAATAGATTTCATCAGATCCGGCGCCAGGTAGTAAATGGCATAAGCCCCCATGTAATACTATAGAATTGAAATAAGCCTCAATAATTATGAATTTTTTTTTAATAATAATATGATTTTTTGCAGCAGTAAATGAAACTTATTTTTTGCTGTAGCCATCCTGGTTCTGGCCAGGTTGTGTTGCGTCTAGTGCTAGATTTTAATTTTTCTCTCTGTGTCATCAAAATATTTCCAGAAAGATGGCAACAATGTGAACGAAGATGGTGATCTGACTAATTTCGTTTTCATTACTTTTAAATCAAAACTGCATTTTTTTCATCTTTCTTAGTCTTTGATAAAATACCTCCATCTATGATGTAAATATAAGCGTATTTTCTTCCTAGGTACGAGGTTTCTTTAAAACTGACCTCAATATTTTTGACGAAAGAAATGGCTCCATCACCATCCATTGAGGTAAACAAACATTTGTTGAATGGTTTTTAAATCTGAAGTGATCGGATATTTTTTATTTTAGGAGGAAGTTCGGACTAATATTCGACTGCGGTTTACTCTTGCATATATCTCTGGGGCAGACCTGCAAACTCCATAATTTTTTAACGCAACGTAATGCGTTGAGTCTTGATGGAACGCTCGACTTTGGTCTCATAACTAGGGTTGCTATACGTGCTCCCTTTTTTATCTCATGTCCTCCCAAAATTTTGAAAAAACATGAATTGTCCTCTTTGATCAGTTAGTTGTTTATGGTCCTCAGCCAGCAAATGGTACCGAGATTATTAAAGGGTTTGGGAGTTTGAAATAATGGTAAATTCGTGAATTTTTTTTATATTTAAACTTAGTTCAGAAAGCTGTTTTTTGAAATTCAAAATAGGTATGGAATAAAAATCATTTTCGTAAGGAACCTTTATTGCGAAATACTACTCTTGTCGCAATGTTAAGTCTATGAAATTGAGAGTACAAGTGAGTCGGTGAAGTCATAGGGATATGATGGAACATCGTATTGTGGCTTATGAATAGAAATAGGTGGTAGGTAGGAGTGAGTGAATGTGTTAATGTCATGAACAAGTGTAGTTCTGATATGTGGTGAAAATTTATCGTTTTTTGTGACAAAAGATATTGTGGGAAATTTGAGACATAATTGCATTTTTTCATAGTTTTTTGGAGTGTGGTGGTTGTTGCTGTGCTAATGGACAGATTACAGGTGAGTTTGAACACTTTGTTGTACTGGATGTGAATGTTTCTAGTTTGATGTATTGTTTGAGTGGATTATGATTATTAATTAGGAATAGTGGTGTATGTGTTCAGAAAAGGAAACATGGTTTGGACATGGATAGTTTTGGATTATGTGGAGTTTTTTAGTTTAGATGTATAGCTTTCGGTTCTTTTATTCATTGAGTTATTTAACCCCTGGGACTTTTTTTCAAGTGCATGATGGCAGTTTGTTGTTTGCAATTCCAAGCTTTTTTTGCCCTTGTTTTAGCCCATTGGGTTATTTAATTTCTGGGATTTTTTTGAGTGCAGAACTGCAGTTTGTTGTTTACAATTTTGTGCATTTTTGTGCTTTGTTTTAGCCTATTAGGTTATTTAATTTCTTGGGAGTTTTTTGAGTGTGGAACAGTGGTTCATTTACAATTTTGGATGTTTTTGCACTTGTTTTAGCCCATTGGGTTATTTAACCCCTTGGGCTGTTTTGAGTGAGGAACTGTAGTGCATTGTTTACAATTCTGTGCTTTTTTGTTTTTAGGATGATGGAGTTGAGCAATGTAGACTGCAGGTGTACCACCTACATTGCTCAGCTTCATCATTCTAAAAAACCCTGAACCTACATTACATACTTTATGAACATTCAGTTACCACTTGTGGCGTCGTCTAGTGAAATGGGTGGCATAAACTGTAGGTGTAACTGCTCACCAGTAATATTCATCTGTAAACTGAAGAAAAACCTTTTTTAAGGCAGCAGAAAAGATGGCCTTTAACTCTTAAAGTGTTACTTTTCTCACAATGCACAATTGTTATCAAGGTAAGTTTGCTTTTTTCAGTAAAAAAAAATTAACATTTAAAAAAATGTTTTTAAATGTTTGGCTGGTTTTAAACACTCTAGGAGTGAATTACTTTTGGTGTAAACTAGCATCTTAAGAATGTGCCAGTAATCCTGGCTACAGCTACTAGCCACTGTTCTGGATTTTCACTAACAAGGAGTCAGGAGTTTTGAATCCCAGGATGTACCCAGGGAATCAGGGGGTCTGACCCCCCCCCCCCCTCCCTTCGAAGAAAATCCTGTTATCTTTTTTGAAAACTCAGATTTGTCTCAACCTGCTTTGAAATCAAAAACACTTGTCTTTATATAATTTTATTTTATACCCATATTTTAGGTCTGACACTAAATATAGATTTAAAAACAAACTAATTTTTTATTCTATATAGAATATCATTTTAATCTTTCCTGTCCAGTTGAATATTTTAGTAATTTGGGAACCTTACTCAAGTCTTATTCTCAGAATTCTCCCTGTAACTAAATCCTGGGTACATTCCTGCTTGTATTCCCCAAAAACAAAATAGTTTTTCTGCTAACATGAAATTTAAATATTTGTTGCTTATTTTCTACTAGAATTGACCAAATATTTCTTACTTCTCAGGGCTAGATAACAAAATGCTTTGGGATAAGAACCAACTTATAGTTTAGGATTAATATCATATAATAATTTTATGAAATGTAAATAATGATAAAATACTGTAATCTACTAAACTTACACTTTATATCTCATTTATCCCACCCAAATCAATAAAATTTTCCCTCCAAATTTCATGTTAATTTATAAGAGTGACTTTGTAACTTTCAGATTAAATTATTAATATAGAAGCATGTGATGAGATAAATAAACAGGTGATTCAGTTAGCAAAAAGTGCTGCAGTTTAATATATTCTGTCATCTGTAAGTATTGTTTACATGATTTTTAGTCTATTAATATACTGAACTCTTTTTAAATTGTTGACAGATGATTGATAACCAAGCAAGAAGTAATACTATTATTTTTAATAATTCAAAAAATGAATTATTCTCATTAAATGAAGGATATAAAGCATTGAATAGAAGACTAAAGAGCAACTGGAAAGTTTTCAGGTAATGATTTTTAAAGAGAAATTCATAGTATGAATAAAGTATTTCACAAAATTACCAAGAGAAAAAAGTTGACATTTTCCATGTTATACCAATGAAAAGTCAAAATTGAATCTTGGTAACATCTAAAATAAGCTTTTTAAGGAAAATGAAGCTGAATGAGACAGTTTAAAAACCTAAATTAAATATCTAAATCTTTATTTTTGAATAATATTCATTTATTTTCACGGTTATGAAAGTTGGGAAATTTAGCAGCATTCATTTTCACTAAAGCAATATATTGAAAATTGGCAAAGTACTCAATATATGAACTTCTAAACATTCCGTATAAAGAATTTTACTCTTTTTTTTTTCAACTGTTGAGGAAAATTCTGATCACAGCTGCTTATTAATAAAATGTTCTCCACAAACAGTGTGTGTTTCTATTATTTTGATAAACCCCTGTAGATGCATTTTACTCATTGCCAGAGACTAATAGAAAATATTATGGGATCTTTTTTTCATAATATATGGCATGTAGAAAGGCATACCATATGTAATGGATGCAAATATACAACTTGCCTTGTATATGTATAGTATTGAAATAAATTTCAAAAATATACTAATATAATAAATTTTTAATTAATTAATGTATTTTTTTGTTTCAGCAATAAAGAAGAGTTGTCAATGCAAATTTTATCTCAGGCAGCTGTTTTCGTACTGCCTGGACCACAGGAAAAATTCACTGAAACAGAGGTAAAGTTAAAAATAAAATACTTTTATAAAGTTAATAATTTCATACTCCCTGTTGTATTTAAATGCTAAGAAGTATGATTATTCATTATCAAAAGAAAAAACTTTGACAGTAGTATGTCAATAAAATCTTATAAAAGATTTTTATTTTAAATGCTTTACTAAGTAAAGTTTTATTTTTCCTCTGATACATTAGAATGATTGGAATCCATCACAAAAGCTTTATCATGTTTGAAAAATTAAAAAAACTTGTAATTTTTTAATTAAAATTCTAAAAATCTAAATAAATTTTTATCTTTGGTTTTTATATATGTAAAAAAAAATCCTAAACCTGAAAAAAATAGTGCAATTATAAACTAACTTTATAACTTCAAATGCATGTAATTATTTTTCACATGAAGGAAAACAAATGACATGACAGTAAACAGCAATATATTATTAACATAATTTGTGTAATTATAAGGGATGATTGATTCGTTTTGGATAGGTGTTGATAAACTATTATGATTAACACTTTTTGAATCTCTGAAAAGTTTTAATTCTTCCTTCTGAATTTTGAAGATTTCTAAACTTTAAACAAATATTGCAAACAATCTGTTTGGACCAGAAATTTTATATTTTAATGATGGAGTGTGATGATCATAGAGTACTTTAACAGCAACTATTTGCCCTTTCACCCTTGGGAGGTAAGGAAAATGCAACTTTTTATTTTAAGAGTATAATCAAAAAAATTTTGGAGTTGAATAGTTACTAATGAAATATGATGATTCATAGTTTTCAAATCCCCAAAAGACTAATCATTAGAAGGTGCTAAATATAGAAAATGCAAAACATGAAGTAATATTGCAAATGATATATTTTTGGTAGAAATTCTGGTGGTAGAATGTGTTGATCAGGAACAAATACCCAAATACTAAATAACAGAAATTTATGTTCATATGTGCTTTAATTTACTATTGATAAAAATTCCACTTCCCTTTTTTTTAAAAGTTAGTACTTAATTTTAAAATTTCAATAATCTTTTAATATAGTCATAATAAATAAATGCCATCCCATGGCCAAGTGGTTAGCGGACTTGGCTACTGATCAAAGGGATCTGGGTTTGAGCACTGTATAAGGAGTCATGGATGTTTGTGTTGTTTTTCTGTTGAGGTCCAGCCATCCTCACAGACCTTCAACTATGGCATTTAAACTGACAGACTCCTCTTGGACCTCTGTGGCAAGCAGCTGCTTGAGGGGGTATTTATTATTTATAATAAATAATTTCATTTCATATACACTAACTGATTTGCCCCTTAAAACCCTAGGGGATGAGAAAACACTTTTTAATTTGAAGGGATAAACAAGAAATTCTTTTTGCATTGTGTAGAGCTAATAATATATTACTATTTGCATTTTCCAATCACCCATTAGTACAAACTACTACTGTTAAAGGGTGCAAAATTCAGAAAATGGAAAACTTAATTTTCTTTGAAAACAAGCATCCCATATTTTCCAGAGTATATGTTATTCTTCTAGTTTAAACCACAACCATCCAAAACAAAAGTTTCGTTCTGGAAGTGATGCATTGCTGATCTTTTAGCTTGTGTTCAGTCTTTTTTTTTACACCATACAATCTACCAATGAAAAATTCTAGGCTCTCTTGCAACTGATGACGATAGTTCAGAACTGAATATGTAATTTCATCTAGACTTATTTATGAAAAAGTTTTTTTTTTTGGTCTCTGAAATAGATTAACAATTTTGGGGTTTTCTGGGCATGCTTGAAAGTGGCCCCATTGTACAAGATGAGGATATCCTGCTGCTTGAAAATTGATGAAAATTTATCAAAAGAGCATTCATTGTTCCTGTAATTATAGGTTGATGATTCTTTCATTTAACATCATTATTTACATAAACCATCCAATAATTAACATTCTGCATAAGTATTTTGAATCACAGTATGAAGCTTCCAGTTTATCTTGCACACAAAGAGTGCACGTTTGTACTTTGTTTTTCCATATTCTATGCAATAATCTGTAATAATTTTAGCAGCAATGCCTGCTTTCCTGTATAACTTTATATTTCACATTACCAGAATCTGTTACATAGCTTCTAAAGATAAAGTGAGAAACTTATTAAAGAGCAGAGCCTTTCAAAAGAATTGAAGCAACACCTATCTAACCCCTATTAAGTGTATGCATATTTTGCCACTGCTGATTTTTATTAAATTTTATCTTATAATATTTATTTGTTGATGTGTGAAATCTTTTTTTTTTCTGTAGTTTAATCATCTGAGGCAGTATTTAGAATCTGCAGGGAGTCTTTTAGTTTTGATGGGTGAAGGAGGAGAGAAAAGATTTCAAACAAATATAAATTTTCTTCTGGAAGAATATGGGATTATGGTAAATAATGGTAAGTATTTCCCCCTATTTCTGGCAATTTTTTGGCATTTTTCTAATTTGATATGTGATGAAATGAGCTATATTTCAAAATTAATTTATTAATCTATGATATTGTCTATGGACAATTACTAAGAACCTGAATTAACTACTTCACATAAATTTCACCTATCTCCAATGGATATTCACCAGGAGTTCATGGCTGTGTAGACATCAGTATGTAAAATCACTTGCACAAACTACATCAGCTCTCCTGAACATTTGACACAGGGAAACTGTACCCCACCATTCCTATAGCCTAGCTTGTCACCTTTTACAACATTTGAAGAACTGCAAGAATGATATTTCCCATCAGATGAAATCAGTCAAAGTGTGGTCAGGCAATGACTATGAAAGCAGGAAACACCATTTTACCATTATGGCTTCAACACTTTGATTAACCACTATGATAAGTGCCTGAATAACATGAAAACTGTGGAAAAATAGCTCCCCCCCCCCAGCTGTTTATGAGTTGCATGTCTACAGGACATCTATGATACTTTACTACTAGTTCACCTGCATTTGCATTGAAACAATAAGAAACCTTTATGACTTTCATCTGTAATATGTCCTTCCTCAAGAATGGAATTTTTAAACATCAACTTACTGCTGTTTTATTTTTAATGATTTATTTATATTTACTATGATGATGATTGTGAGCACTGTGACCTCATTTGTATTTAACGTTTTTATTAAAAGTAATTTTCAGAAGGAATTCTTCAATTTGAGCATATTAATTACTGTAACTCATTTTATAATGACTTGACTAATAAATTGATTGTAAATACAAGTTACTTCTAAAAAGATGCATATATTTACTTATATGACCTATAGAATTGAATTTGATGTCACAAAACATGCTATTCATCAGATGGAACATAAAGCCATCGCCCCTTATGTAGGAGCCATACCACATGTACATTGAAGTTAGTACTTTACACAAGTTGTACACTGGTTGGCTTTGACAGGAGACTACCATCTGTTCAGTGTGCCTCCTTCCTCCAACCTTCTCTGAGCCCTTGGGGTCCTTATGACTTGGCTATTTGGCTCATTGGGTTAAAAAAAGCACCACTTAGAGATTTAAAAGAAAACCCACAAAACAGCAGATTTCTGAAAGTCAATCACTGGCATCCAGTATCATTTATAGTTGTTGAAAATGGTCCATTACTGTAGCCAGAATCTTTTGTTTGATGTTGATTACACTGATGAAATTTGTCCAATTTATCAACTGTATGGGTTGCATCTGTAAGCATTCTTCTTAAGATATCCCCATAAGAGGTAATTGTGTGGATAGATCTGCAGAATATGATGATCTAGCCCATCCATGTTTAAAACATCCTGGAAATTGATTTGGAAGAATTGTGAAAGTTCTTGTTGAGGACATCCAAAGCTGCATTTACTGTATGTTGTAGGGGAAGCACAATTCCTCAAATCTATTGTGTTCTGTGATACCAAAATCAATAGCATATGTCATATAATTTTGGAAACATATAATCCACAGAACTAAAACTTTCTTTTTTTTTTGAAACTCTCTATATTAATGTATTGGTCAATTTACTTAGTTTATCTTCTGTTTTTATTTATAGATTCAGTTGCTCGAACTGTATACTACAAATATTTCCATCCCAAAGAAGCACTAGTATCAAATGGAGTACTCAACAGAGCTATCAGCCAGGCAGCTGGAAAAACTGTTCCTGGTCAAAGTTATAGTGAGGCAAATAACACACAGTAAGTTGTGAAATCCTTACAGTTATTCCTTATACAGGGTGATTCAAAACTTATCGTTCAAATTTCGTGGGGGAGGTAGGGAATACGTCAGGAAACCGATTTCACATAGGAAAGAATGTCCGCAAATGTCCGCATGCATATATAGAGGGCGCTGTGTGTACCCAACCAGTGTACAGCTCGCCCGACCACTCCCGCTGTCATCAGTGTATGAGCTGACTTACTAGTGATAAGATGAATCGTTTTACGCATCAAGAGCTAGCGGATATGCATCTCGCATATGGGGCAGCTGGCGAAAGCGGCCGCCAAGCTAGACAAGTTTACGAAGACCGATACCCCAACAGAAGAATACCGCAGCATCAAATGTTTGCACGTGTGCATCGCAATCTGCACGAACATGGTTCACTGCGCAGCAACATGCAGGATACGGGGAGAAGACGACTGACGTGGACTGTCAACATCGCAGAACAAGTCCTACAGTCCATCGAAGATAATCCGAATACCAGCACACGAGCTATTGCTCAGCAGCTTGGGGTCTCTCAGTCAGCAGTGTGGCGGATACTCCACGAGGAATGTGTGCATCCTTACCATCTGCAAAGGGTGCAGTTACTGCATCCTGACGATTATCCGAAGCGTGTGGAATTTGCACAATGGTTCATGCAGAAAGGTGCCGTGGACCCCAGTTTTCCAGCTTCTGTCCTTTTTACAGATGAAGCTTCATTCACTCGTGAAGGTGTGTTCAATACACACAATTCACATGTGTGGGCTTACGACAACCCGCATGGTATGAGAAGTCACGCTGCGCAACATTGTTTTGCCGTAAATGTGGGGCTGGAATCATTGGTGACTGTTTGTTGGGACCTTACTTGCTACCGCCCCGATTGGACGGCCGGAAATACCTAATATTTCTCGAGACAGTGTTACTGACTTTTCTGGGCGCTATTCCTGCGCGTATCCGCCGAGATATGTGGTATCAACATGACGGGGCTCCAGCCCATAGCACAATTGTTGCGCGTGATTACCTGAACCGAACATTCGGAGCTCGATAGATCGGTAGAGGTGGACCGATCGCTTGGCCACCCAGGTCACCTGATTTATCGCCCATGGATTTCTTTTTGTGGGGGGCCATGAAAGACCATGTGTATGAGACCCCCGTCGACAGTGAAATGGACCTTATTGCACGAATAGTGGCCACCGCAGGCATTGTCCGTGATATGCCAGGCATTTTTGAAAATGTTCGGCGGTCAATGCAACGGCGCTGTGAATCCTGTGTCCGTGTAAATAGTCGCAATTTTGAGCACCTACTGTGAACCTGTACTTTACCTTATTGGAATAAAAGTCACATTCGTTACCACTTAACTGTACTGTTTCCTTGTGTTCACTTTACTTGTCCATTTTGTTCATGTAGATGACGTTTGCGGACATACTTTCCTGTGTGAAATCGGTTTCCTGACGTATTCCCTACCTCCCCACGAAATTTGAACGATAAGTTTTGAATCACCCTGTATATGTTCAGAGATTAAACATCAAAACCTTAACAGTGTATGTTAGAACAAGTCATCAACGTGGTACCTGAAATACACAAATGCAATGTGATTAAAAACTTTGATAACCACTTAGTACATAGAACAAATTTGATTAAGATATCTCATCAATTGCCCTTGTAATAAATTTTTTAAATTGTAAAGAGACTTTATGGACACCCTGTATATTTTGAACGCTGTAAAAAGAATGCCACGAAGAAATATTTCTTTAGTTTTCATACAAAAGCTTTTTTTTTTTCATATATATATACACTATGAGAGTTTCTTTGCAGTGGAATGTGCTGGATCTGCATTCTAAAAATATGACTAAAATTTTTAGAGTGAAAAAATAGTTCTTTTTTACTTATTAATCTGCAGAAAATTTATAAGACACTATTATAACTCTTAGGAAAATAAAAAATTGTTTAGCACTGTTTTTAATGGTTGTTATATTTCACATTGGTCATGATTAGATCTTGTGAAACGCAGCCACTAATAGTAGTTAAAAAACTTATCAAGTAATTATTATAGTAATTACATCCTTGCTTTTTACCTCTAATGGACACAGTGCAATCAGGAAATTTGACTTTTGTTTCAATGGATATGCCCCTGTATCAGAAATCTAGATACTAAGAGTAGCTTCAGTTTTCTCTGTCATGTGAAGTATATCAAAAAGAAAAGATGGGCTAGTCAACTACCAGCATGTATGAATTTTCCATTTTTATTAACCCAGGGTCCCTGACAAATATAGTCATTGACAGAATCTGAAATGAGAGGCCCAAGATGTGTTCATTTTCAATACAAAAAAAAAAACTATAGTTTTTTAAAAATAGATATTGCAATTTGAAAATTTTCTTGCATATATCTTATAAAAATATGTAATTCGAGCTTGAAAACTAGTATTTTCTTTTTTTTTTCATTTGATGCATCTTTTATTAAACTACATTATAAATAATTTGTTAAAGCCATGTTATTGCCATTTCTAGAAGTGCTATATGGTATTGCCAATTTGTTTGTTAACATTACTCTTTGCTGAAGCAACTCCGTGATTTAAGCTCACAAGTTTGACTCGAACTATTATCAACAAATTTTTTCTTAAAGTTTCGAAAATTTCATGAAAATTAACAAAAAACTATTTTTAGAAATGGAATATTTTGAATTACTGTTTTTTTTTGTGTACTCTTTTCTGCCTAAAAGGCATTTCTGTCATATCATTTATCCCAGCATCCCAGCATTCCATGCATAGTTCCCACTCTTCAAATCAAAACTATAACTAGGCAGATCTTGTAGAAGCTTCTAGAAATCTGAGGTGTAAAAGTATGTCACTCACAGCATGAGCAGCTCCTAGTAATTAAATGAGAGTGTCTGCTGTGTGTACCGTATGGTCACTGGTTTGATGGGGGATTGTATACAGAATTGGATATCCATTCACTAAGTTGGCATTATGTTTATACTTTTATAAAATTAAACTTTCGTTTTAATTTCTGTAGATTTGTTTTTATTTCCATAATTTATGGGTAATTACTGATCTTTTTGACTTCCATTTAACTTGGTAGATCTATGTTTTTCAGGCAGGAACTTGGAAGGATTGAATTTAACAGTGTAAATATGTGGTTTTTAAGATTTCATACTGTGTGCTTTTACCTATTTCACTTTTAAAACTAATAAAATACATCTTACAAAGTTACTTAAGGGTTTGTATTTTATAATTTCAGAGCTTTATCTTTTCTCTATCCTTATGGTGCAACATTAAATGTTGCCAAGCCTGCTATTGCTGTTCTTTCAACAGGAAGTGTTGCATTTCCTTTAAACCGTCCAGTTTGTGCTTTTTATGTCCACCCAGTGAGTATTAATAATATATTTCTGTATTTTTTTCTATTGTATCTTCTGCTGTGATATTAAATAAAAAATAAATACCCCCTCAAGCAGCTGCTTGCCACAGAGGTCTGACAGGAGCCTAGTGGGGTTGAAATTATTTTAAATTAAAGTTGACCTCTTTTCTTACATATTCATTACATAGTTCATTACATAAATACCCAATGGTGTCGCCTTTCTCAGTGAGGGCAGAACAGTGGTTAGTGGAAGAAATTCTCAATGCAAACCCAGTTGATACTCGAACATAGCCACTTGAGTATTATATATGAAAGTAAATAAGGGCATATATATGTACTAAAATATTGTTATGTAGCATGTGACACTATATATATTTTATGTTTTCATTTATTTTTATTAGTGGTCCATTAATATTCTGCTGTACAATCTTTTGCACAAAAATTGCTCCATCCCGAAGGAATGGATAGATTTGTCTGAAAAGTAGCACACAAATATAGGTGCTTAACATATTCATCTATATATACGTATTCAGCTGGACAGAAAAATGGAAACAGCTGTACATTATCTCAATAGAAATCATAGTGGGTATTCGTTACATAAATACATTTCAGTACATTTGAACTGAAAGAAAGTAATTACCATTAGGATTAATATTTAAGGTAATTAACTTCCTTCAGCTCTAAATGTAGTGAATTAAGTCTCTTATCTGGGGTAAAAATTTAATATAATATATATTACTCTTATAATTATAATATATATATTACTACTACTTATTATATATATATTACTCTTATAATTATAATAATTTAATATAATATATATTACATTATATTGCCAAAAATATTAGAAATAGCATGATGTATTTATATGTAGTACTTTTCATGTCTATAAATATATGAGAAATCAGCAGAAAGTATAGAAAAACTTACAATTATGAAGTTAGACAACAATTACAAACATTGAACTGGCCATTTGACCTCATGGAATCCTGCTGTTGACATCACACAAACTATTCACTTGGCAATACTTCCCTTATGTGTTATCTAGGAATTTCACAAGCTTATTGTTGATTTGCTAACCACTAAGTGAATCCATTATTCAGAAATTCACTTTCCCACTTTTGACTGTTGTGTTTTCATATCTGCAGGGATTTCATTGGTTACTTGATTATTTTCATAGATTGTCACGACATACGGGTGGACAGAAAAATGGAAACTGTTCCATGTTATCTCAATAGAAAATCACATTCAGAGCTCAATAATTTCTTCAATATGATTTGTAATGAAAAATATGTCTCAAGATAAATTAAAGATTTCAATCAAATCTATCCAAATCTCAATTTTAAACATTTGTTCAATATTCAAAGAGTTATGAATGCTGGAATATTTAACAGGCTACAAAAAATTGACCCAAAAATTTAATTAAAACAGGTTAAGAGATCATAATTAACTCCAATGGCACTCTACTAGTGCCTACTATGATCTCCAACCTCTAAACCTGTTTTTATGTTTTAATTAAATTTTGAGATCTTTTATTTTTAGTCTGTTAAATATTCCAGCTTTCATAACTCTTTGAATACTGAAAAGAGATTCTTTAAAATTCAGATTTAGATAGATTTGATTGAGATCTTAAGACATGTTTTTCATTAAAAATCCTATTGAAGAAGTTATTGAGTTCTGAATGTGATTTCTATTGAGATAATGTACAGCTGTTTCCATTTTTCTGTCCAGTACCTATATTTGTGTGCTACTTTTCAGACAAATCTATCCATTCTTTTAAGATGGAGCAATTTTTGTGCAAAAGATTGTACAGCAGAATATTAACCCTTTAATGCTCAAAATGGCAGAGATTTGAAATGGACTAGTCCAAATAGGGCTATTTCTTTGTCTTTACGACCCTCTACCCTTTTCTCAGATTTCTTGGGCATTAAAGAGTAAATGGACCACTATAAAAATAAATGGAAACATAAAATATATAATGTCACATCCATCCTACATAACAATATTTCATGCACATTGTGTATGCCTTTATTTACTTTCCTATATAATTTTCAAGCAGCCTGTGTTCTAATATCAGCTGGTTCTTTTATGAATTTGGAACATGACTAGAGGGGGAAAAGCAATATTTATATATATATCATGTCGTTTTTGGAAAGAATTAATCAAGCATTATGTCTTGAATTTTGTGCAAATATTTAGAATGAATTAATGCAAACATTACATCTGTAATTTTATAGTAATATACCTCAATATTACATTAGTCTTAGTTTTTTTGTTTATTTTCAGAAATCCGGTGGAAAATTAGTTGTCTTGGGATCTTCACACATGCTTTCAGATCAGTATATTGATAAAGAAGAAAACAATAAAATCAAGGTTTGTTGGTTTATTTTATTATTTCACTAAATGATAAAAAAAAAGGTTCCCTTATATGTGCAAAGATTGATGATATGTGATGATTGTTCTGTCTGGGTTGGGGTTTGATTCAGTCTGTAGCATACCAGGCTCATTTCCCAGGTTTGAGTCCCAAATGTAACTGTATTGAAATTTTCTCCATTAACCACTACTTTTCCTTTGATGAGAAGGAACATTAATAGACCTGGGAATGCTGCTGTCCATCACATGTTACTTTAAATTGTGGTTCCATGTACAGGAGAACCATACCTTGTGTACTTTAAAGAACATGCGGGATGGCCTTGGACAAAGTTTCCATCTCTCTCCTAACAGCTGTCAAGTGGAACCCCTCCCCCTATTAGCCTCTGAGATGCTGGATTTTTTGTGGCCTAACTATTTAGCCCATTGTGTTCAAAGTGCCACTGAGAAGTAAAACAACCCAATACTTTAATTCTCAGTTTACCAATTAATCCATAAAAGCAGTAAAAGATAAAAATTCAAGAATTGAAAGAAGTAAAATTAATCACTTATAATTTGCATGGCTTCTGTGCTCTCTTACTGAGGTATGAATCATTAATTATTTCAATTAAATGTGATTGCAATTTACTATTAAATTAATATGGAAGGATAAGGTACATAAAATATGCATTTCTCTTTTAGAATGTAATTTTCCAGTTCTTGACAAGTGAAGATATAAAATTGAATGCTATTGATGCTGAAGATCCTGAGGTATATTTTTTTCTTTATTAGCATTTAATAACTTTGTTATAATTTGGTAATCACACTTTTTAAATTGTTAGCTGAATTTATGACACTTCTTGATACATTATATTACTAAAAGTCTTTGAACACATCTTTGTTATATAAACAACAGCCGCATTCTAGGCTAAGACTTTAAAAAATCTTTAAAAAACAGGTAAATTGAAGATCTCACTCAAATCTTCCTAAATCTTGATTTTTCAACAACATTCATTTAATATTATAGGATTATTGATGCTAGACATTTAACAGCAGACACTGTTAGTAGAATTTTTGTCAAATGCTAATTAAAACACGATTGTTACAAGTTGTTTTTGGAAATAATTGTAATTTTAGGGGTTTTCATCTATTTTGAAAAAAACTAGGTAAAACAACAGCAGCTTCTGTTCAGTGTTCCAATTCTGACAACTTTAACCCTTTAATGCCCAAGAAATTTCAGAAAAGGGTAGAGGGTATTAAAGACAAAGAAATAGCACTATTTGGATGAATCCATTTCAAAATGTCTGCTGTTTTGGGGTCGTTATGGGTGTTAAAGGGTCAAAGGTGGCTTGGCTGCCCCATTCTCTGATAACAGATGGCACCACTTGCAAATCAGCAAAAATTGTGGGAATTCATATAATGTCACTTTGTTGGGGGAAAAAATTGTCGGCTTCTGATGGTCCAGCAGTTAGGATACCAGGCATGCTTCTGAGAGATATGGGTTCAAGTCCCACTCAGGACAAACATTATTTTTCAACTAATTATTTTAAGTATTAAACTAATATTGTTAAAAATCAAGATTTAGAAAGATATGAAAGAAATATATTGCCTGTCAAAAATCATTTTATTTTCTCATACACCTAAGTGCCATTGAATTAGGGATAGGAGACATTATCCAAATTCAGTACCACAAGTACTCAAAAATTGGCAACGGATAGCCTGGAGTCACCATTTGCACGCTTTCATGACTGAAACTCTGGTCATATTTAATTGTTAGCTTTGGCTTCCCCAAGCATTCGTCGTGAGAAGTGTAATGGGAAAGGTGTGAGATTTAGATGCATTTGATAGAGGGCAGATTGTAGGTGCCCAACAGATGGGACACTCGATCTCTGAAATTGTCAACGAACTTGGATTTTCTCGTACAACAGTTTCAAGAGTGTTCCGGGAATATGAATATTTCAGCAAAAAAACAAGCACCCAGATAAACTGCAAAGGACAACCAGCCTTGAATGATCATGGGCTTCACTGTCTGACCAGCAGCATACGAACTGAAAGTGGCCAGACATTATTTGAAATCACCTCCCATCTGAACGCAGGTTCCAGCCAGGAAGTCAGTGCACAGACTGTGCAATACTCATTTCATTGTCTCAGCTTTGGGAGCTGCCGACCTACGAGAGTCCCACTTCTAAAGGCATGACACTGGGCTCAACGCCTTGCCTGGGCGAAAGAACATCGAAACTGGACCATCAAAAATTGGCAACGGATAGCCTGGAGTGATAAATCCCAATTTAAACTTCATCACGCCGATGGGAGACTGAGGGTATGACACCAACCCCATGAAGCCATAGATCCTGCATGTCAGGTTGGAACAGTACAAGCTGGTGGTGGCTCAGTGATGGGGTACTTTTGGTACTTGTACCAACGATTCTAAATGCAATGATGGCCTGGGGTGCCTTCAGTTGGACATCTGTGGAACCTTTGGTACGTGTACCAATGACTCAATGCATCCCAGTATGTAGAACTCATGGCTGACCATTTACACCCATTTATGGCCATCATGCATCCCAGACAACTGTTCATATCACAGGTCCAGGTTGGCTACTGCATAGTTGCAGGAGCATTCTCCTGACTTTGAAATAATGAATTGGCTACTTAAAAGCCCAGATTTAAATCCCATCGAAAATCTTTGGGATACTGTCAAGCAGAATGTTCGGGCCCATGTCCCATCTGTGACGACCTTGAGAGAATTGTGGACAGCTCTGGAGGATGCATGGGTCGCCATACCTGTGGAACATTTACTCAAGCTTGTGGAGTCCTTGCCTCATTGTGGGGTGGCCGTTATCAGGGCCAGAAGGGGTCAAACATGTTACTAGGTTGCTATCTCTAATTCAATGGCACTTCAGTGTAAACCATTGGAGATATATGTTTAAAATTTGGAGTGATGGTGAGTTAACACTAAAGGCAATGTAGTTAAAAGCAATTTAAACAAATTAAAATTTGCTAAACCCTACAAAAACATATACAGCAAATCAAAATTAATGTTGTGCATTTTTATAAGACATTCTGATTTGCATATGTAGACAATAGTATGTTAGTTTTCTTCCAAGTTGCATCTTTTATACATATATATATATCATATTTCACCTTTTATGTTTAATAATTTTCAAAATATTATTGATTTTTTAATATAATCAGTGTATTTGATCCAATTCTACTGTTGACAACAACAAATATCTAATGAGATACATTCATGACAGCAGTAATATTTTGACGTTTGTGAGCTTATAGTTTAAGTTCTAACTGTCCTTTTTGAATTTTCTGTGGTTGTTGGAGTTTTGATTAAAAAGAACAGAGAATTTAGAAATCTGTCAGATACAACATTAAATCCACACAGGAGAACCATACCTTTGAGATATTAAACACAACCTGGATAACATTTAATTACAATTTGGATAATGTGTTGTGTGTAATATGAGATACATGGGACAACTGTAGTTTATAGGTCCCATGCATCTCTGTCCCTTAAACTAAAGAATTTTGCATAACATTTTTGCTTATGTGTAATTTTATTCACATAATATTAAAAAAGTCATCGTTTTTTTTTTCTCCATTAAATACTAAATTTCATTAAATTTTGTAGTTTTAGTTGTATATTACAAAATTCAAAGTTTTGACATTATTAAAATAATAAATAGAATGAAAATGTTTGTTCATATTTTCAGATATCTGATTACTTTATGATTCCATCCATTGGGAAACTTTCAGAGCAGCCATTCTGTTCTCTGCAAGAAAGTGAAGAAGTGCCTACAGATTACACAAAGTTGTTTAACAGTGATCTCTTTCAGTTGGACAATAAAGTTCTCCCTAGAGTTATAAGGTAAAAATTAAACATTTGTAATTTATGTAGAAAACACAGTGCTGCCATTTTAATCTTTTGATAAGTCACCTAGGAAGCAAACATGGAAGCATTTTTTTCATGAATTAAAATATAATGGAAAATATACTACTCAGTCCAGTGTCTACAAAGGAAGAATATAAAAAAGTCTACACGGCTAATCTACAACAATTTTGTGTTGGAAATGCAATAATAGTAATTTTAGAGTATCTCAGATAACTTTTCAGTACTTTTGTCAGAAAAGTGCAGGAAATATAAGAAATGTGCAATTTGATGTTTGCAAAGAAAAACTGAAATTTCTACAACAGGTTTGAATAGTCTGCCACTGAATAGTGCAGAAAAAATGGATTCATTTTATTTTAGGACTTTTGATATGAGCAATGGAATTTGGCACATTGTGATGTACTGACATTCACGATAAGGGATTTGCGTTGAAATTTGTTGCACTCTAAGAGCTGTGAGGAGTCACTTTTTTTCCTTTTGCCCTGAATCTTGAAATTTCATATCAAGTAAACATTAATTATTGAAATCCGGTATCATTGTTTCCACTTAGATAACCCTTAGTGCTTTTGCTGTTAGATGTACACACAAGTTCTCATACTAAAATTTTGAACTGTATTTAAGGTCTAAAAAGAAAAATGCATACAAATTTGTTTTTTAAATAAAATAATGGAACGGTGCACCTAAAAATCTTTGGTGTGGTAAATGTACAATATATTATGTAGCTGAGGAAATACTTTTTATTTATCTAACTATAAATATGCGTAAGCATAAAAAAAGCACTAATCTTTGTTTTTATTGAGTTCCATACACAATGTATATATATTTTTCTGAAGAAAAATATTTCCATTATTCTTTATGAGAAATTTTGAAGTTAGTAAAAAATATTGTCTTGATCCAGGTGGAATAGTAACCAATGACCAGTAGTCACTTGCTCTGACAACCGAGTTACTGGGTACTAATTTAAATTTCCATCAAGGCTATGAATGATGCAATCAATAGAAGCATCATGTGGGTTTATATGTCAATTAAGAAACTCATTTAATGTCACTAAGTGAAGTACAGGGTGGGGCGCAAAAACTTCCTTTTTTTGAAGGCGAATGAAAGAAAAATTGTTGCTGATAAACAAAATTTATTTTTTGATAATGAAATAACATAATTTCAAACCATGCTGTTTTAAACAAAATATCTTGAAGGTGGTGGCCACCGTTCTCTATGCACTGATGCAACCGATTTCTGACGTTTCCCTCTACATGTTCCAACATGTCCAGCGGAATTCAGGCTATTTCCTGCCGAATAACATTCTTCAGCTGAAGCAGGTTTGTGGGGCGATGTTTAAAAACCTCTGCCTTGAGGTATCCCCATAAAAAAATCACAGGGCATTAGACTGGGCTAGCGTGCCGCCCACAGGATGTCACCTCGAATCGTGATGAGCCATCCGGGGAACATTGGTCTCTCAAAAATGTCATCAAAGCTCGGGCTGTGTGGACCGTGGCACCATCCTGTTGGAACCAGACATTTCCTAGGTTCATTTCTACAAGAGCTGGTTCGAAAAAGTTTTGAATCATGTCCACATACTGCTGTGAATTAACAGTAACTGCTCGATTGTCCTCCTCAAAAAAATAAGGACCAATAATTCCAACTCTCGACAACGCACACCATACTGTCACCTTATCCCTGTGAAGTGGCCTCTCATGGAGCTCTCTAGGGTTGTTACCACTCCAATAGTGCATATTCTGTTTATTGACACATCCGGATAGGTGAAAATGTGCCTCATCATTAAAGAAAACAATTGCCTCAAGGGGAACAGTTTCCAATAAAGTTTCTCACGCCGTTATTTGGTTCTGGAAATCAGGTGGTGACAATTCTTGTGCAATACACATCTTGTAGGGATGGAAATGATGATGTTCATGAAGAATTCGACGCATTGATCGACTGGATATTCCTAGGGCGACTGCATGTTTGCGAGCGGAGCGTCTCGGAGATCTCAAAATCGATTGTCGAACTGCCTAAACATTTTCTGGCGTCGTAACGGTCCGTTGTCGTCCTGGGCTTTTTTTCACCACACTCCCAGTTGACCTAAAGCTCTCTACCCACAAAACAATCGATTTCCGGTCAGGAACCAGACCTCTGGGCTGAATTCTGAAGTGAGTACGGAATGCACGCTGCACCGCCACATAGGAATGGTTGTTCGAAAAATAGGCTTCGACCGCAAACACACGCTGCGCCTTCGTCCACCTCATGTTTTCTACTGAGGGGTACTAGACAACAACTTCCGTGACTGCTGCGTTCGCCAAGCCCATCCCCACTTTTCTACGACCTTACTTCCCTTCACAATGTGCCGTCAGGAAAATGAAAATTTCTGTGCCCCACCCTGTATTTTTACACTCACAACATTAATCCATCATTATAAATGGGATTCTCGTCATTAATATTTTACAGGAATCAATTGTAAATCAGAATAATTTTTAAATTGGTGAAGAAATTATCTTGAGCCAAATGGGTTGTATGTTGTATATCCAGGAGGTTGTTTTATGTCCTACCCAGTTCAAAACAATTTTATGTTAACTGAAAAATTCTTGTGAGTGCTTGTGAACTACTATTGATGACAATGCTTTATCAGTGTTTATTTAATCCTAGATATTTGATAAAATATTGTTAAATAAGGTTTTTTCATAATTTTTTCACCATCATTTATCTTTTCATATTGAAGAGAACACGAGTTTGTACCAGACTGATTGCCAAGACTTATTTTATAAATCTAGACCTTTTCAGAGTATGTTCTTAAAAACTTCTGTAATTACCGGGTGAATTATTGCTGGACAATGAGTTTTCTGTAAGGCTGAATAATAATATTTCTCTTTGCATAAAATTTGCCTTTTGATTTGTTTAAAAGGCATTCCAAATATTTCATTCAAATAGTTTTCTATGTCTAGCAATGATTGCAAGCTTATTTAAGGAAAAGTTATTGATTAAACTACTTTAGACAATTTTCAACATTTAAGATTCAGGAAAGAGTAAATTCAGTTTCTTTTTTTTAATAATAATTTTAATTTTGATAATTTTAAGTTTAGTTAAACAGCATGGAAATATTTCAATACAATGTGATAGTGATTGGTATTTTTCTCTTGTCCCTTCTAGGGCCTATGAAGAATTAAATATGAAACATGAAACTCTAAGATTAATTAGCCCACAGTTTGAAACACCATTACCTCCTCTTCAGCCTGCTGTATGTATGCTTCAATGTTTAATTATTTAAGTTAACTTTTGAAATAAATATTGAGATAAACCCAGATAAACTTGACAGTTTAACATCCAGTAATAAATAGGCACTTTTTGACGTCGATTTCAGTTTTAGAGGAAAAATTGTCTGAGCCGGGTGGGATACGAACCCACGACCTCCTGATATCAGGAGGTCGTGGGTTCGTATCCCACCCGGCTCAGACAATTTTTCCTCTAAAACTGAAATCTACGTCAAAAAGTGCCTATTTATTACTGGATAACTTTTGAAAAGCCTAATGTTTGCTTAAGTAAAGCTGTAAATTCAACATCATTTGCATCAAGTTCTAAAATATCGCTGAAAGCAAATTGCAATTTTTTTGTCTAAAATACTAAGATATAAAAAAATATATAAAAAAGTAATGGAAAATATTGTTAACAGTAATCATAACTGATAAAATCATTATTCTAATGCCCTAACTATTATATTAACAGACAACTATGTTACTTCTAATAATTTTGACGTGTTACAGCTGAATTCGGATGATTAAAAGTTATAGTTCTTTGAAACTGGAGCATTAATAAATGATAAAAGTAATTCTAGAATATCAAAACCAGTTTTTAAACTCAGCATAGTAAAATGGAAAACTGAAATCAAAGTTCTTGTTAAATGTTTGTTTCCACCCAAAAATTTTTTTACTTACAATAATGTTTCAAAACTTTTAGCAAAAAAGTGAATGGCAAAAGTTAAAATCAAATGCATAACCATTAAACTGAGCATAAGAATAATCCATTTGAAACTGAATAAAGACAATGGTGATAGCATATTTTGGGCTTTTATAATAACAACAATAAATCATGGCATGATTAATTGTCACTAGAGCTCGAATTTTATTAAAAGTTAAAGGTTAGAGGCCTTAACAGGAAACTGCCATCTTCTATTAATGAAGCTTCTTATGCTCTAACTGTTCAGATTGTAGGTACTTTGCATTTAGCTTATTGTGCAGCAAAAGGCTCAAGGATAAAATTTCCCAAAAAGCTTGGATCCTTCAGTATATAGTAGAGGACATTTTTTTTCAATTTTTCAGTTTTTAAACAGGAAGAAGGTACTTCACTACACAAAGGATGGAGATAACCTAGAAGCTACATTAAGCTTGTCCTGGTTTCTCATACAACATACAAACACTTACACAAGGACATGTCCCACTGGTCTTAATAGTCAGGTAGGCTAACCACTAGACCAGGTAGGGCTTTTTTTTTACATCAAGTTTTAAAATATTACTGAAAACAAATTGCATTTTTTTTTTGTCTAAAATACTAAGATTTAAAAGTAATGAAAAATATTGTTAACAGTAATCATAATTGATGAAGTTACAAGCTTTCATTTTATGATCAACATTATGAAATTTTCCTCCTTTTCGAGGGAGAGAGACAGAAAGGGACATAATTTGAGGTAGCCCATGATACTGTGCACGCCAGAAGCTCCTTGTAATTGCAATAATTACAGTACAGGTTTACAGTGCTGTAATTAAAATTAACTTAATATCTTTAATTCTTATGACACTGTTAGTGTCAGTTTCAGAAAAGAAAGTTTAAAACAATGCTATAGAAAATTAAAGATGTTAAGTTAATTTCCTTGTAGTTGACAATTGTTTATGCATTTTATCTATTTTGGGAAAGTGGATGGAGTAGGAAGGTCTAACTCTTACGTTGCTAAGTTATGATAAGAGCATGTGTACCAAATTTCCTCTTACATTTAGAAGATCTCTTCAATTTTTGGGGAAGGAGAAAAACTGGATCAGAGCAAACCCTTACATTTCTTTGTTGTTATAAGAGAAAGCTGTATACTGAATTCAGTGGTCCTAGTTCTTATTGTTCAGAAGTCCCTTGGGGGGGGGGGGCTCAGTCGGTAACACACCAGGCTCATAATCTGCAGTCCCAGTATTGAGATTTATCTCCACAAAACTCCACCCTCCCCTCAATCTGTAGGGGACACTGATGGGCTTGAAAAGGCTGCCGTCTATCAGATGGGACATTAAACCATGGCCTTGACGGGAGGCTGCCATGTTTCCCAACAGCTCTAGTGGGTCCCCTCCCCTCAATCTGTAGGGGACACTGATGGGCTTGAAAAGGCTGCCGTCTATCAGATGGGACATTAAACCATGGCCTTGACGGGAGGCTGCCATGTTTCCCAACAGCTCTAGTGGGTCCCCTCCCCATAACCTTCTCCGAGCCTTTGGAGTTCCTGTGACTTGGCAACTTAGCCCACTGTGTGCAAAGAAGTGCCGTACAGAGGTAAAACAACCCAACCTTTTTTGTTGGGGAGGAGGTAAAGCCTTATATTGCTTTGTGTTAAGAGGAAATGTATACCAACTTACTGTTTGGGAGTTCTGGATTAAACACTCTCTTTAAAATACACAAAGGTCATTCAAATGAAAGCCACCATAAATGCATAAGATGTAAAAAATAATATTAAAATTGTGTCACATTAATGATTAAAGTCTGTTGCAATACAATGCACATGTGGCTCTTATCTGCTGGCATTATTTGTAGTCTTAAAGATGTCTGCACTACAATAATGCACCAAGATTGTGATACAATCTGTAATTTGATTTCTGAATGCTGAAGGAATAAAACTGACTGAAATTTATTACTGAACGTTGTCTCAATATGGTGAACAGTGCATGAGTCAATGCTAAGTTTACAAATAGGTGGATGAATTTAAGAATGATATCAAATATGTTGAAGATGCTCCATAACCTGGGCAAGCTCATTATGTCATGACACCATGAAACAGTGAAGGAGCTCAATTCAAGAAAACTGTTGCATTACCATTGAAGAAATTGTGACAGCGATGTTGATCAGCTTATAACATTATCAGCAAGGTTTTTGTTTCAAAATATGTGTACTCATTTGATTCCTCAGCATTTAACACATGAACTGAAAGAATGAGTTTGTCTTCTGAATTTGGACAATACGAGTGGGAAGGAAATAGTTTTATTTAATTTTTGTGGTTTCCATTTAAATGACCTATGTAGATTACCATGATATTTGGTCCTTTTATTTCATAAACTACAATAGTTAGGAGAAATGGATGTTTTCCAGTTTCTGTAGTTTTAATTATAATATACAGAACTTTTTCCCAATTTGTACCATTTCAGTAAATAGGTACTGATAAAACATCTGATGCACTTTTTTCCAGCATTAATGCTAGTATAAAAAGTTAATTGCTATGCATATCTGTGCTCTCAAATGGTGACATGTCGTATATCTTTTGGATCTTCTATAGGTATTTCCTCCATCTTTTCGGGAATTGCCCAAACCATCCCTGGAACTTTTTGACCTGGATGAAGCTTTTAGTTCAGAAAAGGCTCGCCTTGCCCAGCTTACTAACAAATGTAGTGATACAGATTTGGAATACTACATCCGGGAGTGTGGAGATATCTTGGGTGTTTCAAATAAATTGTCAATAAGTAGTCGAGATGCAAAACACATCCTAGAATATATCTTCTCTCAAGTGGTGGAATTCAAAAAACTGAATCAAGTAAGTTTTTTAATGGTATACTAGCCATAATGTTTCAAAACTACATCACAAATCACAATTTTTATTCAGGAACTAAGAACTTTTCCATTACAGAGAAACTGGGTAATTAAACTTTCTAATATTTAATATGTTGGAGTTGGTGAGTTTTAATATGAATGGTCAAGTAAACTTTTTACTCAAAATTTTGTGGTTACCTTGAAATTACCAAAAAACAGATGGATAGGAATTGAAACCTGTAGAGTTGTATAAGGACAAATAGTGAGATTTGTCCATTTTTCAGAGTATTTAATATATAAATATTTTAGTGATTAGTACATAAATGATTCATGGCCTGTTTAATTGCAGTGTATTTGAATTTGATTAGAGTGAAGTTCTAAATTTGTATGCAAAATCGATTTAGCATCCAAGGATTGCTAAACAAGTTTTATTTACTACCATATATGTATATATACCTGAATATGAGGTTTTTTTCCTACCTTTAGCATCTTATAAACAAAATCGGCTTATATTCATGTGCTCAGAAAATTTTTCACTAGAATAAATGTCACCAATACCTTGCTATTAGATTGGGAAAGTCTGTGAAACTGATATCCTTAACAACACAAGTGATGAAGAAAATGCACCAAAATTAGTTGTGAGTAGAGCCCTGCACGGGTGTGGATATCTGCTTTTAAAAATACTCTACTTAAAAAATTACAGGGAGGATGTCCCATTTAAACATGGATAGTGGATGAAACTTCAGGTAAAAAACATGTCTATATAGCAGAAAAATCTGTAGGAATAGAAGCAAGCTTTACTGCATTATTGATGGCCGACATAATAATAAATAAATACCCCTCAAGCAGCTGCTTGCCACAGAGGTCTGACAGGAGCCTGTCAGTTTATATGCCATAGTAGAAGGTCTGAGAGGATGGCAGGACCTCTGCAGAAAAATGACACATACATCCATGCCTTACCCGGGGCTCGAACCCAGGTCCCTTAGATCAGTAGCCAAGTGTGCTAACCACTCGGCCATGGGACAGCTATGGCTGACATGAAGAAAAAAAATTTGATGGTGATATTCACCAATAAAGAAAAAGATGCATTAGGCTAAAGCCACATATTAAAAAAGTTTTTTATTCACCAATAAAGCAAATATAAGTCAAAAAATTACTCAAGTGTTGCATAGAAAACGAATAAATCTTTTAAAATTTCAGAGTGAAATATACACTGAAGTGCCATTGAATTAGATAGCAACCTAGTAACATGTTGGACCCCCTCTGGCCCTGATAATGGCTACCACACGATGAGGCAGGGACTCCACAAGCTTGAGTAAATGTTCCACAGGTATGGTGACCCATGCATCCTCCAGCGCTGTCCACAATTCTCTCAAGGTCGTCACTGATGGGACACGAACCCCCGAATACTCTGCTCGTCGGTATCCCAAAGATTTTCGATGGGATTAAAATCTGGGCTTCTAGGTGGCAATTCATTATTTCAAAGACAGCAGAATGCTCCTGCAACCATGCAGTAGCCAACATGGACCTGTGAGATGAACAATTCTCATGCTGGTAGACGCCATCACCATTGGGATGCATGATGGCCATAAATGGGTGTAAATGGTCAGCCATGAGTTCTATGTACCAGGATGCATTAAGAGTCATTGGTACAAGTACCAAAGGTCCCACAGGCATCCAACTGAATACACTCCAGGCCATCAATGAGCCACCACCAGCTTGTACTGTTCTGACCTGACATTCAGGATTCATGGGGTTGGCGCCATATCGTCTCCCATTAGCGTGATGAAGTTTAAATCGGGATTCATCACTCCAGGCTATCCATTGCCAATTTTCAATGTTCTTTAGTTCAGCAAGGCATTGAGCCCAGTGTCATGCTGTTGGAAATGGGACTCTTGTAGGTCAGCGGCTCCTGAAGCCGAGACAATGAAGTGAGGGTTGCATGGTCCATGCACTGACTTCCCAGGTGGAACCCGCTTTCAGTTGGAAGGTGATTTCAGATAATGTCTGGCCCATATTGGGCTGTACAATGCAGGTCAGACAGCGAAGCCCACAATAATTCAAGGCTGGTTGTCCTTTGCAGTTTGTCCAGCTGTTTGTTTTTTTGCCAGAATTTTCATATTCCCAGAACACTTTTGAAACTGTTGTACGAGAAAATCCAAGTTCGAAAATCCAAGTTCGTTGACAATTTTGTAGATCAAATATCCCATTCGTTGGGCACTTATGATCTGTCCTCTGTCAAATGCATCTAAATCCCATGCCTTTCCCATTACACTTCTCACGATGAGTGCTTGGGGAAGCCAAAGCTGACAGCTATATGTGACGAGAGTTTCAGTCAGGATGCGTGGAAATGCGGGACTTGTGGTACTGAATTTGGATAATGTCTCCTATCTTTAATTCAATGGCACTTAAGTGTAGTAGGAAGTTGCCTGATAATAAAAAGGAGTGCCCTTCCATAATCACACATAACTGCATTTAAAAGATCAAAATTTACCCAAAAGAATTTGCACAATTACTTTCTGGTAGCTCTTTTCATATAGTATGATGAAATTTTTCGTAAAGACTGAACATGGGTTAAATGTGAAATCTTTTATATTAGTATTTATGCAGTGTTTGTTACAGTTAATATGTTGAATACCATAATGTAATATTTCTGAAACTGTTTAAAAAATTTTCTACAAATTTTGAATTCTAGATTATTCAGTAAATTGGTATTTTGCAATATTTGATAATATTGAAGCATTTTGTTATGTGCCTCGCACTATCAACCCAGGCATAAGTCTTCAATAAAGTCCAAGTAACATTATATGTATTCTAAATTATCTTATGCAAATCGTCTACTCTTTTTGTATTTAAAGTAGTGTCAATACACATTTGACTGCAGTGTAGCTTTGGAGAGTCATGAATATGAAGATACCAGGGTGTATCTGGTTATAGATGTGTATTTTAAAACTTTTATTGGGCTTAACACAATAATATGAACACATTAAATATGTAGCCCTTGGATGTGAATTAATCATGCAAAAAGATTTAAAGAAATAAAATTTCACAATTCGGTATAGAGATAAGTTCGGGCTTTGTTGAGGTTTTAAGTGTGAAAAAAATAAAAATTATTCGATTAAAAAGGTGAAATTCTGTCTTTAGTAATAAAAATAAGCACCATGTGGCTTTTGATTATTTTTTTTACATGTTATCTGTCTTTAGTAAATAAATGGCGCCTTGCATTTCTAATGATGTAACTCATGAACTCTCAGTATCTATTAATATTTCTTGTTTCGAATGGCATTAACACTTTAATTTTACCATAAAATTATTGTAATAAGAATAAATGATTAGCAACATGCATTTCTGTATGTCTTATGATGCTTCAATAACTTCAGGTGGGTGAGGCTTGAAAATATGAGCCCAAACTCTTCTGCATGGTAATGGCATGTTTAGTTTACATTGTTACAGCTTGAATTATACATGTGGCCATACATTATGTTTTGATTGGGGCAGGCTCAGTTGGTAGCATCCCATGTTTAAGCCCCACCTTACCTCTCAGTCAGAAAGGGGACAGCAGTAGGCGTGAAAAAAAAATTATTACATTAATATGTTTCATATACTCCATCCAGCTGTCATAGTTTCGTATAAAAGGCCTAAGCATTTAATGTTATTTGTATGTAGATTGTCTTTCTGTATTTAAAATACTTTAATGTAGCTCATGCAAATTTTGTATTATTTTAGGACCAAGAGACAGAAGCAGGAGTTACTGTTTCATCAGAAGTTACAACACTGCCTTAAGAATTTTAAAGCACATTTTAATTTATAAGCATTGTTCACCAAGTCATCACTTCATTAAAGTATAGAAAAAATTGGTTTAAAAATTTATTTTATATTTAAAGTGTATGTAACATTGATCATCTGTATCAACAAATCACATTTACATTAAGTGGTATCAATTGCCTGCCCCAAGTATAAAGCTAACTCGTTTCACTGCTACATAAACTCATCAGAATCTTCTCCATCATCCTGCAAAGAAAAAATACAAACCAATGATGAATCTCATACACAAGAAATACTTTTCCATCCTTCAGTTCTTGCATTTAAATGTAATGACTCAAAATTATCTCTCACTTAAATTTTTTAAAGAAAACAATAATCTCATTTTAAACTAATGTGCTGAAAAAAAATCAATAGTGCAATTAATCTATCAGGGAAATATTTACTACATTTACCTCAATATCATTTTAGAGGAAAAATTATCTTGAGTTGGTTGGAATCCGAACCCACAACCTGATAACATGTTAGGTGCTCTGAACACAGCTACTGGCCTCCAATCAAGATCTCTACTTGATGATATAAGCTTTCCACCTACAGTACACATTTTTCTGTGTCTCAGGAAGGCAAGTTCACTTAATCCGGATGATAAATGTCATGGGTATGCAATTGGATAATTAAAATAACCAAAAGTTCTGTCATTGAGCAACAAAATTTTTTACCCTTGTCCTTCAAACTATTTGCATGCTAAAAAGTTTTCAGGAGCAAGGCAGTGCTGTCTTCAATGAAGGGGCACAATAATTGCACAGGTCAGTTGGTTTAATTTGTAGCCTGGGCTTTTATAGTAGTCTGATACAAGTCAAAAAATTGTGGCCCAAGCTACTATTCAAATATTTACAAATAACTTGTGTATATATATATATATCAATATATGAGTTGTCCGAATAAAATGTGGACAAGTTGGAAATGAAGCATAAAATCATTTATTAATCTGTTCAAATGCATTATGCCTATTGAGACATCTGTCTCAACATGAAATTAACAAGATACCCTCTTTCGTTGAGTGATTTTGGCTTGCACTTAAAGAAATCTAACAATGCACCTCTTTGTTCAACTTTCTTCTTTCCATGGGTTTTTCAAAAATCTAAAAAGATGAAAATCTAATAGGGGAGATGCCAGGACTATAGGGAGGATGTTCAAGATCTGAATCATACCTGTTCAATGTTTTTGTTATTTGGGAAGATTGAAGATTTTATGCAACAAAACAACAGTTTTACCCAAAAGTCCTGCAGGCTTCTACTTTATTGCTTGCCTTCAAATGCCCAGTTTTGCAATATCATTGCAAATGATGGTGTCACTATGGTCCAGAAATTTGGTTGATATTGTTAGACAAATTAAAACAGCACACCATACATTATTCAACTTTGGATGCTTCCACATTGGGTTTGTATGGAATCTATACATCTATCGTATTCAAACCAATATATATTGATTCTGGTGCTAATGGGCTCCTATGTATACTAGTTTCCCTGTGTGAGGGCACAAAGATTACTCAGATATAGGGTTGTTCACTTTTCATTTGAATGACATATATAAAACACCTGTTATACAGGATATCACAAAAATATGAAATGTGTTTACAAACTTGTAAAGAAAACTTTACATCACATTTCCATTTTAATGTCCTAACTTTTCATAATGCCCTATAGTAATGTTAAATTTTCACACCATTGGATAAGACAAATAGGATGTGTTGAATATCCCCAATGTCTGCTTGATTTAAATCCCTAGACCAGCTGAAGTATTACCTGGGGATGTGGTGTACAATTGGAAATCAGTGATATTCCATGAATATGGGCATTTATCACAGCAGAAACTTTTCTCAAATTAGTCATTCAGTTTTTTTAAGCTATCAACAGTGCCTAGGTGTTAATTATAATCACTTTAAACATTGGAGATGATTTGTGTAGCCAAACCAATATTTCTTTATACACATTTCATAAAACAATCTGTGTTAATATATATTTTAAGCCACACTATATACACTGACAATCAGATTCTTTAAATGTCTTTCACAAACGGAAAATTTCTTGATATATGCATGAAGCTAAAAGGTATGGCAAACTGTAGTTCTATACATGACTGTACATTTTAGACTACAAGAACATGAATAAATCCTCGGGTTTCAGATTTGTAGTATCTATATAGATGGTGTGCAGCCATTTACTAATTAGTTACTTCAACGCAAATATCCAGAGAATCATTAATATTCTAGTTACTACTAATTAGACTACCAAAAACACACAATTTAAATATATAATTTTGGCTATAAAAATTTGACCATTGGTTTACATTAGATGTCTCGCAAAAAAAGTTTTTTTTTTTGCAGATTGGTATTTACGTGGATGAAAAAGGTAATCATCATAACTGTAAAGTATTTGGACTTCAAAAATGAATATATCCACATCATATATGAAGACAACAAAAAAGTGAATGATGTGCAATGCATGGGTTGGGGGTTTACATTTAGAAGGTACAATGAAAATTCATAATCCACATGAACAAAATTTCTGTTTAACAAAGCTTTCTTTATTCAAGAGGTGTAATTTTGATACAGTAGACTCTCAATTATCCAGAATGAATGGGAAACATTCCCAGTTAATCCACTATCCATATAAAATGCACAAATACCTGAAAAGATTTAGAAAATATGACATTTTAAATTATGAGAGAGATTTTGATTTTTCCCTTCATTTACTTTTTGCTGAATATTTCTCTACATGAAATCTTTAACTGTTGCATTGTATTGAAGCAGCCACTTTCTCATATCCCATATTATTTTTGGGGATATGTTATTTTTTTCAACATCCTGGTTAATCTTACCCCAGATAATAAAGAGTCTACTGTACAAAATATAGGCAAAACATATAAAATTTCTACTTTGTGTGATTGACAGATCTCTAAGGCCTATACACTACTGTAAGATCAATAAAATTTATATACTTCAATAAATTTTTTGCTGAAAAAAAAAAAGTTTCGCCATGAGTGGGACTCAACCCACATTTCCAGAATACATGCCATATGTTCTAGCCACTACATTATCAGCAGCTAGCTCTTTTTCAGCAGATTGTGACTATAAATCTTCCTAATTCTGTTGCTCATAGCACCATCTAAAATCAGGAAAGGACAACCTAGTTACCACAAATGATGATACATAATTAGATAGTCAATTGAGCTATTAGAGCTGCTGATAGTTAAGTGATTGAAACACCTGGCAATATGTTCAGAATATGTGGATTCAAGGCACATTCATGCTAAAATTCATAATTTTTTAGAAAAAAAAATTCTGAATTGTTTTTATAGATGGTTTTGAGGCTCTACTATTGATTCATACACTTATTTTTAAAACTACCCTGAGTTTTCTTGAAATCGTAAGTTATTAATAATGACATATTTTTACAGTCATACCTTTTACTAAAAATAAACTGACAGTTATGAATACAAAAAGGGCTGAAGATTTAAATTTTGTTTCTAAAGCAGAAATTTCCATTTAAACTTTCCTCAACAAAGATACAACAGAAGAAACAAGTCAGACAATATTTTAGGATGTTTACCAACAGTTCCCTTTGAAACAATATTTTATCCAGTCTTCTATAGAATAATCATTGGACACCAAATAGTAGTGCTTTGGGCTCATACTCTTCAATAAGAACACAACTCTGTTTCACTTTTTTATTTCTGTTTGAGGGCATCATAAATTTGTGTTTTACCAGTGGGATTGTTTGACCTTTGAGTAGCACTTTTTGCCTACAATGGGCTAAATGGTGAGGTTACAAAGACTTGGATGGGGGACTAAATGAACAACAGTTAGGGAATAGTTTGAGGCCTCCTGTCAAGGCCATCCAATATGTTCTATAATGTGCATATGGGGACATATAATATCCCATCCAACAGATGGCCTTTCAAGACCATTGATGTCCCCTTTCTCACTAAAGGCAAAGTGAAGAAATCTCAATGCAAACACATTTGGAACTTGAACCTTGGAACTGTAAATTAACAGCCTGGCACACTGCTGACTGAGCCAACCCCTATCAAGTTTTACCAGTCTCATAGCCAGATGGTAAGGACAAATTTCCCCAACTGAAATTATGCTAAAGTTCATATTTTAACTTTTGAGTTGAAATGAAATCTTTCAACTTTAAGTTGAAATGCACTCTTAGACAAAAAAAAAGATGCACCTCAAAGCAAGCATCCCAACATAATGAAATGTAGCATGTGAAATGTAGAGGAATAGATAGTGATTACAATATCACAGCAAAAGGACTTTATTTCAGAAGAGTTGTAGCATAACTGTTACAGATTAGTACCTTGTAAAGCCACCTGTGGCTGCGATGCACACTGATATACAGCGTAGCATGGAGTAAAAAAAAACTCTGATGTCCTGTGAGAGATTGTGCCAAGATTCCTGTAATTGCTGTACAAGATCCTCTATATTAACTAATGGCTGCAGGAGACGTCCCAGAATGTCCCAGATATGTTCAATAGGAGAAAGGTTACAACACTATAGAGGCACTCCCAGGAGAGGCAAGCTGTGAGAGGCTGGGCATTATCCTGCTGGTAAATAGCCCCTGAGCCGTCCCATGGCTGAGTGGTTAGCGCGCTTGTCTACTGATCTAAGGGACTGGGTTCAAGCCCCGGGTAAGGCATGGCTGTTCCTGCTGTTTTTCTGCTGAGGTCCTGCCATCCTCTCAGATCTTCTACTCTGGCATATAAACTGACAGGCTCCTGTCAGACCTCTGTGGCAAGCAACTGCTTGAGGGGGTATTTATTTTTATTTTATTTAAACAGCCCTCGACAGGTGTGACATGAAAAGTAAGATGATGGATCACAGGATCTCTTGGATGCATCACTATGCTGTTAACATCTGTTACCATGACTAGGGGTGACTGGCTGTCATAGGAGAAGACTCGCAACACCATAACATCACTAGTTGTGGCAGTGTGCCACTCCACAACTGAGTCCGAATGTGAACACTACCCAGTCCTCCATATGCAAATGTAGTGGTTGGTTGGTTGGTTGTTTGGAGTTTTATGGCGCATGAGCAGCTGAGGCTATAATGTGCCAAACAAGGTAAAAATATGCTAAAAGACAAATACCCCTCAACCAAAATTAAAAAACAAATGCTGGAAAAGGTAAAAAATAAAACCAACAAGTTATACATATAAAACAAAAATAAAGGTGTAAAACAACAAAGGTGTATATAAATAAATACAGTAGAGACAAAGGATAAAACTAGCCCAGGTGTAAATGACCTATGTCAGACAGTGAATAAATTACAAATGAATAAAATTATAATCTGGTAAAATATCCTGTATACTGTAAAAAGGCAAAAATTGGATATAAAGAGGTAGTATCAGATAAAAGATGCCTGAATGTAAGTGGCTCAGACATAAAATCGTGAAAAAGCAAATGTAGTGGTCATATGCTCCAAGCCAGAAGTAGGATTCATCATTAAAAATGATGCCAATTGGACATCAGCCATGATTCCCAGGCACGACACCACTCCTGACAGAGCCACCAATGTAGGGTGATTAATGGAAGATGTTGGAAGGGCTGATGAGAATAGAGTCCTGCCACTGCAAGTTGTCTCACAATGATACAGGATGCTGCACAGAATCTCGCTGGATGGCAGATAGAGAAGCCATCAGAGAGGTCAGGCTTGTTGACTATGGGATGAGCCTCTCTCCCAGTTGTCTGCTTGGACCAGTCAATCTTTTTGGCATATATTCGTGCCCTCATGTGCCCACTGCTGCATCACTACAGCTCAGATGATGGGCAATTCATTAATATGACCAGCCTGCTTCCCGCAGTCCAAATATGTGGCCCATCTCAAATGCACTTAGTTGTTTGTAGGGTCTTCTATGTCGTCATCGAGGCATGATTAGCAGCAACTGAAGTGAATGCAACCGATAACACAGCCAGAATGTTCAGAGTGAGCATCTGACAACCTTTATCTAGGCCACTGGGTGTGCAATTCAAATGCGCTCTGGGAATGACCTGGACATTCATTGGCGGTGAAACTAGTCATTTGCATGCCTTCCCAAGAGGTATTTGCATACAGACTTTCACAGTTCACCGGAGTTATCTTTTTTTTGTCTAAGAGTGTATATTCTTTTTAAATGATGTAGGAGGTTCAGCTGGGGAATCTGCTCTAACCATCTTGCTACAAGATTCATACAGTGACAGCTAGCATTACAAGATTCATAAAGTGACAGCTAGCATTACAAGATTCATACAGTGACAGCTAGCATTGCAAAAACCACATATTGATGATTCTACTATCTAGCATATAAATCACACAAAGTGTAATTGATCTGACATAAAGCTGCCATATTATAATGGGATTAAAGCAAGGGCTTTTGATGATATTAGAAGTATAACCTGTAGGAGTTAACACCCAAATATCTGTTGATCATCTTAAGCAGAAGACAATAACTGGTATGTCATTGAACATCAACCTTCAGGAGGCTACGTATTGGCTGTAAAAACGAGACTAAATACTATCTGTCACCATCAACTGGCAAGCTGCTTGCAATGTTACTTAAACATCAAATCCATAGATATTGGATGTAATACCAAAATAGGTACCTGATTTACGTAAATATAAAGTAGTCTACCTACTCTTGTTAAAAGATAGTAGATAGATCTATATGCTGAAATAATATAGTCAGTGTAATGATAATGTCTTGTGTTATAACCATAAGCTTAGTAACATACCATTGACAAGTTGTTTGCTATGTTGGTGCAAAGTTGGCCAAATTATACAAACAATTGCTGATATGTTAGTATAATAGAATGCAGCTGACTTCTGTTTGAAACCTCAACCTTCATAATATATCCCAACTTTTATCTCCATCTACTTCTCACAGCATCTTTAACTAGGGTCACTCAAGCTAATGTTGCTATTGAGTTGTCAAAAGTGCTGAAGGACAAGCATATAGGAAATAAGGTCATTAAGGGAAACAGCTTTGCTAGACAGAGTTATCAATCATAGCATTACTTCCCACCATCTAATAAAAATAATTTTTCCTCACACAATACATTTACTAGAGATATCCATTTGAAATATCTACCCAGTTCCCTAAAGCAAATTAAATGATCTTCAGCATTCAACAGTAGCCTTCTAAGTATAACTTAGTATTAATACTAAGTATAAGTATATAGGGAGTTATCAACCATTCATTGTTTAGTATGCACATAAAATAAACTGTATGGTGGTACTCATAAATTATCCAATACTGCTGTCAGATAATTGACAAGTATCATCAGGCAGTTGATTAATTTTATTTTATTACTAAATACACATACTACAGATAGCATATGGATGGCTCAGTCAGTGGTGTAAATAATTAGTGTATATAATTAAGTGTGCCAGGCTCATAATCTGCAGTTCCCAGATTCGAATCCCATCTGAGTCAGCATTGAGATTTATCTCAGCAAAACTCTCCACCCTGCCCACAGTCAGTAGGGGACACCGATGAGCTTGGAAAGGCCACTGTCTGTCAGATGGGAAGTTAAGCTGTGGCCCATTATGCGGGAGAGCCATACCCTCTGCACGTTAAAGAACATGCTGGATGGTCATAATGGGAGGCTACCATCTGTCTCCCAATAGCTGTCCAGTGGTTTCCCTCCCCCCCAACCTTCTCTGAGCCTTCAGGCCCTTGTGGCCTGGCCATTTAGCCAAATTTGTGCAAAAAAAGTGACATTCAGATGTAAAACAACCCAACCTACAGATGGAAGCTATTCCTAGCTTATACATGCAGGTTTACTTACATGACATGGCTATTGAAACAGCAACCAGATTATCACTATACCTGAAAATATGAAAGCATATTTTAGATTTGCTTACCTGATTAGAATGCATTTTCTCACTTTTCATAAGAGAAGAATAACTCCTAGGAAAAAGAAATGCCATAAAATAATTGAATCCATAGAAAGTTTTTCTACATTATGTTCCAATTCTTATTGCTATTGCATTTGTTAATAGAGGTAGTTTATGATGGTGGTTAGACAAGTAACATTTAAACCTATTGTAAAATAGGCACAGTTCATCTAAATGTATATATCTATCCTGAATTACATTGAAATCAAAAGTATTCCATTGTATACACTAAGTACAGTTTCCAAAAGTAATATTCTTAAATTTAATTGTGTTAACCAATGTAAAAGGTTTTCTGGGTTAACCTGTTTACTATTAGAGATAGGTTACAATTATATATATATATATTTTAATTAAATGAAACTCTCCAAAATAAGGTGCAGAAAAACCAGAAAGATTTAATAACCAGAAAAGTCAATAATATTTCTCATAAGAAATTATGCCATTTTAAATGCCATTTCTTCTATCATCTTTCTACATGAACAGGGTTTTTTAAAAATTATTAACCTTTTCAGTGATACAGCCAGGGTCAGATCTGGAGGAGTAAGGGGGTCATGGCCCACCTTCACCAGAATGCAAGTAAGGATAAATGACATAAAAAATTATTAAACTTATTTATATTTGATGCATTTGTCAATTAAAAAAAAAAACCCATAAAATGGAGGAGGAAATGTTATATTGCATTGGAAATCAATTGTTCTGCCCCCCCCCCTACTTTTTTTGGCTTGATTATGTTTCTTGCCCCCTCCCAATTTTTTTCTAGATCCAGGCCTGGCTAAGGCAGTATGCAAGGTGACTTTTATTATTCAAAGTGCTATGGCTGTACATGTATGATTTTATTAATATATGATTTATGCATAGAGCCACTTCTCTCTAACTTTCATGAGTAGAAATGTGTGCTGATACCTATCTGTCATTTAAATAATAAATTAATGAAATTGTTCATGTACAACTGTATTACTTTAAAAAATAAAAGTCACAATAGCATTGAAAAATGTAAACAATAATTACTCTCAAATATAGATGTGTATCACAGTACCTTGCATAAATGAAAATTCAAAGCAATGACAAAGTAGCATCAATGATATGATATCTCATTCAAGAATGGTGCCTAAAGAAGATGCACATTGTAGTAAATGCTTATGCAGTGTGTTTTAACTCTTTCCAGTTGCACTTTAGGATGATCCTATTTTTGCATTTGAGATATTCCTGCTTGATGTTTCACTTGTTTCCAATGTACTGTTCTTAGTCTGTATAGTTTAACTTTTTTCCCCCCATTACCCTGATACAAGCCCAGATGTACAGGGTGATTCAAAACTTATTGTTCAAATTTCGTGGGGAGGTAGGGAATACGTCAGGAAACCGATTTCACATAGGAAAGTGTGTACGCATGCATATGTAGAGGGCACTGTGTGTACCCAACCAGTGTACAGCTCGCCCGACCACTCCCGCTGTCATCAGTGTACGAGCTGACTTACTAATGATAAGATGAATCGTTTTAGTGGGGGGCCATGAAATACCATGTGTACGAGACCCCCGTCGACAGTGAAATGGACCTCGTTGCACGAATAGTGGCCGCCGCAGGCATTGTCCATGATATGCCAGGCATTTTTGAAAATGTTCGGCGGTCAATGCAACGGCGCTGTGAATCCTGTGTCCGTGTAAATGATCGCAATTTTGAGCACCTACTGTGAACCTGTACTTTACCTTGTTGGAATAAAAGTCACATTCGTTACCACTTAACTGTACTGTTTCCTTGTGTTCACTTTACTTGTCCATTTTGTTCATGTAGATGACGTTTGCGGACATACTTTCCTATGTGAAATCAGTTTCCTGACGTATTCCCTACCTCCCCACGAAATTTGAACGATAAGTTTTGAATCACCCTGTAGAAGAAAAAAATAAGTTGGGGGGGGGGAGGGGTCAAGTGACACAATTCAGCTGGGTAAAAAATGGATGGGGGGGGGGTGAAGGATGGTAGGAGTGAATGTTACAGAGGGATACAAGATGAAAATGTTGTAATGGAATGATTTCCATTTACAGTATACATTTCCCCCTATGTCCCCATGTCTTTAAAAAAATGCATGAAATATGCACATTAAGAAATTTTTTTGTGTCCATTACCCTTACTAGCATTTTCATAGCTTCCCCTAGATCCAGCCTGCCCTGATATCTACTGACATATTAAAAATTTTGAAAAGGTTTCTTGTTATCGTTACAGAAAAGGGTTATAAAGTAGTACCCTTGTAGTGGGTTGTAAAAAATGTAAATGGGCAATGTGTACAAAATTCACTGCACTTTGTATGATTTCTCCAAGGTTACTGAAGTTTTACAGCATGCCAAAGACTATTGTTGGATAAGAGGATCTTTAGCTTCAAGCTCATATTTACCCTAACACATTCTGCACATAATTAATATCACTTTGTCATCTGCCACTTTCGATACAGTAAAGTACCTATTATCGTTTAAGCTTTGCTATGTTATATTGAGAAACAGATTTAAATTCCAGAATGGGATGGGTTGTTGTACCTCTGAGTGGCACTTTTTTTGCACACAATGGGCTAAATGGCCAGGTCACATGGACCCCGAAGGCTCAGAGAAGGTTGGGGGAGGGGACCCACTGGAACAGCTGTTGGGAGACAGATGGTAGCCTCCCGTCAAGGCCATCCAGCATGTTCTTTAACGTGCACAAGGTATGGCTCTCCCGTACACAGGGCCACGGCTTAATGTCCCATCCAACGGATGACAGCCTTTCCAAGCCCATCAGTGTCCCCTACTGACCGTGGGCAGGGTGGGGAATTTTGTGTAAATAAATCTCAACACTGACCCAGCTGGGACTCGAACCTGGGAACTACAGATTACGAGTCCAGCACGCTACCGACTGAGCCACCCCTGCCCCAATTCCAGAATGTATGAAGAGGAAAAATATAAATACATTAAATTTTAATACCAAGTTCACAATACAGAACACATTAAGCATAACTGATTAAGCATAAGTATCAGATTTAAAAATGTCGAACTGATTTCTAGTGAGCAAATTAATTTTAATAAGCAACATTGTAAATTATAAAAATTGAGAGTTCTTATCTATTTTAGTAATTTCTTTACTAAAGTTACACTTGTCAGCAGTCCTGTCAGACTTTCAATCCTAATTCATGTGAAAAGATAAAATTAAGGGCAGGCATCCTAAGAGAAATTGTAGGTGACCATACACAGAGTACCACAACAATAAACCTAGTGATGACCAAAAGTCTTCTGAAACAAATCCTGTGGGCAGATGACATTTTTTTTTCAGTTTTTATTTACTTATTTTAACACATATGATTAAATCTGATCACCAAAACAAACAGTGCATACATTTCTCATATCTAACTCTTTTAACACTCAGTGCCATTAAGGTATTTATATTAGGATATTTTATTTGGGTCTGTAAATGGTAGCTAGGTAGTCACTGGAAGGAGAGCTATGCACCAATCCCCTGTGATGATGCATAGAACCGGCCAGGCCTAGCTCCTAATGTCCAACCCCGCCTTCTCGTGGTGCGGACCGTTAGTAACTTTCAAAAGAGATACTCTCTTGTGGAAGTGAACGGAAGGGGAGGGCTGCCAGATTAGTGTGGCCTACTGATCTGGACAACTATGGCTACTTTTCTTTTTTTTCTACCCTGCTGAGGAGTGGTCAACCACACAGGGTCCTGGTGCTGACCATATAAACCAACTGGACTGGACAGATATATGGCTCTGAGCTTGATTATGGATCCTGATTTTGCTGCACTGGTGGGCTTCTGTGGAGGGAAAATCTTCCGCTGTGTTTTCTTTTTGTTTGTGGGTTGACAGCCCCAAGTGAATAGATCCACAGGATATGTTTATCAGCTGGTGGATAATCCTGAGCAGAAGTCATCGCAGGCACCTGAACTCTTTGCTTCTATTGGCATCGTCAAATTCTACATTGGAGGAAGTCTTCCAGTGTAGATGGCTTCAGCCTTTAGTAGTGGGGGAACGGGTCTTTGCCCCATGTCTGCGATTAGGGGGCTGTTTGATATTGTCAGCATTCCCTCTCTCAATAAACATAGTTTCTTTAAACATCCCACTAACCATTTTCTCTCCATAGGTAGTTGGAATGTGAGGACTCTGCACAGAGCTTTTTCTCTTGATGTCCTCACACAAGAATTCCACCGTTATAATTTAGATATTCTCGGCTTGCAAGAGACCAGATGGACAGATAAAGGTCAGATTCTTAAAAATAATCTTAAATTTCTCTTTTCAGGGAGGGACGACAAAAAGCATCACCAAGGCGTGGGTCTGCTTCTCAGCAGACACGCTAGCGATGCTCTTCTAGGATATGAGTGCATTAATGAAAGGTTTCTTACAGCAAAATTTCAGTCAAGCGTTAAAGACTTGAATGTTATCTGCTGTTATGCCCCCACTGAGGATGCCGATGAGGATGAGAAGGATAGGTTTTATGAACAACTTCAGGATATTTTGAATTCTGTCAAGAAAGGAGATATTACCCTTGTTCTTGGTGACTTCAATGCCAAAGTTGGTACTGACTCTGACCTTTGGGGAGGAGTAATAGGCCCTTTTGGTATTGGTAGCTGCAATAGCAATGGGCAACGTCTCCTACAGGTAAGTAAACTCAATGGATTCAGAATAACTAACACTTATTACAAACACCGCGACATACATAAGTACACATGGGTTTCACCTGATGGGCTGCATAAGAATATGATTGATTACATATTAATTAACAGCAAATGGACTAGTTCTGTTAGGAATACCAGGGCATATAGGGGAGCTGAAATTGGATCTGACCATTACCTTGTTAAAAGTGTGTTGCAACTTAAACTTAAAAAGTGTTGTGCTAGGGTTAAAAAATTTACTTTTAATACTGAAGCTCTGAAAGATCCAGTTATAGCCAAAGCTTACCATGATAGGTTACTTAGTCATTATGACAGTCATGGTTTGCTTACTACTGAAGTTGAGGAAGAATGGGATCATTTTAAACAGGCTTTTTTGGACACTAACAGTACTCTTTTAGGAAAAAAGGAGCAGAAGAGGCAAAATTATCTGAGTGATAAGGCACTTGAGCTTATTTCGGAAAGAAAGAACTGCAGGAATGCCCTTAATCAATACCCTACTAGTCCTAATAGAAAGCATTACAGAGACCTTAATAAACTTGTAAAGGATCAGTTAGCTGCTGATAAGAATCTTTGGCTTGATGGTTTGGCTGACAAAGCCGAGGAAGCAGTTAGACAGCACAACAGCAGAGAGCTGTACCAGATAGTTAATGTTTTGTGTGGTAGAAAACGGACAGGCATACAAGGATTGAAGGATAAACAAGGTAAGGTTATAGAAGGGGAGGATTCTGTCATGGCTAGGTGGGCTGAGCATTTCAGTGATGTTCTAAACAATGTAGTTTGTTCTACTCCCATTGTTTGCAATGATGATAGATGCATTGGTGGCTTTAATGTTGGCCCTATAACACAATCTGAAGTTATTTTGGCTGTTTCTAAACTTAAACTTCATAAATCCCCAGGGGTAGATGAAATTACTACGGAAATGCTTAGAGCTGGGAATGTTTCGGTTACCACTTGGATGACTGAAATTCTGAATCTCTTTTATGATAAAGGCATGGTTCCTAAGGATTTTACCAGAGCTATTGTTATCCCTATTTTCAAAAAAGGTGATCGCAGTTCTTGTGATAACTATAGGGGTATCAGCCTATTCTCTGTTCCAGGTAAAGTTCTTTCCATGATTGTGTTTAATAGAATTAAGAATCTGGTTGACAGGCAATTGCGTGATGAGCAATGTGGATTCAGAAGTGGTAGGGGATGTGTAGATCAGATATTTTCACTTAGGCAGATTCTTGAGAAATGTTTAGAGTTTCAGAAACCTTTGGTTGCTAGCTTTGTTGATTTCAAAAAGGCTTTCGACTCTGTTGATCGTCATAATTTGTGGTTGATTGTGAGATCATATGGTATACCAGACAAGTTAGTTAACATTATGAAAGCTCTCTATAATAACACTGAGTCGTGTGTGAGAGTTGGTAAGGCTTGTAGCAATTGGTTTAGCATTACTTCTGGTGTTCGACAAGGGTGCATTTTGTCTCCTTTTCTCTTTAGCTTGGTTATTGATTATGTTATGCGAAATTCACTTCAAGGGAAAGATTTTGGCCTTAAATGGGCTGGAGATACGAAAATTTCTGATTTAGATTATGCTGATGATTTAGCCCTTTTGGCAAATGATGTTGATGAGATGAACTCTTTCATTCAAGCTGTGGATGAGTCTGGTAGTAGAGTAGGTTTGGTTATAAACAGAGAGAAAACTAAAGTGATGAAAATTGGTCAGGCAGGCTGTGATTCAGTTAATCTGAATGGTTGCAGTCTTGAGCAGGTGTCACAGTTTAATTATCTTGGGAGCTATGTAACTGATAATGGTGATGTGCGGCATGAGATTAACAGACGAATAGGGATTGCTGCTGGGACTTTTAAGAATCTATGGAGAGTGTGGAGAAATAGGCGTATACACCTAAAGACTAAAATTAGACTGTATAATAGTTTGGTTCTTTCTAGGGTTAGTTATGGTAGTGAAACTTGGACACTTTGTAAACAAGATAACAGGAAACTAGATGCTTTTGATTCCAGATGCTTACGCAGTATCTTGGGCATTAGGTGGTTCAACTTTGTAACTAATGATGAGATTAGGAAAAGGAGTTTGCAACCTCCTTTAAGCAGCATATTGTGCAGAGAGAGACTCCGTTGGTTTGGCCATGTTGCCCGTATGAATAATTATAGATTGGCGAATAGGGCTATGAACAGTGTGCCTAAAGGCCTCAGAAAGAAGGGGAGACCTAGGATGCGGTGGGCAGACAATGTCAAACAGGACCTTGTTAGAATTGGTGTGCAGTGGCCAGATGCAGTAGATGTAGCTCAGGATAGACTTGCTTGGAGAACTAAATTGCACGGTCTGGTTGGACCTCCGTAGCCCATGGCTGCTTGAGGATGATGATGATGATGATTTTAATATTTTACATTTGGATGTTTTTAGAAACTAAATCAATGGATCTACATATTACTAGTAGGATTCTTATACTTCTATTAGTGATAGCATAATAGTTGGGGAGAATGATATGGGAAAAAAAAACTTTCTACATATAATAGAAATCATACTTTATCTGAGTCAGTTCTTCTTTCTGCTTGGCTTCTGCTTTCTCTTTTGCTTTCTGTTCCCGCTGCACTTTCTTTTGATCTTCACGCTGTAGTCTATCTCTTTCTTCTCTTTCCACCCTCAAATCTGGATGCTTTTCTGTTTTAGTTTTATTAAGGCGATTAACTATTTCATTTTTCCTTTTTTCCACCCTTATAACTCGTACCTAAAGTTCAAATGTTTCAGAAAAAGTGCAAATTAAACATAATATTGGTTACACGGAAAAATCACAAGGAAAAAGGCTAAAACTGCTGTTTAAAATAATGAAAACAAAAAGAAAAAGACAAAATTATTAACCTCTCCAAAACACTACAACCAATTTTAGTACATTAATGTTTAATAGGAAACTTTACCAAATTTTGAATCATTTATTAACATCATATTTTATTTTGCAACCCATAATACTCGAAAAATTTTAATACTTGTTTTTCAAAATTTTTTCGTACTAAACCATTGATAAAGAAAATTTATTATGTAAAATAGTAGACAGCAACCTTTTGCTAAGGTTGGGATGGATTACTGTAAGGTGGTGGTGCATCTGTGGGCCAAATTGAAGTAGGGCAGTGAGGCTGAAGGCTGGATTGATGCATTGCTGAGGCTGATGGCTGGAACTGCATAGCTAACATAGAAGTAATATAGCAATTGCCAATAGAGAGAGGAGCAGAATTATAAAGCTTTCACAGGTGAAAAAGGATATTTTGCATTTCTGTTATTTAATTAAAAATGAAATATACTTATAGAATGACATACTCTCTCTATATATGTTATACATCATATATAAAACTGGCACATTTTCTACATATTGTAAACTGTTACATTTAGCACAGAATTTAAAAAAATACTGTAGTGGGTAAAAGTGTTAATGGAAATAAGCCACAGACTGGTTTGTTAGTCTATCTAACAAAATTTTGAGCAAAGTATCAGTTATTTGGACCTAAATAAAAATATTTTGCAAATATATTTAAAAATAAACAACCTTAAAAAAATACAAAATTAAATATGTTTTGATATAGAAAATAATTTCTGAAAATACTTACAGTTTTATATTAAAATGTTTTACAGTTGTTATGCATAATTTTAATACTAAGTCCACAATACAGATTACGTTAAATTTTCTAACAAAATGTTTTAAAAACATGTTCCTGTATCTTTTTGTGACCTCATACTGTAATGGAATGATTTCTGTTCATCTACATATTGTTTACATATTGTACAACTACAGTTTACTAGATTAAATTTAAACTACAACAAATATTTTTCTACAACATGTTCCTATATGAGCACAGACTTTTGTAAGGGTTAAAATCAGGAAAGGTTGAGACTGGAAGGTGTATGTAAAATCTGATAAGATCACTAACATTGAGGCCATTTTTGAATGCATCACTGGGTTTGCAAGCTGGTCAGTTCAAATAAATTTCTTATGCCACAATATTGTTACTTTAAATGGGTTATGGAACAAACCCAAAAGTTGCACTATTGGTAAGCTGATCACAACACATTATGTCAACATTGGGAGATTCCTTGAGAATTTCAAAGCTGAATGAAATAATTGTGAAAATCTTTTCGCACAATAGATATGAACATACAAAAATAATGCAGTCTATTAGTAGAAACCAACGAAACAAAAGTTAAGAATACAGTCCAAAAATTGTAAAGATTGTGAAATTATTACTTATATGACTTAGTTATATCAAAAAATTGTAATTTTAACTGGTAGTCATCAGTAATGAGTAATATCTGCATTATCTTTCATATGAAGCAGTGGGAAATATAACTTTTCTTTCCTTGATAAATCATGCTTTTCTGGATATTTTTAATTGCATGTTTGTCCTTTATATTAAATGCATAATCATATATACTTCAATAACTGGGCACATATCTATTGAGCATTGCTATTTGGTATATAGAACTATAACCTATTTGAATTGTGATGTTTTCACCATGAACACTAGATACACAGTCGTACCAGAATAATATGACCATACATATACTATGGTAGGTGGTCATATTATTCTGATGCGACTGTGTATATGCATCATGGACATTATTGAATAGAATTTTTCAGACATACTCTACATTATTACTTATATATAAATTATGTTCTTTGTCAACATTAAAGAATAGATTAAGAAAAATAATATGAAATAAAAACTACAGGAAGTGTGAAGTGGAAATATATAAATATTAGCAGATTTACCCAGGTTCTAAAATAAATATACTTATTTTTATTAATTCAAAGTACAGTCATTATATTTTGCCTTCCAGATTATTTAAAGTACTAAATGAATACATTGTTGCTATCATAACAAATGATGCACGTCTGCATTATATATACTTAGCAATCAGAAAACAGCATGTTCTAGACCATGTACAGAATCAAATATGATTGGGAGCTGATTTTGGCTTTTGGCTTTCCATTGGTTAACTTTTCCTGTCAAAATCACAACATAGTCAAGGTAAGCTTCAGAGGGTGTGATGGTCCATCAGTTCACTTTTACTTAACCAGTTTTACTTTATTTACATTATATTTATCATTTTCGGGATTTATTTCAGTTGGACATCACTTTTCTCTCTTCCGATCAGCAAAGGAGTTGCACATGCGCAACTCCGACTTTTGATTGACAACCGCTAATGCATTCACAAGGACACGCCCCTCTTGCGTCATAGCTAGTGCGAGAGCACACGGTCATAAATATGCAAATGTTTTTTCCAGCATGCAACACACACGTCAGTTACACACCACATGTATACTAAGTGATGTTAGGTCATGGAGATAGTAGAGTAAGATAGAGAGTGTTAGTAATGAGAAAATGTCAAGAGAAAATCAGTAATGAGAAATTGTCAGTAAGAGGAAGTCAGTTTTTTTTAGTTGTTAGTAGAGATGTGAGCTTTTAGTTGCTCAGACTTTTGTATTCATCAGTTTATATGGTGAGTCTCAAATTTTTTGGAAATAACTTTGCTATAATGAAATATTTTGATTTTGCTATTTTTTCTCTTGAGCAACAATAATTGATTTTTATTAAGATTTAACTTTAATAATTTGACAATCTTTTGATTTCTTACTCAATAAGTAACACTCATATACTTACCGAAACCTCATTTAACTTTATTTGGCAACTTAATACTGCCTGGTGCCCGATGCTATCTGGAAAGTTTAGTTGAATTTGGATCAGTCAAAAGGTCCAAAGAGAAATTTAGCAATCTTTTGGAGCATTACAAGGGCACCTTATTTATATTTTACCATTGTATATACCACCTTTGTTTTGAGCTTTTCATTCCAAATAATGCCATTAAGGGAGTTAATAAAAGATTCCTATAAATTACCAGTTTGATGTTGATTCAAATTTTTAGAGGAAAAATTGTCTTCAGCTGGGTGGGATACGAACTCACGACCTCCCGATAACATGTCAGGTGCTCTGGACCACTGAGCTACCAGCCGCCGATCAAGATCTCTAATTGATGATATGAACTTTTTCAACCTACATTACATCATATGTAGGGAGTATTCCAGCAATTTTGCCACAAGTGGCAGACAAATGCCATATAGATGGAAAGTATTTTCTTACAAGTATACTGTTGATAAATAATGAATTATCAGGAGGTTGTGGGTTCGTATCCCACTCAGCTCAAGACAATTTTTCCTCTAAAAATTTGAATCAACTTCAAAGTGGTAATTTATAGATAAATACCAAATATGTCGAGTTCATTCATTATTTAATATAAGATTCATTGTCTTCACTACTATCCCACTGTCACTGCAAATTTTACTCATATATCCCCAATGGTATATAAGAAATTATAATTTTTGTTGCCAATGCTTTTTGCTGAGCAGTGAACATACTAATAGAAGTAAATTTTAAGAACCATCTTAGATGGCACAGAGAGTTTGTAAAGCAAACTAAGATTTGTACTGACAAAATAAGTTGATGGTAATAACACAGAAATAGACAAATAAATCATACCAATTACTTATTGAACAATAATTCAAAATGGATTACCTCTTTCTGATTGTGAAAACTGACTTGACCAACATCCATGCTGGCTGTCTTTTTTAGGTTGCTCCACATTGTATATACAACATCAATGTTATTCATCTTATTACCTGCAAAATAGGTAAAAAAGATATAGTGGCAAAAATTAAATTAAAAAAAAAATCAAGGTATTTACATAAAATAAAAAAACTGAAAGGAGCTAGCTAAAGAACCTAAAATGAAATTTTATAATCCAGAAAACCTTAGAAAATCAGTATATATTTGTTTGTTTATTTCAATAATGATGTTAAACTACTTTCAATCAGTTACATTAATCTACAGAAAAATTTTTCACTTTGAAATCACAGAACCAATAGACCAATAATTATGGTTCTATAACTACTTTAAAATATTAAAATAAATATGCTTGTTGAGTACATTGCAGAAAACAAAACTACTTCTGTATTCAGCTGCATAAGTTATCAGAAGTTAATTTCAGTTCAAAATCATAATGTAACCAAAAGTTTCATATCCAAGAGATAGAAAGATTTTGTAATAATATGTGATTGACTAATAATACAAAGAATATGCGAGTAAGAAATTTTTCTTACACTGGCATGTTTCATTGTATTTCATGCACAACACAGTTCATAATAATTTGGACAGTGTAGGGTACTTAAGCATGTACATATACCAGTATATCATAGTGCTATTCATATTTTTTATAGAGTACAAAATATGTCTTTAAATATTGTATTAACTTTTGATACTTGCCTTGTATGCTGTTGGCTTTAACTAACTGTGCACAGTCCTCTAAAACAGCACTAGGAATATCATCAAGAACTTGACCCTAAAATAAAATTTTAAAGAATATCCATAATAAAAAATATTAATTACAGATTTTTGCAATAAATTCTACAAAAAATTCTCAAAGGTAATAGAAACCACACTTTTATAAATTCCAAACAATTTTACAACAAATAATATAACTTTTCTAATTTTTGTAATTTATTTTAAAGTTCTAACAACTCTCTATCATATTTTGAATTCAACTCTTAGTGTTACAACTATTAACAAAAAAAAAAACTCTTACTTTTAGCTTATTTTCAAAAAATGAGCTATTATTTTCATTTTGTCATCTGTCTGTAGGCTTTAAATGTTTTTGTTTTGAGCAGTAAATGAATTATTTTTCGGTTGGATAGAAACTAATATAATATTACTATTTGCATTTTCTGTATTTCATTAGCTTATACTATATTTACATCTTCAGAGGATGCTAAAGTTGAAAAATTAAAAAATTTAAACTAATATAGTAAACAATCTGTTTATACTAGAACTTTTATATTTAGGTGGTAATGTAGTAAAGGGATTTGCATTCTAGTCACAACTTCTAAAGAACTCTCAACATTTTAGAGGGTGCTGAAGTTGGAAAATTACAAAACTTTAAACTGATATGGTAAACAGTACGTTTACACGAGAAATCTGATATTTAAGTCAATAGAGTGTGATGATTGTGGGACTTGCATAGGCAGAAGCAAGTTGTCTCTGCTCTGAATAAAGTGGAAACAATATTTTAGAGAACATCAAAGTTGAAATATGACAAAATTTTTCTTCCCCCCCCCCCATATTCACAGGGGCAATTTGATTTCTAGTTATAAGTTTTATATACTCTCATACATATTTCAAAAGTACAGAAGAACAAGTTTTAGTGATTGAGATATACGTAAAAACACAAAAGGGTATTTCTATTTTTTGAGTGCATCATAATTTTGCAGTAAAATAGTAGTTCCAAATTGAACATTAAGATGAAACTCCAAAAGATCATAAAAAGACCATTTACAGCTAATCAAAATAATAATAAAAAAAACTAAATGTGGATGAGCAGAAGTTTGGTAAATTAAGACATATTTTTATGAATAGTAATGGCATACACATAAAATTATTTATTAATACTAAAGAGTTAACACCAATGTCCATATCATGTTTATTAAGACTGGACTCTTACAATAAAACTTTTTTTATTTACTTTATCATAGGCAGACTTTCACAAAATGTTGAGGAACTAGTATGCATCAAAAGATATTTAGGCCATCTCTCAGACTTAAACTCCGTAACCTCCTGGTAATTTCCAATTGATACACCACCAGCTGAGTTCAGATGACAGTGCCTAACATTCACTTGGGTAAGATTATTATTATGGGGAAGTTCCACAATGGAAGTGTATCAGATATCACTCACATCCCACAAATGTTGGATGCATCAGCTGTCCTCATGACTGTTGGATGGGATTGGCTCAGTCAATAGTGCACCACACTTGTAATTTTCAGTTCCCAGGTTTGACTGTGCTAGATTTAATTTTCTCTGCTAAATCCCATTCTGCCTTCAGTGATAAAGGGAGCACTGATGGGCTTGGAAAGGCTGCTAGCCATTGGATGAGATGTTAAGCCATGACGCCATGTACTGAAGAACAATACCCTGGGCACATTAAAGGGTTCACTGGATGGCCTTGATAGGCTTCCACCTGTCTCATAACAGCTATCCAGTGGCCCCTTTCCCCAACCTTCTCTGAGCCCTTGTGACTGGCCATTTAGCCCATGTGTGCAAAAACAAGTACCACTCAAAGGTAAAAAAACTCTAACCTTGTGGCTGTTTATTAAGATATGACTTGTAATAAAATCTGAGCAAAAAAAAAATCTTCCTTACAGATCTATTCCCATCAGATGGAAAGATCTCCCAAAACAGCACACTTACTATTCTGAAACTGTTAATTGGCAACTGTGAAATTATGTCTTTTCAGCAATACATAGCATTTACCTTTGGTAAACGAAGATAAACATGAGCTGAAGAGACTTTATCTACATGGAACCATACATCTTCAGGCCATCCCCATTTAATAAGATCTTCATCTGAAATAAAAAAATATATATATTTATACTAATTTGTACATAGCTTCAGACATTTTGCACATATTTCTCTGAAGCTGAGAAAATGAAGTTATTAGAAAATTCAAATAAATACAAGTATGCAGAATGTAATAATTTTAGTTTGGACTTGGATTTTGAATCATAAAATTGGCCCTTTCAAAATAAAGGAATGCCAGTCTTTTCCAGAACTAATAATTTGCTATAATGAATAGCAGAAACTGCACTGGTAAGTTAGGATCACATAATAGTAGAATGAGGCATTCTACTATTGCTCTTGCCAGAAATTTGTCAATTTAGGATGAATATGTGTTTTAATGCTATCGTTCAACATTTTTTTTTCCTTTACACATAAATTACATTGTTGAATAAAAACTTCCTTAAAATTTTTTCATTTTTTAAAATATTCAATGGGGTCTAAAAGACAACACCTTATCATAACTAAAATAAAATTGTATGATTACCAGTATAGAGTATAATATTGGCTTAATTAGCATTGACAGTCATATAAACAAAATGATATATATAAAATGAAATTCAACAAAATCCACAAAAAAATGCTAAAATCTAGCTATTATTTCTGAATGATAAAATCAGTTATCCACTGATGATATATTATCTAACAACAAATTATGAACTGGCTGAAATCTTGCCATTAAGAATGGTGTCAGATTATGATGACATTTGCATAATTCTTATAAAATGCTGATAATTAGTCAATATAGTAACTATGTATTTGACAATACTATCCTAGGAATGGTAAGCTCACTAGACAAAAAATTAGTCATCTCTCGCCGTAAGAGGGGTACATCCATTCGACAACAAAAGAGGGCACACCAGTATTAAATGCATCCTACAAATAGCTGTGCTGTGTGCTACGGGGTTCATACAGTGACAAGAAGTGGTTGTGTGCTACGTGTGTGATAGTCATGCCAAAGATGTGAATGAGTGGTAAAAAGGTATTATTGCATTTGGCGTAACCAAAGGGCATAGTGTACAAAAAGTTGCTGCCTTTGCAGGTGTGTCGAAATGTACTGTCCAAAAGGTCTTCCAGCAGTGGCGTACATCACAGTCCACCACTAATTATCACCAGAACTGTGGAAGAAAGACTGCTCACCAATAGGGACACTGCAGTGTGTCACACACTGTTAGGGCAAACCCGCTTTGCAACGAGGCAGGAATTGCTCCACTCAGTCAATGCAGGCCTATAACAAGCTGTTTCTGAATGAACACTCCAAAGGGAACTGCATGCCATGGATATCTGCAGCAGAGTACCGCTGAAGAGACCCATGTTAACAGCTCTACACAAGGCTGCACAGCTACAGTGGGTGCAGCACCACAAAGACTGGACCATCAACTCTTGGAAGCATGTGATCTGGTCGGATGAGTCACATTTTTGCTTCTACTCGAATGATGCAAGGCAACGGGTACATTGTAAGCCGCATGAAGCCTTTCATGCAGACTGTGTGCAAGGTTCTGTTCAAGCTGGAGGAAGCTCTGTGATGTTCTGGGGGTGTTTCATGTACAAGGAAAGGGGTCTTTTGGTTGTGGTGACATCACACTTAAACCAGAAGGGCTATGTGGAGCTACCAGACGACCACATGTTACCTTTTGTGCAGCATCTCCACAGTGAACACCAGAAGGATACCCCAGTCTTCCAAGACGACAACTGTCGTATGCACAGGGCTCAAAGTGTGTCGGATTAGCAGGACGAGCATTCTGAAGCCTTCATACATCTGAATTGGTCCACCAAATCCCTGGATTTGAATCCCATAGAAAATTTGTGGGACTATTTCGAGCAACAAGCACCATCCCAGCCATCCGGCCAATCTGGCTGAATGGCAGCATTTGCTGCTGGAAGAGTGGATGAATATTGATGTGCGCTATATCTGCACACTGGTGGCATCCATGCCAGACAGGATTTCGGCTGTTCTTCAGTTGCACAGAGGCGTTACGCACAATTAGGTGACATTCAGCTACGGGTGACTAATTTTTTGTCTAGTAAGCTTATTTTCATCCTTGAATAAAAAATGAAAACTATAGTTTACTTAACACGAAATATTTCTATAAGCTTCAACATCTTATGTCAGTCACACTGGTGACAGAGACATGAATCCATTGATAGGGGAGCTGTGATAAGTATGAAACTATTTTTTAAAGAACATCATGTATCAAAGAATTGTATAAATAGCATCTATCTAAATTACTTCTGTAACAAAAAAAAAAACGCTAAATAGGCAATTTGAACTAATGAAACTTGCCTAAAAAATCACATTATTAGCAGTGAAAAGATTGCAGGATGAAAACACATTGTATTTATAAAAATAAGAAAACATAATCAGTCACACTGGTGACAGAGACATGAATCCATTGGTAGGGGAGCTGTGATAAATATGAAACTATTTTTTAAAGAACATCATAAGTACATTAATTTGTTTGTAATTTAAAAAGTTCAGGGACGGGGGTTACCAAAATTTCATTTCACTCAGTATCATATTTACTATCATGCCTGTCCGATATACATTGCAGCAGACCTGCAGTTTTGATTGCTCAGGTGACATACAGTTTTTGACACAATATATATTAATGCGTTTTAACATAATGCTAGACTTTTGAACTCCTAAGGGTGATTGATGGCACCAAAAAAATTTCCTTTTCTGAAAGAATTTTATAAATAGCATGTATTTAAATTACTTCTGTAACAAAAAAAAACAAAAAAAACCTGCTAAATATGCAATTTGAACTAATGAAACTTGCCTAAAAAATCACATTATTAGGAGTGTAAAGATTGTAGAATGAGAACACATTGTATTTATAAAAATAAGAAAACATATAATCATAAACACTTATTTCTAAATATAAAATTTTGATTCCACAAATAAAACCAACAAAAATAATGGCATCTAAGGCAATTTTTTCTAATTGCATATATAGCTATACAATAAATGTTGGTCAACAACAAATGAAGCCATTTCAATAGCGTCTTATCGCTAATGAATTTTTGTTTGCCAGTTTTTAAAGAACTTAAAAATAATCAATCTTTTTAGGGGCAGATATTTTAAAAAGCACATAATACTAAACAACAAAATGTCATTCCACAATTAAAAAACATAAAATAATTTCTTTGGCATCAACCATATTAATCCTAGCAAACCACTAAACAATGAACTTCTGCACTTTCAAAAATCCCCAGATCATAACGGTCTCATTTGGAGACAAGTCTAAAACAATCATAAACAATTCAATGCTAATCAGCTGTATAAAAAAAAACGGAATAAAATAATTTCATCCAAGACAACAAGCCTTTAAAAAAAATCAATATATCACTGATCTATACAGGGTGAATCTGAAAAAGTGGGCAAAACTTTACGGGGTGGTAGAACGCAGCTATACGAGCAATATTCGTCATAGAATGTATGGTTGGAACGCAAACGGCGAGCCGCTAGGTGGCGTTGGAAATGGTATAAAAGGGTCGGTCCTCGCACCCAACGGCATTTCTACCGTGGATTGCTGAGAGGATGGCTGGTTATACTAACCACGAAATGGCGGATATGCACTTTGTGTACGGTGGGGCCATATGAAAAGCCTAATTTACGAGTGCCCCATTGAAACCGATATGGATCTAGTCGCCAAGATCGCCGTTGTTGCCGGCAATATTCGGGAAATGCCTGGTTTCTTCGCAAATGTGCGTCCGTCCCTATCCCGCAGGTGTGAAGCCTGCATTACAGCTGGCGGCAGCTCTTTCGAGCAATTTCTTTCAGCATGTACCTCAATTACATTCCTGTTAATAAAATGTTTTCTGAAGTATCTCCTCTCCTTCTTGTGTTCATTCTTTAAATGTGACAGTGGAAAACTACCTTTTAACTTCTCGCCGTTTGCGTTCCGACCATACATTCTATAACGAATATTGCTCGTATAGCTGCGTTCTACCACCCCGTAAAGTTTTGTCCACTTTTTCAGATTCACCCTGTATATAAAGAAGAAAGTTTGTGTCTGTTTGCTTATACACTTGGCCCCCAGAAGAGTTAGAGGCTCTGAACTTTGCATGAACATTCCTTTCACCCAGGAGAAGAATCTAGGCTATTTGCAAACCTGCTGGGGTCAACCAAAATTCAGGTGTGTGGGGGGGGGTTAATTTCTCAATATCTCCATAGACTTAGCATTAACAGTAAAAAGATTATTCAAAATAATTGTTGCCACCAATAAATTTGAAAAAAGGAATACATCAAACTAAAATAATTTCTGATTTTGCATGATTAAATATTAAGGTTGAAAGTTATTCAAAATAACTGTTGCCACCAATAAATTTGAATAATGAATGCATCAAACTAATTTCTGATTTCGTGTGATAAACTCATTGTTCAGTTTGTTGGGTCAAGAGCGCAAGCATTCGTGGATATTGAAGTAGTTCTAATTAAGCACAAGTGGAACTCGAGTTTTTTTGTTGAAATAAAAGCTTCAAAAGCTAAGAATTTGTATTGGCAATTAAAATCCTGAACTGAATTTGAAAAATATGTAAAAGTTAATAAATGTGTATCTCATGTTAATTAATAAAAGTTTTAATATGTTAAGTAATAATGTTTTTCCATAATAATAATAATTGTTTCATAGCATCTATACAATTTTTGGGGCATCTCACACTATATTTAATTTTATTTTTTTTATAAAGTTACATATGCCTGGCAAACTGTGTCCAAGAGACTCCTGGTGGGTACAAAATGATTTTGAAAGTTCAATTATCTGAGTGAGGCAATTCAGTTTGGTTTAGAAATTTTGATGTGAGGAATATCATATGTGCCTTGAAATAGTTCTATTTCTTTCCTTCGCTAAAGAGAGGGAGAAAAATTAAACTGGAGGGGATTGTTCATAATGACTTTTATGCCATATGAAAGCTTGTGACATGGGGAATGCCATCTACTCTATATTCTAAAGAGTTTCAGACCTGAGCAATGCTAGGTAAATCTGATAGTTTGAAATATAAAAAAAGTCCCTGGAATTAAATATTCCATTTAGAGACAAACTAAAAAACTAGGAAATCACAAACAATTCCTTTCTGATCAGCATTATTAACCTTTGCAGCATCCAGGTGATATGTAAATGTTGAAAGAATATAAAATGAGAGGCATATGAATACTGCAATGCATCCATTTTTGGTACAACAAAAATAATTCAATTTTTTACAAAAAAATTTTTTACAATTTTTTTCAAGTTGCCATTTGAAAACTTTCTTATATATATATCTTATAAAATTAAATAATTAAAGCTTGAAAAATTATATTTTCTTTTTTCATTTGATGCATATTTATTAAACTACAATATAAATAATTTGTTAAAGCCATCTGATTGCCATTTCTTAGAAGCTCTATACAGTATTGCCAATTTTTTAAACGTTACTCTTTGCTGAAGTAACCCCCTGATTTAATCTCACAAGTTTTTCCTTAAAGTTTCAAAAATATCCTAATCTAAAATTAAAAAAACTTCTATTTTTCAAAACAGTCAATTTTGGAAGTAAAAGTAACCTCTTTATATTTCCCCTGTTTTACTCTTTTTTTTACCTTAAACCTACATCATTTACCCCAGCATTCTTTGTGTGTTTCACATAGAATGGCTTCCCGCTCTTCAAATCAAAACTATAACTAAATAAAAGTCTTCTTCAAGACTGGCTACAGCATCATGGGACAGAAACTCGCAGGTGTTCTACTTGCTCACACATGCCATAGTGGGGAGAACTGTCTGCTAAGTGGTTGTATGCAAGTTATTTACATGGATGATTTAAGTGAAATACTTGCTTCCAACAAATTGGATTATAAATTCCCTTGTAAAGTTAGTATTTTATTTCCTTTTTTACATTTAAAACCTTCATTTCTATAGAATTTATTTCCATAGATTACTGATCTTTCAGTTGATTGATTAATATCGAATTTTGCAGAGTAATGTTATATCGGTGGGGTCGGATATTAGGTGCCGGTCAGGCCTAGCACCTAATGTCTGACCCCGTCTTCTCGTGGTGCAGACCATTAGTACCTTTCAAAAGAGATACTCTCTTGTGGAAGTGAACGGAAGGGGAGGGCTGCCAAATTAGTGTGGTCTACTGATCTGGACAACTATGGCTACTTTTCTTTTTTTTCTACCCTGCTGCTGACCATATAAACTCACTGGACTGGACAGATATATGGCTCTGAGTTTGATTATGGATCCTGATTTTGCTGCACTGGTGGGTTTCTGTGGAGGGAAAATCTTCTGCTGTGTTTTCTGTTTGTTTGTGGGTTCACAGCCCCAAGTGAATAGATTCACAGGATATGTTTATCAGCTGGTGGATAATCCTGAGCAGAAGTCATTGCAGGCACCTGAACTCTTTGCTTCTATTGGCATAGTCAAATTCTACATTGCAGGAAGTCTTCCAGTGTAGATGGCTTCAGCCTTTAGTGGTGGGGAAACAGGTCTTTGCCCCATGTCTGCGATTAGGGGGCTGTTTCATATTGTTGGCATTCACTTTCCCAATAAACATAATTTCTTTAAACATCCCACTAACCATTTTCTCTCCATAGGTAGTTGGAATATGAGGACTCTGCACAGAGCTTTTTCTCTTGATGTCCTCACACAAGAATTCCACCATTATAATTTAGATATTCTCGGCTTGCAAGAGACCAGATGGACAGATAAAGGTCAGATTCTTAAAAATAATCTTAAATTTCCCTTTTCAGGGAGGGACGACAATAAGCATCACCAAGGCGTGGGTCTGCTTCTCAGCAGACACGCTAGTGATGCTCTTCTAGGATATGAGTGCATTAATGAAAGGTTTCTTACAGCAAAATTTCAGACAAGCGTTAAAGACTTGAATGTTATCTGCTGTTATGCGGATAACATTCAAGATATTTTAACTTGAATGTTATCTGTTGCATGTTATTTTCAGGGGTAGATGAAATTACTACGGAAATGCTTAGAGCTGGGAATGTTTCGGTTACCACTTGGATGACTGAAATTTTGAATATCTTTTATGATAAAGGCATGGTTCCTAAGGATTTTACCAGAGCTATTGTTATCCCTATTTTCAAAAAAGGTGATCGCAGTTCTTGTGATAACTATAGGGGTATCAGCCTACTCTCTGCTCCAGGTAAAGTTCTTTCCATGATTGTGCTCAATAGAATTAAGAATCTGGTTGACAGGCAATTGCGTGATGAGCAATGTGGATTCAGAAGTGGTAGGGGATGTGTGGATCAGATATTTTCACTTAGGCAGATTCTTGAGAAATGTTTAGAGTTTCAGAAACCTTTGGTTGCTAGCTTTGTTGATTTCAAAAAGGCTTTTGACTCTGTTGATCGTCATAATTTGTGGTTGATTGTGAGATCATATGGTATACCTGACAAGTTAGTTAACATAATGAAAGCTCTCTATAATAACACTGAGTCGTGTGTGAGAGTTGGTAAGGCTTGTAGCAATTGGTTTAGCATTACTTCTGGTGTTCGACAAGGGTGCATTTTGTCTCCTTTTCTCTTTAGCTTGGTTATTGATTATGTTATGCGAAATTCACTTCAAGGGAAAGATTTTGGCCTTAAATGGACTGGAGATACGAAAATTTCTGATTTAGATTATGCTGATGATTTAGCCCTTTTGGCAAATGATGTTGATGAGATGAACTCTTTCATTCGAGCTGTTGATGAGACTGGTAGTAGAGTAGGTTTGGTTATAAACAGAGAGAAAACTAAAGTGATTAAAATTGGTCAGGCAGGCTGTGATTCAGTTAATCTGAATGGTTGCAGTCTTGAGCAGGTGTCACAGTTTAATTATCTTGTAACAGATTCTGGTGATGTGCGGCATGAGATTAACAGATGGATAGGGATTGCTGCTGGGACTTTTAAGAATCTATGGAGAGTGTGGAGAAATAGGCATATACACCTAAAGACTAAACTTAGACTGTATAATAGTTTGGTTCTTTCTAGGGTTAGTTATGGTAGTGAAACTTGGACACTTTGTAAACAAGATAACAGGAAACTAGATGCTTTTGATTCCAGATGCTTACGCAGTATCTTGGGCATTAGGTGGTTCAACTTTGTAACTAATGATGAGATTAGGCAAAGGAGTTTGCAACCTCCTTTAAGCAGCATATTGTGCAGAGAGAGACTCCGTTGGTTTGGCCATGTTGCCCGTATGAATAATTACAGATTGGCAAATAGGGTTATGAACAGTGTGCCTAAAGGCCTCAGAAAGAAGGGGAGAACTACGATGCGGTGGGCAGACAATGTCAAACATACCTTGTTAGAATTGGTGTGCAGTGGCCAGATGCAGTAGATGTAGCTCAGGATAGACTTGCTTGGAGAACTAAATATGCACGGTCTGGTTGGACCTCCGTAGCCCATGGCTGCTTGTGGATGATGATGAATGTTATATTGGGTGGCCGGCTTACAACTTCTTGCTATGAACATTTTACTTAAAGTTGTCTTGGCCAACAATGATAGACTACAGGCCTACGCAATTGCTCAAAAAAGGCACCTTTATGTAAACCTCCTATAACATAAATCTCACTAGATGGCACGCAAACACTTGACAAACAAACCGGTTTCTTCAGTCATTTTCGTGTGAAAGTAGCGAAGAAAAACTTTAAATTTCGTGAATGTAAAGAACCCCGAGTTTTTTTTATTTTTACAAACGATGTATGATTAGATATTCAAAATTATTGCAGTGGAAAGTGAATATCCTGAAGTTTTCATAGGAAACAATTAATTCACCTCTTAGACCCAGGGTGGGTGGGAAATTGCAATTGTTTTGATTTCAGCAAAATTTCTTTATAGAAATAAAACTTTTTTTTTTTCATTGGACAGGTAATGATGAAATATTATGATTTTCACTTTCCTAGTCTCCCAGAAGCTATAAAATGCGCCCTCTAACTCTCGAAAAATTTGAAAATTCCAAAATTTCAAATGATTATTGCAAACAATGCATTTATGCTAGAACTCCGAAATTTTGATGGTGGAATGTGAAGGTCACATTGTATTATTGGCACTTATGAGTTGATCACTTAGATCCAAGGGGGTGGAAAAATGCAATTTTTTTGTTTTAAAGGAATATTGTTTCTTTATAGACATAAAAAACGATTTGGTGTTGCATAGTTATTGATGAAATATCACGATTTACACTTTCCGAAGTTAGAATTAGCGTGATTCCCTATCAGTCAATCATGCACAATTGGCTATATATTAGATATTACTCTGAGTTAGTGATTTGAATTATTACTTTGAATATAATGCTCTATGCATTAGCGGCAAAAGAAATTTGATACCAGAAAGATGAAAAAAAACATGACTTCCTTTCTCCCGATTAACCTGTTGTCTATTAAACTAGTCTTATTGGTAATCAATGCCACGAGCTCAGCATATGAGTGGAAAAAATTTGTGTCCTTGAATGCCAAGCACTGAGCATCATCGCGTTTTTCTCTATTTTATTATCTCCGCAAAATTACCCACCCTGCCCATGGTCAGCAGGGGACACCAATGGGCTTGGAAAGGCCGTCGTCCGTCGGATGGGATATTAAGCCATAGCCCTGTGTGCAGGAGAGTCATACCCTGTGAACGTTAAAGAACACATTGGATGGCCTTGACGGGAGGCTACCATCCGTCTCCCAACAGCTGTTCCAGTGGGTCCCCTCTCCCAACCTTCTCTGAGCCTTCGGGGTTCTTATGACCTGGCCATTTAGCCCATGGTTGTGCAAAAAAAGTGCCGCTCAGAGGTAAAACAACCCAACCCTTTATTTTATTTCTCGTGTTATTTTGCTTTCATCTTTCTGGTTTTCATCTGAAAGTTACAATGCATTTTTAGCTTTCTTTCTGATTTTTTTTTTCAAATTGATATAGTTCATAGTTGTTTTAAAAATTGATAGTAAAAGGCATCGAATTTCTCTGCCAAGAGAACAATTCAATCAAAGGCACAAGGATATATACCACGTGATCCATGACCCAACTTTCTCCCTCACCCCGCTCCCCGTAGCTTCAGGGCAGGGGTTCTGAAGGTAATACAATTTGCAGTCAGTCGTCTAACGTGGGAGGTGGGGGAACACGTGATACGTAGCTTTTGTGACTTATGATCATCAACTCCTGTCCCTTTGTTTTTATATCATACGCACCTGTTCTGGACCGACACATCGGAAAACAACATATCAGCATCTTTAAGAATAGAGAAAATTTGAAAAATTGTGCATTAAAAATTTTTAGTTTTGAAAAGATTGCAGTTTTAAATCCGAACGCAGAAAGCACTCTAATGAAAACCTATGCAGGCAACATGGTTTGTTTGTCAAATGTTTGCACGCCATCTGGCAAATATTTTTTGCATAAGAGTGCACCGAGAAAACTCCAATTGGGCAGGCCTGTACTCGATCGTTGTTGGCCAAGACGTCGTATTAGGTTATATGTTATTTTACCTTTTATTATTTCTCCATTTTACAGTAAAAAATTTTGATTTTATAGGGCTTCCTTTGGCTCAGAATAAAAGCTCAGAAAAAATTAAAAAGGGCTTCCTTTGGCTCAGAAATCAATCCTCATGTGGAAGGGCAATTTTGGCAAGGGTTTTTATTCCCCCCCCCAATATACACTTAGGCCATTTTACTCCCCCCCCCAAAAATTTTTTTTTATTTTCATTAAAAATATGAGTTTTTAAGTTTATATTAAATGGTTTTAAAAGCATCCCTCCCCTTTTTTTCAGTAAAATAGAAGTTAAAATAGAAGAAATAGTTTTCAGATAAAATATCACAGAAAAATGCCGCATAGAAAAGAATCACTTGAAATAATTAGTTGGAAAAAAAATTGGTTGTCCTGACTGGGATTCAAACCCGGATCTCCCAGAAGCATGCTGGGTGTCTCAATCAATATTTCAAGCATTTCTTGTCTACAGGACATTTTCCATGATACTTATGAGTGACAAATATGCTCACAGCTTCACATCAAATGTGGCAGCTTGGCTGCCCAATTCTTGATAACAGATGGTGTCAATGACGAATTGACAAAATTTCAGGAATGTTTATGCACTATATGATCAAAAGTATCTGGACACTCGCTCATCCACAATCTTCTGATAATAGGAAAGGAATTAATATCGCTTTGGTCTACCATTTGCTGCTATCACAGCCTCCACTCTGGAGGAAGGCTTTTCACTAGATTTTGGTATGTTGCTGTGGGAATTGCCTGCCATCCTGCCATAAGAACATTAGAGAGGCTGGTCACTGATGTCACAGGTGGTTCAGGCTGTTACTGAAGTTGGGTGGTTCGGCCTGGTTTGCAGTCAGCATTCCAATTCATCCCAAAGATGATCCATGGGGCTGAGATCAGGGCTCTGTGCAGGCCAGTCAAGTTCTTCCACACCCATCCCATCAAACCTTCCTGCATAGTCCTCGCTTTGTGGATGGTGAACAAAGAAACTATGACAACACATTTACCATCCCATATGCTACAAATTCCTGAAATATTCCACCCCCCTCTTTTCCCAATAATTATAACACTCCACAAATATATTTCACAAACTAAACTAATAAATCCAGTCACACATACAATAATTAATCTACATAAATCACCAGAATTAATGAAATCAAACACCAATCTCAAAACTAAGAATAGCAATGCATTGCTGACCAGCATTATAAAAAAGCCTCCTAAACTAAATAATTTCAATGGTGATAACACATACCAAAAAACATAAAAAACAGAAACAGTGCACTGCTGACTGAATTATAAAAAAGTCCCCAAAACTAAATGTCCTCGCAAACAACACAAACTGAAAAACATGAAAATCAGAAACAGTGCACTGTCGACTAAATTATAAAAAAGCCCCAAAACTAAATAATGCCCTTACAGACAATACAAACCGAAAAGCATGAAAAATAGAAACAGTGCACCGCCGACCTAATTATAAAAAAAGCCCCCGAAACAAAATGTCCTTGCGGACAATACAAACTGAAAAACATGAAAATCGGAAACAGTGCACTGCCGACCAAATTATAAAAAAGTCCCCAAAACTAAATAATGTCCTTGCAGACAATACAAACTGAAAAACATGAAAAACAGAAAGAGTGCACTGCCAACCGAATTATAAAAAAGCCCCCAAAACAAAATATCCTCGCGGACAACACAAACCGAAAAACATGAAAATCAAAAACAGTGCACTGCCAACCGAATTATTAAAAAGCCCCCAAAACCAAATATTCTCATCAGAGACAACAAAAAAAAAAACATCTTACAGCTCTAACAACCCTCCTCTAAAATATCCTGACTCCATCAAAAACTGCCATTTTTTTCCACACCGATAATTCTACATCAAAAAGCTGCCAAACGCTTCCACATATTAACAATAAATCATATAAGCAACTTTAAAAGATGAAAATATATAACAAAATTAATAAATCGCTATAATACGCTAATAATTACCATACTACACGTAACTACTAAAAGTCACTCAATTCATCCCAAACTACTATACTGATATTACATGTGTTCGTTACTACTGCCATGTTCAGTCCCACACGAAAAAACTTCCAACATTCTTTCCCCCAAGCATACTTCATCCCCCACTGCTACATTAGAATCATCTGAAAACTCACCTTATACGTTTCTCCTAAAACCATAACACCCCTTAAAAACTCTCATTTTTAAAACTTAATTACCCCACATTATAAACTTTTGCCATTTTCTTCCACTCACAACAAAACACATAATACACCACACTAAACACAAAAAAGATTTAAAATAATTCTATCTGGTTAACCACTCCTCCCTTCCCCTTCAAATGCCCCTCACTCCAAACAACTAACAAAAACATTCCCCCCTATACACAGACATAAAAAGCCACCAAACTCCCACTTCTCAAAAATGTGTCCATAACTTTACAAAGCAGTTCACTAACACTATCAACAATAACCCTCCTAATATTAATTCCAATCCCAAAATATCTTTAATAATTTACTATTTACTATATCTTAATGAATTTTTGAAAAAACAACAGAAACATTAATTATTTGTATTCTAGCTATCACTAAAAATCCCTCATTAAATATATGATACATACACACTTACTTTTAACCATATAGACATGTTATCCAAAGGAACTATAAAGCAAAAATGGTGAAAAAAAATCAAACTTAACTTCACACACCTGTCAAATCACACACATAACACGTGACTCCACATTACCCACCCAAAAGGAACAAATCAAAGAGCCACAGGCCACCAACAACCAACAGTTATGTTTCTGTCATACTTTACACTTCGACGTCACATGCCACTTGAGCAGTGCCATCTGTTGGCTGAGGACAGAGTAAACTACACTGACCCATGTTTTTATTATATTTCTGGTTATGAATATTAATAGTGAGAGTATTGATATATTTGGTTACAGAACTGAATATTTGTTTTTAATTTTGTTTATTACTATGGTTAAGAAGTTTAATATCGATATTTAATTGCTGAAAGTAATGGGTCGAGTGGTTAGCGCGCTTGGCCAGTGATCTAAGGGACCTGGGTTCGAGCCCCGGGTAAGGCATGGATGTGTGTGTCATTTTTCTGCTGAGGGCCTGCCATCCTCACAGATCTTCTACTATGGCATATAAACTGACAGGCTCCTGTCAGACCTCTGTGGCAAGCAGCTGCTTGAGGGGGTATTTATTTTATTTTATATTAATGGGTGAAGAAATGTAATTAGCATTGTGATAGATATTGCAGGTTGGAATAACATTTGGTATATAGTTTTTTATTGTATTTGATGGTATTATCTAGTTTTGAGGCTTTTTTATAATTAGGATAAGCTTTTGGGGTACAAACTAATTTCAACCATGCAGAGGTCAAAACAACCCCCTCCTATCGCCACCAAGAAAAAAATTTGGTAATATCATCAAAGTAATAAATAAAAAATACCCCCTCAAGTAGCTGCTTGCCAGAGGTCTGACAGGAGCCTGTCAGATTATATGCCATAATAGTAAGTCTGAGAGGATAGCAGGACCTCCACCGAAAAATGACACATACATCCATGCATTACCAGGGCTCGAACCCAGGTCCCTTAGATCAGTAGACAAGTGCACTAACCACTCGGTCATGGGACCACCAAAATAAATAAGTCCAATTCATGAATACCAAAGCTGAAGCACAGACATGCAAATTTAAATCCTGTCATCCTACATTGCCATCTTAACATATAACCAATAAACATAATTAACTAAAGAAAAAAATTTACAATTTGTTACACTTACCTAAGTGGTAAAATTTTCACCTTTATGCTACGTATAAAGAAATAAATCTAAATTACACGAAAAAACAATAATGAATGGTTGTGTATTGGTTACAGTCCTCGGCTAATAGATGGCAGTACTCAAATGGTGTATGACGTCGATGTGTAAAGTATGACGTAGAAACGTAACTGTTGGTGGCCTGTGGCTCTTTGATTTGTTTCATTTGGATGGGTAATGTGGAGTCACGTGTCGTGTGTGTGATTTGATGGGAGTGTGAAGTTCCATTTGATTTTTTTGCCATTTTTACTTTATAATTCGTTTGGATAACATGCTTGTACAGTTAGAGGTAAGTGTGTATGTATCATATATTTAATGAGGGTTTTTTAGTGATAGCTAGAATAATTAGTATGCTGTTTATTGGAAAATTTATTAAGATATGGTAAATAATAAGTTATTAAAGATATTTTTGAATTGAAATTATTTAATGTTAGGAGGGTTGTTGTTGATAGTGTTAGTGAACTGTTTTGTAATGTTAAGGTCACATCATTTGGAAGTGGAGGTTTGGTAGCTTTTTACTGCTGTGTGTAGGGGGAATGTTTTTGTAAGTTGTTTGGAGTGAGGGCCATTTGAAGGGGTAGGGAGGAGTGGTTAACCAGATAGAATTATTTTAATTTTTTTTTTTGTGTTTAGTGTGATGCAGTAGTATGTGTTTTGTTGTGAGTGGAAGAAAATGACAAAAGTTTATAATGTGGAGTGATTAAGTTTAAAAAATGAGAGTTTTTATGAGGTGTTAGGGTTTTAGGAGAATAATTTTTGGTGAAATGCATAGAGTCTTCAAAGGATTCTAACATAGTGGGGGAAGTATGCATTTGGGAAAGAATTTTGGAAGTTTTTTCATATGGGACTGAACATGCTGGTAGTAATGAACACGTGTATTTAGTTATCATAGTTTGGAATGAATTGAGTGTTTTTAGTAGTTATGTGTAGTATGGTAATTATTAATGTATTTTGGTGATTTATTAATTTTGTTATATATTTTGGAATCTTTTAAAGTTACTTATATGATTTACTCTGAATATGTGGAAGCGTTTAGAGTCTTTTTGATGTAGAGATTATGGGTTGGGTTGTTTTACCTCTGAGTGGCACTTTTTTGCACACCGTGAGCAAAATGGCCAGGTCACAAGGACCCTGAGAGCTCAGTTAAGGTTGGGGGGAGGGGACCCACTGGAACATCTGTAGGGAGACAGATGGTAGCCTCCCATCAAGGCCATTCAGTGTGTCCTTTAACGTGCACAGAGTATGGCTCTCCCACACACAGGTCCACGGCTTAAAGTCCCATCCAATGGATGGTGGCCCATCGATGTCCTCTACTGACCATGGGCAGAGCAGGGAATTTTGTGGAGATAAATCTCACTGCTGACCTAGCTGGGACTCGAACCTGGGAACTGCAGATTACGAGCTACCAACTGAGCCACCTCCGCCACAGAAATTATGGGCATTGTAGAATTGTCGGTGTGGAAAAATATAGTTTTTGATGGAGTCAGGAAGGTAATCAATAATTTAGGGGAGGGCTATTTGAGCTATAAGAATTTTTTTTGTTGTATCTGATGATATTATTTGGTTATGGGGCTTTTTTTATAATTCGGTCGGCGGTGCACTGTTTCCGATTTTCATGTTTTTAGGTTTGTGTTGCCTGGGAGGACATTATTTAGTTATGGTCCTTTTTTTATAATTCGGTCAGTGGTGCACTGTTTCTGATTTTCATGTTTTTAGGTTTCTGTTGCCTGGGAGGACATCATTTAGATTTGGAGCTTTTTTATAATTCGGTCGGCGGTGCAATGTTTCCGATTTTCATGTTTTTTACTTTGTGTTGCCTGGGAGGACATTATTTAGTTTTGGGGCTTTTTTATAATTCAGTTGGTGGTGCACTGTTGAAGATTTTCATGTGTTTTGTTGTCTGCGAGGACATTATATAATTTTGAGGGCTGTTTTTTTATAATTCGGTCGATGGTGCACTGTTTCCGTTTTTTACTTTTTGGTATGTGTTATGACGATGATATTTAGTTTTGGGGGCGTTTTAATAATGCCGGTCAACGATGCATTGTTGATGATGATCTTGGTTTTGAGACTGGTGTTCGATTTCATTAATTCTGGTGATTTAGGCTAATTATTGTATGTGTGACTGGATTGATCAGTTTAATTTGTGGAAATATATTTATGGAGTGTTTTAATTATTGGGAAAAGGGGATATTGTAGTATATGGGAGTAGGGGGTATTGTAGTATTTCAGGTATTTGTAGTATATGGGAAGTAGTGTATGGAAGTAGTGTAGTGCAGTTTCTTTGTTTATGGTTTTTTTTTTAAAGAATTTGTGGTTGTGTGGGATAATTTTAGTGGAATCGAATTTTTTTTTGTTACATTGTTTTTTAACAACGCAAATTACTGTTACCATGGTAACTTTGCATTTGACGTAAATTCGGGTTTTTCATTACTATGGTAACGAAAAAGCAAACAAACTTTTTTCTAGAAACCCCTGTTTGAGTTAGGGTCTCAGGGGTTGAGGGAATCAACTAAAAGGACCGTTTTGTTACGTTGCTTAAAAAAAAATGGTGGCTGAGGACTGTGATCTGTACTACTGCCCAATCTAATAAACCATAAATACCAAGAAAACACACTATGACACAGAACACTTTTCGCTTACGTTCCATTATGAATATGCCATCTAGTGAGCTGAGTGATTTAAACTGCAGAAGTACCTACATTGTAACGTTTTAGTTCAAGTGTTACAAAACATTTAGATATTTCTCTCATCAAACATCAATTCTAGTAATTTATTTCATATGAAATTCATTTAATATTTTTAATATAAATTACTGTTCCTTATTTTTCATTGGAAAATGTTTAAAAGTATTACAGAAACTTACTTTCATGCTTTTCCTCCCCCATAAACAATATCACAGGTGGTGAAACAACTGCAAATGGAAAAATCTTATATTCAGAATTAAATATATAAAAATCACTGATAAATAGTAATTATTTAGCTCATTTTCAAAAAAAAAAAACTATTTTTCTCTTTATCATCTATGTCTGCCTGAGCTATAACTTCAGAAAAAAAATATATGTACTTACCGTTGCTTGTGAAGTAGAAAACCATATTGGTTAGGGTTGTCTTTTACAACGTTTATATATTACTCAACAGACACCGTAAGTTCTAATAATGAAGATAATAAGTACTACACTTCAAGGATGTTTTGCAGTAGATTCATAAAGAGTTACATAAAAAAAAACTCTCATTCCACAACATTTAAAAAAAAAAAGTCAGCGTGTTCTTTTAGCAGCTGACAACTAAGCAGAAGGTTACGGGTGCGCACTCAACGATTTAGAATACTTCATATCACTGCTTTCAGCGCCACCACTATATAATTTGGTAATAATTACAATTCTAGATAACTCATTCACACCAACAGATACAAAAATAATGTGAAATTACATTTTATGAGTATCAAAAAGCAATTAAGTTTGCTTGAATACATGCGAAAATCAACAGTTTGCAATTTTGAAATAGTATTTTTATTAATAAATTTACTTTTGTTTAGATTTCTGTTACGAAATGAAAAGTTATGTGAAAAATGGATAGGTACAGTAATACAAAAAAATGGACCCTCTGTAACAAACAGAAAAATTTGTTCTGTGCATTTCAAACACGAATGCATTCAATCAAAAATGCAAAATCGAAAATTCGAAATATATTTTAATATTCAGTATAAAATAACAATATTAAAAATATTAAAATAGAAATAAAATATTTTTGGTACGTTTAATCAGTCAATAATATCCAAAGTTTATGTGCTCCACAGTTTAATGTGACCCAAAAGTAATACAAATAAACATTTATAAATTTATCAACGGTAGATTAGGATCGAGAAAAAAGACTATAAGGGGAAGGGGAATGTTAAATGACTGTTTTTGCTTTTTTAGTTGTCTTTGAAAAAATATGCGCTATATAAATTTTCTAGTTGTTAAAATTTCCTGGTGGATATTTCTAATTCAAAAGTTTTGCATGTTTTTTACAAGTGATTTAATTTTATTTTGGGAGTTAGTTTTTTTTTAAATGACGAAGCAAAAAAAATTATGTGCAAACTTCTTTCCGTTGCATTTATGCCGTTCTGAAATCTGAATTTAATTTGTATTGCAAACGCTTCTGAATTTAGGCAGATTTACTTATCTCTTTAGGTTTAGGCATTAGTGTATCTAATTATGTACATGACGCTATAATATTTGAAATTTAAGCAAAAGCTTCTTTCTGCTTGATTAACATTTCTAGAAATCTTTAGACAAATATTTTTGTTTAGTAATTTAAATTTTTGTTCATGCTCTTGATTAAAGCACCTATGATATTTGTATTAAAAGTATTACCATTTCAATCTAGAATTTCAGAGGGCATTCTTTCACAAATCCATAGAGGAAATATACTGGTGATTTCTATTACTCTGAATGCGAATTGTATGTAATTGACTTTTTCTTTAACTTCTATAACTTAATAAGTCAATAATAAGCTAAGGTATTTTTAGTTGAAATAATGAAAAATGTTATAAGGTTAAATAGCTTTTACTTAGTGAAAGTATATACATACCTTGCTCGCATCTGAAAAAAAGTTACTCTCAAAATTTGAGAATATACGCATGAATGCTAATTGACACAAGGATATCAAATAATAAAAGATCCTGAATATGATTGCAATACATTTTTTATATTACACGATTTGAACTTTCTGATTTCTGGTTTGTAGTTTCATTTCTAACAATCCAAAACCTGTCCAAAACCCAGAATACAAACCGCTTGGCCATGCAAAAATGAAATATGTGCAGAGAGCTCTCGGGAGACGATTACGTTCTAAAAGCAAAGATTGTAGAGGGAGAAGAAGTTAAGCTTCCATAGAGATTAATGCAAAATGGAGTATCGTCCATTTGGCATAGAGGTGAAACGAACATTACAGGGGACGAACGCTTTTGTAATTACATGTTACTGTCAACTTCCATTCACTTCGCTTTTCCCATGTAATAATTTCCCATTGATATCCTTGCAGAGTATATTAATATCAATTCTGTTTCCTGTTTCTATGCAACCAAGAAAGCTTCAAATTGTAATAATTTATTTTATAAATTAACTTCAGGCTAATTTCAAATCTTCTCTATCCGTTCAATTTATAATTGTTGGTTCAACGAAAAATAATTCCAATGGAGAAAATAAACCTTTATTAAAATCATGATATTATTTTTTTTCAAATACAAAGTGCAGTTACTTTTTTTCCTTTTTCAAAATATAAATTTTTTGATGCATAATTCCTTTGCCCCTTATTGTTTGCTTCCCAGCTTATACCTAATGCACGATACGAATCGAAACACCACTTGAGGTCGCCACTTACGCTTTGTCAAAGCTGAACCTCTTTTCCTTATACGTTCTTTGTCTAAAAGTGACGTTGTTTCGCGGGAAAGTTCGCTAAGTTGTAGTTCGTGAACGGTTTCCATAACGAGTTATATAGTAAGTAATACGTCTCTCTAGCTAAAATATTATGTTACGATGGATTTATTAAATATATAATTTTATAAACTAGTAAAAATCAAAATTTTTCCTTAATGATTTTGATAATACTAGCAATCTTGGTTAAGTATTTTTTGTGCGTAAACGAAAGTACATTGTGTAAATGCATTTATAATGAACTGTTAAAGTAAAAAAGTAAGGATTTGTTATTGATGACTGCATTATGTATAACTATCGCTTACAAATACTATGACTGAAATAATGTGTAAAATAAAATGCTAAATTTTATGTTGATTCTGACGGTTGAAATATGATATGCCTAAGTATCTTTTATAAATAAAATGAGTTTTAACCAGAAATTAAGTGCAACTGATTACCAGTTTAAAAAATGTGGTTAAGTGCTTTCTTAACTCAAAAATATATGTTTGATTCTAATTTTGTTTTATTTTTTAACAGTGAGAGTATTCTTGAGACATGATTTCTAATCCAAGAAAGAGGAAACTTGATGTTGAATTTGGGTAAGATATTTAAATACTTGAATGAATAAATGTACTTTTAATAGCTCCGCAGTATGATTTCTATTCATCAGTTCATTGTGAACGAAAAAAAAGTGTTCACATTTTCAGAATCGTCCCATTTTAATTATTGGACAGTGCTAAAGAAGAAAAATATAAAACTTTGTATCAAATGATGTGTTCCATGCTAGAAATTTGACTTATGGTAGTAGTATGTATAAACATTCTTTTGGGGTTAGATAGGTACTATTGAAATATTACTCATCATCTGTTACTTCAAACTTTCACTGTTAAAGAGTGCTAAAGTTATACAGAGGGTGTTAAAAGCATTCTTGACACGTCTGTTGATTTGCACTCGTTTCTCTGAAGTTAATGAGCTACTTGTCTGAAAGCTTATCTAAATTTGTCATTACGTGTTAAAAGCAAAGGCCATATCATTTCTCTCTTCGCTGGTGGTGTGTAAAGTTCGGTCTGCAAAATCTGTGTGTTGCTTTTGAGCTTACTGAAGACGGAGGGGGGGAGGAAAAATTTTACAAGGATGCAGCTTGCGAATGACGCAAAAAAAAAATTCATGCTGAATTATCACAAATATATGTGGATCGTGTTTGTTCAAATGGCACTGTTATGGGATAAATAAATAAATAAATACCCCCCTCAAGCAGCTGCTTGCCACAGAGGTCTGGATGCACAAAATCATCAAAGAACAGCAGAGCTTCGAAAACCTCCCACATGCAGTAAGACTGAAGGAGACCATGAACAACAGAACCATCGTTGCTGTTTCTGAACTCGTTAAGGAAAACCCATACATCACTGTTCAGGTAATAAGTTTAGATATCAGTGTATCGATTGGCAGTGTGGAAACGATTATTCATCAACATTTAAAGTTCCAAAAGATCTTTGCCAAATGAATACTCCTAAAACTGACAGAACGGGAAAAAAGGGCTAGTGTCAACTGGTGCAAGGGAGCAAAATGCAGCTTATTTCTGATAAGGAATTAAGGGAATAATTCAATGAAACCCATACTAGTTTTAACAGACATCATTACAAGGAATTTCGTAGATGTAAAAGGAATCCATTAAAAGCTGATCGAAAATGGCAAAATAACTTAAGGTAAAAAACTGAATCTTGTATTCTGACAGGCTAAGCATTTCAAGGATTTATCAATAATGGTAGTTATTTATCCTCCTGTTATAAATTACCACAAGTGAAAATAAATTTGGTAGTTATTTACAATTTTTTGTTCCTACTACCATTTATTTTTTTTTACCAAAGTAGTCTGAAAATAGTCCCATTTCCTACATCATAACTTCAAAACCAAAATACTATCCCCACCAATTCTATCAGTAAAAAAAGATTAATTTTATTTTCACAAAATTTAAATATCTCCAGAAAAGAAAAGCTAAGAAAATGGATATAAAACAATCAAAATTACTTTCAGAAACCTGAAATATCCTACATTTTAACACACCAAATGTCATGTCCTAAACAAAAATATCTCAAGGAAGCCAACCATAAAAAAGATGAAAACATGCAAAATCCTAAACAAAGCAATGCCAATCCTCACTTGAAAAAAGCCTCAGGGGGCTATGTAACTCAGTGGGCTAAAACAATCGCAGATATGCAGAAAACCATAATGCACTGCCGATCCTCTCGTGAAAAAGACCCAGGAGCTAAATAATAGCCCAATTGGTAAAAATAGCCATAAAGAGTATATATCTTAAAACACTCGGCATAGTCTAAATCTTTCCAAACACACACCACTATTACCAGTTAACATATATAATTCACTCAAACACAAATGTAAACATCTACAACAAAATTTTGAAACTTGTGTATATTCTCCATTAAATTCAATGGTTTCAGAATAACTAACACATACTACAAACACTGGGACATTTATAAATATACCTGGGTTTCACCTGATGGGTTGTGCAGGAATGTGATAGATTATATTTTAATTAACAGCAAATGGGCTAGTTCAGTTAGGAATACCAGATCATACAGGGGAGTAGAAATTGGGTCTGACCATTACCTGGTCAAAAGTGTCTTGCAGCTGAAGCTTAAGAAATGCTGTACTAAGGTTAAGAAAATTACCTTAAATACTGAAGGTCTGAAAGATCCAGATATAGCCAAAGCATACCATGATAGGCTAATTAGTCATTATGACAATTGATTGCTGCTGAAGATGAGAAAGAATGGTATCAGTTTAAACAGGCTTTTCTTAAAACTAAGCAGTACTCTTTTGCATAAAAAGGAACAGAGGAAACAAAATTATTTGAGTGATAAGGCCATGAAACTTATTTCTGAAAGAAGGAAGTGCAGGAATAATATGAATCAATACCCTACTTGCCCTAACAGAAGGCATTACAATGAGCTTAATAAACGTGAAGGATCAGTTAACAGCTGATAAAAATCTTTGGCTTGATAGCTTGGCTGACAAAGCAGTGGTATATTATTAGTTATAATAATTTGGTTCTTTCTAAGGTTAGTTATGGTAGCAAAACATAGACAGTGTAGTTAGACAGTGCAACAGCAGGGGGTTGTACCAGATTGTTAATTTTTTTTGTGGGAAGAAACAGACAGGTACACAGGGATTGAGGGATAAATATGGCAAAGTGGTTGAAGGTGAGGATTCTGTGATCGCTAGGTGGGCTGAGCATTTCAGAGATGTTCTAAATAATGGGATTATTTATACTCCCATTGTTTGTAATGAAGCTAGATGCATTACTGGTTTTTATGATGGCCTTATATTACATTCAGAAGTCTCATTGGCTATCCCTAAATTAAAACTGTATAAATCCCCAGGGGTGGACGAAATCACCACTGAAATGCCTAGAGCTGGGAACATTTTTGTTGTCACACGACCGACTGAAATTTTGAATACTTTTTATGATAAAGGTGTTCCTAAGGATTTTACTAGAGCTATCATTGTCCCAATTTTTAAAAAAGGTGATCGCAGTTCTTGTGATAATTATAGGGGAATTAGTTTGCTTTCTGTTCCAGGTAAAGTTCTTTGCATGATTATACTTAATAGAATTAAGAATTTGGTTGATGGACAACTGTGTGATGAACAGTGTGGATTCAGAAGTGGTAGGGGATGTATTGATCAAATATTTTCACTGAGGCAGATTCTTGAGAAATGTTTAGAGTTTCATAAACTTTTGGTTGCTAGCTTTATAGATTTCAAAAAGGCTTTTGACTCTGTTGATCAACATCATTTGTGGTTAATTGTTAGATCATATGGAATACCTGGTAAGTCAGTTAGTGTAATGAGAGCTCTGTATAATATCACTGAGTCGTGTGTGAGAGTTGGTACATCTTACAATGATTGGTTTAACATTGCTAGTGGAGTTATATGCAATTTGTCCCCTTTTCTGTTATGTTTGGGTATTGATTATGTTATGCAAAATTCTTTGCAAGGGAAAGATTTTAGACTTAAATGGTCTAGAGATTTCAAAATTTCTGATTTAGATTATGTAGATTATTTGGCTCTGTTGGCTACTGATGTTGATGAGATGAATTCGTTCATTTGAGTTGTTGTTGAGATTGGTAATAGAGTAGGTTTGGCGATTAGCAGAGAAAAAACTAAAGTGATGAAAATTGGTCAGGCACATGGTTCTTCAGTTACTTTGAATGGCTGCACTCTTGAACAAGTGTCATAGTTTCATTATCTTGGGAGCTATGTAACAGATACTGGTGATGTGCAGAATGAGATAAATAGAAGAATAGGGATTGCCACTGGGACTTTTAAGAATCTATGGAGAGTATGGAAAAATAGGTGTATGCATCTAAAGACTAAAATTAGGCTGTATAATAGTTTGGTTCTTTCTAAGGTTAGTTATGGTAGCGAAACATGGACCCTTTGTAAGCAGGATAACAAGAAACTTTGCCTTTGATTCTAGATGCTTATGCAATATCTTGAACATTAGGTGATTTGACTTTGTAAGTAATGATGAGGTTGGAAGAAGGAGTCGTCAACCTCTTTTGAGCAGCATATTGTGCATAGAGAGACTGCCTTGGTTTGGCCATGTTGGCCACATGCATAGCTGCAGATTGACAAAGAGGATTATGAACAGTGTGTCTAAGGGTATCAGAAAAAGGGGGAGACCTAGGAAGCAATGGCAGACATTGTCAAACAGGACCTTGCTAGAATTGGTCTAGAGTGGCCAAATGCAGCAGCTGTAGCTCAAAAGAGATATGCCTGGAGAGCAAAATTACAGTCTGGTTGGACCTCTGTAGCCCATGGCTGCATGAGGATTATGTGTGTGTCATTTTCCAACACTCAAATTTAATGTTCTTATTGACCTTAAAAATTAAAGTCGTGTGTTGAAGAGCTTCAGAAGGCAACAGTACCTAATTATATGGAGCTACAGCTTAAAAGTTGTAATTGGTCTTTAATAAATATAGTCAATGTAAGTGAATATAATCAAGCATTAGTTGTTTAATAAAAAATATTCATTAACTTAAGCACTTAAAATATTAAGTCTGAAAATCAGATATTTTCCTATTTTTGGAAATTTTTCTTAGTTCTTAAGTGCGAGATATGAGAATGTATGTTAGCCCTAATGTAACTGTCAGAGTGTGAGAATAACTATTCTAAATATTTATGTGAAATTATTAATAAAATTAAGTAAAGAAAAAAAATATGACAAAAGATTAAATATGTGATTTATTTGACTTGACTCATTACTTGATTGCTAAAAATTACTATTATTTACAGATGCAGGGTTGTGCTAAAGAGACTGTGCTGTGAAATAGGTTCCTGCAGTCAGTCGCATGAAAAAAAGGTTAATAATATATCTCAGAAGTTGGAGCAAAACGCATTGCAGTATAAAAAAGGTTATGAATTGCAAAATGATTACCAGAGCATCTTAGCAAATTTCTTTGACAGTAAAGAAGAATATTCAGAATTATTGAGTGATACTAGTAATTCTTCTTTGGATTCACCATTGATGACATACATTTCTGGAGATAATTTTTCTCATTCTGAAAATGAAACTTCTGCAAAAGCTCCTGTTTTTAAAATAAATAAAAATGACAGTTTTGATTATGAAGACAGTAATTTTAAAGAAAGTGGCCAGTTTGCTGTTTCAAGTTTTTATGACAAGAAAGATAAATATTTAAACCCTTTGGAGAGAAAGAAATTAAGGAATGATAACATAAAGTCTGATCATATATTTTCTGAAGTGAAAGACAGCAAATTAACAAATAGTCATGAAAAGGAAAATTCTAAACTTAAGAAAGTACCTCATAAGACATATACATCAATCAGAAGATGCAAAAAACCTGTCTATGGTAGACAAAAAGGCTCAAAAATTGCACCTAAAAAGATAGATAAAAGGATAAAGTATCCAAGTATAAAATATGCTATTAAAACATGCAGTAATGAAAATGTAAATAACCAGCAGAACAATGGCTGCATTGCAAACTTGAGTAAAGAACGTAAATTTTTCACTTCCAGAAGCCTTAAAGATTTGAATAAAAAAGTTTTTACAACGACTTTAGCATGGAAGAAAGGTTTGCAGGTCGAAGTGAAGTTGGGAGCTTCTGTCAAAAATAAGACCTGTGCACGAAAGCAAGCATTACAGCCAAAACCCAAGGACAGTAGTTCACAGAAGCTTTTCAATAATCGCAAAGCTTTCAGATCAATAGAAAATGTTTCTGAGGAAACGAAAAAAATAGAAAGCCCAATTCCTTTATCACCTAGTGTTGTTAGCAAGACACTTGGAGACAACAAATGTTTATTAGAGGAAAATAACATTTCGTTTTCCAATGATTCATTGAACATGACTTGTCTTGATAGTGAAGCTGATGTTTCTTTAGTAAATGAAGAGACTAGTATTTTTACAGTAGATGAAAATTATGCTAAGAATCCAGAAATATTTCCAGAAAATCCATTCATCCTAAAACCACACTCCCCTAAGATAGGTAAGAATTATATTGTTTAAAATATTTTATAGCCAATTTAGATTTTTTTCTGTGTTTTTTATCATAAAAAATATAGTGTATAAAGTAATAAAAATCTACAGTTTTGATGACCCTACAGAACTATACTATGTTAAAATTCTTCATGAATTAAATGAAAGTTTCTGAAGTTTTACAATGTTGTATTTATAATTCTGTTGCTTCAGTCATTAAAAATTATGCTTTATGCCAACATTTAAGTTCTCAGTTCACTAATATGAGTTAGGTTTGCGAAACCTAACTTGCAACCACTATCAGATCAAGTAAATGAATCGCAAAAAAATATATATATATATTTCTTTATTGTTTTTATTAGTAAAAAAAAGTATTTTTTATTTCTTATTAATCCTGTACAATAAAAATATGCTGTTCAAAGTTAATGCAAATTGATTCTAACACGAATAGCTGCTATAAGTTTTTAGACATTTGCATCAAAGGGAACTGTCCACACAACCTAATATCCAGAATATATAAGCCATCTTGGATATCTTCTGGATATTGTGTGAATTTAAAGGGTTACATAGTGCACTTTTTTACTTTAAATATTTTTTTTTCCCAACATATGTGGGGGTGGCTTAGTCGGTAGCGCGCCAGGCTCGTAATCTGTAGTTCCCAGATTCGAGTCCCAGCTGGGTCAGTGTTGAGATTTATCTCCGCAAAATTCCCCACCCTGCCCACGGTCAGTAGAGGACACCGATGGACTTGGAAAGGCTGCCGTCCGTCGGATGGGACGTTAAGCCGTGGCCCCATGTGCGGGAGAGCCATACCCTGTGCACGTTAAAGAACACGCTGGATGGCCTAGACGGGAGGCTACCGTCTGTCTCCCAACAGCTGTTCCAGTGGGTCCCCTCCCCCAACCTTCTCTGAACCTTCGGGGTCCTTGTGACCTGGCCATTTAGCCCATGGTGTGCAAAAAAGTGCCACTCAGAGGTAAAACAACCCATCCCAACATATGCCTCATTCTTTATTTTTGAAAATTAGAATTTATATTTTTAAGAATAATTTTAAAAGATTGCATTAACCCTTAAATATTAAAGTTTTAAAAAATTGCTGTTTGGGAGCAGGAAAGAGAACCTATTATAAGGTATTTACATTCATTAATCAAACCGTGCAAATTTTATTAATCTGACCTACTATAATAAAGTTTTTCCACCTAAAAAATGGTTCTTGTAGTAATGATATGAGTAACTAATGTTCAGCATGCATTGTATTTGTTTTAATGTAACAGAAAACACATTTACTATTTTTATTATTACAGAGAAAGCAAAATTCTATCCACTTTTCACCAAGCATTCTTTAAGAGAGAAAAAGCAAGAACAAAGGTTAGTCATTCTAAATATCAGTACCATTACTTGAAAATGTAATACTTTATATTTGGAATTTAGTTTTATATATGTAAATTCTTACTTTTCTCATTGTTTAAAATGTAAAAAAAATTGATTCATTTTTTTTCTTCTGTGATTATACTTTTTTATGAATAATTTAAAATTGTGTCTCTCTGTGACACAATAATACCTTTATAAATGATATTTTTCCATGAAATAAACTATTACATCATTGTACTTGACAGTGCATTTATTTATTGATTTTAAAATTAAATCAGTTAAAACTATCTCTTGAGGAGGAGGAAATATAAGAAAATATTTAAAAATGCAGTTGATAGATTTTAAATTTATGAAGCATTTATATAAAATAATGTACTTCATAATATATGGTAGCTGAAAATGTATACATGCATGAATACAAAGGTTTCTAAATATTTTCTTTGGATTTTGTGTGTGTGTGTTTGTGTAAAAATATTAATTATTTGGTGTTGATTTTGGGGCTAAGAATACAGTTACCAAGAATGTATAAATAAATATAGACAGGATATTGTTAGCTCTTACACTGTTGCCCAACATTGAAAATCATTCACTACTTATTTCTTAATACACTTCTATTTTATATTTTCATTGTTTAAAAAAAAAATAAAATGCTTATTTCCATTATAAACCCCACTAATACATTCTGAGGGGAAGGGGTGGCTCGTAATCTACAGTACCTAGTTGTGCCAGCATTGAGATATATTTCCATGCAACTCCCACCCTCAGTTAGTAGAGGACAACAATTGGCTTGGAAAAACCACTATCCATTGGATGGAAGGAGAAGCCATGTCCCCATGTACAAGAGAACCATACCCTGTGTACTTTAAAAAACACACTTGATGGGAGGCTATCTTTCATAACAGCTGTCCAGTGAGTCCCCTCCCCCCAATCTTTTCTGAACCCTTGAGGTCCTTGTGAACCTGGTCATTTAGCATGTTGTGTGCAAAAAATGCCTCTCAGATGTAAAACAACCCAACCCTAATATATTCTGTAGAATTTCATCTGCACCTTTCTTCTCTTGGTTGTTAGTTTTATTATGCCACAATTACCCTTCTACCACCACCCCAAAAAAAAAAAAAATAAATACCATGAACTTGTAAGACTAATATTTTGCTTTACATTAATATTTTAGGATTAATTTTTTTCCACGAAACATTTATTGAAGTTACTTGCGATATTTAATATAATAATAATATATATTTTTAATTAACCCTGTTTTCCCCCTTATATTTAGTTGATAATATTTTTTTTTGTAACTAGATATTTTATTAGTGATTTATTGATGCCATTTCATAGTCATTGGTTTTTTATTCACTGTACATATTTAGCCAAACATCATGTTTTTTATAGTTAATTTTTACCAAATGAATGTAGATAAAGTGCTATATGTGATTTATATATATATATTACAAAAACTTTATGTATTTTTCTCTTTCAGAAAAACTCCTAGAACTAGTTCTCCAAACTCCAAAAAGTCTGGTTTAAATTACTCCAGATCTAAGTTTTTCTGGAAAAGTACAGATCGAGATTGTAGAGATCAGCTCATAATAGATGCTGGTCAAAAAGAAATTGGTGCTAAGCAGTGTCCAACCTGCAACATGGTGTATACTAAGGGAGATCCTCAAGATGAAAAAACACATTCCAAGTATCATGAAATGTTCTTATCCAATTTAAAATTTCCAGTAAGATTAATTTTCTAAACAAAGATATTTAAAGTAATTTGATATATTTTTCACTGTGAATTGAGTGTTTAATATAAGATACTTGTGTATAACACTTGAAATAATTTGCTGGTGGTGGTGGGGGGGGGGGGTTATTTCAAGTGTTTCTTGCCAACAGGACATTTGCTGTGATACTTTGTTACTAAAATACTTGTCTATTCTCTGTCATTTAATGTCCTTTTGTAACACTTTAAAGTATGTTAAACTTTACATATGCCAGATAGCTTAAAGTCTGGCACCAAACAATTAATCTTGCCATGTAATTAAATAAGGGTTTTTAGTAATATTGTCAGACAAAAAGAAAAGTTAAATTAATGATTGTCCAAAAATAAATTAAAATTAATCTAAACGAACTCTGCTCAAGACAAAAAATAAGAAATTCCAAACACAAATTTCATAAAAATAAGCGAATGTTTTATTCAAAATCTAGATTCTCAAATAAACAAGTTGCCCCAAAAAGCAACCTCCTTCACAAAAAATACTAATAGCAACCTCTTTCAACTCATCTCATCACTCTTAACTCCTTCACCACCTGGGCGGGGGTGGCTCAGTCGGTAGCGCGCCAGGCTCGTAATCTGTAGTTCCCAGGTTCGAGTCCCAGCTGGGTCAGCGTTGAGATTTATCTCCGCAAAATTCCCCGCCCTGCCCACGGTCAGTAGGGGACACCGATGGGCTTGGAAAGGCCGCCGTCCGTCGGATGGGACGTTAAGCCGTGGCCCTGTGTGCGGGAGAGCCATACCCTGTGCACGTTAAAGAACACACTGGATGGCCTTGACGGGAGGCTACCATCTGTCTCCCAACAGCTGTTCCAGTGGGTCCCCTCCCCCAACCTTCTCTGAGCCTTCGGGGTCCATGTGACCTGGCCATTTAGCCCATTGTGTGCAAAAAAGTGCCGCTCAGAGGTAAAACAACCCAACCTTCACCACCTCTCTCACACCACTCTAACTCCCAATGTCACTTAGCCATACACTTTTGCTTGCAAACTAGCACATGCAACATCATGTGGTGGAAGAAACATTTGCATAAGACAATTGGGCACTGAAGATGACATAAATGGGAATGTCTTACTCATGCAGTTAGTGGCTGTCAGTCAAAATGAAGTTGTTCATTCAGCAACACTAGGCAGGGAGAAGTGATGATTCAAAGTAAGGAAATGCCCCAAAATAATAATTATAGGATAAATAAAGTAAAAGTGAATGGGTGAACCATTACATTTTGACTGTGCTCAGTGTAACTTAAAAGGCCATGAGTAGGTAGTGCTTGTATTCTTAATGAGTTTGCAAGTTATCAGAGCTAAATGTGGGGGCATGACTCCCCTTTGCAAATGCTAGTAAGGGGGGTAATGAAGGTAAAAATTTGTGCATGTTTAAAAGACCCCTAAAATGGAAGGGGTTATATAATGAGATGCCAGTTTATTAGGTATAGCTACCTAGTAGCATGTTGTGCCTCTTTGGCCTTCAGAACAGCACGAATTTGCCAGAGCATGGAACTTACAAGATGCTGGATGTATTGTGCAGGAATGTTGTACAATGTGAAAATGATTGTCTCGCACAGTTGCTGCAATTTGGATGGTAGCACAGTCTTGCTAAGAATAACACTTTCCATTTCATTCCAAAGATGCTTACTAAGATTTGCATCTGATCTTAAAAAGATCAGATGTAAATTTTATTAACATATGCAGGCCAACGAAGCAAGAAAAACCCTGCATATTCCTGGAACCATTCAGTGACAATACGTTCCTTGTGAGTAGATGCATTATCATGCTGAACATGTCAATCTGTTTAATGAGAAAAATATAATTGTGCATCAATTAATAATTTGTAACATCTGAAATGAACTAATTAAAAATTAAAAGTTGTATGTTCCTACCTGAGCTTTACAATGATTTGTTACAAGGAATTCAAGAAATATATCATCAATCTTTGTGTCAAAATATATTTTGATTGAAAGAGTTTTGAACTTTCATTTTTCAGATATTTTTGAGTTGTGACTTAATTGCCATTGTGATCACACGTAAAATTCTCTGCTTTACACATTGCTGCTATTAATTTAAAACAGTCAGGTGTTTTGGAAAATGCAATAAAAATCCCTGAAAGGTGACAGAAACTTCTGGCAGAAACAAGTTTCTTGCTAAATTAATATTATGTATTTTGTCTCTTGCACTATTGTATTACCAATTAATTATTACTATTAGAGTTATTTAGTTAATTTTAGTAACCATTATAAGATTAACCTAGATAAAACTAGTATATTTTCATTATTTAAATTTAGGGTTGGAAAAAGGAGCATGTAGTTGGAGAATTCCTTGATGGAAGAGTTATTATGGTTACAAGAATGGACCGAAATTTTATGCTGAGAAAAATTGAAGATATTTTGAAAATTGTTGACAGGTATATCAGTTATTGCCATTGTACACTAATGAGCATTTAAATTATGTTAGAAGAATCATCTAGTAATACACAAAAAAATCAATCTTATTTTTAAAACTGGTGAATATGTCCAATGATTAAAAACTAGTAAATACAGATTATACTTATAAATTATGTTTTGTCCCAGATATACATTTTCTTGTATTTCTGCTTTCAGTATTAACAGCAATTGTATTACATATTGTATACATTTAATGCATTAGTGCACTAATTGTATGTAGGAAATCTATATATTTGGTGAAACTGAGTGTAATATTAGTATACTGTTGGGCTAGGCAACAGGTTAGTGATGTGAAAACTGCAATTTTTACTGTGATTTGTACTGGCGACTTCTTCAGAGTGTAGTTGCAGGCGTTTGAGCAATATGTTTGTGGAACGAAGTGTGTTATGTCTCACTCTTATTTTGTTTTTGGTCTCAGATTATTCTGAGAGTATTGTTTCATCGTTTATTACCCCCATTACTCATAGTTAACAAGAGAATTTTGTGAATCTTCAAGTTAGGGAGTTTAACTTGGGTTTTTGAATAACGTATTTTCTAAAGCTCTTAAAATCAACAATGCATACACCTCATTACCACATTAATGGTTTCGTAAATTTACATCAAAATGTTAAAATTTAAATTTCCTGTTCCAAAAATATGATTCCCTTAAAGCTTCTGAACAATTTGAAAGTATATTCAATGGTCATTTTATTTGGAACAGACCCACTTTATTTTAATAGAAATTCTTTATTTCAATTAAGAATCAGTGACCCTTCCTAAATTCCTTTTCGTAAGAAAAAATGAGGCTAAAGAAAATTTCATATCTCAATCTCTATCCATTTGTCTCGAATATCAATGATATCTGCTGTTTATAGATATGGAACTAGAATATTTACTATCGTTGATGTCAGTTAAATTAATCTGAAAAGTTGATACATGTATATCAAAACCTAAGTAGTATAAATTGTATTAAACTGCAGTGGAACGTATAAGCATATTTTAAGCAGAGTACAATGTTTTCAATTTTGAATGTTTTTCTTTTTTAATCTCAACTGTTTTATTTCATTTTCAAAAGATGAGATTGAAAAAATCCTTGTGACTCTGAACCAGGCCTGGATCTAGGGAAAAAATCAAGGAGGGGGAACCAAGAAACACAATCAGGCCAGAAAAATGTAGGAGGGGGGAACAATAGACTGGATTTCCAATGCAATATAACATTTATCCCTCTGTTTTTCAGGTCTTTAAAAGGTTCCTTGAAAAATATATGAAATATAAATAGGTTTAATAATTTTTCCTCTATTTTTTACAGTTTTATAATATTTTGCATCTTCCCCCCCCCCCCCTTAAATCTGACACTCCTCTAAACCATGAGTCTGTTTCTCTTGAGAAACTGCATACATTCCAGAAGATAAATATTTTCTCAAACATGGGTGTACCCGCTGTTTTTTTATTTTTGCATTATTTCGTCTCCACAGCCATCACCACAGGATCATTCACTTCAGACATTGATGAAAGAATGAAGTACGTTTATTTACAATTTACCTAAAGGGAGCAGCAATAGTGACGTCAAAGACAAATTGAATTGTGGAAAACATTTAATTGCTTCAGTATTTGGAGGTCTGTAAGCAGCTAGTTTGATAATGCAACAATTGCATCGTGATTGCTTTCAAATTGTAGTCACATTGCAGTTGCAAATTGCCGGTGTGTGCCCTAAGAGTTCCATAAAGTTGCCTAAACAGGTTATATTTCATAGGACAAACAAGTTTTATCGTACTTGTCAACTTTGTTACCTAATTTCTTCCATCTGCATAGCTTTAGTGTTATTTCTGTTTCATGCTATCTAAAACACATTACCAATTTTTGAACCTTAGTGTATTTAATCATAAATTTAAATATACTATTGGCAGTCTTTATCAAGGTTTAGTTGGCTGTTTTTATCTTGCAATTTCACTTTTAGTACTCATTTGCATCACTTCAGATCATCGATATTGGGGTGTAAGCAGGATCATGTTTACATACTGTTCCCACCCACCCATACACACACACATATGGGCATTGTGGCAGTTGATTTTTCAACTTATGTGAACATGTTTCATCACTGAAAATTAAATTTTCTGCAGACTAATCATTCTCCTGAATTTCATGGCAAAAATCATAATGAATTACTTTGTCATTGGTCTTCAGGGCATCCAGTAACTAAATCATAGTGTTTCATGTGTAGATGTTTTCACAGTACATGCCAAACTGTTGTTTGTGGAACCTTGCAGCTCATGACTTGTTCTGTTGGTTGAATTTCTCTGACTGTCTGGAATATTTCCCAATTGTACTGCATAGACTCTGAAATCTAAGGATGCCTAGTGCTTGTACTTTTGCAGAGACAACCATTATCTTGGAATTGTTTTACCCGTCGTAGATAGACTTCCTGGTTGGCAGATTCTTTCCACAACTTATCAGAAAATATTGTTGCACACGAGTGTGATGTTTTGGTGAATTCCAGTATGTAGAAAGCTTTTTCTTGGGCACTTGCCACCATTTTGAACACTTCCCCTTAGACAAAATTATTGTGTGACACCTGACGAGCGATTTATGTCAGAATTTTGAGTGATTTCTTTCGTACACAGTACAAGGATTTAGCATCAGTAGTTTTTGAAAGTGTACCTCAAGTACTTGATTATCAATTGCAACATGAGTAAAAAGGCTGACTTCAGAAGAGAGCTCATTGTTGGAGTACAATGGACAGGAGTATCTGTAACAAAGATTGGAAAATCACATGATACTAGATCTCAAGAGAATGGCAGTCTCAAAACATGTCAATCAACCATGGCAAATGCAGGAGGAAAACGGCTGTGACAAACAGGAACATGTGTTTGTTGACATGAACTGTGCAGCAATACAAAACTGCTAAAGTTCATCAGCTGAGAGAGATGATTGCTAGCAATCACCACTATATTTTTGTTTATATTAAGAAATCCCATTTTAATACATTGTTTTTAAATATTTTCTTCCCTGAGCTGTTTTGGCCTTTGACCTGAATATTTAGTCCATACAATTGAAAAAGTGCATGGCAGCTGTCACTTGCAAATTTTCGTGCACAAAAAAATGGTGGATGTGCTTTTGAGTATGCTGCTTAGAGGAAACATTCACAGAGGTGAAACAACCCAATGAAGGAAAAATAATACTTCAGACTTGCCTGTATAATTATATGTGTGAATTGAACCCAAAGTGATGTGGCTGATGGATATTTCTTGCATGAACAAAAATAATCACATTTGTTCTGATATAATTAATGACTTTCACTTGCAGTATGTTAAAATAATTATCTCTGTGATAACAAAGGCTGATGCAGTTTTTAATGTCACTACTACATATTTTTTAGCATCACAAATTTATGCTCGATTACATTAAAGTTATGGTAATTTCTGGCATTAAATCAAAATTAAAAAAAGAGATTACTGACAGTTGCAGAAATAAATACCTCAATATTTTTATTTAGTCATTCAGATATTTCAGAAATCTGATATTTAACAGGAGTTTAAAAGATAATTGAAAACCAATCAATTATCTGTATTAGCTTTTACTCTTTGTCACTGTTGTTGAAATGTTTCGATATTGTTGTGTAAATGAAAACGTTTTAGGAAAAGATTAAAAATGGTGGGGGGGGGGGCATTTTTTAAATTGACACTCAACTTAAAATGGATTATAAACATTGCAGAAAGCTCTTAATAATTATTATAAAGCAAATTGTTACAGTTATAATTTTTTTTTAAATATCCTATCTTGTTTTCCATTTTTAATTTTTATCATTCTGAATATATTCCAGGGATCTGGGATTTCCTGATTTAGGTTTCCCTAAAAAGCCAAATCCGACTTTTGTGTTGTTTATTTCCAACGATAAGAAAGTCCTTGGATGTTTGGTTGCTGAATCTATAACTCAGGTATGTTCATTTATTTGCTTTAATTCTGTATTACAGTTTTACTGTAAAAATTATCATCAAAGGGGCCTGGATTCGAGCCTCAGGTAAGGCATGGATATTTTTGTGATTTTTTTTTCTGCTGAAGCCACCTTCCTCACAGACCTGTATGATGTATAAAGTGACAGACTTCTATCAGATCTCTGTGGCAAGCAACTGCTTGAGAGAGAGGGGGGGGGGAGTATTTATTTTTAATGTGTTAAGTGTAAAGCACATTAAAAAATAAATACTCCCCCCCCCCTCTCTCTCAAGCAGTTGCTTGCCACAGAGATCTGACAGAATGTAAAGCGCCGTCCCATGGCCGAGTGGTTAGCGTGCTTGGCTACTGATCTAAGGGACCTGGGTTCGAGCCCCGGATCAAGGCATGGTTGTATGTGTTGTTTTTCTGCTGAGGTCCTGCCATCCTCTCAGATCTGCTTTGGCATATAAACTGACAGGCTCCTGTCAGACCTCTGTGGCAAGCAGCTGCTTGAGAGGGTATTTATTTATTTATTTAAGTGTAAAGCATCTACTCTTTCCTAAATCAAGAAATTTATATTAATGTATACAAATGTTTTGCTTTTATTGTTTTTCAGGCTTACCGAGTTGTTTTAGACACCAGTTGTCAGAATGTTTCACCATGCCTCCCACACAAAGAACAAAACGAGTCTCCAAACAAGGATTCTCCTAAAGGCAACTGGTGCTCTGGATCCGAGCCAGTGAAGGCACTCTGTGGGATTAGTCGAGTATGGACTGCACCTGGCTATCGCCGTCGAAAAATTGCATCTCGAATGGTTGACTGTTTAAGGTAAATCATTTGTGTTTTTTATATTATTGATTAGTTTTTGTTTAGAACAAATATTACAGAGAGTATTTCTTGCATCAAATTTGGAAAGACTTTTTTTAGTAGCCAAATCAGATCATTTGTGTGCATGGGGGTGGAGGGGGATTGGGGATAATTTTGAAAATTACATTTAACCCTTTAACTACCAGACTGGCCCAAAACAGTTAAGATTTTAAATGGACTTGCCCACCCAAAGCTATTCCTTCCTCTTCACTACCTCCTACCTGCAGTTTGGGCCAGTATAGTAGTGAAAGGTTTAAGGATAATGTCATTTTGTTCAAGAATAATTTTATGTATGAAACAGCTTCTTCGGTGGCTGATTATTGTGCTTGGTTGTGTTGTAAAGAGACCTGAATCTGAGTTCCAGATAAGAAATGGATGTTTTCATTCTGATGTATATTGTCTCTCTGCTGAATTTCATAGATAATCTCTAGGACAGTAAAGTCAGGGAGAGCTGACAGACTCCTTTCCAAACCTCTGTGGCAAATGGGCTGTCAAAGGATTAATTGATTTGTTTTTATAATTATAGTTGCTTTTAATCTTGTATTGAGCATAAGTAATGCAACAGAGGAGAAACACAAATCAATTCATACTTCTGTTTAAGGATTAAGTTAGCAGTTATTTTTGCATTGAAAATGAAATTTTGAAATAATATAATGAAATCTTTAAAACACTAAAATTTCTGTAATTTTTACTTTAAAGTACCATAAAAAAAGTTACTAAATTGCCAGAAATGCACGCAGCACTTAATCCTTGGCTACTTAAAAACTGCTAGTATACAAAATGAAAATAAAGCTCTGTTCATTGTTTATATGGTATAAACTTAAATAATTCATCATATTGAAATGTTTTTTTTTTTAAGCACCTCATTAAGCAAATGCAAGTTTTTGTTTAAACCTGTACAAAAAACGAATCACTAAGTGTAAATATTGTTTTGAAATTCTGCCTTTTAAGAATGAATCTGTATTTATCATAATGTCAGTCTCTTTGATGTCTCCAAGTCTTAATGTTAATTGTCCTTTTACTCTTATTATCACTGTATCAAGTTTCATGGGGCAGGGATGGCTCAGTCGGTAGCGCGCCAGGCTCGTAATCTGTAGTTCCCAGGTTCAAGTCCCAGCTGGGTCAGCGTTGAGATTTATCTCCGCAAAATCCCCCCCCCCCCCCTGCCCACGGTCAGTAGGGAACACCAATGGGCTTGGAAAGGCCGCCGTCCATCGGCTGGGACGTTAAGCCGTGGCCCCGTGTGCGGGAGAGACATACCCTGTGCACGTTAAAGAACACTGGGTGGCCTTGACGGGAGGCTACCATCTGTCTCCCAACAGCTGTTCCAGTGGGTCCCCTCCCCCAACCTTCTCTGAGCCTTCGGGATCCATGTGACCTGGCCATTTAGCCCATGGTGTGCAAAAAAGTGCCGCTCAGAGGTAAAACAACCCAATCAAGTTTCATTTTCATTTATATGTGTCTTTGAAAACCCTGTGGACTTGTAGCAATAAACTGTGGAGCACTGGATCACTATAATAGTGCAGAGGGTGACCAGGCCCATGCCATTTTTCCTTTTATAGTCTCCGTGCCATTTTGGATAATTTTATACCTTACGAAGCTTTCTGTATAACTAATTCATCATAATTCTGTCAAACAATTCACTTGTTAGGTTGAGTAGAATTTTTACTATGAACTAAACTACCAAAAACCTTAAACCTATCCACTGGATGGGAAAATGGAAGTTAAACTTGTAAAGTAATTAATAACTAATTCTTTGAAGAGGAAATTAAAACATCTCTAGTGGTTGTTAATCAGAAACTCTTTGAGCACTTCAAGTGTCTCTTCTCAGTGAAAGATGTATGCTGCTGGGGTGATTTAATAGGTTATCTAGTTGCAAATCGATTCCATCAATCATTGTAATAATTTGTATGGTAGTAAAATACTAAAAGAAGACAGGAAAGGGTAAAAGAAAAGTATATCACTAAGCTACCTAACACCTATTATACAACCACCTTGTGTATATAGCTAGGCTAACTTCTGTATTCATTCTTATGACCTTTTTAAAGACTTCGGCAACCAATTAACTAGTACCATCTTTGATTTTATGTTTTCTTTAGTCCTCATTTCTAGTAACTTTTGCTTTGAAAACTAATATCTGTCAGTTAGCTGCTGTTTCCAGCAGAACAATGCTGCTGATGGATCAAACAAACTAGCCAGAGATATGTCTTACTTCATATCTCTCCATTTCTAAGGTGGAAGGCCTCAAGAGAAATCAAATCTGTATTCTGTATAAATATTTTACAGGAGTAGGATCCTTTTTTTTTTCTTCAAGTGCATTCCTTTTTGCATGCTATAAATTGATTGCTGAAGTTAGATTCTGTATTAATAATAACTATGTTTAGATTTTCTTATTGTGTAGTCATCACAGAAGTTAAATTCTGTGTTAATATCACAAGTAGTTTATCTGTAGTAATTAGTAATCACTATACAAAATAAAAGTAGATGAGAAAATGCATTCATAGATTATTTGTTTTGTGCAATTGCAAAAAAAAGGCTTCATTTATAGCTAATAAAGGTAATGCCTGAACTCAATGCATTAATAAATATTTTTAATAAAGTTGAAATAGTTAGTTATTTAAAACTTGTTTGAATGTATAAATTTTGAGGTATTAAAAGAACCTTCCTGTAGTCGATTAAAATTTTCCATTTACCTACTAGAAAATCGTTATATTATGATGATTCTCACAACAGTTGGATCCAAAAATCAGCATATATGATTCTCAAAATTTTTGGCTGCTTCCTAGGAATTAGTTTTTTCATACCATGCATAAATAAAATATGGTCAATAACCAACTTTTTCCATTTTGTTGAGCTAGTTACTATTACCTCTACAAACTGGAGTTGTCATTATAATAAGTGGTTCAGTAACTGCACCTAATCGTGATAACTAACCTCGAGCAAAATATTCTAGTATGGCATAAAGAGAGAGAGAGAGAGATTATTTGTAAATAAACTGTTTATGTACTAATTTTGAATTCCAAATTGTTAAAAGGTTTGCAAGCTCCTTTAGTAGCTGAAAACTTCAACATTTTTAGTCTCCATAGTTTCATGATTTTTTTCCTCAGTGACAGTTTTCTTGATGTCCTCTTATAAGACTGAATTCATAAAATTATTGCTTCAAGAGAGCTAATTTTTGTTCCATGGTTCAACTAGTAGTTATTAATTTATGTACCATAAATGTTGATTAACCTGTTTAATGGTAAATAAATATTTTAGCTTTTTTGCCTACATTTAAAGAGATTTAAGTTGTTAACTATTATAATTTGTTTTTGTAGGTGTCACTTTGTTTATGGTTATGTGATCTCTACTGATGAATTAGCCTTTTCGGACCCATCCCTTGATGGCAGAGAATTTGCATCTTGTTACACACATACACCTTACTTCCTTGTGTACAAGTAAATACTTTATTGATTTTATTTGTGACATTTAGTTTTAGGTCAAAGCATGGCAGATACTTTGTAAAAGACACAATTTTAATGATGTACATTTGTTTGCATTTTCATTGAAAGAACTTGTGCAACTGAAAATAGCACAGATATCTTTTTGCATGTGTTTTAAATCTTTGTGCGTGTGTTTAAAAATGCACTCTTAATGTACGAAAGCTAGTTGTAGTACGAATTAAATTCTTATTACTGTTCAGCTACCCTTTTTTGTGTACACGAACTGTTTTAAAATTGAGTTTAAATTTTCTATTACTGTATTTGCAGAAGTATTGAAATATTTCCAAGCAATGCTATGGAAAATAAAATTTAAAACTATAAACTAAAACGAAGGGTTTAAGGATCTCAATCATATTTATCAAAATCTTGTGTTATAATATTTGTAGAAATATGAAAGCAGGTACATTTAAGATCAATGTCACCCTTCTGAGGAATTTTTTTCCCAAAATTGATTTATAGTTACTTTTGGTTTTGAAAGTTTTCGGTAAATCTTTAAAACCTAGTGACAGACTCTTAATACATAAAATCTGCTTTCCCCCGAGTTACTCTGCCATTACCCTTATCGCCACAAAATGTTCAGTTACGAAACTCGATAAAGAATAAGGAAATAAAGCCAATTTTTTAAATACAGATGAATAATGTGCATAGAAATACAAGAAACACATAGATTGCGTTTCGATAAACCAAATTGATTGGAAACGAATATATTTTTGTTTCTGATCAACTTGGAATAACTTTTTAGTCACAATTATTCTGTTAAAGAACTTTAAATTTGGCTTTCCATTGATATACCATGGAAATTTTTGCAGTACTTTTGTGAATGTTGTATGTATTTCTTAATTTCATTTTCTTCTCTGTACAGTTTTACTGCCAATTTACTACTTGCATACATAAAATATGAAACCTTCTAAAGGTAAGACTCATTGATAAGCTAAGATATAATCAGCTAAGCTGGAATGGGTTGGTTTTATTGTAAGTCAGCAAATTGTCAGTTAAACATCAAATATAATTAGTTTCTGAAAATTATTTATAGCACCTCATTGTAACTCCACTTTTAGGAACATATGCCTTTTACAGGAATAAATTCTAAAAATGAAATTTTGAGAAATGCAAATATTAGCAGTGTATAAATTATTAATTATATATTAAGTTAAAACATGCAGTTCTGGATCATTTATCTGACACTGAATAAAATTATAAACCTTGATAAACTAAATAGGATTCACTCCTTCCAAAATATATGTAGTATCTAGAAGGTTTTATGTCAATAAAGTATGCAGGTTTCAAGGTTTTTTTTATGTGGAATGTTAATAAAAGTATTAATTTAGAGTTCTATGAAATTCAAATGAATTTTATCCTTATGAATTTATTTTCGCTACTGTATTATATTCCACTAGAACTCTGAAGCTTTTTGGGACAGGGGTAGCATTTCATAATCGGTGAATAATGTTGAATGAGGAAAAAGTAAGGGAGTCATTTTAAGGCTACCTTCCACTATTTTAGGGAGCTGAATGCATCATCTCAGTCCTTATATCCTTGCAAACTATTGTACCATACTAAAATATCACAGCTGTAGGCATAGTAGAGCTCACAGTCAACAGCTTGTTTTTTGACTTGTTTTCTAATGCAGTTTGCAGTTGTTAGTTTCTTTTATATATTTCACTCTTGTGCTCTTTAAATCTTTTACAGTTATTTTTCCTGTATAGTATGCCACTGATTTGTTTGGCTTATAATTTAAATCCTGTATATGAGTTTTCGGCAGAATCCTATTATTAATGCCTGACTAGTTGATGGGTTTTATTACATTGGTGTTACAAAGACTTCAACGGTTTTTTCATTTGCTTTTGTTCACTGATGATAGATCGTTGTTTTTTCTCCAAAAAAACATAAGTTCTACCAGAAAATAAAGTTTAAAAGCTATAATTCTTTAAGACCTAAATTTACAATATCATTACTCATAGAATAAGAGAACTTTTTATTAACTTTTCAACGTTGTTATGCAAGGACTAGTGCATGTTGTAATTTTATTAAGGGACAAAAGTGGTAAAAAAATATCGACCATAAATATAGATTTGTAATTTCATACTTTTCAACAGAATATAACTGAAAATAGGTCATTCTGTGCTATTGTTAAAAAATTGGTTAAAATCTTGAACTTTGATCTTCCTGGAAAACTCTGTTTTGCAAATATTTAACCTTATTCTCGTAATGACATTGGCAACGAAGTTCCAATTGTTTCTATAATATAATTTTAACTAGAAGAGGAACATCATAAAGATCTTTATGTGCTGCAATATATCTGATAACTTATAAGTCATCACACACCATTCTTGTTATGTCTGGTTTTATTGTGATAGAAGTTCCAAAAATAGTATATATAAACAGAATAATCACCATAGAAATATTTTAGAATTTTTATAGGTAGTCCATTAAATAAGCTCCCCTTACTAAAAATAAAATTTTCTCAAGATTCAGAAACCGTGAATATAATAAATCTACATATCTGCACAGTTCCATATAGCTGCTATAAAAACTTTTTCTCTTTATTATTACATAACACTCAACATTACACTTTCCATGACTGAAAACATAAAAGTACAAAAATAATATATTTCACTGCTTTTCTTGCTGCAGGCTAGATCTGCATATTACCTTCATAATTTCTTAAGTTCTAATCATTTTGATCTTTGTCCTCTGATATTAAGAGAATTCAGTACTCTTTTTGCCTGCCTTAACTAAAATTATATGCAGTTTATTTAGTTCTTCGGGACTGTCTACTAAGAGCGATATTTAGTTCGCAGGACTGTCTACTAAGAGCGAATCCCCTTCCCCCAGGGGGCGGGAGTGGCTCAGTCGGTAGCGCGCCAGGCTCGTAATCTATAGTTCCCAGGTTCAAGTCCCAGCTGGGTCAGTGTTGGGATTTATCTCCGCAAAATTCCCTGCCCTGCCCACAGTCAGTAGGGGACACTGATGGGCTTGGAAAGGCCGTCGTCCGTCGGATGGGACGTTAAGCCGTGGTCCAGTGTGTGGGAGAGCCATACCCTGTGCACATTAAAGAACATGCTGGATGGCCTTGACGGGAGATTACCATCTGTCTCCCAACCGCTGTTCCAGTGGATCCCCTCCCCCAACCTTCTCTGAGCCTTCGGGGTCCATGTGACCTGGCCATTTAGCACACGGTGTGCAAAAAAGTGCCGCTCAGAGGTAAAACAACCCAACTAAAGTAAAAATTTCTGCTATTGCAGATTGTGTCAAAATCTTCCTCTCTTGAAGCCTGAAAGTACCACCTAGCAACTTTTCCGTTAATTTGACTTTACACCATTTCGTGCAGTTTACCTGACAATTATGGAGGCAATGTGCTGTGCAAGTTTGTCAGTTACAAGCCTTTTTTTTTTGGTAGTTCTAATTTCAACATATTTATAATGATAGCATTCCAAAGCCCATTCCATCAAGGCAACTTGAAAATTTCGTTTTTCATAGCTAAAAGCCTTTAAAACAGAGTTGAGAATGTTATATTGCATTGGAAATCCAGTCTTTTTTTCCTTAATTGTGTTTCTTGCCCCTCTTCCCCCACGATTTTTTTCTAGACCCAGGCCTTTACAGCACCCTGAAAAGGAAAGGGACAAATTGTGCACATTTTTACAGTAATCAGACATTTGTAGTAAGCTTTGTTTTTTAATCAAAATTTTAAGTATACTGTAGTGATGAATAATAGACATACTGCAAAACAATGAATTGCATTTTTTAATATTTCCAAAATGAACATATTTGACATGAAGTTTAAGAATATATACGAAAAGAATATCGTGGCTTGTAATGTTTCCTAATTTTTTATAATCATAAAATTGGAACCAAGTTATGTTTTGTAATGAAGTAATAGGTTTACACATACTAGAGCAGTGGTCCCAAAACTTTTGTTTAAGTAAGACACGTTGAATTATTATCATGTAGCAAAACTTGCAGAGGAAAACAAATTAAACATGGTTTTCACAGAACAAGAATAATACATTTTAATGCGACAAGTGTGAATATGATTAAGCTTGAAAATCTAATAATTTCAGAAATAACTAGGTAGTCAATATGAAAATAAATATGGAATACTATAATGTGTTAAAAGGACAGTACAAAATCATCCGTGGGGTTTACCTGTGGCCCTTAAACAAGACGAGAACCACTGTACTTGCCCAATACCAATAATCTGATTTATAACAGACTCCAATTGTTTATAATATTACTTTGCAACTCTTTGACTTTTTGTTCTAAATGAAAATACACAGCTGAAAAGTAAAATATTTAAAATGTGTATATAATTATTTCTTGTTTCCAAGTTTGAATAATTTTTTTTATTGTACAGCAATATGTATCATCTGTGATAATAAAGAAAATTTAATCTTTATGTGAAGTAATTACTTTAGCAATGCATTTAGTTTACTATTTACAGTAGTAGGTGGTTACGTACAACAAGGTACGCAAAACTCCCCGCCCTGCCCATGGTCAGTAGGGGACACCGATGGGCTTGGAAAGGCTGCGGTCCGTCAGATGTGACGTTAAGCCGTGGCCCCGTGTGCGGGAGAGCCATACCCTGTGCACGTTAAAGAACACGCTGGAGGCCTTGACGGGAGGCTACCATCTGTCTCCCAACAGCTTGTTCAAGTGGGTCCCCTCCCCCAACCTTCTCTGAGCCTTCGGGGTCCATGTGACCTGGCCATTTAGCCCATGGTGTGCAAAACAGTGCCGCTCAGAGGTAAAACAACCCAACGTACAACAAGGCTTGTAACCTCATGTTCAAGTTTCACTTTGGTGAGAAAAGGTTTGGAATGTTTTACCTCTGAGTGGCAATTGTGTATATTTACCGCTAAAGTTCAAAAGCCGTTAATGTGCACATTACCTAGCTAATCTGCAGATTAACTGATTTGCTCCGTTAACGTGCGGAATCAAGAGTTTTCCGCATTTTACCTAGGTAACGTGCACATTAACGGCTTCCGTATCGTTAAAGTTCAAAAGTTTGTTTCTCTCATAGTGGTGAATCTCTTGAATATGAATCTTCGTGTCACGTGATTCACTCGTCCGCATTATAAAAAACGCCCAGGATGAGCGGAGGCCAAGTGAGAACGAATCGGTAAAGTGATTCATTCTTGATAACGAATCACTAAAATGATTCGTTCTCACTTGGCCTGCTCATTTTGGGGGCGTTTTTTACAATTCGGACGACTGATTCATGTTGACAGAGGGATGACCCTGGTTTCAACTCTACTCTCGGACATTAGATAAATAACATTATGTTAATATAAGCGTACAGAAACGTTCCTGTTGTTCCAGCAAAGATCTTATTTTCACTTTAACGAGTGCCTAGTAGGTAATGTGCAGATTATCCAGGTAATTTGAGAAATGAAACAATTTTCCGCACGTTAACGGATCACCCTAGTTAATCTGCACAATACCTAGATAATCTGTAGAATAACTGATTTCTGCACTTTAGCGGTAACATATACAGTAGGTTAAATGGCCTACTGTATACAGATCACAAGGTCTCAGAACATCTGTGATATTTCAAATTTTTGATACCCATAAGGTTCCCACTTGACAGTTGGGGTGGCTCAGTCGGTAGCATGCCAGACTCGTTTCAATTCCCACTGTTGAGATTTATCTCTGAAATCTGCCCTCAATCATTAGGGGACATAGTACATTTATGGGAAAATTCGAATCTCACCATTTTGTGGTATGGAAACTGCAAGACTTGGACATAGTACATTTATGGGAAAATTCGAATCTCACCATTTTGTGGTATGGAAACTGCAAGACTTGAGACTGCAGTTTATGTTTCGACACACTAATAACCTACAATTCAAAAATTTGCAAAAATGGTTTAGTGTTGTTTCTACACATATGTTTTAAGAATGTGTCTGAATTTTTTTACTGATCTAAGTCCAAATAACTAAATTAAGCCTCGATGCCTTACGATTTGGGGTTCGAAAGTTTTGAGGTCAAATTTATCTATAATAAGCATTTCTATACTAGATTGATAGTTAAACTATCGGTAAAAACGTTCCTGTAATGTTTGAGATGTAGTGTGTTGGGTATTGTGCATCCTTATGCAAATTTCACTTGGACATTTTTTACTCTAATTTTTCTGTGTAAAGCCGCGACGGAAGAATTCTAAAAACTGCCCTGGGGTAAATAATAAATTCCCCTTCAAGCAGCTGCTTGCCACAGAGGTTTGACAGGCCCCTTTGTTTATATGCCATAATAGTTACATGAAGTACAGTGGTTTCCATAAATTAAGGAAAACTAGAGTGGTTAGCACGCTTGGCTACTGATCTAAGGGACCTGGGTTCGAGCCCTGGATTTGGCATGGATGTGTGTGTCGATTTTCTGCTGAGGTCCTGCCATCCTCAGATCTACTGTGGCATATAAACTGACACTCCTGTCAGACCTCTGGCAAGCAGCTGCTTGAGGGGGAATTTATATTAATTTTTTTAGTTTGAGAAGGCATAAAATATTTCACACTAGAAACTTTTTGTCAAAAAATAACAGGAACTTGTCCAAAAATGAGGTAGAATGCAATGGGCAAAGTTCTTTAATAAAGAGTAGTCACCCTTACAGCAATGCAGGCACGACAGACAGTGATGTTTCCGCTGTTTATGATGTGAATCAGCTCAGAGGGCGTAACGACCATTGTACCTTTAAAGCAGTAATAAGCTCCCCCTTTATTTCAGGTGGCGGGTTGCAGGCAACAACATGTCTCCCTAGAGCATCCCACACATGTTCAATCGGAGTTAGGTCGGGAGATCTAGCTGTGGCCACTCATGCATATAATGGCTCTTGAAGGTTTTGTTCCACCAGTCGAGCTCTGTGTGAACGAGCATTATCGTCTTGTATGATGAATGTTTCACCTATTGCATCAACGTAGGGGCGTGCATAAGGCTCCAGAATGTTATCTTTATAGACCTTTGAGCATTGAGGTCCCCACTTGTCAACACAGGTCTGTGCATCCACCTAAGGAAATGCCACCCCAAACACGCTACCTCCGCTGTAACTGTTTGACAGATGTTACTGGGATGATAGCGGGTACCTCATTCTCCATATCATTGTCTGTAATCACTGCAAGCAATATTTGGACTCCTCTGTGAAGAGTACGGACCTCCATTGTTCTGTCCAGTTAACGTGCGTGCCCAATTCAACCGCTCTCTACTGTGACGTGAAGGGTATGCAAATTACTGCCCTTCTAGCGTAAGACCTTCCTCATCAAGCCTTCTACGTACAGTAGAAGCTGATACAATCCTCCCAGTGACTGCTGCAAAGGAGGGAGTAGACGTCCTGCTCCATGCTGTTGATCGCAGATATTGGTCTTGTACAGTGGTCGCAACTCTAGCCCTTCCAAGCTAAGAAATTGATTCCAGTCTGTGGACCACAGAGGGACTCGCATTCAGCCATGTCTGACTGACTTTGGCTTGCTTTGAGCCAGCCAATAGCTCTCCGCAGTTCATTTGGCAAATGTGTTGAGGTCATTCCTACAAAATGGTTATTTCGAATTTCTTTACTCACACAAAATAACGATCCACTCTAAAACCCGTTTTTATGCCGCTATCCGATTACGAAAATTGACGCAACCTAGACTAATTTGCGTACGATATGCTGACCCGGCATTACTGGTTACATGAACAAGTTTGGTGAGGATCGCACAATTTTTTGGCGAATTATCGCGATTTTTCCTTAATTTATGGAAACCAGTGTAAATAGCTAAAGTCATTCTTTTGGCGACACTTTTCTGAAATAGTCCTTTACTACAGCATCCTTGGTAAAAGTTTTTTTTTTTATTATTATATAACTTGAAATTCAATTTAAACAAGTGCTTAACACTCAACCTTTGACGAAAGAATTGTAAAAAGTACAAATTGTCGTGACATCTAAACTACAGACAGGTCACAAACAGGCCGTGAATACGGACTAGGCCTGGGGCCTCCAAAATCTATTACATTTTTTTCTGCCTTTTTTTAACTACAAATTCTAACTAAACTCTAAAACCTGTTGAGACATTTAGTTTAGAATAGTCTCGAACATTTGTTATAGTGTAAAAGTATAGAGAACTGTAATATCCACCCACAGAACTAATGTAATGAGAACATTGGTAAGCTAAGATGAACAGTGTTCGCACAATGGTTTAATTTAAATATTTAAAAAAATTCGTGACACAGTAAAACTTGAAATGCATTTCTTTGAGGCTCAGCTATTGCGTACAGCCTGACTGCACATCTGCTAAAAAGACTTGGAAGCCTCCCATGGAAAACCTGCATTCTATGGTTTCATTTTTCTGTGAATATAAAGGAATGTAGAGATTTCTGTAAAGTGGGTGCTCATATTCCCTTTCTGCCTTTGGCTGGAATGAATCTGCTTCGCGACGTTCATATACAGGGTGAATCTGAAAAAGTGGGCAAAACTTTACGGGGTGGTAGAACGCAGCTATACGAGCAATATTCGTCATAGAATGTATGGTCGGAACGCAAGTGGTGATAAGTTAAGAGGTAGTTTTCCACTGTCACATTTAAAGAATGAACACAAGAAGGAGAGGAGATACTCTGTGCCTCACTTGCATTCTCGTCAGCCGCACCGTACACAAAGTGCATATCCGCCATTTCATGGTTAGTATAACCAGCCATCCTCTCGGCAATCCACGGTAGAAATGCCGTTGGGTGCGAGGACCGACCCTTTTATACCATTTCCAACGCCACCTAGCGGCTCGCTGTTTGCGTTCCGCCCATACTTTCTATGACGAATATTGCTCGTATAGCTGCGTTCTACCACCCCGTAAAGTTTTGCCCACTTTTTCAGATTCACCCTGTATAAAAACTCTAATTCTGCTATGGCAGGGGTGCACAAACTCTAGCCTAGGTGAAAATATGTTATGAATGCTGCATCAATGCTTATTATTAATGCTGAACGGAAATTTCAAATAGATATATAATATTTTCAATGTACATTTTATTCATACTAGAGATTTCTTCGGAATCTATCCCGCTTTTTTCCAAAGTTATATTTACGCGGCGATTTCCTGCAAGCTATCTACCTTGTAAATCGACGGATGACTGCATTTAACAATGCCAGTCACAAAAATTGACTTCAGAAGTTAATTGAAATTTAGTAAGAAGTATTATGTCGAAGTGTTTAATAAAATAAATATGTATTTTAGTAGTTTGTGTAAAGAATTCTTCCACTATTTATCTTTTTATATGTTAAGACGCATTGTTGTTGTTGAATATTCAAACTTCCATAACTCATTAAATAAAAAAAACCTCAAGCAGCTGCTTGCCACAGAGTCTTACAGGAATACTGAACGAATATTGTTGAAAAATCACGATATTTTGATTGACAGCTTTATTTGCTTTCGCATTTTTCAAAACAAAAAACTTCGAAGTTATAGAACTTCGATGTTAGCTTCCCATTGACATAACAGAGTTGTTCCTTGATTTATGGAAACCAGTGTAGTTGAAGCAACATGGAGGCATAATGTACAACATTAGGCATATTATGGTGCTGTACGAATTTCATAAGAGGACATTCCAAATGTTTATACAAATGATACTTTAAACAAAACGCCTCCAGTATCATTTAATTTGGACCTGATAGGAAAACCTGGTCTGATTTCAAGCATCATAAATTATAGCTAATTAACTACACATTCGTTTTTTACTGAATAAAAGAAATAGTACTTTAAAATAAGGACATTCTTTTATAGTGACCCTGTGTTGCTGGGAATATACGATCGGTTTAGAGCCACAATGGGCGTGTCGGTCGCAAAAACTAAGGGATATGGGAGTTTGATTTTGAGAGGCCCTACCTACTCTGCTAGTGGCCGCCATTTTGATGGCAGGAAACTCGCTCTCGCAAACAATTCCCATTTATTGAACTAGTTTACGTAATATTTAACGTTGCAATTAAATATATATCATGGCAGTAAATCTGCATAACAATGGACAAAACGAGTATTTTTTTATTTTCATTTTAAAAGATTTCTTATTGCTTTTTTGAACTTTGACTGAATTATGGGAATCAAAACGATTCGTAATTTTCCGTTTTATTAGGCACAAAGTTGGCAGCTTTACACTGACAACTTTAAAAGGAAGCAAAAAGATGTACTTCTACAATATAATTGCATTCGTTTCGAAATACTCTCAAAACGAGACCGTAAGTTATGCCATATGATGACTAATTGTTTCTTCTCTTCAGTGAAATTGGGGAAAAGAAATCAGTTATCAGTTAGGAAAAGTGGACTTTTACGCAGCACAGTATAAAAACATATATCGCTTCCTTTCACAGTTCGTTTGGAGCAATTAATCAAAGCTAAAGATTTTGTCATAGCTGTTATATCGTATTGTGATAAAGCAAAACTTGAACGATACTAATATAAGATTTGCAAAATCTAATCTGAATATGAAGAAAATATTTACTGAAGAACCGCCATTTTGGTGTCAAACTGGGCTCACGGTTATCAAAATTTGGTTCCAAGCTGGCAGCAGGAGAGTGCTGGTGGTGCACTATCCAGTTCCCTGATATGGGAATTATCCATACCCAGCTAGCGCTGTGTAACATCTTGCATAAATGTAAAATCAGAGAATGGCAGCAAAAGAAAATTACATCCGACGCTTTTTACTTTTAAGCTCAACAACAGTGCTAAAAACCTGCTCAAAATTCAACTTCGGCGTGGGTTTGGGCTCAGAATTCAAATTCCTATTTTCTCTCCTAATCACAAAAAAACTTCTAAAAAATTTTCCATTTTATTTCTAATTTCACCTTTATAATCTCTAGTATTTTGAAATGAACAACATTCAGCTTTCGATTATTTTTAGCATTTCAACCAATTATTTGTAGCATTTTTAGACTTTCTCGAAACAGCTGTCCAGGGGGTCCTCTCCCTCCTACCTTTTATCTCGTGGGTTGCTTTTGACGATAACCTCACCATTTAGCCCATTGTGTGTCCCACAAGTTTTCTATGGGATTCAAATCCAGGGATTTGGCAGGCCAGTCGAGATATTCAAAGGCTTTAGAATGCTCATCGTACCAATCCAACATACTTCAAGCCCTGTGCATGCACCAGTTGTCGTCTTGGAAGACTGGGGTATCTTTCTGGTGCTCATTGTGGAGATGCTGCACAAAAGGTAACATGTGGTCGTCTAGTAGTTCCACATAGCCCTGATTCAAGTGTAATGTCATCGCAACCAAAAAACCCCTTTCCTCGTATGTGAAACACCCCTAGAACATCACAGAGCCTCCAGCTTGAACAGAACCTTGCACAGTCTGCATGGAAAGGCTTCATGTGGCTTACAATGTACCCGTCGCCTCGTTTCATTCGAGTACAAGCAAAAATGTCTCATCCAACCAGATCACATGCTTTCCAGTCTTTGTGGCGCCGTGCCCACTGTAGCCATGCAGCCTTATATAGAGCTGTTAACATGGGTCTCTTCAGCGGTGCTCTGCTCCAGATATCCATGGCATGCAGTTCCCTTTGGAGTGTCGTTCGAAAACAGCTTGTTGTAGGCCTGCATTGACTGACTGGAGCAATTTCTGCCTCGTTGCAAAGCGGTTTGCCCTAATAGTGTGCAACACACTGCAGTAGTCCCTATTGGCGAGCAGTTTTTCTGCTGCAGTTCTGGTGACGATTTGTGGTAGACTGCGATGTACACTACTGCTGGAAGACCCTTTGGACAGTACGTTTTGACACACCTGCAAAGGCAGCAACTTCTTGTACACTATGTTCTTTGGCTCGGCCAAATGCAATAACACCTTTTTGCCACTCATTCACATCTTTGGCGTGACCCATGTTTCATGGAGTGACTAACATACACACACGTGGCACACAACCACTTCTTGTCACTATATGAACCCCATAGTGCATGGCACGCTATTTGTAGGACGCATTTATTACTGTGTGCCTTCTATTGCTATCGAACCGAAGTAACCCTCTTACGGCAGATGACTAATTTTTTGTCTGGTGAGCTTACATTTTTCCTGTAAAAACTAGATGGTGATAGCGCTCCTGCTATTGGTTTGAGAAAACAAATGCCACCACAGATTTCTGAAACATTCTTTAGGGGACGGTGGTTCCCCCATGGGAACCACTGTTCCAACCAACCTTCCTCCAGCCATCTCTTAGTAGTTGCGATGACCATTTAGACCACTATATGTGGCAAGCAGCTGCTTGAGGGGGGTATTTATTTTATGGAGAAAAAAAAATGCCGCTTAGAACCCAACCCAATAAAAGAAAGGTTACATATTTTTAGCTAGAGCAATTGTTTCACTTTTTCTGCGAAAAATTTACGAGAGATTTTATCTATATTTTCAGTGTGTAAAATGTTATTTTAAGTCTTTCCAGAAGGTTGTGTTATTTTTACCTCTGAGCGGGGCCTTTTTTTGCACACGATAGGCTAAATGGACCAGGTCACAAGGGCTCAGAAGTCGGGGAACATTTAGGAGACATGGAAGCCTTCCATCAAGGCCACCTAATGCGTACTCAATTTTACATGGTACGGTTAGGTTATTTTACTTCTGAGTGGCACTTTTTGCACACAATGGGCTAAATGGCCAGGTCACAAGAACCACGAAAGCTCAGAAGTTTGGGGTAGGGGACCCACTGTAGGGAGAGATGGTAGATTCCCGTCAAGACCATCCAATGTGTTATTTAACATGCACAGTATATGGCTCTCCCACACACGGACCACGGCTTAACGTCCCATCCGACGTCCATTCCAGCCTATCGGCGTATCCTACTGACCGTGGGAAGTTTTGCGGAGATAAGTCAACGCTGACACAGCTGGGACTCGAACCTGGGAACTAGATTACGAGCCTGACGCGCTACCAACTGAGCCACCCCCGCCCCTCAAAATGTATGAGTAAAGGCCCGAAATGTAATGAAAATGACACGGATTTTACCATTCTTAAAAACTAATTTGGCTTCTTTCCAATTAAAATTGTTGTTAAAAGAGCAAAAGCACATTAAAAGACTTCAATGCCCAATGGAAAGCCTCGAATTCCCCCCCCCCCCCCCTGAAGTACAAGAAGAAATGCATCCCAGAGAAAAGCGTCCCCATCCTCTCCCCGGCAAAAAAAACAACAGAAATAAAACTCACAAAAACCAAGCTAACTATCATCACACTTTATTTTTCTCACACTCACTCCTACCACCTAGTGGCAGTACTGTACAAAGGTGATCCATTCCAGACAGCAAAAGTTTTCATATCTTAGAAGCCCAACAAATGGAGTGTGGAATGTACAGGTGACGTCACTCTGAGGTCCTGACTAGGCACATAAGGGGTAGATATGTAGCATGACTTCTCAAAAAAATAATGCTGCTAAAAACAATAAGCTCTAAATATACAAACAATGCATCATTATCATCACCTTCAACCTATGTTAACTTTCACTTTAGGAACGAAGATTTGCATTTATATATAATATATATAGTTATTTGAATTTCATAAGGCACCCTACCCACTTATATTAAAATTTTCATGGCATCTACAAAGCACAAAGGCCTGTACCTAGGTGTCAGCACACACGTTGATACTTTAGTTATAATGCTTGTATATTTTAACAGTTTAACTTTTTGAACTAAGCAATTTTAAGTACTTCACAGTTTTAGCTACAGATGGAACACGTACAAGAGTAGAGACAGACAGGTTGATATAAAGTTTGTGTTTTGAATCAGTCTACAGTTCAAATACTACCACTCTCATGCTTCATTTTCATTCCTTCTTTTGGTCTGTTTAGGAATTGCTTTACAAAGAAGACCGCTAAAGTTGCATCTTATCCATCTATCTATTATCCATCAATTATTAAAAATGGCCATAAGTGTGTCGTAGTCGACAAGATGAAGAAATACAGCGGTTTCGAAGAGGTCTTTTTATTATTGCGTAATGTGAAATATGCAAAGAAAACAAAGATTTAAAAAAAAAAGGTTCGATAATTTTTTCCCCCAAACATTTTTTTTTTCTGAGATCTACACACAGCAAACTGCACTCACGTTCTAATTGTCTATCAGCACCAATTAGTCGAATGGCATCAGAAATGATTTACGTAAACGATGCTGATTGGAGGGATGAGTTTCTATGGATACAAAACTGATCGAGGAAGAGAAATAAAAACTGAAGATGGCGTGATCTTGCAGTCTATACTATGGCAGTGAGTTAATCATAATCCAAATCCTTGGATTATTATTCCAGTTTCGTGGCAAAAGGAAATTACTGGAAATAAAAACATCTAACAATACGCACACACAAACACATGCGTCCATTCTGGTCTATGCTAAAAATGAAATACCTCTACGATAAGGCTTGCACTTCACATAAGGCACTTTAAAAAAATGAGGATTCAAACCATTTTACCGGTCCATCTCCTCCGAAGGAATGAGATGACAGCAGGTGTGTTCGAAAGGCCTATTCGATGGATTTCTTTTGGCTCATCGTGGCAGACACACCTCTTCGTTATCTCACTCTTGGTCATGTGACTGCAAAATGGAACTAATTAAAAAATATACCAACAGCGCTTAGTCGTGTGATTGTAATGCTACCTCTCTTTTTCTCTATATATATAAAACAAAAACCTGCCGAAAAATTGTGAGCCTCATAAATCATCATCGTCATCTTTTTTTTCTGTCTGAAGGGACTTAGCTCGTTTCTCCACTTCACCAACAGCAACATTGACGAGTAGTTTGAAGTAACAAAAAGGATCAGTAGTCGGCGATGGCGGAGTTGGCGGAGGTGTGTTAGATGATGATGACCAGGCCATTTTGGAAGAGGAGTCTATGAGAGGAGTGGAGTCTTCCGTATGCCAATTGCCTGTTTGGTCATAGGTTTGCTGGTGGGTGGTGTCATCATTTTGTGTGACGACCTCCTCCTCGTGGTTTGGAGAATTCATGCTGACGTCACCACTGTGGTTGCAATGGCTGACGAGCAGCGCACACCTTGCATTGTATTCTACATTCTTCAAGATAAAGTCCTCTTCTTCGTCTGTGGATGGTTTGATTCGTTGGTCTTGCTCATGTGTCATCTGCCACCTCTTGGTGAGTTTGATGGGGCCGCGGGACATCTCCTGGGAGGAGCTGAGCTGAGAAGATGAAGTGGACGTAGAGCTGACGTCAGAATCTTCGCTGTCGGCGTCGACGTCAGTGGCGCTGTCGTCGGTCAGAGACACGGGCCTCCGAGGCGAACCCATCGGTCTACTGTGATGGCTGGATTTAGCTGGCATCCCCGGAGTCAGGCAGCCATTTGTGGATCGGGAGACGTTGGTTCCACCTTTGCGGGTTATGGTATACTGAAGTGGGTCGTTGCCCTCTTTGCGGATGATGTCGGGTAGGATTCGTCGTCGGGCGTTGATGAACCAATTGCAGACTTGAAGAACACTGAGGTTCGATTCTCTGGAGAGCAGAATTTTCTCCTGGTCTGAAGGATAGGCATTGTAACGGTGCTCGTACAACCACATCCGCAAGATGCGCACAGACTCCTTGGGTAGATTGCCTCGGCGCTTGCGAGGTCCGTCCCTGGATTCTGCTCGACGATAGGGGGCGGGATCTTCACACAGATGCATCGACAATCTGTCACGAACTGGAAAAAAAAATGAATATATATATATCAATAACTCTATTTTAAAATTTAAATATTATACATATTAGTAGCAGTCAGGACCGGATCTAGGGGAGGAGGAGTAGCTTGGATTCTACCTCCTACCTTTAAGAATGCTAAAAGCTGAAACGCATGTGAAAAAAATATTAAACCTATATATTACCCGTAATTTAAAAAAAACGCTTAAGAGTGGGGAAAGAAAAGTTATAATGAAAATGGCATTCCAGTTAATTTCGGCTCGATCTGGGACAAGTTAACCAAATGACCCACACACACACACTTCACTAACTATATTAAAACTCCAAGACATTTTTTGGGGGGGCGCGGGTGGCTCAATCGGTAGCGTGCCAGGCTTGTAATCTGCGGGAGAGCCATACCCTATGTACGTTAAAGAACACACTGAATGGCCTTGACTGAGGAGGCTACCATCTGTCTCTCAACAGCTGTTCCAGTGGGTCTCCTACCCCAACCTTCTCCGAGCCTTCGGAGTCTTTGTGACTTGGCCATTTAGCCCATGATATGCAAAAAAAGTGCCGCTCAGAGTTAAAACAACAACCAATCCACTTTTTTTCCACCTAGATCCGGGCTTGTGGGCGTATTTGTTTTATTTATACAATAAAATAATAATAAGGTAAAACTGTAACACCAAATTATGTAAATGAAAAGTTCACTAAGATAAAAATCTGAAAATGGTAGATTCTCAATTACACAATTTCTGCATCATTTACTGTCATCTTCAACAATGAAGCTAGCCATAGATTTAGAACAGTCTTTAATTGATAAAACAAATTTTTAATTCGAAACTGAGTATTAAAATCGAAAATATTAACTGTACATAAGCTACACAGTGTCTAAAACTGGAAACAATATTTGGTAAACGTATTTTAACAAATTGCACTTGAATGGAAAATAATTTGCTGTTTCTTATAAATCACTATCACGGCAAAAAATTTGCATTTTTTTTTAATTTGGTATTATACATTCTCACAAACAATTATTCTTTTGCTTAAGAGAAACTAAAGTTACTTTTCCACTACAAACGTGAGAAGTGAAACCACATTATGTCAATCCAATACTCTTCTACTGCTTCTGGAATTGATAAAAAATTCAATTCCCAAAAATTCTCCAAAGTACACAGTTACACAACATTCGAACCGCCATAATTTTGGAAATAATTTTTAATCGAAAAATTCAAGTGGCTATAAAAAAAAAGTTAAACATCGCTGGAAAAGCTTACATTTTTCGCATTGTAAATTCTATCTCAAATATCAACAAAAGTGTGCTTTACAAATGATGCCATTCCCCCAAAAATATCTTTTAATTAATTCAAAAGTATGAACTTGACAGAAATCCCAGATACAAATCGCAATACTGAAAAATAAATTCTCAAATATTAATCGTCAGCATTATTTGTTAATTTTTTTCATTAATTCAAACGTTTAACCCTCGACAGATGGCAGCACTCATATCGTACACGTCTGTTGCCAATCTGAGAGAAGAATGTGTATTCTGGTCGTATTTACATCGCGACTTTGAGCAACGACTGTTTCTGGGTCAACGCAGCGGCCGTGAAGGCTGCCTGACGGATGCAGCAGACACCCCTGAGAGCGTTCCGATTCGGTGCACACAACTGTCGACTGTAATTGGCCCTGAGAAGACCTGGTCCGCAAACTTGACTTGGCCGTTGTGTGGCCTCTCACTGGATCTGGTTATATATCTTCAACCTTACACTTTCTTCGTTACGGAATCTATCGTGTAAAGATCGCAAAAATATTCTCGTATGCAAATGAACACAGAAAAGAGTGAAAAAGGGTGTCACAGATAACAAACTAGATTGTCTGAAAGGGAAAGGTTAATAAATGTAGGTATAATCTTATCTGATCCATTGCAAAACAAAAGCTTGTGACAGACCAAAGACGGCTTGGGTGGAGTTGTCTCAGCCATAGCAAGTGTCAACTGTCAAATATGAATTATTTTACACTTGAGCCTTAATATAAATATTTTAGGATCTCAAAATCTTTTTCTTCCAGGGTTGGTAGAGCTAATTAGAAGTTAATATCACTCTAGCTAGCATATCAAGCAAAAACCATAATATGGTATTTGCTTGATATGCTGATTACCGCACGAAAAAGTGAATTAAGCAACTGCTTTCTTTAGAGGCCTTACAGGAGCCTGTCGATATAAATATGCCATAGAGAAGATCTGAGTTGGGTTGTTTTACCTCTGAGATGCGCTTTTTTGGCACATAATGGGCTAAATGGCCGGGTCACGAGGATTCCAAGGTGGAAGTGGGGACTTATTGGACAGCAGACACATGTAAGCTCGAGTTAAGGACTTTCAGTCAAATTGTTCGGAGATACTTATTAACGCTGTAACAGTTGGGACTCGAACCAGGAAACTGCATATTATAGACCTGGCGCGCTACCGACTCAGCAATAAGAGAACATCAATCATTTTCCCTGGGCTCGAACCCGGGTCCATTTAATCAGCAACCAAGACTGCTAACCACTCGATAACCACACTAAGATCTCTTGATAGTTGTCAATATTATAATATTGTTTCCGTTTTTCAGTGAGGATTACTGAGCAAACATTGCGATATCTTATACCAGAAACATGTCGGGTGCTGTTGTGTTGCCCTGCTACCACAGTAGAAAACAAAAGAAAGAAACACAAGATGATCGTTCTCACGGACTAAGTATTTTACTCCTTGCAGCCATGGCCGAGTGGTTAGCGCGCTTGGCTACTGATCTAAGGAACCTGGGTTCGAGCCCCGGGTAAGTCATGGATGTTTGTGTTGTTTTTCTGCTGAGGTCCTGCCATCCTCTCAGACCTTCTATTATGGCATATAAACTGACAGGCTCCTGTCAGACCTCTGTAAATATGATTTATAGATGGAGAATTAGTACTCTCATTGCCTCTCATTGCTTCCAAAGAACCAGGGCTGGAAATAGGAGAGGAGGGGAAGGCGGTGGACGCCATTCCCTAGTTACAGAGTATTTTTTTCCCCATATATATACCGCCCATGCTCTCAGACTTTCTACTTTGGCGTATAAACCGACAGGCTCTTGTCAGACCTCTGTGGCAAGCAGCTGCTTGAGTGGGTATTTATTATTTTACATATTTAACAACAGGAAATAGATCCACTATATATATGTGTGTGTTTACTCCTTTATAACATTTTCGGCCATAATTCCAGGGCGTTTAAACAGAATTTTAATGCATTGTTTAACGTCACTATATCACCACCTATGGAGGATTCATTGATTCTGGAGAGTCCACCTAGTTCTGATAATCAATTTCCATTCCTGCAAGGGGGGGGGGGGGGATGACTCAGTCGGTAGCGCACCAGGCTCGTAATCTACAGTTTCCAGGTTCGAGTCCCAGCTGGATCAGCGTTGAGATTTATCTCAGCAAAACTCCCCGTCCTGCCCATGGTCAGTAGGGGACACCGATGGGCTTGGAAAGGCCGCCGTCCATCGGATGGGGCGTTAAGCCGTGGCCCTGTATGCGGGAGAGCCATAACCTATGCACGTTGAAGAACACGCTGGATGGCCTTGACGGGAGGTTACCACCTGTCTCTCAACAGCCGTTCAAATGGGTCCCCTCCCCCAACCTTCTCTGAGCCTTCGGGGTCCTTGTGATCTGACCATTTAGTCCATTGTGTGCAAAAAAGTGCCACTCAGAGGTAAAATAACCAACCAATCCCTGCAAAGGACGCATCACCACTTTTGTTTCTATTAATCGTAAAAAGGAGCCTTTTCTTTTGTGGAACTTCCTTCCCGCCCTTCTGTCGGCATTATTTTAGCGGCACCAACGAAACACAAAAAGCTCCGAAACATAAATCAGAAGCGCACATGATGTAGTTAAGATGATGATCATCGCTTGCCAAAGCCATGCTGACACATATTCTCACTGTCAAATGCCAGCTTCACCACTTCCTTCGCTCTACACTACGCCTCTCAGAGCAATCAGTAAGACCCATTAGTTCCACAAGCTTGGTCAAGCCAGCTAGGCCTAGCTTCTTGCTATTGTAGTCGTGTTTTTAAAAACACGACTGGATACTTTCTAAAGGCTATAAGATGTAGTAGTGCCTGTGTGACTAGCTTCTGGAATATCGGTGGCCAACTCTTTTACCTTCCCACGAGTGTTTGCAGACTGTCTCTCCCACCCAAAAGCTCGTAATAACGTCCTCCAAATTCGCTCCTTCACTTTCTTCTCAACTGTACTTAGATAAGCCACGCCAATTACCTTATTTCTTTTGTCGCATTCAGATCAGGAATGAATTTAGCCCAAAGGGAAAGATTTTTTTTTTGGGTGAAGATGAAAGGGACAATAGAGACCATTTTTATTATTATTTTCTTGGCTTTGTGTTTACTTCGTAGCTGGTAGATGAAATGATTACAAAGAAAATGTTCCCATTGGACGTCAAAAAAGATCCTAAAAAGACAAAAGTTTCGGTTTCCGTTACTCCGTGAGAAACGTCCTTAGGTGACGTCACAGTTGAGCACGTGGAGTGTGACCGTAATAACACTGCATGGTGGGCTGGGTTGTATTACCTCTGACGGCACTTTTTGCATAAAGTGGGTTAAATGGCCAGGGTTGGGTTGTTTTACCTCTGAGCGCACTTTTTTTGCACACCATGGGCTAAGTGGCCAGGTCACAAGGACCCCGAAGGCTCAGAGAAAGTTGGGGGAGGGGACCCACTGGACAGCTGTTGGGAGACAGATGATAGCCTCCCGTCAAGTCCATCCAGCGTGTTCTTTAACGTGCACATGGTATGTCTCTCCCGAACACGAAACAACGGCTCAACATCCCATCCTACGGACGGCGGTCTTTCCAAGCCCATCAATGTCCCCTACTGACTGTGGGCAGGGCGGAGAGTTTTGCGGATATAAATTTCAACGCTGCCCAGCTGGGACTAACCTAAGAACTACAGATTACGAGTCTGGCGCGCTACCGACTGAGCCGCCCCCACAACTACGAGACTTTCTGCATCGGTCTGACAGGAACGAGAAAGAAATTCAATTTAATTTGAATAACTCTTGCTACAAAAAAAAAGACTGGATTACCTCGATCAGATACGGATTGTGACCATTTACCAACAGAGAATTCGGGTAAATGGGACAGTATCCCGCGAGTTCCGTGTGGCGCGACACACCAAAGTTTATGGGCTTGACTTTGACAGATATAGGCACAAGAACGAGTTTTTGTTTTGGAATCCGCCAACAATTTCCGCTCCAAAAAAAAAAGGCATAACAGCAGTGAAAATTATTTATGGAAGCAGTTTTCCTCTTTATATTTTGATTGAACAAAAATTTTTTTGCAATAACATAAAAATAGAAAACTACTGACGTTAAAGTCAAGGTATTTTCATAAAAAAATAGAAACATGTTACATTTATCAGAATAGTGTTGGAATCCATTAATCCGCTCTACTTTTCGAAATTGCGTCCACCATTCGACGAGGGATGACAAGTTGGATAATATAAGGGCACGGGAGCAGATTAATAAGAGCCCCCCCCCCCCCCCTCTCCTCGTGCATGCGCAACTTATGAACTCTTTAAGAAGGGATAGATGCATACTTGAATACATTGTCAAATATGTAATGTAGATGTCAATTCAGGATAAAAGGTACAAAAATAAATATTTAAGTACATTTAAGTTCTTGAAAAAAGGAAACCTTAAGGCTCAGACTCCCGACCTGTTCTATGGTAGTTACGCTCCTGGCTAATAACCTGATGTACTCGGGTTCGACTCCCTACTTTTTTTTAAAAAGTCTTCAAGCAGCTGCTTGCCACAGAAGTCTGACAGGAGCCTGTCATTTTGATACGCCATAGTATAAGGTCTGATGTAGTGTAGATATTTTCATCGCTAACCTTGTTTCTGTCCTCATTAAGGAAGGTGACCAGTCTGTCGGTTGGGTTGTTTTACCTCTCAGAGGCACTTTTTTGCACACCATGGGCGAAATGGCCAGATCACAAGGACCACGAAGGCTCAGAGAAGATTGGGAGAGGGGAACCACTGAAACAACTATTGGGAGACAGATTGTAGCCTCCCGTGAAGGCCATCCAGCGTGTTCTTTAACGTGCACAAGATATGGCCGTCTCGCACATGGGGCCCACAGCTTAACGTCCCATCCGACTGACGGTGGCCTTTCCAAGCCCATCGGTGTCCCCTACTGACCGTGCACAGGGCGGGGAGTTTTGTGGAGATAAATCTCAACGATGACCCAGCTGGGACTCGAACCTGGGAAATGCAGATTAGGAGCCTGGTGCGCTAATGACTGAGCCACCCCCGCCACTTGCACACAATGGACTAAATGGCCAGGTCACAAGGACCCCGACAGTGGGGACCCACTGGATAGTTGTTGGGAGATTGATGGTAGCCTCCCGCAAAGACCATCCAGCGTGTTCTTTACCGTACACACAAGTAAGCATCTCCCGCAGACACAGCCTAACCGACGGACTGCTGTCTTTCCAAACCCATCAGTGTCCCCTAATGACCGTGGGCAGGGAATTTTGCAGTGATAAATCTCAACGCTGTCCCAGCTAGGTGTCGAACATGGGAATAAAAACAATAATTCTGATCAAGCTAATTAATTCCCGTTATTCGCTCCTCTGTCTTCCTCACTTGGCAACTTTCAAATCCCAAAGCGTTCCTATTATTAAAACCCAGAATATCGTAACTGCAGCTACTGTCAAAGAAAAAAGGATCCTATTTCCTTTTCTTCATCACGCACGCACGGCGACGGTTAAAATCTTTATTTCGCAAACGTGTTTTGGCATCATTCTCTTGGAGCTACGATCCTACAGACATCACGTGCAAGTCCATCTGCAGCGGAGCGTGCTAGACAAGAAGCCGCCATTATTACGCCCAAAAAGAGAGAGAGATATAGCATAGCCAGCGCCATCTTCCGGCTGGAAGTTGCGGTTGGTCAGTCTAGCCTGTAACAGTTTTCTCAATTGACTCTCTCAGATATTTTCACATACGGGAGAGCCTCTCTCGCTGCCTAGCGATACGTGAAACGCATATATCGCGAGAGCTGGTGGCTCTCAAGTCTCAGCAGATACAAGGGCGTGACTCGATCTGAGGTTCATGCACCTGTAAAGAAAAATATAATGACGGAACTAAGGTGTGGTACATCCACATTGTAGAGATCGCAATTTGTTTGGTATATTGTCGGTTTCGTCTGACCACTTCGCTAGTGGTAGAGTTTCTCTCGATTTTTCTGATAAGCAAATCTGTCAGTTTATGCGAATGCAGCCAAACAACAACGCCTATTAGTCGACAGCAGTGGTGGTTGGCAGGCCGTGCAAAGGAGGGTGTGGTCTGACGGCTTGACCTTCAAAATCTGCCATCCTGTTAAAGATGGACGCCGTCGAATGACGTCACGATAACGTGCCGAACTTGTTCTTTTTTACTTCCTGTGCATTTCTTATTCAGAATCCGTGCTTTAAAATATGTTTCTAATCAGGACCAAACAGCGTTGATGGCCTTGGGATTGGTAAATTTCGAAACTTGCATCGGGGAAAGGGCATTTTTTTTTTAAATTGATGATTTGGGGTTTAGACTCGCCAAATTTTGATATAAATCGTAGAGATAACGCATCATACTCTAGTGCAGTGGTTCTCAACCTTTTACGCTTCACGTACACCCTGGAAATGTGTATGTAACTGGCGTACCCCTTGTATAGATAGATAAAACTATAGTTATAGTAAAACAATGGGAATAAAATAAAACATATATATCAGTGGTTCTCAACCTTCTATGCTTCGCGTACCCCCTGGAAATGTGTATGTAACTGGCGTACCCCTTGTATAGATAGATAAAACTATAGTTATAGTACAACAATGGGAATAAAATAAAAATATATATCAGTGGTTCTCAACCTTTTATGCTTCACGTACCCCCTGGAAATGTGTACGTAACTGGCGTACCCCTTGTATAGATAGATAAAGCTATAGTTATAGTATAACAATGGGAATAAAATGAAACATATATATCAGTCGTTCTCAACCTTTTATGCTTCACGTACCCCCTGGAAATGTGTACGTAACTGGCGTACCCCTTGTATAGATAGATAAAGCTATAGTTATAGTATAACAATGGGAATAAAATAAAACATATATATCAGTCGTTCTCAACCTTTTATGCTTCACGTACACCCTGGAAATGTGTATGTAACTGGCGTACCCCTTGTATAGATAGATAAAGCTATAGTTATAGTATAACAATGGGAATAAAATAAAACATATATATATATCAGTGGTTCTCAACTTTTTATGCTTCACGTACCCCCTTGCAAATGCGTATGTAACTGGCGTACCCCTTGTATAGATAAACTACATAGTATAACAATGGGAATAAAATAAAACGTATATATAACTACACATTAAATTTTGTATTCGTAAATTACATATATCGATAAACACAAAAAATGACAAACAATTTAACAAATTTTATAAAATTATAAACATTTTACTGGGTAATCAGTGAAACATCTCTCACGACGTACCCCAAAAAATTTTACCGCGCACCACACGTTGAGAACCCCTACTCTAGTGGCTTATTATTTCTGCAAACTATTTTGCTTTCTTATTTATAACCTACTTGAAAAATCATTCACAAGAAGCATTTTCTGTATTTCATTAAACTTCCCATCTCTTTTTCAAAAACATAAATGCGCTTACTTTGTCGTCTGTCTGTCCGCAATTTTAAGAGATAATTGGAAAACTTTTTTAGTTGGATTGGTACTAATGAAATATAATCCGCATTTTTTTAAAACCTTGAGTAGTTTTAATTTGCATGGTTATAGGTCACATTATATATATATATAGGTTGGGTTGTTTTACCTCTGAGCGGCACTTTTTTGCACACCATGGGCTAAATGGCCAGGTCACATGGACCCCGAAGGCTCAGAGAAGGTTGGGGGAGGGGACCCACTGGAACAGCTGTTGGGGACAGATGGTAGCCTCCCGTCAAGGCCATCCAGCGTGTTCTTTAACGTGGACAGGGTATGGCTCTCCCGCAGACGGTGCCACGGCTTAACGTCCTATCCGACGGACGGTGGCCTTTCCAAGCCCATCGGTGTCCCCTACTGACCGTGGGCAGGGCGGGGAATTTTTGCGGACATAAATCTCAACGTTGACCCAGCTGGGACACTAACCTGGGAACTACAGATTACGAGTCTGGCGCGCTACCGACTGAGCCACCCCCGCCCCCATTATATATATAATATATAAAATATATAATGTGAGTACGGAAACGGCAAAACTTTTAACGAATGTTGCAACTGATCTGTTTATGGCAGATTTTTCGTTGCTAGTGTGTCAATGATAAAAAAAAAACTTACGCCGTGGTCTAGTGGTTAGTGTGCTTAGTTATTGATCAAAGCGGACCTGGGTTCGAGCCCCAAGTAAGGCCTGGATGTTTATCTTTCTGCTCAAGTCTCGCCTTTCTCACAGATCATCTCTATGGCGTATTAAACTGGCAGGCTCCTGTGGCAAGCAACAGCTTGAGAGGTTTTCCTCCCCCCATAGTAAACTGATTTAAATATACACGTTTCTATAAATTAAAGAAAACCCTATGTCCCTATGTTAAGTGAATGGGAAGCTAACGTCAAAGCTCTACAACTTCTAAAATAAATTTTTTTTCTATTTTGAAAAATGTGATTGCAGATAAAGATCTCAATAAAATAAATCAATATTCGATTTCCAACAATATTCATTCAATATTTAATGAGTTATGGAAGTTTGAATACTTAACAACAGCAACCAAAAAGGAACGTAAGCATATTTGACTAAAACATTCATAATTTAAACATAGACGATGATCACAGCATTACCTGCTGACTTTAAAAAAAAAATACCCCCTCAAGCGGCTGCTTGCCACAGAGGTCTGACAGGAGCCTGTCAGTTTATATGCCACAGTAGAAGATCAATAAATATTTCGTGGAAAAAATTTATTGATTTATCAACATCCATATCAACATCCAAAAGTTGGCAGGCAACACTGTGATTGACATATACAAAACTGAAGAATAGTGAAAGAATTTCAACTGGTAGTTACGTATGTTGGAAAATATGGTAATTTTAAAATATTCTCAATTATTTTAATAAAATCCTTATGAATAAATAAAGCTATTTATTTCAAAATCAATTAAAATAAAATTAAATTTTAAAACAAAACCACCCTAAAGACAATATAAATATACAACTCTAAATATGATTATTAATAATATTTTACTAATAATTAAAATGCAAATTAACCGTTTAAATTCTACAGCCATATTTGTATGATTTGATTAATTCATGATTTGGATTCTTGGAGGCGCTGTACTTTGTAAGTTTGAGAAAAAAAAATACGAGTGCTACCACCTGCTCTTCAAAAATGAATTTACTCAATTTATTTTTTAAACTCAGCACAGAAAGAGCTAAGAAAAGTGTTTTATTTATAAACATGTACTACAAAGCTAAGGAGAGAGAAAAATCAGAAAATATCACGAATCCCCCCCCCCACACACACGATCAGAAACCGTAGTTGATGCATTCGACGTCATGCCAAAATTCATACAGATGAATAGATATTAAATCTTTTAAATCTCTTAACTAAAACTTTTACATACCGAATACTTGAATTTCTGACTCAAAATATTTACTCCAGTAGTCATAGTAACTTTCATTTTTAAGCTATCACCAATTTGTACAATAAAATAAAGACCGAACTGCGGCAGACGTACGCCGAGATTTAATACGGGATAAAACATTCTTTCACTAGATGGAGCTGTTAATCGCGACAGTTGCCACTGCCAAATCTGTTGAAGCTAAACTTTAAATAAACAAGAAAATCTAGCGACCTTACCTAGGCCGTAGTAACTCGTTTTGCTTGTTGTTAAGAGTTCAAACGCGACCAGATGGAAAACGGCTCGAGCGTTGTGAACATTACTAGGTTTCTTAAACGAAAAATAACAAATCAATGATTTTGTTTCATCACGACAATAAATGTGAAAACTTTAACGAACCTCACACAGCTTCCTGAGTGGCTAAAAGAGTACAGACAACACACATGCGCGCGAATGCAACTATTACGCAACAAAGGAAGGAGTACTTGCTCGGAATGCAGAAGTTAGATGTAGACAACCCCACCCGGCGGCAATTGGCTCTCTTGTCTCTCGCTGCTGCGCATTTTCTCGCGCTCGCTGTTCATGAAAGAGGAGCGGTCCAGATGTGTGGGTTTCGGTTTCCGGGTTATCCAATGCGGAGAGTTTTCTGTTCAATTGACAATCTGTTGAAGTATGTCTTCCTTCTATTTTCAGGCCAACATCGCAGATGGGACTGAATGGGGGTCCATTTGATGTAATTAAATGAGAGATACTAATTAACATAAGTTAATTGATGACGGTTGGCGAAAAAAATAATGACAATAGTGGATCGTTAGGTCTATTGGACATTTTATTTTAACGATAGGTCTTTAATTTCTATCGGAACTTTTTCGTATCGAATTTTTTTTCCTCCGATGGTTTAGACTGTTTAATTTCTGACTGGTAGTTTTGGTCCCACGATGGGTTTCGTTTGTTTTTTTTTTACCTTTGCGCGACATTTTTTTTCCCCACACCATGGGCTAAATGAACAGGTCACAAAGACCCCGAGTGCTCAGAGAAAGTTGGGGGGAAGGAAACCCATTGCTATTAGGAGACAGATGGAAGTCTCCAATCAAGGCCATCCATCGTGTTCTTTCAAGTGCACAGAGTGTGGCTCTCCCACACACGGAGCCATGGCTTTACGTCCCATCCAACGGACGGCGGTCTTTCCAATACCATTGGTGTCCCCCTACTGAACGAGGGCAATTCAAATTTATTTTCAATAAGTATTATCTATAATTATATTACATAAAAAATCCCACTAAGCCGAAGCTTATCAGCGGGAATGTACATATGTGTTTTTACAGATATGATCTAGATTGCCTCAGTAGTACAAAAAATGAAGGAGAGAAAAAAAGGAATAAACGAGAAAGAAAACCGACAAAAAGATGAAAGTTTCCAAATAAAAATATCACTTTTTCATCAACCACTGATATAATTTATCTTTAACATCACAATTTTTTTTTAAGTTAACTATTTCTCTAGGAAGCAAGTTAAATAGGTAGGGAATTTGATATTCTTTGGAATTTCGTCCGTAATTATTATAAAATTTTGGTTGTTTCAAAAAACCCATAGCCTTTTTTCTAGTAAACTTATTGTGGCAAATATTTTGCTTATAGGTATCATCAAAGAAGTTATTGATAACAGAAACAAACACATATAAACTTTCAATAGGTAAAATTTTGAACAAACTGACTGAATATATCATCTTTCGTTGTAAGGGAATATTTAACTTCTGTATTACACAATCCTTTTAGCAGACTAAATTGTATTCTTTTAATTTTATTTAATTCTGTCTTATAGGCTGTTCCATAAACTGTTATCCCATACCTAATTATAGATTCAAAAAGTGCTTTATATACTAAATGTAATAACGTGTGGCAATCCCGGTATTCCGCAATACAGAGACTGCACTACACCTTGAGGGAGTTGCCACGAAACCACAATCCACTAGCCAGGGTGCTTTCTTAGATCTTGCCTTACTGCGGGAGAACACCTATGGAAGAGAGAGACCTTACTTTTGGAAACAGGTCTGCCTGATGATATAATCATTGAGGTGCAATGAGGGGCTATTTTTGAATTTAGAAACTTGACTAGGAAAAAAAGGTGTCTAAGTCGGTAGCGCGCCAGGCTCGTAATCTACACTTTCCAGGTTCGAGTCCCAGTTGGGTCAGCGTTGAGATTTATCACCGCAAAACTTCCGGCCCTCTCCACTGTCAGTAGGGGACACCGACGGTTTTGGAAAGGCCGCCGTCCGTCTGATGGAACGTTAACCTTAATAAAACTACCCCTTATGTGAGAGAGCTATATCCTGTGCATGGTTAAAGAACAAGCTGGATGGCCTTGACGGGACGCCACCATCTGTTTAAACCTGGCTATCACCAGTCCAATGGGTCACCTTTCCACAACCATCTCTGAGCTCTTGGGATCCTTGCACAGTAGCCATTTTAGCCCATTGTGTAAATCCCATCACCCTCCCGACAATAAATATTTTCTTGCTAAGTGTCTGCCTGTTTCTAAATAAATTCTTTTACCTTTTCAGAAATATTTTCTTCCTCAATTTCCTGGTAAAACCGTGACATCGTTACCTGAATCAACAACTAAATTTCCCAACTAACACGTACCGGGATTTTTCCAAAACACTATCTTTTCATTTCAACTTTCTTCTCTGCAAAGCTTCCACTCTGACCTCCCTTTCACACTCATCAGAAAGAAGTTTCGCGAAAAATCTCGGTCCCACTGAAAAAGCCAAAAGCGATCTGCAGATTGACAACTTAATTAGCTTGGAGGCCAGATGCGTCCGTTTCCGCTGGCAGATGTTGATTGTGGGCAATGGCTTCTGTTCATGGCACACACGGAACAGCAGCAGCATCGCTCGTAACCTCTTTAAAGCTCTCCTCTTCCGTTATGTTGCAATCCCGACTCTCCAACACTTCCATCTTTCAAACTCGGATTATTTCGTACTCACCATCAACACACGAAGGTCACCATTTAGAAACTCCCGACAATTTTTCTTTTCAGAATCCCTGCAGACAATCTTGAAAGTGTTTTTTTTTAAAGAATAGAAAAGGATTTTAGAAATGTCACATTTTGGTGTTTTCTAGGGTTGGGTTGTTTTACCTCTGAGCGGCACTTTTTTGCACACCATGGGCTAATGGCCAGGTCACATGGACCCCGAAGGCTCAGAGAAGGTTGGGGAAGGGGACCCACTGGAACAGCTGTTGGGAGACAGATGGTAGCCTCCCGTCAAGGCCATCCAGCGTTTTCTTTAATGTGCACAATGTATGGCTCTCCCGCACATGGGGCCACGGGTTAACGTCCCATCCGACGGACGGCGGCCTTTCCAAGCCCATCGGTGTCCCCTACTGACCGTGGGCAGGGCGGGGAATTTTGCGGAGATAAATCTCAACGCTGACCCAGCTGGGACTCGAACCTGGGAACTACAGATTACGAGCCTGGCGCGCTACCGACTGAGTTAGGTTGGGTTGTTTTACCTCTGAGCGGCACTTTTTTGCACACCATGGGCTAAATGGTCAGGTCACATGGACCCCGAAGGCTCAGAGAAGGTTGGGGGAGGGGACCCACTGGAACAGCTGTTGGGAGACAGATGGTAGCCTCCCGTCAAGGCCATCCAGCGTGTTCTTTAATGTGCACAATGTATGGCTCTCCCGCACACGGGGCCACGGCTTAACGTCCCATCCGACGGACGGCGGCCTTTCCAAGCCCATCGGTGTCCCCTACTGACCGTGGGCAGGGCGGGGAATTTTGCGGAGATAAATCTCAACGCTGACCCAGCTGGGACTCGAACCTGGGAACTACAGATTACGAGCCTGGCGCGCTACCGACTGAGCCACCCCCGCCCCCATCAGCACACGAAGGTCACCATTTAGAAACTCCCGACAATTTTTCTTTTCGGAATCCCTGCAGACAATCTTGAAAGTGTTTTTTTTTAAAGAATAGAAAAGGATTTTAGAAATGTCACATTTTGGTGTTTTCTAGGACTGGTTAGAATTGTTTTACTCAAGTACATTTTTTCTTCTTTCTGTGGCAACGTTGTCCCTCAAGAATGAGGCCACAAACCTCGATGGTGAGCTGGTGAGGCCTCTGAAATGGTGAGGCTACAAGATCTTATCGGCACAGAAAAGGGTTAGTCCTAACGTAACTAATCAGAATCAAATTCAAAAAAGAAGCCACGAAACTTTAAAAAATAAAATTGGAAATCCTCTAGTGCACCTGATCTCTTTGACAATTATATTTGTGGTATATTAGCTTTTAGTTATTCTTGACCCTTAACAATTGAGTAAACGAAAACTGAGAACAACGAAGAAACCTGTGAAATTTCAAAAACTCTTCGCTGATGTCTCTCTATCATGAAACCCGTCAATCCAAAACACCATGACGAAAAGATAGTGATGTTTATGAAAATGCGACGCCGATTAGCGGTTGAGCAGCAGCTATCGCGTGCTCGTAACCGTCGCCGAGAAAGAGGGTCGATTCTTTTTAATATTTCCATGGCAAATTGCGTCTGCTGGAAATAAGTGTTAGCGAAGACTGTTTGAAATCGGTTTTAAAACGCATAGATAAGGATGTTAGCAACATTGTAACCAACGCTCACGAACTGTAAAAGGAAAGAGATAGTTTAATGATCGTAAATAAAGTAGATTATATATCATTTCAGGATTTTTTTTTGAGAAGTGGGGGTGTCACATGCATCCAATACATATGGAAACAACTACGTTTTGAAAGAAAAAAGTGTAAACGTCTTCAAGAGTTTATCTAAATATCTGACAACGAAACGTGTTCAGGGTTGTTTTACCTCTGAGCGGCACGTTTTTGCACACCATGGGTAAATGGCCAGGTCACAAGGACCCCGAAGGCTCAGAGAAGGTTGGGGGGAGGGGACTCATTGGAACAGCTGTTGGGAGACAGATGGTAGCCTCCCGTCAAGGCCATCCAGCGTGTTCTTTAACGTGCACAGGGTATGGCTCTCCCACACACGGAGCCACGACTTTACGTCCCACCCGACGGACGGCGACCTTTACAAGCCCATCAGTGTCCTTTACTGACCGTGGGCAGGGCGGGAAAATTTGCGGAGATAAATCTCAACGCTGACCCAGCTGGGACTCGAACCTGAGAACTACAGATTACGCGCCTGGCGCGTTATCGACTGAGCCACCCCCGCCCCAATGGGGGAGGGGACCCACTGAAACAGCTGTTGGGAGGCAGATGGCAGCCTCTCGTCAAGGCCATCCAGTGTGTTCTTTAATGTGCACATGGTATGACTCTCCCGCACAAGGAGCCACAGCTTTACGTCCCATCCGACGGACGGCGGGCCTTTCCAAGCCCATCGGTGTCCCCTACTGACCGTGGGCAAGGAGGGGGTTTTGCGGTGATAAATCTCAACACTGACCCAGATGGGACTCGAACCTAGGAACTGCAGATTATGAGCCTGGCGCGTTGCCGACTGAGTCACCACCACCCACGTGTTTAGGGGAAAGAGGGCGTATAGCAAATTCTGAGGTACCTTTTTTAAATCAACTTTTGCACACAACAAGCGGGGGCTCGGTCGGTAGCGCGCAAGTCTCGTAAATCTGAAGTTCCCAGGTTCGAGTCCCAGCTGGACCAGAGTTGAAATTTATCTCCACAAAATTCCCCGTCCTGCCCAAGATCAGTAGGAGACACCGATGGGCTTGGAAAGACCACCGTCCGTCGGATGGGACATTAAGCCGCGGTCCGTGTGCGGGAGAGCCATATCCTATGTACGTTAAAGAACATTCTGGATGGCCTTGACGGGAGGCTACCATCTCTCTCCTAACAACTGTTCCAGTGGGCCCTCTCCTCCAGCATTCTCTGATCCTTCGGGGTCCTTGTGACCTGACCATTTAGAACATTGCGAGCAAAAAATTGCCGATCAGAGGTGAAACAACGCAACACTGATTGAGAAATTTAAATCAAAAATAATGCCAGTTCAAAGAACCTTAAAAATATTTTTTTTTCTCTTCTCTGTCTTGGCTATTAAACATTCTCAAAGCACTAAAACACACATTAACATAGTTTAACATTTTCAGAAATTGTTTGCACAAAGAATGAATTTTTTTAAGCATTTTTCGCTTTGTGTCAATCGGTTTTAAGCTTATGGCAATCCCATTTCTTCCTTACAAAGCTACGGGGAACTGGCAACAAGAAAGATGTCACTGACGTCAACAGCTGAATTCTTATTATTCCACAGCTTTTGCTCGTAAGTGAACACTGTTGGTGGAAGGAACTAGCAAAGACGCACTATTCAAACATCAGAAAAACAATTTGTCGTTAGCTGAGTGGCTTGTTCCACATTCAAGTACTTTCCTACGACAAAAAGGAACGATGGAATGTAACAATAAAAAAAAAAATTCCAGACACCTTCGAGGAGGCTGATTAAATTACAGTCGCCTGTATCAGACAAAAATGGCCTCCATAATCCTTTCGTGTATTGTTCCGTATTTGAGAGAAGAGGAAAAAAGAGAGGCACCATTACCGGAGGACATGAAGAATGAGGCACTGAGGCAGGATGTGGTTAAAGTAGTGATGGAGCGCGTCTCTCTGTCTCCGGTGTGCGCATGCGCAGAGGAAAAGAGAACGCGGATTGGAGGCGCCAACCCCTCCCCCTTAATACATACACTCTTTGGACGCTGCCAAAAAAAGTGCGATTTAGCGTTACGAACTTCACCAGACTTCTCCGTCGTTTAGCAAACAAGACCATTACCAACAAAGGAGGTGGCCCCACAGCAAACTGGGGCGTGTGCTGTTACTGCAAATATTGGTTTTATTTCCATGAAAGAAGCTTTAGAAAATAATTCTTGGTGAAAGAAGGCTGTAAAAAAACACCTAGCAAAGTTGGGGGTGGGTTACATAATGATACTTGTTAAAAAGTAACTTTGACGACATAATTCTCGGTAGAAGGGAGCTTTCAAAAATAACACTTGGTAAAAGGGTTTTTTTCAGCTGTTTTTGGTTTGTTTTACCTCCCAGAGTCACTTTTTTTGCACACAGTGGGCTAAATGGCCAGGTCACAAGGACCCCAAGAGTTCAGAGAAGGTTGGGGGAAAGGGACCCACTGGACAGCTATTAGGAGACAGATGGTAGCCTCCCGTCAAGGCCATCCAGCGTGTTCTGTAACGTGCAAAAGGGTATGACTCTACCGCACACGAGGCCACGCCTTAACGTCCCACCCAACGGACGGCGACCTTTCCAATCCCATCGGTGTCCCCTACTGACCGTGAGCAGGACGGGGAGTTTTGTGGAGATAAACCTCAACGCTGACCCAGCTGGGACTCGAACCCGAGAACTGCCGATTAGGAGCCTGGCGCTACCGACCGAGCCACCCTCGTCCCCGTGTTTTTTTTTAGAAATATCACTTGGTAAGGATGCTTTAAAAAATAACACTTGGTAAAAGGAGGCTTTAGAAAATAATTCGTGGTAAAAAGTGCTTTAGAGACTAACACTTGAAAAAGCACTTGAACAAATATGCAATTATTGCACACGCCTCGCTTGTTGTCGTGCCACCTGCGTTGTTATTAATGGTTTTGGTTTGCAAGACGACAGAAATTTTTAGAAATGCTATTAAAGCGAAATCGCTCAAATCGCCTTGTGTGTGGCCGTGTCGGTCTTTTCCTCTCTTGACAGAGAAAAAAGTTAGGGAAGGCGTCAACAACTTTAATGGTCATTTAAAAAGACGAGGAGGAGTTAGTTGCAAAAATAGATGCTTCTAAAGTCAATGCACGGATGTTTGTAAATAGCTTTGAGCTTTGGTGTTAATCATTGCAAGAGTTGTGTTGTTTTACCTCTGAGAGGGGGGCGGGGGTGGCTTAGTCGGTAGCGCGCCAGGCTCGTAATCTGTAGTTCCCAGGTTCGAGTCCCAGCTGGGTCAGCGTTGAGATTTATCTCCGCAAAATTCCCCGCCCTGTCCACGGTCAGTAGGGGACACCGATGGGCTTTGGAAAGGAAGCCGTCCGTCGGATGGGACGTTAAGCCGTGGCCCTGTGTGCGGGAGAGCCATACCCTGTGCACGTTAAAGAACACGCTGGATGGCCTTGACGAGAGGCTACCATCTGTCTCCCAGCAGCTGTTCTAGTGGGTCCCCTCCCCCAACCTTCTCTGAGCCTTCGGGGTCCATGTGACCTGGCCATTTAGCCCATGGTGTGCAAAAAAGTGCCGCTCAGAGGTAAAACAACCCAACCCTCTGAGAGGCACGTTTTTTGCACACCATGGGCTAAATGGCCAGGTCACAAGGACCCCGAAGGCTCAGAGAAGGTTGGGGAAGGGGACCCACTGGAACAGCTGTTGGGAGACAGATGGTAGCCTCCCGTCAAGACCATCCAGTGTGTTCTTTAACGTTGGGTTGTTTTACCTCTGAGCGGCATTTTTTTTTGCACACAATGGGTTAAATGGCCAGGTCACAAGGACTCCGAAGGCTCAGAGAAGGTTGGGGGAGGGACCCAACTGGAACAGCTATTGGGAGACAGATGGTAGCCTCTCGTCAAGGCCATCCAGCGTGTTCTTTAACGTGCACAGGGTATGGCTCTCCCGCACACGGAGAAACGGCTTAAAGTCCCATCCGACGGACGGTGGCCTTTCCAAGCCCACCGGTGTCCCCTTCTGACCGTGGGCAGGGCGGGGAGTTTTGCGATTTCGGATTCGGAGGGTCCTTTGAGGTCAATGGTCAAATATAGATCTATCAAAGCTAGAAAACTAAAAGTTGGTTCCTGGGTGTATTTTTGGGTCGTAGATTTCGAAAATGTTCAATTTTGGTTGCGATAGGTCCTTCCAGGTCAAATTCCTATGCACCGGCTTTGGAGAGCTAAAAATCGTTGAATAGGGCTATTTTCAGCAGAACTCAGAAATGAGAGGAATTTTTCAGATCCGATGTCACATTCAAGGTCAAATAGGGGGTACGATGAAATACGATCAATTTTTGTTAATGCCATACGATCAAAATTCCTTTTGTGACAAATAACAAAAGGAAAAAAAAGTATGATCCGAGTTCTTCTTGAAAGCACTAAGTCATCGCTGATACTCTGTCACCATTCGGTTACTTATGAACTATACATTTAAAAAAAAGTAGTTTGTATTTTTGTTCCTGCAATGGTAATTACGGCCGAAAAAAACGTGTCGCTAGGTGGCAGTCACGCTCTTATTTATAAACATGCACTTTGAGATACTATGGCAACCGGCCACAAACGGAATACCTACACTTTCTTTTGCATTCAGGAAAAACATGACACAGCTTCGAAGTCGAAAAGTGTCAGTTTTCTGTGTTCCTTACAAAATCAGTTGCATTGGTTACGACCAACGACAGAATCACGTGCAGCCTTTCTGTCTAACGATGTCACGAGAAAGATTAAAATTGCATCATGGGCAGACGTTTTTGCACACCAAACGGAATCCCTTCCTCTCCCGTATAATATTAGTCTAAAAGGAGGTCTCAGAGAAGGTTGGGGAGAGGGAACCCACTGGACAGATGTTAGGAGACAAATGGAAACCTCCTTTCAAGGCTATCCAGCGTGTTCTTTATAGCGCATAAGGTATGGCTCTTCCGCACACGTGGGCATTAAGTCCCATCCGACGGACGGCGGCCTTTCCAAGTCCATCGGTGTCCCTTACTGACCGATGGCAGACGGGGAGAGTTGCGGTGATAAATCTCAACGCTGGCTCAGGTGGGACTGGAATCTGGGAACTGCGGGTTGGGTTGTTTTACCTCTGAGCGACACTTTTTTGCACACCATGGCCTAAATGGCCAGGTCACATGAACCCCGAAGGCTCAGAGAAGGTTGAGGAAGGGGACCCACTGGAACAGCTGTTGGGAGACAGATGGTAGCCTCCCGTCAAGGTCATCCAGCGTGTTCTTTAACGTGCACAGGGTATGGCTCTCCCGCACACGGGGCCACGGCTTAACGTCCCGTCCGACGGACGGCGGCCTTTCCAAGCCCATCAGTGTCCCCTACTGACCGTGGGTAGGGCGGGGAATTTTGCGGAGTTAAATCTCAACGCTGACCCAGCTGGGACTCGAACCTGGGAACTGCAGATTACGAGCCTGGCGCGCTACCGACTGAGCCATCCCAGCCCCGTGGGAACTGCGGATCACGAGCTTGGTGCGGTATCAACTGAGCTGTCCCTCCCTCAATTCTCGTGTGCGGGAGAGCCATACCCTGCGCACGTTAAAGAACACGCTGGATGGCCTTGACGGGAGGTTACCATTTGTCTCCCAACAGCTGTTCCAGTGAGTCCACTCCCCCAACCTTCCGAGTCTTCGGAGTCCTTGTGACCTGGCCATTTAGCACATTGTGTGCAAAAAAGTGCCGCTCAGAGGTAAAACAACCCAACCTCCCTCAATTGGGTGACTCTACGTGGCCTAGCGGTTACTAGATTTCGTTTAAACAGTATTTAATATTTTTTTTTAAAGGGAATGAGAGACAACCCTACACAAAGGACGGAGATAATCTAGGAGCTCTGTTGAGCTTGTCCTGGTTTCTCATACAACATACAAATGCATGCCCGCTATTTTAGTAGTCAGGTACGCTACCCACTATACCAGGTATGGACTGAAATCGATCCCTCAAGCTAGGGGGTTTCCATTACGGCGCCTTCCTACTAAAAATTTTTATATTTATTTACCGTAAAAAATAGAAGAATGTTGTTAACACGCTAAGTAACAGTTAATTTAGTTTCAGTTATTTACTACCGATGGTACTCAGTTTATTGCTTTATATTCAAACGTAAATAAAAATTTAGTAGCCCTCTAAAGAAATCCTAAATTAAAAGTAGCTCCAGGAATTAAAGATTAATTAATTGCACTACTGCCTTAAGAGATTAACCGTTCAAATTTTATGGATGACACACTGAAATTAGGCACACTATCTTCGCCCAGCAAAACGTAAGACTCAAATTATGTAGTTCAGCCTAATTTGATCAATATTTATATTAATAAGTAATTTTCATTTTGCCGAACCTGGCAACACGAATTAACCCAGCAACTCACGCCTGAAAAGATTCTAAGGTGAGGAATACATTAGATGTTTCTGATTAAAGTAATTTGGCAGCAGAAGGTAGAAATTGCTTCGCATATTAATGACAGCTGGTGAACAAAACAGCGCCTGCCTTTACAACAAAGAAATAACAGAGGCCTAAGAGCTTTTTCTTTTGGTGTCAGGAAACCTCTTCTTTTGAAACCATAATGTAGAACTTTGCAGCTATTATAGATCAGTTTAAAATAGGTCAGAGGTGGCATGCAAAGGCTTTAAAAAAGATCGCAGACATTACGTAATCATTAAAACTGATTTAAAATAGATCACAGACGACTTTTAAGATTTTAAATAGATCACAGACCAGACGTAAGATTCGAAATAGATCGCAGACGATATTTTTGATGCAAATATGCAACCGTTAAAACTGATTACAGACACTAAGCAAAGAGTTGAATCGGAGAGCGAACCATATAAGGCTTTGGGTGCATCATGTAATATTGAAATATATCGGACACTAGACGTAAGGGGGCGGGGGTGGCTCAGTCGGTAGCGCGCCAGGCTCGTAATCTGTAGTTCCCAGGTTCGAGTCCCAGCTGGGTCAGCGTTGAGATTTATCTCCGCAAAATTCCCCGCCTTGCCCACGGTCAGTAGGGGACACCAATGGGCTTGGAAAGGCCGCCGTCCGTCGGATGGGACGTTAAGCCGTTGTCCCCTGTGTGGGAGAGCCATACCCTGTGCACGTTAAAGAACACGCTGGGTGGCCTTGACGGGAGGCTACCATCTGTCTCCCAACAGCTGTTCCAGTGGGTCCCCTCCCCCAACCTTCTCTGAGACTTCGGGGTCCTTTGACCTCGCCATTTAGCCCATGGTGTGTAAAAAAGTGCCGCTCAGAGGTAAAACAACCCACAACCCTTCACTTCAGGGTCGTGGTACCACACTTCCATGACACTTTCTATCATTTTGGTTTTCTTCGTGCAATCATAGATATGCGCGCTTTAATAAAGGCCCACAAATTTTCAATGGGGTTTAGGTCGGGTGAATTTCCTGGCCACTCCAATACCTTCAAATGTTGCTGGGTAAAGAAGCTCTTAGCAAGCTTAGAATTGTGGCATGGAGCCAGATCCTGTTGAAATACCTCATCGCCGTTAGGAAACAGCTTCTGCAGTGTTGCGACCATTTTCGCCTCCAGGACGCCTATGTACTTTTTGCTATCCATCATTCCTTCAATGGGGTGAAGCGTCTGTGGCCCGGAAGCTGTGAAACATCCCCAAAGCACGACCTTGGGTGGGTGTTTGGGGATTGCTGGATGTGGCTGGATCGAAGAGGTTCTCCAGGCGAGCAGCAGACGAAATTTGACCTGTAGCCATGCACCTCAAAGTGGGTTTCGTCGGAAAATATCACTTTTTCCCAATTCTTCACATCCAGTCTCGATGTTTCTTTGCCCAGGATAGCCTTTGAGGGCTCGTGCCTACTAGGCGGGCTCAGACCGTTCAGCAGAGCCCTCAAACTGCTCACCCAGAGCACCTGAGGTTGAGGCCTCGGACACTCACCATCCAACCGGCATCGTCGGCCTTGGCTATGTCCAACCGGGAGACCATTCCGGTCAGCACAGCCTTCAACCGGGTTGCTGGGCCCTAGGCCCCCCCACCACGACAAGGTGATCCCCTAATGGGGGGGGAGGGGCGAAGAAGACCAGTGGAGACATCAAATCTCCCTTTTGATGTCTCCACTGGTCTTCTTCAGCCCCCCCCCCCCCCAATAGGGGACCTTGTCGTGGTGGGGGGGCCTAGGGTCCAGCAACCCAGTCGAAGGCTGTGCTGACCGGAATGGTCCCCCGGTTGGATATAGCCAAGGCCAACCGAGGCCGACGATGCCGCTGACTGGTCGGAAGGCCGGTTGGATGGTGACGGTGTCCGAGGCCTCAACCTCAGGTGCTCTGGGTGAGCAGTTCGAGGGCTCTGCTGAACGGTCTGAGCCCGCCTAGTAGGCTCGAGCCCTCAAAAAAGTCTGGGTCTTACTAAGAGTCTCCACCCCGGGAGCCGATCGAACTTGGATCTATACAGTATATCCTTGTTCGTGGCTAACCGGGGAACAGACTAAAGTTAGATTTCCTCCGGTGGTCAGCTTTCCTTCTATAGGACTGCTGCCATGTGAGGCTGGGGTTGAGGTGCGCCTATAGGGCGTATTCTTTGCCCCCGGCTCTAGATAAGCACGGCTTTTCGAAACTGGTAGTGCTGTACAAGCGGAATCAGGAATTGCCGTGGTTGCGTAACATCGCAACAAAAGAGAACGAATGGTCTTCTTCGGGTCTACGATACTAATTCTTCGAATTAGACTATCATCTCTAGGGGTGGTTTTCCCTTTTCTTCCACAATGTCCTTTACGGGACGTGTCCACGGACTAACTAATTCGCACAGTACTTGTCCCAACTAATTCGCACAGTACTGTATTTTGGCAAAGTGTATTATATCTTGTTATCGACGGCGAAAAAAAAAAAAAACTGCCAGTCCTATTTATCATACATAAATTGGACGCCGTTGTCTTTTCTTTGTGCGGGTCATCTGATTTGCATACAAATAAGATGCAAAGCGGAAAGCAAAGACCAAGAAAATCAGATCATGAAATGGGCCATTTCCTATTTGCATCAAGTGCTACGGTTTCCTAAGGGGATTAAGGTTGGATGTGCTTGATACACTGTGGATGTTGGGCGGGGTAGCTCAGTCGGTAGCGCGCCAGGTTCGTAATCTGTAGTTCCCAGGTTCGAGTCCCAGCTGGGTCAGCGTTGAGATTTATCTCCGCAAAAATTCCCCGCCCTGCCCACGGTCAGTAGGGGACACCGATGGGCTTGGAAATGCCGCCGTCCGTCGGATGGGACGTTAAGCCGTGGCCCCGTGTGCGGGAGAGCTATACCCTGTGTACGTTAAAGAACACGCTGGATGGCCTTGATGGGAGGCTACCATCTGTCTCCCAACAGCTGTTCCAGTGGGTCCCCTTCCCCAACCTTCTCTGAGCCTTCGGGTTCCATGTGACCTGGCCATTTAGCCCATGGTGTGCAAAAAAGTGCCGCTCAGAGGTAAAACAACCCAACAACAACACTGTGCATGTTTATTAGATGCGAATCTACTGATCGAAAATTTAGTAGGATTGTTTTACCTCTGAGCGGCACTTTTTTTGCACACCATGGGTTAAATGGTCAGGTCACATGGACCCCGAAGGCTCAGAGAAGGTTAGGGGAGGGGACCCTTTTGGGAGACAGATGGTAGCTTCCCGTCAAGGCCATCCAGCGTGTTCTTTAACGTGCACAGGGCATGGTTCTGCCGCACACGGAGCCACAGCTTAACGTCCCACCCGATGGACGGCGGCCTTTCCAACCCCATCGGTGTCCCCTACTGACCGTGGGCAGGGCGGGGAATTTTGCGGAGATAAATCTCAACGCTGACCCAGCTGGGACTCGAACCTGGGAACTACAGATTACGAGCCTGGCGCGCTACCGACTGCCCCCCCCCCCCCGGAAATTTTATTTTAATATGAATCACAGTGCTTTCGCTCAAAAAAGGTGTCATCAATGGACCTGAAAAAGCAGTCTTCTTCCAGATGGGAAGTTAAGACACGACCCCTTGTCTAGGATAGCTACACCCTTTGCACGTAAAGAACACGCCGGATAGTCATGGCGTCAGCTTTCTCCTAATAAATGTTCAGAAGGTTTCCTCTCCCTAGAGAAAGCTCTGAGCCCTCGGGTTCCTTGTGAGCTGGCCATTTAGTCCATTGCGTGCAAAAAATTGTTGCTCGCATAATTTATTGAATACCTAGCGCAAAAAAAAACTAACCAAATATCACGATTCATTTAAATAGGTCTAAATCCTGAACTAAAACGGTGGGGATGGCTCAGTCGGTAGCGCGCTAGGCTCGTAATATGCAGTTCCCAGGTTCGAGTCCCAGCTGGGTCTTTATCTCCGCAAACTGCCCATGGTCTGTAGGGGACATCGATGGGTTTGGAAAGGCCGTCGGATGGGACGTTAAGTCGTGACCCGGTGTGCGGGAGAGTCATACCCTGTACACGTTAAAGAACACGATGGATAGTCTTGACGGGAGGTTACCATCTGTCTCCCAACAACTGTTCCAGTGGGTCCCCTCCCCCAACCTTCTTTGAGCCTTCGGGGTCCTTGTGACCTGGTCATTTTAGCCCATGGTGTGCAAAAAAAAAGTGCCGCTCAGAGGTAAAGCAACCCAACCCAACTTGACGGGAGGTTACCATCTGTCTCCCAACAACTGTTCCAGTGGGTCCCCTCCCCCAACCTTCTTTGAGCCTTCGGGTCTTTGTGACCTGGCCATTTTAGCCCATGGTGTGCAAAAAAAAGTGCCGCTCAGAGGTAAAAAAACCAACCCTAGACTAAAACCCAATCAACCGAGACATAAAATACAACGTCAATCTCTCCCAGCCCATCAGGATTCTATTACCAGTGAAATGTAAAGAGCCCTTCCTAAACCTTTCCCACAATGCCTTTCTGGCCAGTAGTTGACGCATAAATTCCCGTCCCGAAGCTCCCAACACAGAAATGTCAGCGGCTCATGGCAAAGCGCCAAAAACGTGCAGCCGTTCTTGTTCACTGCCGGTTCACGTGAAACCTGACGTCACACATTCGCGAGCTGCTTCCCGCCAGAAATATGCCCACTCAGCAGCAATGCCTTCCCCCCGTTCTATGTCAACCTTACAACCGACCGCGATATTTAGTAACCGTTGGCTGTAATCTGAAAGTCACTGTAAAATGTCATTCGCCGGTATGCAGTATAATAATGCATAAACTAAAACTATCAATAAGGTTTCTCATATGTACGGGAACGGTTGAAATTTCACGCCCATTCGAAACGAGAGCTGCTTTATTAATTTATTTGATCCACGATCTCTCACTCAGCATGGCTGTCATTCAGAAAATGCGTGTGGAATCCAGTATTTGGGTTGGTTTGTTTTTACCTCTGAGCGTCACTTTTTTGCACACCATGGGCTAAATGGACAGGTCACAAGGACCCAGTTGGCTCAGAGAAGATTGTGGGAGGAGACCCACTGGAACAGCTGTTGGGAGACAGATGGTAGCCTCCCGCCAAGGCCATCCAGCGTGTTCTTTAACGTGCACATGGTATGGCTCTCCCGCACACGGGGTTGGGCTGTTTTACCTCTGAGCGGCACTTTTTTACACACCATGGGCTAAATGGCCAGGTCACAAGGACCCCGAAGTCTCAGAGAAGGTTGGGTGAGGGGACCCACTGGAACAGCTGTTGGGAGACAGATGGTAGCCTCCCGTCAAGGCCATCCAGCGTGTTTTTAATGTGCACAGGGCATGGCTTACATGCACACGGGACCACGGCATAATGTCCCATCCGACGGACGGCGGTCTTTCCAAGTCCATCGGTGTCCCCTATTGACCGCGGGCAGGGTGGGGAATTTTGCGGATATAAATCTTGACGCTGACCCAGTTGGGACTCTAATCTTGGAACTGCAGATTAAGAGCCTGGCGCGCTATCGACTGAGCCATACTAAAAGAATAATAATAAAAAAAAGAAATAAATAAATACTGTTAAAAAAATAAAGACGAGATTGATATAGATTTGATTGAGATCGTTAAATATTCCTCGGCCCCATTTTCTTACACAACTCTTTATTTTATAAAAGTTGCAGATCTTCGAAAATGGCGTTCCATTAACATAAAATGAGTCATGATTCAATAATCACTCAGTGTAGGTTATAAGACAATAATTTGCATTAATAAAAACGCTTATTTATTTAGCTCTCTTAACTCAACGATTCCATTTTAAAAATAATACATTATGCTAGATAAAGACAAAATAATAATCGCGTGTCCTAAAATTTGATGCTTTGCTCAATTTTCTATTATTATTCAGCCAGACGATAACTATTATGCAGCTTTCTTATTGCTGCCGAGTGGTGTCGCTGGCGACAGCCGTCCTGCGCTACTGCCAGATCCACAAAAATAGCACTTTCTGGCAGGAAGGCGTTTGGCGCGGCGGCCGAGACAGACTCCTATTTATCGACCTAAGGGTCTGACTCAGACAGATTGGTAACAAATTGCAGTATCAAGAGTGTCTTCTGTCTTGGGAGTAGAGGATCATTAAGTATGCATGCCTGTAAAGTACGTAATTAAATTCAAATATAAAAATAAAGATTTGACTTGCGCTAACCCAAAACATTTTGACAATCAAGAACAGTAGTCTTATCGTTTTGATTCATCACTGCAAAGGAATTTCACATCATTTTTACAATGGTTACTTTATGTATGACACGACAAATTGCTAATTTAAGTAGGAATATGTACGTTACAATATTATTTGCCTAGAGGAATATTTACTACTATTTGAAGTTAATATTTTTTTTCTTTACAACAATCATTCAGAATTTGTATTAAAAAAAACTACCGACACAAGGATCAAACACAATCCGACACAAGTCACAAGGATCCCGATGGCTCAGAGAAGGTTGGGGGAGGGGACCCACTGGAACAGCTGTTGGGAGACAGATGGTAGCCTCCCGTCAAGGCCATCCAGTGTGTTCTTTAAACATGCACAGGGTATGGCTCTCCCGCACACGGGGCCACGGCTTAACGTCCCATCCGACGGACGGCGGCCTTCCCAAGCCCATCGGTGTCCCCTACTGACCGTGGGCAGGGCGGGGAATTTTGAGGAGATAAATCTCAACGCTGACCCCGCTGGGACTCGAACCTGGGATTACGAGCCTGGCGCGCTACCGACTGAGCCACCCCCGCCCCTAAAGAAATAGGTGCGTCACTTTTCTTGTGTTGTCTTTCTACTGAGGTCTCAATATTTACTCTATGGTGTATTAAACTGACTCATGTCAGAATTCTGTGGCAAACAGCTGCTAGAGGGATAACTTTTTTTTATTAAACCGAAAATCTGAACGATACCACAATCCTAGATTCCCCCCACATCTTGCCACGATCAAAAAGAGGACACAGATGGTCTTGAAGAGGCCGACGTCCATCTAAGTGGGCGTACGGTCGTGATTCCGTGTGAAAGAACTATATCTCGTGCACGTTAAAGAACATGCTGGATGGCCTTGGCGGGAGGCTACCGTCTGTCTCCCAATAGCTGTTCCATTGGGTTCCCTCCCCTAACCCAATCTTTTCGGAGCTTTTGTGGTCCTCGTGACCTGGCCATTTAGCCTAATGTGTGCAAAAAAAGTTCAAAATTGCGCCCAACAATCCAACCTCTGTGGCAAGCAGCTGCTTAAGGAGAGTTTTTTTTTAAATAAACATTTTAGATTTGAATGACATTCTATAAAATTCTTTTCCTATTCCTATATTATACCTTGTGTGCAGCAAAACGTTTTTCAAACTTAATTCCGCGAGTTTTGCCTGCTCTCCGAACCATTTACTGACAAAAAAAAGAGCCAATGGCTCAGCTGAACCAGCAGGCTATTGCTATCCCCACTTCTTCGACTCAGTTAAGCCTAATCTGCTGAGTAATGCCAGCTCAGCACGATGAGTCGAGGCGGCGGAAATCACATCTGCAACCTCTGTCAGAAGCGTCAAAGAATTATTCGGGCGGTTTACCACTCCCACCAGTCCTCTGGAAGGGGGCGTGACGAAAATGACGCTAGGGGGGGAGGGGAGGTTCGACATCATTTTACGTCTGCACACTAAAGTACACGCAACAGAATCTACTCTGTATTACATTTAGTTCACTCTTCCAAGAACGACAGATCAATATAGATGGTTGAGTGGGAATCATCTGCCTTTCCACGCGACATTAGGAGGGGAAAAAACATCATTAAGGAGATGACGAAATACCCCTGGTTAGCCAATAACCGACGAGAATGATTTTTGGTCACTGACAATGCCAGATGACTTATGAAAACGTTCGTCCATCCAGTGCAGGCCCGCCCAACGTTAATGAACAAATGGACTTTTTTTACCTCTGAGCTGCGCTTTTTTTGCACACAATGGGCTAAATTAAATGGTCACAAGGACCCCGATGGCTGGAAAAAAGGAACCCACTTGACAGTGTAGGGGACAGATAATAGTCTCTTTCCAAGGCCATCCAGCGTGTTCTTTAACGTGCATTTGGCATGACTTTCCCGCACAGTGGGGGGAGGCTCAGTCGGTAGCGCGCCAGGCTCGTAATTTGAAGTTCCAGCTGGGTCAGCGTTGAGATTTATCTCCGCAAAACTCCCCGCCCTGCCCACGGTCAGTAGCGGACACCGATGGGGTTGGAAAGGCCGCCGTCCGTCGGATGGGACGTTAATCCGAGGCTACTAATCTTTATCATTCAAATTTCTAGTCTGAATAGACTATCTGCAACATCCGTTCAAAGTTTTGGTATTATCAAACGTTATAAAAGGATAGTACCCCTTCAAGCAGTTGGGTTGTTTTACTTCTGAGCGGCACTTTTTTGCCCACCATGGGCTAAATGACCAGGTCACAAGGACCCCGAAGGCTCAGAGAAGGTTGGGGGAGGGGACCCACTGGAACAGCTGTTGGGAGACAGATGGTAGCCTCCCGTCAAGTCCATCCGGCGTTTTCTTCAACATGCACAGGGTATGGCTCTCCAGCACACGGAGCCACGGCTTAACTCCCATCCGACGGACGGCGGCCTTTCCAAGTCCGTCGGTGTCCCCTACTGACCGTGGGCAGGGCGGGGAATTTTGCGGAGATAAATCTCAACGCTGACCCAGCTGGGACTCGAACCTGGGAACTACAGATTACGAGCCTGGCGCGCTACCGACTGAGCCACCCCTCCCCTAGATGGTACAGCGACGACAAATAATAACCCGTTTAGCTAAAAGGCTTTTTACAGTAGACACAATTCATTCCTAGTAAAGCCTAACCTAGGTAGAAAGCTGGCAATCTGTTTTCACTGCACTGCATTCGATCATTGCCGTGAAGCCAGCAAACTGTTTCTTTCTCATGCAAATTTCTCGAGTGATCTCTTACTACGAATTCCACTGCATTGCTTTGTGGGTTGGGTTGTTTTACCTCTGAGCGGCACTTTTTTGCACACCATGGGCTAAATGGCCAGGTCACATGAACCCCGAAGGCTCAGAGAAGGTTGGGGGAGGGGACCCACTGGAACAGCTGTTGGGAGACAGATGGTAGCCTCCCGTCAAGGCAATCCAGCGTGTTCTTTAACGTTGGGTTGTTTTACCTCTGAGCGGCACTTTTTTGCACACCATGGGCTAAATGGCCAGGTCACATGAACCCCGAAGGCTCAGAGAAGGTTGGGGGAGGGGACCCACTGGAACAGCTGTTGGGAGACAGATGGTAGCCTCCCGTCAAGGCCATCCAGCGTGTTCTTTAACGTTGGGTTGTTTTACCTCTGAGCGGCACTTTTTTGCACACCATGGGCTAAATGGCCAGGTCACATGAACCCCGAAGGCTCAGAGAAGGTTGGGGGAGGGGACCCACTGGAACAGCTGTTGGGAGACAGATGGTAGCCTCTCGTCAAGGCCATAAAGCGTGTTCTTTAAGGTGCACAGGGTCTGGCTCTCCCGCACACGGAGCCACGGCTTAAAGTCCCATCCGACGGACGGCGGCCTTTCCAAGCCCATCGGTGTCCCCTACTGACCATGCTTTGTGCTACAAACAGCAATTCCCTTTATGTTAAGGCAGTGTAACTCTCTTATACACGATGAAACACTTTAATAAACATTTTGCAGAATAGTAAGGTTTACACTCAACAATTCAGAAATTGGGATGGGTTCGATTGTGCCCAACCCACAGATCCTCTACTTTGGCATATAAACTGACAGGCTCCTGTCCGACTTCTGTGGCAAGCATCTGCTTGAGGGGGTATTTATTTATTTTTTATTTATACATATACGATTGTAATTGACGACTGACTGACTGTTTGATTCGTAGGTTTGGGTTGGGTTGTTTTACCTCTGAGAGGGACTTTTTTGCACACCGTGCGCTAAATGGACAGGTCGCAAGGACCCCGAAGGCTCAGAGAAGGTTGGGGAAGGGGACCCACTAAAACCGCTGTTTAGGAGACAGATGGTTGAGTTGTTTTACCTCTGAGAGGCACTTTTTTACACACCATAGGCTAAATGGACAGGTCGCAAGGACCCCGAAGGCTCAGAGAAGATTGGGGAAGGGGACCCACTAAAACCGCTGTTTAGGAGACAGATGGTTGGGTTGTTTAACCTCTGAGAGACACTTTTTTGCACACCGTGGGCTAAATGGACAGGTCGCAAGGACCCCGAAGGCTCAGAGAAGGTTGGGGGAGGGAACCCACTAAAACAGCTGTTTAGGAGACAGATGGTTGGGTTGTTTTACCTCTGAGAGGCAGTTTTTTGCACAACATAGGCTAAATGGACAGGTCGCCAGGACCTTGAAGGCTCAGAGGGACCCACTGGAACAGCTGTTGGGAGACAGATGGTAGACTCCCGTCAAGGCCATACAGTGTATTCTTTAACGTGCACAGGGTATGGCTCTCCCGCATACAGGGCCACGGCTTAACGTCCCATCCGACGGACGGCGGCCTTGCCAAGCCCATCGGTGTCCCCTACTGACCGTGGGCAGGGCGGGGAATTTTTCGGAGAAAAAACTGAACGGTGACGAACCTGGGCACTACAGATTACGAGCCTGGCACGCTACCGACTGAGCAACCCCGCCCCGTTTTAAAATTGACATTTGCTGCGACTTCGTTTATTGTCATTTGTTTAGAGGAAACAAATAGAATTACTATTTACATCTATAAACAAGTTAAATTGTTAAGTTCTTAATATTCACTGAAAAGGGTTTCTCCAAAACTGCCCAACCACTTGTCACACCTCCCCTAAAAATCGGCACCTCTCACAATCCCTAATGTGGACGTATTTTTTAAAGAATTATTGAAGCAAAAAGTAATTCACAGCAGACGCCGCACTCGCATTCTTCCCTAAACTTCCCCCAAAATAGATGAAAACTAAAAAAATCTTGATAAACTTCAAAAACTACTTTTATGTTAATGAACGATTTGTTATCAAAAGTTACAGTTAACGTTTCAACTTCTATAATTCTTTATATATTCGTGTAATATATAAAATACATTATAAAATATATTATAATATATAGAATATTTATATATTCGTGTAATATATTCTTATATATTACACGAATATTACGGAAAATAGATATTTAGAAAGATTTTAAACGAGTAATTGAACTCCAATAACGTTTTTTTTTTCATATAAAAGAAGGGGGCGGGGGTGGCTCAGTCGGTAGCGCGCCAGGCTCGTAATCTGAAGTTTCCAGGTTCGAGTCCCAGCTGGGTCAGCGTTGAGATTTATCTCCGCAAAACTCCCAGCCCTGCCTACGGTCAGTAGGGGACACCGATGGGCCGTCCGTCGGATGGGACGTTAAACCGTGGCCCCGTGTGGGGGAGAACCATACCCAGTGCACATTAAAGAACACATTCGATGGCCTTGACTGGAGGCTACCATCTGTCTCGCAACAGCTGTTCCAGTGGGTCCCCTCCCCCATCCTTTTCTGAGCCTTCGTGGTCTATGTGACCTGGCCATTTAGCCCATGGTGTGCAAAAAAGTGTTGCTTAGAGGCAAAACAACCAACCAACAGCCCCCAACCTCCTCTGAGCCTTCGGGGTCCTTGTGACCTGGCCATTTAGCCCATTGTGCGCAAAAAATTGTTGCTTAGAGGCAAAACAACCAACCAACAGCCCCCAACCTCCTCTGAGCATTCGGGGTCCTTGTGACCTGGCCATTTAGCCCATTGTGTGCAAAAAAGTGCCACTCAGAAGTAAAACAACCAACCAATTAGTAAAACACCTTTCAAACGAGGTAGAAAAACCTAGTTTTTTTGTTCCAGCCCCCCCCCCCCCCTCCAGGAAAACCGGGACCTGCAGTCCTAATTACACATTTCTTAATGAGCACACATGCGTAGACGAACATGTTCTGATTATTTTGCCCAAAGCAGCTCACCTACAGGCAGACACACATTCATTTACAATCGGTTTGGCCAAGAGACATTCCTGGAATGCCGTCGGTATTTATAACTGTCCGTCTGCTGGAAACGTAGGAACGGAAACGAATTCATTTTTAATGTGTTGCACTTGATATGGAAATTTAATAGCACCGTTCTGTAAGAACGGATATTTAATATCTTGGGTTAATTACTTGACGAATGCATAAGTGATACAGGTAAATCAGTCAGACCGTTAGCCATTCCACGGCTCACCAGCAAACTGGTTGCCGTGGCGACGGCTCGCGTCAGCGCTCGAATAGTAGTAAATAAGTACACACGCGGCGGCTCCAGCATCATTAAGTACGCGCGCGCTTAACAGTTATTGGCGTAAAACTAGTTGCATTGTAACTATAAAGCATATATATATCAGGTAATTAATAAGTGCTGCATCACAGGGGCCATTGCCAGTCTATATAGGAATTAGATTGTTAAGACTCGGGTTAATTTATCCTGCTTCTATATATGTAAATGACAATGAAGTCCCAGATAATTAAATATCCTGACATATTTAGTGGCATTACGGAGAGTCGTACAGATCATATCGGTAAAACACGATGTAGTTTAATTAATGTTTAAATGGTTCTGAAGTGTGATTTCAGCTGATTACAATCGCTCAAAAAAGTATCCGAACACTATGGTTGATTACAGAATTCAGAAAAAATATCTGGAGCGTGTACAGCAACTGTACACGCTCCAGTTACCGTTCACAGCAAACTGGAGCGTGTGCAGTTACTGCATACGGTAACTGCACACGCTCAATATTTCCGTGATTGAGCCCACACGATCCAGGTTTTTGAGAGCTCACACGATCCAATGTGCTGTGAACATTAACCGCAACCGCTCCAGTTTGCTGTGAACGGTAACTGCACACGTTCCATATTCATTGCATTATATATTCATACGCATTATATATATTAAAAAAGTATCCGAACGCTAAGGTTGATTACAGAATTCAGCAAAAATATCTGGCAACGATTTTTTTTAGAAATTAGTGATCTGGCAACCTTCGTGTCACGTAACACGAAGGTTGCCAGATCACTAATTTCTTAAAAAAATCGTTGCCAGATATTTTTCCTGAATTCTGTAATCAACCATAGTGTTCGGATATTTTTTTGAGCGACTGTACATATATTTTATTATGTGTGACCCTAATCAATTTAAGAACGTATTCAACGTCCTTAAAATTCCCCCGTGGTGGAATTTAATTCTATATTCTTAAATTATTTCTTAATATAAATTTAATTCCATTAATGCCGCTCAGAGGTAAAACAACACCCCTGGTGGGGAAAACCTGTATTAAGACATCTCACAGAAAACATTCAGTCTTCCAAAGAAGAAGAAAAACTCCTCAGAAGAGCAACAGATCTTCACGCTGTCTTCTGTCACGCCGGAGCTGGCAGGCAGTGACGTAATATTCTCGTGACATTTCCGCACGCGGTTACTGAGCATTCGAGAGAGCTTTCTGGCACGCGCTGAAACAAGACCAGGTGCAGACAGACTAAATATACACACTGCCCCTGGTTGGAATCCCCCCTACTGTTCGCCATTTTTGGTTTCTCCCCTGAGGCGAACATTTCCTACCCCTACAATACAATATACACCTCTCTACCGGTGGCAACAGCTACCTCCACCAGAACAAATGGAACGTCACGAGGCAATTCCCCCCCCCCCCTTTCCTCTTTTTGACTGTCAACATTCTGTATTCTTTCGGTTTCTGCTCTTGGATTCCAAGACGTAATTAATTACGCCCGAGTATTTGTTAAGTGTGCATATATCTGTTGGCTTCAGACTAAGGTTATTCGTTTCCACGTGGGGGCGGTAGCAACGTGTGACTCGGCTCAGTCGGTAGCGAGCCACGATCGTAATCTGTAGTTCCCAGCTTCGAGTCCCAGCTGGGTCAGCGTTGAGATTTATCTCCGCAAAAGTCCCCGCCCTGCTCACGATCATTAGGGGACACCGATGGGCTTGGAAAGGCCGCCGTCCGTCGGATGGGACGTTAAGCTGTGGCCCCGTGTGTGGGAGCGTCATACCCTGCGCACGTTAAAGAACACACTGGATGGCCTTGACGGGAGGCTACCATCTGTCTCCCAACAGCTATTCCAGTGGGTCCCCTTCCCCAACTTTCTCTGAGTCTTCGGGGTCCTTGTGACCTGGCCATTTAGCCCATAGTGTACAAAAAAGTGCCGCTCAGAGGTAAAACAACCCAACGTTTCCACGTGATTCACTGTATTAACACCAGATATTTTGAAGAAGTTTTAGGAGTCACCATCTTTAGGTTAAAGATTCATCAGTGTTTTTTTTTTCCTGTTTGTGGTGTGTACTGGGCTTGGCCAAAAGTAACAGACGAAACGGGTTGGATTGTTTTACCTCTAAGAGGCACTGGTTTGTATACAATGGGATAAATGACCGCAACCCATCTCTACCCGTCGACAACGTGTCCAGAAACCAGCAAATTTGTTAATGTTCATAAAGCTCAAGCCGCTTCTCGTGTGGTAGTATTCCTACGGCTTAAAAAGTCCCGTGTACAGTCGCTCAAAAAAGTATCCGAACGCTATGGTTGATTGCAGAATTCAGAAAAAATATCTGGCAACGATTTTTTTATAGAAATTGGTGATCTGGCAACCTTCGTGTCACGTGACACGAAGGTTGCCAGATCACTAACCAGATCACCTTAGCGTTCGGATACTTTTTTAATATATATAACGCGTATGAATATATAATGCAATGAATATGGAGCGTGTGCAGTTACCGTTCACAGCAAACTGGAGCGGTTGCGGTTAATGTTCACAGCACATTGGATCGTGTGAGTTCACAAAGACCTAGATCGTGTGGGCTCACTCACAGAAATATTGAGCGTGTGCAGTTACCGTTCACAGCAAACTGGAGCGTGTGCAGTAACTGCACACGCTCCAGTTTGCTGTGAACGGTAACTGGAGCGTGTACAGTTGCTGTACACGCTCCAGATATTTTTCCTGAATTCTGTAATCACGTGACACGAAGGTTGCCAGATCACTAATTTCTAAAAAAAATCGTTACCAGATATTTTTTCTGAATTCTGTAATCAACCATGGTGTTCGGATACTTTTTTGAGCGACTGTACATTACTGTCAACTGAGTAATTGTATCCTTTTGACCCTGTTATGGCTGTGAATGCGGCAGCTCAGCGGGGGAGCTGAAAACACGAGAGATCCATCGCCACGTAACAAAACAAGTGAGCGAGTAAAGACAAACGAAGATAGAGAGATTGCGTTCCATTCTTCCTGTATGAAGAAGATAAAAGTGAGCAAACTGACGACCGAACTTTGAGTTCACGTGACAGGGCGTTTCGTTTTTGTGCAAACAAGCGGTGCTATGAAAAGCCTGGTTGAGTTTTAGGAGGATATTGGTATTCACTATAGAATGAATTGGCCTCGTTATCGTTTCAATATGCCTATGTGGAAGGGTTGGGTTGTTTTACCTCTGAGCGGCACTTTTTTTGCACACCATGGGCTAAATGGCCCGGTCACAAGGACCCCGAAGTCTCAGAGAAGGTTGGGGGAGGGGACCCACTGGAACGGCTGTTGGGAGATAGATGGTAGCCTCCCGTCAAGGCTAACCAGCGTGTTCTTTAACGTTGGGTTGTTTTACCTCTGAGCGGCACTTTTTTGCACACCATGGGCTAAATGGCCCGGTCACAAGGACCCGAAGGCTCAGAGAAGGTTGGGGGAGGGGACCCACTGGAACGCCTGTTGGGAGATAGATGGTAGCCTCCCGTCAAGGCTAACCAGCGTGTTCTTTAACGTTGGGTTGTTTTACCTCTGAGCGACACTTTTTTGCACACCATGGGCTAAATGGCCAGGTCACAAGGACCCCGAAGGCTCAGATAAGTTTGGGGGAGGGGACCCACTGGAACGGCTGTTGGGAGATAGATGGTAGCCTCCCGTCAAGGCTAACCAGCGTGTTCTTTAACGTGCACAGGGTACAGCTCTCCCGCACACGGGGCCATGGCTTACGTCCCATCCGACGGACGGCGACCTTTCCAAGCCCATCGGTGTCCCCTACTCACCGTGGGCAGGGCGAGGAATTTTGCGGAGATAAATCTCAACGCTGACCCAGCTGGGACTCGAACCTGGGAAATGCAGATTACGAGCCTGAAGCGCTACCGACTGAGCCACCTCCGCCCCCCACCAGACAGAATCCAGAAAAAATTAGGGTGGAGCCAGTGCCGCAGTCGGGGCAGAAAAACAGTTTTGGTGGTACTGGTGGGTTGTCCCAAGAGAATTTCCATTGTATCATAATATTTTCCTTTTAGGAGTCTTTAAAATGATTCTTAAAAAAATGCGTGAAATATGCACAAGTCCATTAATTTTTTGCCTGCATTATCCTTACTAGGAATCTCAAAGGGACAAATCGATCCTCTGCGAGATTTACACACAAAAGTACACTAAAAAGTCGGTCATGTGACTGATGACAAATAACAACCGAAGACAAAAATAATATAATATTAAAATATGGAAAAAAAAATCTGATTCATACTTTTTTTCTATTCCGTAATACTACCTGTCATTTTATAATGCAAATCTGCAAGATTCGCTTTACTTCAATACCCATTTACTAATAAAATTTTACAGTGCAGAAAGTTGTTTTCATTTTGTGGACAGCATTCATTCCTCTACGGAATCTAGGCCACTGCCATAAATAAACATCATAGCCTTTGGTCACTCCCCAAACTTTAGACTGACAGCAGCAGTTATATCACACACACTTCAAGTATTGCACCAAACTTTCGCTATCTCGCTATACAGCAATGGCGCTGAGATATCTCAACGAAGTCGTCTGCTTGTCGCGAGCTTATCTCGTGCATTGAGTAACAAGTGAACTCGCGATTGGTTTGTTTAGAAGAAATCCGTTATCGTTAGCGTTGCCACCCAGCTTTTGCAAGAAAGTGTCGAAAAGCGAGTATTTCTCTGATAAATCAGGAAGAAAACGTTCTCATTCCTGTTAATGATTGTCCAAAGTTTTTGCTTTAGGGAAAGTTCTCAAATATCAAAAGGAATTCTAGAAAACTTTGAGGTCTTATAATTTTAGTAATCGTGAAGAATGAAACTTCATGATAATATTCTAGCTCAATGTCACTCACCCCACATTCCAGCAAATTACAACAATGTATGCTCACAGTGTGGGTTGTTTAACCCCTGAGCACTATTTTGGATATATGGGCTAAATAGTCAGATCACAGAGGCCCCAAGGGCTTAGAGAAAGTTGGGAGGAAGGGGAATCACTGAATAGCTATTAGGAGAAAGATGGTAGCCTCCAGTCATGGCCATTCAGCACGTTCTTTAACGTGCACAGTGTATTTCGCTCCTGAACACGGGACCATAGCTTAACGTCTCGTTCGATGGACGGCGACCTTTTCAAACCCATCGGTGTCCCATACTGACAGAGGGCAGGGTGGGGGTTTTGCGGATGTTAATGTCAATGCTGGCCCAGGTGGGACTCGAATCTGGTAACTGAAGACTGAGAGCCTGACGTATTAACGGCCGAATTACCCCAGCCCGATCAATGAGAGAAATCTACAGTGTGACGGTAGAGTGTCATTGGTAAAGGGTTCAAAACATTGAAATCAATTATCAGAAAATCTTAAAACTTGACTTGATATTGAAGTTTGGATCAAAGAGTGATCTCTTTAATCGCCTGTTATGGTTTATGATATCCAAGATACCGGATTTTTATGTAAAGCAAGTGACGATCAATCTTTAACTTAAGATCTCTTCCCATTAAAAGATCTCTTAATTTAAAACTGCTCAAATATCGGTCAACTGAATTAATAATTATGTCCAATGCAAAAAACAATGAACAAAAAAATTTCATATGGATTTCAAAAATATACTACTACTCGCTAAAACCGGTATCAGTCTATATATCAAATTTCTACTCTCGACAAGCATTAGAAACTGTCGCGAAAAGCGGGACCTCATCTGCAATTAAAATATTGATTCAATGACAGTGATTTATTGATTACAAACTGTGAATTGTCACCACTTAATTCTTCATCTAATAAATAAAGGCTAAAGCTACCCATTTGTCCGCGGGTGTAGCTACCAGCACCTAAATGATAAAAAAGACGCGATTAATTCTCTTACTAACATTTTTTCCAACCCCCTTTTGTTTCGTTACCCCCAGTGGCCATGAGAAACTCAAAGTTCGCGAGATAGATGGATAGCTGCCGCGTAGGCCTCCACCAGTCACGTTCCCACGGGCGATTGCGTCACACAGATCACTAGGCCTTGGCTCTGGCAGATGTCCAATGGCAGGTCATGAGGCTCTTTTACGCGCGCTGCACTTGACAAGTCAACTAACTAACAGCTGTCCACAGTGTACAACTCAAAAATAGAGAAACAGTAATTAAGTTAGCTCTGTACATATAACTTTTAAGCTATTTTTCGTTACCGAATTCTTTTATCTTCTCTTGTTGCCAGAACCCGTTAACATAACACGTACTTTCCCAGATTTCGTATCTTTTTCTGGATCTGAATCTGGCAGCGCAACAAATAAACATCTTTCAATATGGAACGTTGGTACGGAAAAAATGCCAACGTTTTCTGCAATGTTACGGTTATCTGATTCCGAAAAACACATTTCGAATAATATATTAAAAGTTGTACGTTACAACTGAAGCATACTGATTCAAATCGGAAAGACAATGTAGAAATTCGTTGCACTGATAGAGATTAGTAAACGATTAAGAATAACAATTTTAACTGTTTAAGTTGTATTCTGATGCCTGTAATTGCGTTTTATGGTCATAACAAAATAAAAACTTTGCTCTCCAAGTTCTCCGTCAAAGAAAGTAATACTTTGCATCTTTTTTAAACTTATTACTTTTTTAATATATCATTTACATCTAGGTTGTAGATTTCTGAATTATATATTTTCGAGGCCTTTCTCGATTTTTTTTCCAGCTTAGGAGTAACGTATAACTTAATAGAACAAATTGTGGACGTTTTTAACGATGGAGCTAGATGAATTCACCTACATTATGATGATAGGAAATGTTTAACTCTTTCAAAACGAAGTTAAATTTAGGCATCATGGGAAAGCCTGGATAAGGGTTGTGTTGTTTTACCTCTGAGCGGCACTTTTTTGCACACCATGGGCTAAATGGCCAGGTCATATGGACCCCGAAGGCTCAGAGAAGGTTGGGGGAGGGGACCCACTGGAACAGCTGTTGGAAGACAGATGGTAGCCCCCCCGTCAAGGCCATCCAGCGTGTTCTTTAACGTGCACAGGGTAATCTCTCCCGCACACGGGGCCACGGCTTAACGTCCCATCCGACGGACGGTGGCCTTTCCAAGCCCATCGGTGTCCCCTACTGACCGTGGGTAGGGCGTGGAATTTTTGCGGAGATAAATCTCAACGCTGACCCAGCTGGGACTCGAACCTGGGAACTACAGATTACGAGCCTGGCGCGCTACCGACTGAGCCACCCCCACCCCCCTGGATAAGGGCCTCCCAGTATGTTATCAAGTTATGCTTACATATATGTGTGTATCAAATGAAGCTTTAATTAAGTGGAAGTTATGTGTTTTCCCTAAAATTTCCTGCGGGCACTATCGTCGCCTAGACTACCTGATGAATCACATAGTACGTTATCGATTGAGAGTGGTGAATCTTAATCAGATTCGTTTTAAAATATTTTCTGTAGTAGTTTGCAATAACTAAAATTTTTATAACGAAGAGAAATTTTACATAAAGACAAAATTACTGCATTTTGCTAAAACACAAATGTGTGCGCGTTTGGATTCAAACGATTATCTTAATTTTAAACCAATACTAAAGACTTTTAAAACACTTATCGTATCGTGTAAATATTATTAGAACTAAGGCTTTGAGAGTTTTTGGGAGCAGGCAGAATGGAAAGGAATTTCTAATAGTGAAACGAGGCTGATTGAATGAATAATATCAGATTGTGAGCAAAGCTATAGGAAAGAAAAAATTCTGGGCTACTCCCTTAAAGAGTTGCATATCAAATATCCCCATGTTAATAAAAAAAAAATTAGAAGTCCAATAAACTCCCAGAGAGCTTGGAAAGGCCGCCATCCGTCGAATGGGGATGTTAAGCCGTGGCACTGTGTGCAGGAGAGCCTTACCTTGTGCACTTTAAAAAAAACCCGCTAGATGGTCTTGCCGGAAGGCTACTATATGTCTCCCAACAGCTGACCAGCGGGTTCCCTCCCCAACTTTCTCAGAGCCTACAGGGTCCTTTTGACCTGGCCATTTAAGCTCATTGTGTGCAAGAAAGAGCCGCTCAGAGGTAAAACAACCCAACCCCATAAACTTGCATCCCCCCCACACACATACTCCTCTCCTGCGTGGCTTGCCGGGACTATCAGTACACCTCTGCATTAAGATTGATGTGTGCAAAAAAAAAAGTACTACTCAGAGGTAGAAGTGCGGTCGCTCAAAAAAGTATCCGAACACTATGTTTGATTACAGAATTAAGAAAAAATATCTGGCAACGATTTTTTTTTTTTAGAAATTAGTGATCTGGCAACCTTCGTGTTAGGTAACACAAAGGTTGCCAGATCACCAATTTTTAAAAAAAAATCATTGCCAGATATTTTTTTCTGAATTCTGCAATCAACCAGAGTTTTCGGATATTTTTTTGAGCGACTGTGCACAACCAAGCTCGATCTAGAAAAAAAAAGGTTGTGTGTGTGTGCAAGAAACACAATCGATCGGGAATAATGCAAGGTGGGGGGGGGGGAGGTCAGCGACTGGTTTTCCAATACAACAAAATAACATTTCCCCCTCCCTTTCAGAGGCTTTTAAAAAAATTCTTGAAAATTTTATGGAAATTACCCTTACTAGCATTCTAAAAGGAGTGGCGGGAGTGGTTTTCTTGCCCTCCCCCCTCACCATTGAATTATAAAACTAAACAGTCTTAATAAAATTTCAAAGCTTCAAAAGAAAAAAAAAAATACCCCCTCAAGCAGCTGCTTGCCACAGAGGTCTGACAGGAGCCTGTCAGTTTATATGCCATAGTAGAAGGTCTGTGAGGATGGCAGGACCTTAGCAGAAAAACAACACACACATCCATGCCTTACCCGGGGCTCAATATTGCATGAACGGGGACGTCGTTATTGAGGCCTTCCTTCTTCCACCGGCCTGTCTGGTTCAGCAGTGATCACGCACAAACGACGTTGTGCAGAAAGGTAGTTACGTAGCAGTTGCCTTCTCCAGTCCCGCCAACAAAACACCAGGAAGACAACACACAGCAGAGGCGTCAGCCACAAAAGGCTGCGACCTTGGCAGCCAAGTAGGTCCTGAAGCCATTAGCCATTTACAGTACTTATTTGCAGATCCCAGTGTAGACCTAAGTACTTGTGTGATCGTCACTGAACGTGTTTTATAGCGTATCTGTGTGTGGAAACCGAAAGTTTAAAAGACCGAAGAAAAACAGCCAAAGCAAATTACATCTTGTTTCTGCAGTGGCGCAAATTTCAAAACAAGTTTCTCGCTGTCAAGTCTATATGATATAAAGGACATTTTAAACAAGTCTTTTGCTCGTACATGCTGTAACTACGAAACAAAACGGAAATTGCGCACCCATCGAAAGGCCGAAGGGGCAGTTTCCCGCCACAAGGTCACGTGTCCCTCCGGCGAATGTGACGCAATAGAAGAGCGTGAGTCAAGGAACGTGTTAGAAGACCTTCAAAACGCATATAAATGTTAACCTTGGTTGTTTTTTTTTTCAATTTCCTACTCTTTGTGCAATGTGTGTGTTTGTGAGCATTTGCCGCTAAGTTTGACAAGAGCTAGAGTTTGTTTTTTAAAAGGTTTGAAACTCGGTGACCATGTCACTTGAAACCGAAGACAGCCGGCTTGTCATCTATCATGCATTAAAGACAGCAAGCACCATCATCTTCTATCCTATTTTTTTTTATGTTATACAACTTTAAACACACTTTAAAATCACTTAAGCAGCGTTTTCCTTTTGGTCGATTACAAAATTCAATCGTTATTTTCGCCAAATCCCCCACTCTGCCCTTGGTCGAAATTGGGACACCGATGGGCTTGGAAAGGCCGCCGTCCGTCGTACACGACGTAAAGCCGTGTCTCTGGGTGCAGGAGAACCACACCCCGTGAGCATTAAAGAACACACTGGATGGTCTTGACATGAGGTTTCCATCTGTCTTCTGTCCAGTGAGTTCCTTTCTCCCAACCTTCTCTGAGTCCTTGGGATCCTTGTGACCTAGCTATTTAGCCCATTGTGTGCAAAATAGTCCATTCAGAGCTAACACAGCCCAAACAACTTTAAAAACACTCTGGATGGCCTTGATTTGAGGATTCCAGCTGTCTTCTAACAACTGTCCAAGTGGGTTCCCTTCCCCAATCTTCTCTGAGCCCTAGGGGCAGAGCCGTCTTAAGGCATGGGCACACTGGGTAGTTGCCCAGGGGCCCCATGCTGCCATTTTATGCTGCCATATATATATATACATACATATTTGTGAAAAAAATAGATATCTGTGGTATTTGGTAACAAGTAGTTTTTTTCTAAATATATTTCGCACTTCTAGAATCCTTTAAGAGTGAAAATTTAGTAGTTGTTCAATACATTAATCGATCGTTTGCAAAATTAGTTAAAAGTTTTGAAATTTCCGAACATTTAAAGAGTGTTATTATCTAAATAATAATTTAAAGCTATCTGTATAATCGGAAACGGTAATTAATAGTTTATCAATACTAATCAAAGCAAAAAAAAATTAGAAAAAAAAGTGGGATTTTTTTTTAAATTATATGAAAACAAATTATTTTAATGATTTATTAGTGAATATTCAAAATCTAAATGGGAAGTTCTATTAACAAGGATAAGCTATCTCTCAATCTATTCTGCCGGCAGTCCGGTCCAGTAATGCTGAAGTCACAAATGAGTGGTACGGCCTTCTCCCCTAAGTGGTGTTGGTAGGGGCCCCAGTGCATTGCTTTGGCCCAGGGGCCTACAATACTGCTAAGACGGCACCGCCTACGAGTCCTTTTGACCTGGTCATTTAGCCCCTTGTATGCAAAAAACGTGCCACTCAGAAGTAAAACAACGCAATCGTTATTTAGCAAAGTCAATCTTTTAGAATGTGAGCATTTATCTCCCCTCCCCCTTCAACATTTTGGGAAACAGGTGCAGAAAGATATAATTTCAGGTAGCTCACGATACTTTCTATGTCTGGAAAGCAGTTCTGATGTATTTCCTTTTGTTTCAGTGATATTTTAGGAAAAATCTTCCAAAAAGATTTCTATGTGTTTACTTGTATTTTTTCTCCACCTTTCCGGTTATTAATATCTTCGGGGTGTATGACCCTCCCCCTCGGGGCCCCTACTAGCTCTAGCCCTAAATTAAATCCGCACAAATATTCGCCGTAAAACATGAACACCTAAAACTAATTGCAAACGAATCGTTCACTGTTGCCAAAACTGCAAACTATTCTAGAAATATATTACAATTACCTTCATTAATATTACTTAGAATAGCAAATGAATTGTGGCAACAAGAATAATGCATTATTCTTCGACACTAAATTGCATACACAAACAATTAGCAGAGGCATCATTATACACCCGAATGTGCTTCATTGTACCGTTGCCAATTGATAGTGTCCTTGAAACTGTCTACACAACTGGTAGGACCAGAATTAAAAAAACATAACCGCTTTATTTATCCATGCATATAAGGAAGCTGAAAGCTTACTATTATAAAACATAAATTAATTTATACATTTGAATAAAATTTTTTAGTAAACAGTTTTTGTATTAAAGGCTATACTGGTAATATGATAAAGGTTTATACGGTCAAGTATAGCCGTATAAAGGCTATACTGAGTGGTCTATTGCTTGGAGCAGTGATTCTCAAACTTGTTTTTTGCTCGCGGCACACTATTTTTCTCCCTGAATACTCGCGGCACACTATTTTTCTCCCTGAATACTCGCGGCACACTATTTTTTCCCCTGAACTTTCTTTTGCTGCTCAGAGGCAAAACAACCCAACTCACACCACATTAAAAATTAACATATATATTTAAAAACTTAAAAAATTCAAACATAACCCGAACAATAAAATCTAAGTCAAATTGTAATTATGGGATTGTAGTGTATTTGTTTTTCCTGAAGTTTGACAAACTCGTTTCGAGACTGTTGTTACCTCTTGATGACATGGGAAAGTTGTGTTTATATTACTAATACTGGTTGGGTTGTTTTACCTCTGAGCTGCACTTTTTTGCACACCAAGTGCTAAATGGCCAGGTCACAAGGACCCGAAGGCTCAGAGAAGGTTGGGGAAGGGGACCCACTGGAACGGCTGTTGGGAGACAGATGGTAGCCCCCATCAAGGCCATCCAGTATGTTCTTTATAGCTCTCCTGCACACGGGGCCACGGCTTAACGTCCCATCCGATGAACGGCGGTCTTTCCAAGCCCATCGGTGTCCCCTACTGACCTTGGGCAGGGCGGGGAATTTATATTAAAACTGAATTATTGTACTATTATTAACAACTGAACGGTACCCATCGCTGTCTGGGTGCCGTTCATTAATAATAAAATCTATAAATAATAAAACCAGCAGTTTAATAAGATATTAATATCCTGGAAATCTTAAACACTAAAACTATAAATATTCTTGAAGTTCGTGTACATTTTTCTTCAAGGCAAGCTCGGTGCAAGGTGACAGTCCACTAATAATCACTATAACATATATACTAATATATATAACCACTAATAACCACTGTAATCACTAATAACCACTATAATCAGCACTTGCACTCTTATCATGGCTAATAATATATTTAAAAATAAACAAGATGCGGTTATGTTTACGAACAAACCGTTTAATTTCGTACATTAACAAAAACTATTTTGTTCAAGATCTTACGTTAACTTTTCAGAAACAGCCGACATCACTATTTTTATCACCATTAACTCTAATTGTGTTCCTGGTGAATATTTAAGATTTTTTCTCTTATTATCATCGCTTCAATTATTCAACAGAATGCCCACCCAGCTCACCTCCTGTGGACAATTGTGAAACACAAATTAGCTACTCCGCGAAAAAGAAAGGAAGATAATTTCAACAACATGCAATAAACGTCGCAAAGCTTTGTATTTTTTCCCCTCTCGATTCGAATGACAAAATAAAAACGCGGAAACTTATTTGCATACTTCAGAGCTCTTAATTCATAATATCATGACCGGTTGTTGAAGAAGAAACGGAGACCTTGGAACCAATCGAGAAAAACCAAACGAAAAAAAGTTTCTAAACAAAACGTTGGCTGCACGCAATGGCGCTGGCTCCTGGAGCCCGTTTGGTCCGCGAATGGAACGTCACGAGCCTGCCAGACTAGCACGAGGTGGCACGAGGCTCTGCATCCTATTGGTAGCCTGGCATGACAAGCAGGCAGCCAAACTAACTGGCGTTTGAAGTGGAAGAGCTAGCTAGCGTTGGCAAGTGACAGGGTTAGGTTACAAATACAATATTACACAAAGTGGCACTTGCGGACCAAAACAAATAAATACAAGTCAGAATTACAGGCTCAAAATCAAACCACTTGGGATCGTGTAAAGTAGGTACGCTTGGGAAAAAAATTTCTCAGTGATCAATCAAAGCATTTGTTGTTCAACGTTAACGGATACACTTTTAAGTTTGATGCTAACTTTTTCAAGTGGTGTAAACTGTCAGACCACCTTGGTGTTAGCTACATCCAGAGCCGGATTTAAACTCTATGAGGCCTTAGGCACACATTAAATTCGAGGCCCCCTTGCTAAAGAAAAAAGGCCCTAGGGGACAGTAAATTCGAGCTAAACGTTTTGAGGCCCTAGGCGCACATTAAATTCGAGCTAAACGTTTTGGCCGTCCCATGACCGAGTGGTTAGCGCGTTAGGCTTCTGATCTAAGGAACCTGGGTTCGAGCCCCTGGTAAGGCATGGCTGTTTGTGTCGTTTTTCTGCTGAGGTCCTGCCATCCACTCAGACCTTGTACTATGGCATATAAACTGACAGGCTCCTGTCAGACCTCTGGCAAGCAGCTGATTGAGGGGCTATTTATTTATTTTTTATTTATTTTTAAACGTTTTGAGGACCTAGGCACATATTAATTCGAGGCCTCATTACTAAACTTTTTGAGGCCCTAGACACACATTAGAGTCCAGGCCCTTTACTTAGGTTTTTTGCAATATTTGGTATAAATATTGGTTCAAGCAAAATATTTAAAAAAAAGTTTATTTAAAGAATTGTAGATAAATAATCACAAAAATATAACACAATCCCAGTGAACAAAAGTATAGATATTACTAAGATTCATTAAAACATTTTTAGCATGAATTAGTACCAATGAATAGTAACCAAATTAAAATATTGAACCTTTCTTGATAATCATTCAACTAAAAAATTTTCGATCAAAAATCATCAAAGTGTTTTATTGCGAGCTTTCTCTTTGGCGAAACCGTCAATTAAATCATCACAATTTAAAGAATCTGTCAATTCACATTCAATAAACGTTAAAGATAAATTCCATATTTTAGTTTGCGCTAGTGAATTTCGTATTTAAAAATAAGTACAGTGGACCTTCGTTATAGCGCTGCTCGCTATACCGCGCATCGGTTATAGCGCGGGCGATGTTCGCGATAAGTTTATAGATAGTGTTTGTTTTTACATATTTTCAAGCGTACCTTATGTACGTAAATAAAATAATAAATATATGTACTTATTAAGATGTATAACTATGTTATGTGAATTTTAATAAAACACTTAATAAATAAATTTTTTTTTATTAAAATACATAATATATATAGTTGATGGGATGTTTCAGTATATAGCTCAAATCGTTCTGAGTAAATTTATTGTGTCGCCACCGCGCCGCTCGGTATAACGCGGTTCACCTTATAACGCGGGTGTTGTTTCCCGCCCGACATGCGCGTTATATCGGGGGGGACCACTGTATTTTACAACTATAAGTACTCTTTTTCATAGGTTTGTGAGGAGTAAGGTTGTTGTTTGTTGAGGTAAGGTTGTTTGTGAGGAGTAAGGTTTTAAAATGTGGCCCCATAGAGTGAGGACTCAGTTTGTGCCTAATGTGCCTTATGGTAAATGCAGCCCTGGCTACATCACAGTTGTTTTTAACGCTAAAAGCTGAATGTTTTCTTAAATGAGGTACAGTGACGTAGCTATCATGGTTCCAGTGATTTAACAGAACAAGGGCCCAAGCTCGACACGGTCTCGAATCCTTTTTTGTATCCTCTAAATCAGGGATTCTCAACGTGGGGTAAGTGGTAAAATTTTTTGGGGTACGCCGTGAGAGCTGAAAAGTCGCTAGATCTAGTAACAAAGTCAATAAATTGGCACATACTATAACTATAGTTTTATCTATAGTTTTAGACAAAAAATCTATAGTTATAGACACTCTATAGTTATTATATATAAAAGATAAAACTATAGTTATAGTATTATCTACCTATATAAGGAGTACGCCAGTTACATACACATTTCCAGTGGGTACGTGAAGCTTAAAAGGTTGAGAACCACTGCTCTAAATTATTTTTCAAAAGAACATTTTGAAGAAAGCTCGCACCGGGTTGGGTTGTTTTACCACTGAGCGGCACTTTTTTTGCACACCATGGGCTAAATGGCCAGGTCACAAGGACCCCGAAGGCTCAGAGAAGGTTGGGGGAGGGGACCCACTGGAACAAGCTGTTCGGAGACAGATGGTAGCCTCCCGTCAAGGCCATCCAGCGTGTTCTTTAACATGCACAGGGTATGGTTCTCCCGCACACGGGGTGGCGCATTATAGCTTCAGTAGCTCATGCGCCAAAAAAAAACCCAAACAACCAACCGCACTCGGGGCCACGGCTTAACGTCCTATCCGACGGACGGCGACATTTTCCAAGCTCATCGGTGTCCCCTACTGACCGAGGGCAGGGCGGGGAGTTTTGCGGAGATAAATCTCAACGCTGATCCAGCTGGGACTCGAGCCTGGGAACTGCAGATTACGAGCCTGGCGCGCTACCGACAGAGCCCCCCCCCCCCCCCTCGCACCGGGTCCTGTCGTTATCTTTACGATACTGATGAAGTACATGAAATATTTAAGACCAAGAGTCATGACGTTGCTTTAATAAAATAAAATACCCGAATCATTTTTTTGCCAATGCGTTTAGGGTTTTAATCGTTTTCATGTGTCCATTGCTTGATGGCTAACGAGAGTGCTGTACTAACAATGCGATATTACATAGTTAAAACAGCCAGGGTGGCAACAACGTTTGGTAGGATTATATTTTCGTTACAAGTTTCGTATAATTTCTAAAGTTGCTGCTCAACTAGCGGTATTATACTCCAATTTCGCAATCTTCAGTTCCCAGGTTCGAGTGCCAACTGTGATTTATATCCGCTAATCTGTATCCTGCCTTCGGTTAAAAAGAGGACACAAGGTAAATTTGGAAACACCGCTGTCTCCGTCGACTGGGACGTTTAGCCGGACCCAATGTGTAGGGGGGGGGGGGGACAATAAACCACAACAGCAAACCATAAACTTTAGAATCTGTTTGTTGGCTCGTGTTTATATTGATGTTATCCATAAACTTTCAGTTTCTACTAATATAATCATATTATATAATAGCGCCGTCCCGTGATCAAGTGGTAAGCGTCCTTGGCTACTGATCTAAGGGACCTGGGTTCGAGTCCCGGTTTCAGGCATGGATGTGTGTGTGTTGTTTTTCTGCTGAGGACCCGCCATCCTCACAGACCTTCTACTGTGGCATATAAACTGACAGGCTCCTGTCAGACCTCTGTGGCAAGCAGCTGCTTAAAGTGGTATTTATTTATTTTCATAATAGCAGTAATTCTTAGGTGGGCACACATGTCTAACGTCATCACTGATAGAAATTGTTTCCCTGCGGGTCCGCTGGAGCTTGAGTGACCAGTCCCACATTTAGTGGAGTGGTACTTAGTTCCAACCGTGTTGAGGTAAAATATCGGGTTCCTATCACCGTGGGATGGGAGTGATTCCTCGAAAAGTGTCCGAAATTTCTGTGAATGAACTTATCGATGTGAAGAGTTGTCAATGAAAATGTGTTCCGCCCCAAACTTTTAACGTGGGTTCGACTAATCTCTAATATTTTTCTTCCCAAATAGCATTAACAAGTAATTTTTTACATGAAATCATAAAATTAATAATATAAAGAGTTCAATAATTAGCGACACGCATTTCTGTATATATACAGGAGCGGGGGTGGCTCAGTCGGTAGCGCGCCAGGCTCGTAATCTGTAGTTCCCAGCTGGGTCAGCGTTGAGATTTGTCTCCGCAAAACTCCCCGCCCTGTCCACGATCAGTAGGGACACCGATGGGCTTGGAAAGGCCGTCAGTCGGATGGGACGTTAAGCCGTGGTCTGGAGAACCATACCCTGCGCAAGTTAAAGAACACGTTGGACGGCCTTGACGGGAGGCTACCATCTGTCTCCCAACAGCTCTTCCAGTGGGTCCCCTTCCCCCAACCTTCTCTGAGCCTTCGGGGTCCATGTAACCTGGCCATTTAGCCCACGGTGTGCAAAAAAGTGCCGCTCAGAGGTTAAACAACCCAAACCCAACCCAATTCTGTGTGTGTGTGTATATATATCTCTCTCTCATGTGTGGAACAAAAAACAATATTTTGAAATCAAGAGGGTCCGATAAATTGAGCCCGATATAATCTCTAATCGAAAAGATATAGGTCTTTATACTCAGATTCCCTTTGGGGCGGGGGTGGCTCAGTCGGTAGCGTGCCAGGCTCGTAATCTGTAGTTCCCAGGTTCGAGTCCCAGCTGGGTCAGCGTTGAGATTTATCTCCGTAAAATTCCCCGCCCTGCCTACGGTCAGTAGGGGACACCGATGGGCTTGGAAAGGCCGCCGTCCGTCGGATGGGACGTTAAGCCGTGGACCCGTGTGCGGGAGAGCCATACCCTGTGCACGTTAAAGAACACGCTGGATGGCCTTGACGGGAGGCTACCATCTGTCTCCCAACAGCTGTTCCAGTGGGTCCCCTCCCCCAACCTTCTCTGAGCTTTCGGGGTCCTTGTGACCTGGCCATTTAGCCCATGGTGTGCAAAAAAGTGCCGTTCAGAGGTAAAACAACCCAACCCAACAACAACTCAGATTCCCAGTAATCATTACGGCTCTGTTTCCATGAGGTTGCTAAGGCTTGTGGAGGAGCAGAATAAAATGTTTGACGCATACTCTGTTTGCCCAACTGCGCCGATTACTAGCTTTAAGTATCTCCTGCTTTAACACAGCTGTCTGCCGAAAAGTAGCGGTACATTTAAAGCGACTATGTTGCTTAGCGCTTCTTGAAAATGTCTCAAAAACACCTGGGCAGTATCACAACAGTTCAGACGACACGATCGTAACTTCGAGGTGTCGTCGTGTCACTACTCCGTGGGGGGACTTTGCCCCCAATGAAGTCGTTTGCTGGTAGAGGTTTTCAAATCAAAATTTTATAATGGCTATCGGCCATTATATTATATAATTATATTATAACCGATTATATAATTTTATAACGGTTTGCTGTCGGTAGAGCGCCAGGCTCGTAATTTGCAGTTCCCAGATTTGAGTCTCATCTGGGCCAGTGTTGAAGATTTATCTCCGTAAAACTCCCCGCCCTGCTCAGGGTCAGTAGGGGACACCGACAGGGTTGTAATAGAATGCCGTCCGTCGGATGGGACGTTAAGCCGTGGCCTCGTGTGCAGGAGAGCCATACACTGTGCACGTTAAAGAATACGCTAGATGGTCTTGACAGGAGACTACCATCTGTCTCTCAACAACTGTTCCAGTGGGTATCCTCCCCCAACCTTCTCTGAATTGGGTTGGTTTAACTCCTGAGCGGCACTTTTTTGCACACTATTAGCTAAATGGCCAGGTCACAAGGACCCTGAAGGCTCAGAGAAGGTTGAGGGAGGGGACCCACCTTATGCACGAAGAACACAGAAGTGCACAGGATTGAAACGGAGATTAAAATTGTTATACTGTAATGAAACGGCTGTTTGGAGACATATGGTAGCCTCCCGTCAAGGCCATCCAGCATGTTCTTTAACGTGCACAGTTTATGGCTTTTCCTCTACTGGTCACCGGCTTAACGTCCCATCCGACGGACGACGGTCTTTACCAAGCCCATCGGTGTCCCCTACTGACCGTGGGCAGGGCTGGGAATTTTGTGGAGATAAATCTCAACGCTGACCCAGCTGGGACTCGAATCTGGGAACTGCAGCTTACGAGCCTGGCGCGCTACCAATTGAGTAACCCCCCCCCCCCCCCCCTCTCTCTCTCTCTGAGTCCATGGGGTTCTTGTAACCAGGCTATTTAGCCCCAGAGAGACAACACAAACATCCATGCCCAAACCGGAACTTTTGAAATTTATTCAAAACTCACTTGTAACCGGGTTTAACAGTCGCACGGAAGGAATTACCCTTACAGAATTCTAGAAATGATTTTGAGCATATAATGTGGGTTTCTTCATGCAGATTAATTTCAAATAAGTTCGTTAAAGAACCGAAATGTTTGCCAAATGGAAACATGTCCAAAAAGGTTTCAGAATTTTTTTCCCCTGTTCTCAAATGTAAGTCAACTGGAAAAGATCCAATTTTCATTGTAGTCTACTTTGACAGATTACAATAGTGCTGATCCGTTGCTCTCCTCCCCGGCTGCATTTACTATCCCCCCCCCCCACCCTCGATGTTTATCACGTCTGCCTTTAACATAAATGAATGTCTCAAAAATCACATTTAAAACTCCAATAATGTAAACACATTTCATTTGGCTAAAAAAGCTCGCGAATTACATTCGATTCGTCATACACAAATATATCTCCATCGAATTGCACCGAAACTCGTTTTATAATATTCGACCAGTATATAAAGTTACCGTCCCGACCCCTGGGGAGGGGGGGTGGCTCAGTCGATAGCGCGCCAGGCTCGTAATCTAGTTCCCAGGTTCGAATCCCGCTGGGCCAGCGTTGAGATTTATCTCCGCAAAACTCCTCGCCCTGCCCAAGGTCAGTAGGTGGCACTGATGGGCTTCGAAAGACCGCCGTCCTGTGGATGGAATAATAAGCCGTGGCCACGTGAGCGGCAGGCTATCATCTGTCTCCCATTAGCTGTTCCAGTCGGTCCAACAACGGGCTAAATGGCTAGATCACAAAGATCCCGAGCCCTCGGGGTCCTTGTGACCTAGCCATTTAGCCCGTTGTGTGCACAAAAAGTGCACTTTCCTCTGAGAGGTACTACACAACCCAACGTAACAAACTATGTGTTAAATGAAAGCGTGTCACGCGGGGAGTGTCAGAGTATACAAAAAGCTGAGAAATGACGGCAGGAAGCACCGATGGGCTTGGAAAGGCCGCCGTCCGTCGGATGGGACGTTAAGCCGTGGCCCCGTGTGCGGGAGAGCCATACCTTCTGCACGTTAAAGAACACGCTGGATGGCCTTGACGGGAGGCTACCATCTGTCTCCCAACAGCTGTTCCAGTGGGTCCCCTCCCCCAACCTTCTCTGAGTCTTCCTTGTGACCTGGCCATTTAGTCCATTGTGTGCAAAAAACTGCCGCTCAGAGGTAAAAACAACCCAACCCGAGCCGAGGTGTTTCTGGCAGCGTCGTTGACGTTGCGTGACGACATGCGCAGTTCAAAGTGCGCATATTGTGTGTTAAGAACAAGGCTGCAGTGAAATCTCGCTCTCAGAAACACCTCGGATTCATTACGCGTTACACTTTGAATTAATTTTTGGTCGTTACGCGTTCATAAACCTTTTACTGTTGACATATTTTTCGCGACCCCCACATTCAGTTACGCGACCCCATATGGGGTCGCGACCCATAGTTTAAGAAGCTATGATCTATGGGAATGCTTTTTTTTTTCGGTGGTCCAGGTCGCTAACATTTCCCAAAAAGCGAAAACTAACAGGATCCACGTGCAACGGGTCCAATTCCGAATTGAGTAGTCACGTGATCTGTACAAAAGAGAAAGGAGAGGGAAGGGAAAAAAAAGGAGGGGAGAGGAATTTGTCGGTCAAGGCCTGCGACCCGAGAGAGACAGAAGAGTGGTGAATTCGGGGGGCGAGGCCGTGATAGCCTCCACCATTTCCTGTGGTGGCCACTTGTTTTGTCCATCGCCGATCTGTCAACAGGATTGGAAATAGAAAGGCCGAGACAGGTCCACTTCCCCCGCGGAAAGATAACGATGGAATCGGGAGGAAGAAAATAGAACGAGAGAATTGAGACTGAAACACACAGGCGATTTTGTGCTGCTCGCTTGGTGTTCAAGCAGACGGGAAAAGAATACAGAGTGTTACTCTTGCTACTGGGGCGGGGGTGGCTCAGTCGGTAGCGCGCCAGGATCGTAATCTGTAGTTCCCAGGTTCGAGTCCCAGCTGGGTCAGCGTTGAGATTTATCTCCGTAAAATTCCCCGCCCTGCCCACGGTCAGTAGGGGACACCGATGGGCTTGTAAAGGCCGCCGTCCGTCGGATGGGACGTTTAGCCGTGGCTCCGTGTGCGGGAGAGCCATACCCTGTGCACGTTAAAGAACACGCTGGATGGCCTTGACGGGAGGCTACCATCTGTCTCCCAACAGCTGTTCCAGTGGGTCCCCAACCGTCTCTGAGCCTTCGGGGTCCTTGTGACCTGGCCATTTAGCCCATGGTGTGCAAAAAAGTAACGCTCAGAGGTAAAACAACCCAACCCACAAATCTATTGCAGAATTCGCGCCAAATAGCTATGTGCAAAGGTCCCGGATTCCCTTCAGAGTCGAGACAAGCGTTGAAAAACCAAACGATCACGACAGCATTGTGCTGACAATCAGCTGCTAGTCTAAGCCTAACAAGAAAACATGGAGGCAGGTAAGAAAGTAAAGGAAGAGACTTGTGATATTAATAGGGTATTGTTTTAGCCCCCATCCCCCCCCCCTCATTTAAACATCACGTGATCACCAAAGTGAATGTTCTTCTACTTACAGCATGTGAATGCCAACGTATCTGTGGACATAAATCTGCTGCGCTTGTTCTAGCCCGCTTCTCCCGAATGGCAAAGGAGGATTACAAGTCGTAAATATCGGCTGCTTCTTCGTAAGCTCCCCAAAGGAATGCGTTCACTGAAAACAAACGTCTGTAAATCCTCAGACGTGTTGAGGGGAAATTCCGGTTGTCAAAATAAACACCACTGGCCTCGATTTCTTGCTTCTCTTTTATTGAAGCTTGATTATGTATTTTATTCAGTAAGGGACTTCGTCGGCCTTTGAGTTTACAGTTGGTTTCCAGTGAACTTACTCTTCATTGGAGTTTACAGTTGGTTTCCAGAGAACTTATTCTTCATTTCCATTGGCCACAGGAGCGGGGGTGGCTCAGTCGGTAGCGCCGCAGGCTCGTAATCTGCAGTTCCCAGGTTCGAGTCCCAGCTGGGTCAGCGTTCAGATTTATCTCCCCAAAATTCCCCGCCTTGCTCACGGTCAGTAGGGGACACCGATGGGCTTGGAATGACCGCCGTCCGTCGGATGAGATGTTAAGCCGTGGTTCCATGTGCGGGAGAGTCATACTATGTGCACGTTAAAGAATACGCTGGATAGTCTTGACGGGAGACTATTATATATCTCCCAACAGCTGTTAAAGTGGGTCCCCTCCCCCAACCTTCTCTGAGTCTTTGTGACCTGGCCCATTTAGCCCATGGTGTGCAAAAAAGTGCCGCTCAGAGGTAAAACAACCCAACCCATTGACCACAAAAAATGCTCCAAGTACAATACCAGAGCTTATCAAGCTTCAAGCGTTGCGTCAGAGAGAGAGGAAAATGGGCTAGGTAGGGTTGGGTTGTTTTATCCCCGAGAGGCAATTTGCACACAATAGGCTAAAATGGCCAGGTCACTAGGACCCCGAGGGCTCAGAAGGTTGGGGAAGGGGACCCACTGGACAGCTGTTGGGTTGTTTTGCCTCTGAGAGGCACTTTTTTTTGCACTCCATAGGCTAAATGGCCAGGTCATAAGGACCCCGAGAGCTCAGAGAAGGTTAGGGGGACCAGCTGAACAGTTGTTGGGAGACAGATGGTAACCTCCCGTGAAGGCCATCCAGCGTGTTCTTCAACGTGCACAGGTTATGGCTCACGCACACTGGGCCACGGCTTAAAGTCCCATCGGACGGCGGACGGCGGCCTTTCCAAGCCAATCGGTGCCCCCTACTGACCGTGGGCAGGGCGGAGGAATTTTGCGGAGATAAATCTCAACGCTAACCCAGCTGGGACTCGAACCTGGGAACTGCAGATTACGAGCCTGGAGCGCTACCACGTGCACAGGATACGGCTTTCCAGCAACAGAGCAACGGCTTAACGTCCCATCCAACAGATGTCCCAGCTGACCAAGGGTAGGGCGGGGAGTTTTGTGGAAATAAATCTCAACGCTGGCCCAAGTGAGATTCGAACCTGGGAACTGTAGATTACGTATTTCTAACATTTTTCGTTCCATATAGCATTTAATTTTGTCATAAAAATTATGTAATTAATTGTAATAAGAATAAAGTATTTTTTTTTAAATCAGTTTTTTGAGTCTGAAGCAGAACTCAAATCTCTACTACACAGAATTAACTTTCTTACTAATTTATTAATAAAATATAACATTTCAATATATTTATATTCCATTAATGACTGTACAATAACACTAATAGCTCATAATAGTATAAAAAACTATTGTTTCTTTAAAAAATATCGCTATTATTTCTTAAGTACGTAACACGATAACTCTGGGTGGGGAGGGGAGGAATTATTTTTAGCGTTGTCTTGAAAGAAAGTTATTTTTACCCAGGAAGCCCAACACGCACAAAAAACATTAGGCAAAAAGAAAAAAAATGAAGGTTACCATTACAAAAAAAAAAGTAAGTACAGTCGCTCAAAAAAATATCCGAACACTATGGTTGATTACAGAATTCAGAAAAAATATCTGGCAACGATTTTTTTAGAAATTAGTGATCTGGCAACCTTCGTGTCACGTGATTACAGAATTAAGGGAAAATATCTGGAGCGTGTACAGACCGTTCACAGCAAACTGGAGCGTGTGCAGTAACTGCACACGCTCCAGTTTGCTGTGAACGGTAACTGCACACGCTCAATATTTCCGTGAGTGAGCCCACACGATCTAGTATCAAAATAATATGACCACCTACAGTCGCTCAAAAAAGTATCCGAACACTATGGTTGATTACAGAATTCAGAAAAAATATCTGGAGCGTGTACAGCAACTGTACACGCTCCAGTTTACTGTGAACGGTAACTGCACACGCTCAATATTTCCGTGAGTGAGCCCACACGATCTAGGTCTTTGTGAGCGCACACGATCCAATGTGCTGTGAACATTAACCGCAACCGCTCCAGTTTGCTATGAACGGTAATTGCACACGCTCCATATTCATTGCATTATATATTCGTACGCATTATATATATTAAAAAAATATCCGAACACTATGGTTGATTACAGAATTCAGAAAACATATCCGTCAACGATTTTTTTAGAAATCAGTGATCTGGCAACCTCCGTGTCACGTGACACGAAGGAATGCAGACGGCGCTTGCTTGGAAAAGAAATAACACCATCGAAAAAGGAAAATAACATAAAAAAAAAGAAGAAAGCAACAGAAGGCCCAAATGAGACCTCCGTACTTTATCCAACATTCGAGCCCAGACCAAAGAAAATAACACAAAACAGTGAGAATTTTTAAAAAAAGTAATAAATTTAAGGGTTACTTTTCAAAGTTTAGAGACCTAAAACTTCCCCAAAATAATTAGTTTAGAAAAACACTATCATCTGTTAAATGATCCAAAGCTCACAATACTTCAAAAACACATCATTACAAAGCTTTTTCGCCTTTCTAATTCAATCTGTCTGCGCCGACCGAAACACGACGAAGTGACAAAGTGCCCCGAGTGTCGACAAGGCTGCTCACCCATTCCACGTGGGGGTGACTCGATCAATCAGCTCCGACACTCGCTAAACGATTGCCGGAAATAATAGAAGGGCAACCATGCGATTCGAAACCCAGACACCTCGCGACACACACGGCCATGTGACGCGGGTGTGGACATGTTGACGCTATGCGGTTGTTTTACCTCTGAGCGGCACTTTTTTACACACCATGGGCTAAATGGCCAGGTCGCAAGGACCCCGAAGGCTCAGAGAAGGTTGGGGGAGGAGACCCACTGGGACAGCTGTTGGGAGACAGATGGTAGCCTCCCGTCAAGACCATCCAACATGTTCTTTATAGCACTCCTGCACACGGGGCCACGGCTTAACGTCCCATACAACGGACGGTGGCCTTTCCAAGCCCATCGGTGTTCCCTACTGACCGTGGGCAGGGCGGGGTGTTTTGCGGAGATAAGTCTCAACGCTGATCCAGCTGGGACTCGAACCTCGGAACTACAGATTACGAGCCTGGCGCGCTACCGACTGAGCCGCCCCCATGTCGACGCTATTCTCTTAAATCACAGAAAACCTTGGTCTCATTTGGTTTGCATAAGTATGAGGTAAATGTGAGGCGTTTACTGGGGCGTTCGAATAAAATGAATACCCCCTCAAGCAGCTGCTTGCCACAGGGGTCTGACAGGAACCTGTCAGTTTATATGTCAAAGTTGAAGATCTGAGAGGATGGCAGGACCTCAGCAGAAAAACAACACATACATCCATGACTTACCCGGGGCTCCGATCCAGGTCCCTTAGTTCAGTAGCCAAGCGTGCTAACCACTCGGCGGGGCGGGGGTGGCTCAGTCGGTAGCGCGCCAGGCTCGTAATCTGTAGTTCCCAGGTTCGAGTCCCAGCTGGGTCGTTGAGATTCATCTCCGCAAAATTCCCCGCCTTGCTCACGGTCAGTAGGGGACACCGATGCGCTTCGAAAGGCCGCCGTCCATCGGATGGACATTAAGCCATGGCCCCGTATGCGGGAGAGCCCATACCCTGTGCACATTAAAGAACACGCTGGATGCCTTGACGGGAGGCTACCATCTGTCTCCCAACAGCTGTTCCAGTGGGTCCCCTCCCCCAACCTTCTCTGAGCCTTCGGGGTCCATGTGACCTGGCCATTTAGCCCATGGTGTGCAAAAAAGTGCCGCTCAGAGATAAAACAACCCAACCTTAACCACTCGGCCACGGGAGGCTATCGAAACTGAATGGAAAATATTGCGGCTGAAGATGAGATGTGTTATTTTGTTGCCGATAAAAGTTATACAATAGTCTTTCATTCTAGATTATGCAGACTGCGAGATAACAGATATAATATGTAACTTGTAAGGAGGCTCTGAACGTTCCTTTTTTAGCGTGAACAGGATATGACCCTCCTGTACACGAGTCACGGGTCAAAATTCCGACCGACGGACGACGGCCTTTTTAAGACCGTCGGTGTCCACTTCCTGACCGAGTGCTGAGTTGTTTTACCTCTGAGCAGCGACAGATCTATAAATGGGCAGTTCACAAGGACCCCGAAGGCTTAGGGCAAGTTCGGGTGATGGACCCACTAGAACAGCTCCTGGGAGACAGATGGTAACCTCCTGTCAAGGCCATCCATCGTTTCTTTAACATGCACAGGACATGGCTCTTCCGCACACAGGACCACGGACGACGGCTTAATGTCCCATCGGACGGACAGCTGTCTTTCCAAGCCCATCGGTGTCCCCTACTGAACGAAGGCAGTGTGGGAAGTTTTGTGGAAATAAATCTCAACGCTGGGATTCGAACCTGGGAAATGCAGATGCCTGGCGCGCTACCGACAGTAGAAATTTAAACGAATAGATGATTGAAAAATCCATAGAGTAATATTTTATTAGTACCTATTATAACACAAAGAGAATTTTTAACTTAAAATTTTTCACTCTTTTTAGCGCTTAAAAAAACGCCTGCTGAGGTCCTGCCATCCTCACAGACCTTCTACTATGGTATATAAACTGACAGGCTCCTGTCAGACCTCTGTGGCAAGCAGCTGCTTGAGGGAGTTTTTTTTTCCCACGCCACGGTAAAGTGGCCGATCATTACATCTTTCCTGAATAGATGCCGAATGAACATCTTTCTTGAATAGATGCCGATGAACAACTTTCTTGAAAAGATGCCGAATGAACATCCTTCCTTAATCTAGATGCCGATGAACAACTTTCTTGAATAGATGTGAAATGAACATCCTTCCTTAATCTAGATGCCGATGAACAACTTTCTTGAATAGATGCCGAATGAACATCCTTCCTTAATCTAGATGCCGATGAACAACTTTCTTGAATAGATGCCGATGAACAACTTTCTTGAATAGATGCCGATGAACAACTTTCCTTAATCTAGATGCCGATGAACAACTTTCTTGAATAGATGCCGAATGAACATCCTTCCTTAATCTAGATGCCGATGAACAACTTTCTTGAATAGATGCCGAATGAACATCCTTCCTTAATCTAGATGCCGATGAACAACTTTCTTGAATAGATGCCGATGAACAACTTTCTTGAATAGATGCCGATGAACAACTTTCTTGAATAGATGCCGATGAACATCTTTCCTGAATCTAGATGTCGATAAACATCCCTCCTTAATCCGAATCCAGATGCCAATGAAATCCTTCCTCAATCTTAAATCCTTCAGAATTTAGTCTCAACCTAAAAGTCCTGTTATTTTCCTTCCTCAATTGAAGCCTCGAGACTCAATCTCCAATGAATATCTTTCCCGAGTCCATCTCGTGAGCCACGAGAAAGGTTCTGTAACCTTGCCATTTAGCAACCAAAATAAAAATCGCGATGCTCAGCGACTGAATTGATGTCCGCTCTTTATACTTTGTGAAAGGATATGTCGAGGCCCAACTTTTATACTTCTACTCGACCCAATTCGCAACCCCATTTCCGCAAAGGCTTCCAGGATGCAAAGAAAAAACGTTCTTAAAGAAGTGAAATTCCTTTTGAATGCCAGAGACCCAAAGTCTCTCTCTTCCTTCACAAAAGATCTTCACTAGATTCTCTTCGTCTTAAAATCTGATCGATTCCTCTACGTATTCTGTCTCGTTCTACATTCTACTACCCCCCCCCTCCCCCCCGACTTGTGCAGCCTTCCGTGGAACTTGCAGAGGACGTTATAGATTTTTGTAAACCACTTGGCCAATCCTGTTTCCTTTGTTCATCTTCGACGCAGAAGAAATGTGCCACCAGGAATTACCTACTGAGCTTAGTAAACGTTGGATTGGTCGCCTTGTGCTTTGTATACAAAGGCTTGTATGTCATTGGGATTCGTTTAAAATACCGATATTGCATGGGATTGAAATTTTTTTATTTTTTGTAGGAAAGATCAGATGTGGTTCAAATATTTTAGAAATAATAATATATGTAAATAATATCGATAAGGGTTGGGTTGTTTTACCTCTGAGCGGCACTTTTTTGCACACCATGGCCTAAATGGCCAGGTCACAAGGACCACGAAGGCTCAGAGAAGGTTGGGGGGGGGGGGGGACCCACTGGAACAGCTGTTGGGAGACAGATGGCAGTATCCCGTCAAGGCCATCCAGTGTGTTCTTTATCGTGCACAGGATTGGGTTGTTTTACCTCTGAGTGGCACTTTTTTGCACACCATGGGCTAAATGGCCAGGTCACATGGACCCCGAAGGCTTAGAGAAGGTTGGGGGAGGGGACCCACTGGAACAGCTGTTGGGAGACAGATGGTAGCCTTCCGTCAAGGCCATCCAGTGTGTTCTTTATCGTGCACAGGATTGGGTTGTTTTACCTCTGAGTGGCACTTTTTTGCACACCATGGGCTAAATGGCCAGGTCACATGGACCCCGAAGGCTTAGAGAAGGTTGGGGGAGGGGACCCACTGGAACAGCTGTTGGGAGACAGATGGTAGCCTCCCGTCAAGGCCATCCAGCGTGTTATTTAACGTGCACAGGGTACGGCTCTTCCGCACACAGGTCACGACTTAACGTCCCTTCCGACGGACGGCGTCCTTTCCATGCCCATCGGTGTCCCCTACTGACCGTGGGCAGGGCAGAGAATTTTGCGGAGATAAATCTCAACGCTGACCCAGCTAATATCGATAAGGAATGAGGAGTTAAATCTAGTGGCACCACAGAGGCGAAATTTCAGATCTAAGGGACCTGGGTTCGAGTCCCGGGTAAGGCATGGATATTCGTGTTGTTTTCTGCTGAGGTCCTGCCATCCTCTCAGATCTTCTACTGTGGCATGTAAACTGACAGGCTCCTGTCAGAGCTCTGTGGCAAGCAGCTGCTTGAGGGGGTATTTATTTTTTTTTTATTTCATAGAAACAGACTACTGAAATGTTTTACAGGAACTGCATTCTTGTAAGATACTTCCAAAGAACAACGTTGTGGTCAAACCTTTCAAAGGAACAGCATTCCTGTCTAGATTATTTTGCAGGAACAGCAGTCAGCCTGCCTTTAACCCCTACGTGACTGAAACAGAAAGAAAATAAAGTTCTTTTTTAATCTTCACATCGAAGAGTTCTTTGCATAAAGAGCTCAGCCCGGAGGGAAAGGTGTGTCGGGTTGGCTTCTTAGAAGGGAGGACGTTTCCTTCCAAGAAGGGGGCAGAGGAAGTGGAGCCGTTGCCCCAAAAGGAGGTCGAAGGTTCGACAAAAAGGCTATCACGACGAGTTTCAGAAACCGGTTGGAAGATGATGACGGATGAGGATTATAAATGTGAAGACCTTAGGGATCGAATTCTTTAAAAACTAACAATAGATCAGTTATAACACCAATTAAAATGTTGAACATCAATAACCTTTGTTGAAAAGCTACAAGATATTTTTTTTTCAGATTCGAATGCTCAAATTGATCTATACGAAAACATTAGCAATGAGAACTGAAGGGTGAAGTGAGGGGATTGGGCAAGTCGGTAGTACGTCGGGTTCGAGTCTCAACCGTGCTAGGCGTTGAGGATTTATCTTCGCTAATGTCCACCGTGCACTTGGTCAAAAAAGCAACACCGAGAGTCTTGGGGGGGCAGGGGGGGGCTCAGTCGGTAGCGCGCCAGGCTCGTAATCTGTAGTTCCCAGGTTCGAATCCCAGCTGGGTCAGAGTTGAGATTTATCTCCGCGAAATTCCCCGCCCTGCCAACGGTCGGCCATCCGTCGGATGGGACTTCAAGCCGTGGCCCCGTGTGCGGGAGAGAGCCATACCTTGAACACGTTAAAGAACACGCTGGATGGCCTTGACGGAAAGCTACCATCTGTCTCCCAACAGCTGTTCCAGTGAGTCCCCTCCTTCAACCTTCTCTGAGCCTTCGGGGTCCTTGTGACCTGGCCATTTACATTTAGCCCATGGTGTGCAAAAAAGTGCCACTCAGCGGTAAAACAACCCAACCCTGGAATCTTGGAAAGGTCGTCGTCCGTTGGATGGGAGTAGGCCCCGATCAAAAAAAATAGTGTGGGGCAAGAGTGTGAATTTCCATTGCAGTATAACATCCCCCTCCATCTAAGATGTCTTTAATTTCTTGAAATATGAATGAAATATATATATACACAAGTTTATGAAAATTTTGCCTCTATTAATCCTTAGTAGCATCCTAGTCGGCGGCGGAGGGAGGAACACCATTCTCTCCTAAGTTGGTTGGGTTGTTTTACCTCTGAGCGGCACTTTTTTGCACACCATGGGCTAAATGGCCAGGTCACATGGACCCCGAAGGCTCAGAGAAGGTTGGGGGAGGGGACCCACTGAAACAGCTGTTGGGATACAGATTGTAGCCTCCCGTCAAAGCCATCTAGTGTGTTCTTTAAGGTGCACAGGGTATGGCTCTCCCGTACACGGCATCACGTCCATCCGACACATCATTAACGTCCCATCCGACGGACGGTGGCCTTTCCAAGCCCGTCGGTGTCCCCTACTGACCGTGAACAGGGCGGAGAGTTTTCCTAGATTACTAGTTTTGCGGAGATAAATCTCAACGCTGACCCAGCCGGGACTCGAACCTGGGAACTACAGATTACGAGCCTGGCGCGCTACCGACTGAGCCACCCCCGCCCCCATTTCTCTCCTAAGAGCAGTCTAGTGTGCCCCCTTCCTCCAACCTTCTCCGGTCCATGGGGGCTTTGTGATCTTCCCTTTTAGTCCACTTTGTGCAAAGTTGGGGGAGGAAGTGTGAGGGATTTGGGTTGGGTTGTTTTACCTCTGAGCGGCACTATTTTGCACACCATGGCAGGTCACATGGACCCCGAAGTCTCAGAGAAGGGACCCACTGTAAGAGACAGATGGTAGCCTTCCGTCAAGGGCATCCAGCGTGTTTTTTAACGTGCACAGGGTATGGCTCTCTCCCGCACACGGGGCCACGGCTTAACGTCCCATTCGACGGGCGGCGGCAGTGTGAGGGATGACTGGATGTTCGAGTATAAAATTTCTAAAAAAAAAATGTTACACGTGTTTAATATTTTTTCAATCCCATTCCAGTGACTAGCATTCTCTAAATGGGGGAGTTCCCCCCTCCACTTTCCCGAGATCCTCACCTGACTTCAGATTCTTTGTAATTATATAGGTTCTGAACGATAAAGGGAGAGGGGGGCCTGTTGGGGAGAGCATCATTAATGCCCTCCCCAACAGACACCATTTTTAATCTTGTCTTACCAAAAAGTAAGTTATTTTCAAACATTATTTAATTTAGAATGTGATTTTCCATTGACATATCACAACGACATCCAGAGAAATACGTCATCCCCTGTTGTTTAAAGTAGTGTAGTGTCCAAACCATTCTGTAATTTTCATAAAAAAAGAACAACTGCAATCAATTTTTGTTGTTTCGAACCTCTCTACTGACCGCACATAAAAACCAATGACGTCAAGAAATTTAAGAGTGAAGGCTAGAATTAAATGTAAAAGACAGGGAAATGTTTACAAAATATAAGTTTCCCCCTTCTACCATTCTGTTTAAGTGACAGTCTCATGACAGATCCACTAGTTCCTTCTTTCGCAAAGCAATGCAATAAGAGTGGCTAGATGAGGTCACGCACACGTCATCAAGAGAACGTGGAAAGAAGAAAGAGAAAACGAAAGATTACAAAATTTTCCGCTTTCCTATCTGCAGCAAAGCAGGTGAATAAGAAACAAATCTTCGCCTGCCTGCTTCTAATTTCTGACACATCTTGTTGCCAGTTTTGAAATCTGAAAGTCTACAGTTTTGATGCGTTGCCATTCCAGTTAAGAAAATAATCAAAATTTACAATCTTTTGCAAATATAAAAACAGGTAAACTGGGTGATACTTGAGTCCACAATCGATTTTCAGAGTGATACGAATTATTCAGTTTATCCTATCAACAATACAAAAGAGTCGTTTGAAACAAAAAGTTTAAATATCTTCGAATATAATGCGGTTTGCGATTTAAATTTGACAGTAACGTGGCCGGCGGAATGGTTCATTTGCTTGGCTGTAGATTATTTACTTTATACTGAGTTTCCGTTTCCCTGTCAATCTCGTGTGTGGTGTATAACATGGGCACTTTCCTCCAAAGGCACTATGGGAAAGCAACTGCTTCAGGGTAATTTTTCTTAAAACACTTAAGTTAAAAGGGAAAATAAGTTTTTTTAATGAAAATTTAGCTTATCTGTATCTAGATCTCGGAAGAAGATTCGTATTTATCGAATCAAAATAGTACGTATGCAATTAAAATTGAGGTTTCCAAAGTTTTCAGGGGCGGGGGTGGTTCAGCCGGTAGCGCGCCAGGCTCGTAATCTGCAGTTCCCAGGTTCGAGTCCCAGCTGGGTCAGTGTTGAGATTTATCTCCGCAAAACTCTCCGCCCTGTTCACGGTCAGTAGGGGACACCGACGGGCTTGGAAAGGTCACCGTCCGTCGGATGGGACGTTAAGCCGTGATGCCGTGTACGGGAGAGCCATACCCTGTGCACGTTAAAGAACACGCTAGATGGCTTTGACGGGAGGCTACAATCTGTATCCCAACAGCTGTTTCAGTGGGTCCCCTCCCCCAACCTTCTCTGAGCCTTCGGGGTCCATGTGACCTGGCCATTTAGCCCATGGTGTGCAAAAAAGTGCCGTTCACATGTAAAGCAACCCAAAGTTTTCAGTTGGTTTTACCTCTAAACGGCATATTTTCAACAAATGACGAAATGACCAGGCCACAAGTTGCTGAGTGCACATTCTTCCTCAATCCGTGAGTCTCTCAAGCAGCTGCTTGCCATAGAGGTTTGACAGGAGCCTGTCAGTATAATAAGCCACATATAGAATCTGTGAGGAGGGCATGACCTCAGCAGAAGGTCAACACAAGAAAGAAAACGCCCGGGTCTCGGACTTGAATCCCTTTTATCAGTAGCCAAACACGCTAACTACTTGACCACATGAAAGTCACAAAACAGAAACCGTAAGTGATAAATCAAACAGCGGGGCCTAAATAGTAGCTTGTGCTTGAATTGTAGCCAGAATTTCTAGTGTCCGGGTATCAGGAAAAGATGTTTGTTTGGATGTTTGAATTTTGATGTTTGAAAGGACGTTTGTTTGGATGTGCCAATTCCCCTTTTCGTGAAAAGGGACATTATAAAATCACTTTAGAAAAAAGTGATTTCAGGTGGAAAAATTTCTAATATTTATATACAAAAAAAAAAAACTATATCACCAGTTTTCTGTACATTATTTATTTCTGTAATCACGTTCACGAAATGAAATGAAAAATCTCCGTGCAGAAACTGAGCAGGTCTCAGCTAGTTCTAATCCAATTTGTAGTCTCGGGCTCAAATTATAGCCAGACATAAGCAAAAATTATAAAAACGTATCCCGGGGCTCAAATTGCAGCCAGATATAAACAATAAATGCCTGCTCAAGAAGCTGTTTGCAACAGAGGTCTGTCCTTTTATTCGCCATAGCAGAAAGTCTGTGAGGATGGCTAGACTTCAGCAAAAATGCAACACAAGCATTCATTCCTTACCCAAGGCTCGAACCTAGATCCCTTTGATCAGAAGCTAAACACGCTAACACAAGCAAAATATTACAAATATAGCCAGGCTATTGTTCGAACAGTTACGGTACATATCTCCATTTTTTAAATAGTGCAAGGAAAAAACAATGCTCTGCTATGATTTACATTCAGGGTCGGACTGTTGCGTCCCCCCCTCCACTTTTTTTTTCTTCTAGATCCGGACCTGTTTCTGTACTTGATAACATATTTTTAAAAAATTACCCTCATGCAGCCGTTTGTCACAAAGGAAGTATAATACGCCACAGACAAGGTCTGTGAGGGCTCTGAGACCTCAGCAGAAAGACAACACAAGAAACATCCATGCCTTGCCATATGGGGCTCGAACCGGACCCATTTGATGACCAGTAACCAAGAGGGTTAACCACAAGACATACATTATCTTTTTTAAACAGTGAGTGAAAAAAAAATACTTCACTTATTATCTACATTAACGACATTCATATAACTTAAAAAACCTCACCATTTAGTGATTGTGATCCCCCTAGAAATGTCTCCATGATGACAAAATCACGTTTTTCATCTTTGGACAACAGTGTCTCTTTTTATCCCTCAATCTTTAAGGGAACAACAGCCATCTAACGAGATTCTCCGAACGCCAGTCCACAACACAAAACAAAGCGCATTAAAACCACGACTATCACCAATAAACTTTTAACACTGGTACTTAACGACAGCTCGAAAGGGCTCACCCAATGCCGACGAAACTGCTCCAGCTTCACAGCAGGCTGTAAAATCCTCGTGTGCCCACGAACTTGACACTCCGGTAATGCCACAGTTAATAACTGGACAATGAACCGAAGTTCCCCCTTAGTTTTTTTTTAACTCCGAGATCGAGAACGAGTTCTTCGACTCGCTCGCTCCAGATCAAACAGAAGAAACAAAGATGGCGACTGAGGGGTGGGTGAAGGTAAGGGAGGGAGGGGGCAGTAACACCAGAAAAAAAACAACAAAAAACGAATACCTGCTGACTGGTTGGTGTGGGAAGGGGTTGTTACTTAGCGGTCAGGAGACGGCTCAGGACTGGTCACGTGACGTGGCGAAGCTGCCCAACCGGAAAAGGGTCTCCGTCTGGGAGAAGTTGCTATAGGCCTATAAACATTGTCGGCTTGATGCAGTTGCAGAATCGTCTGCGTGACAACCAAGCCGGCACCTGTCAAAGATTTCAGAATGCCGCAGCAGCAGAAGTTCCATCGGCTGCACAGTCAACTCGTTTGTGAGCTCACGGATGCGGTGTTGTGCGGTTTGATAGCGCACCTGTCAGTTGTGTAATCATTTCCTAAGGAAACGTGTTTTCCCAATAGATCGTAACCGGCAACTTCCTCACCTTGTTTAGGAATAACTTCCCTCCACAAATGTCTCGTTTCTTGTGCGACTCAGAAATGGCAACGCAGCGAATCAAAACCGTAACCGTCATTGTTCTCTCGCATAGCACTTTTCCAACTAGCTCTGAGTTAGGCTTAACGTTTCAAATGAATAGTCACCTGGAATTTCGAGCATCTTTTTTAACTATCATATAATAATACACGAAGCGGTGGCTTCATCAGGTATAAGTTTCATGTTAAGTCATTTGTAATTCAGAAGCTTCTAGAAAAGGCTTTTTATGGAGGAAAAAAAAAGTAAGGTAATTTAAAGATCACGAATTTGATTTCCAACAATATGTGTTCAATTTTAGAGTTAATACTATATAAATTACAGCAAATGCTTACCACAGAGGTCTGACATGTGCCTAATTAGTTTAATACGTCATAGTATGGAGTTCTGGGAGGAAGGAGAGACCTCAGCAGAAAGAGCAACACAAACATCCATACCATCAACTGGGGCTCGAACCCAGGTCCCTGTGATCAGTAGCCAAGTGTGCTAACCTCTCGAATCGAAGTAATATTGTTCAAGTATTAAAAGTAGGCCTAGAGACTTAGTTTTTTTTTTCCTAGTGGCTCTTCACTATATTAGAGAGCGAGAGGAAAAATTCCTTACTTAAAAACGAAAGCATTCATTTCTAATTAGTAATGAATTGGAAAAAAAAGTGTTTCATTTTAAGGAATGAAGAAATTATCTTATTCTACTATTTATAAAAAAATACTTTTTATATTTATATTATAAATTTTGACCATTTCGACCAAGAGGGTTATGACGGTAATTCTATAAACTCGGAGGTTCTCAAACTTTGTGATATTGCGACCCCCTAGAATGTATTAAATTCATTTGAATCGTAGAAAAAATTATGCGACCCTGTAGAATCGAAAAAAAAATTATGCCATCCTGTAGAATCACAGAAAATTATGCGATCCCTAGAATCGTTGAAAAAGTACAATTAATTATATAATTATTAATTATGTTATAAATATAATTCATAATTAATTATGCATTAAATTATATTTAGATAGAATAAAAATGAAATCTTTTTTTTTGCATTTAACACGTCAATAAACATATTTTTATAGTTAATAAATTTATCATAAATCAGAAGTGAATAAAAATCAACAAACGTTATGTGAGAAAAAATTATATATTATATATAATATTAGTTTGATGGTTAGAACAGAACATTCTACATTGAATCTGAAAAAGACCTGCGCATCGACAAAACTGATTTTGCTCCACAAAATTAGTATTTTTTAAAAATAATATTGCAACAAAAAAAAATAACTGAACAATACTATCAAATATAAAACGATCTGAGCTCCGCGATCCGCTTCCAAGCTGCTGGCGACCCACAATTTGAGAATCCGAGCAATAAACTAATCCATTTCCTCTAGAAGGAGCTTACTAAACGGTAATTTTGGGCGATACACCATCCCACCTTCCCAATTAACTGTTTAACGTTAGAAAACTTCAGTACAGATTTCGAGAAAAATAGCTAGAACGCAAATTGTCAAAACGTTTACTGACTCCAGACGGGAAATTATTCGAAGGGAAATCGTTCTATGGAGTAACATTAAAGTTCTGGGTGTTTGCTTATTTGTCGTACTTTCCTTATTCGAAATGATACTTTGAAAATGGAAGATTATGAACTTCCTTAAATCATTAGCGTGATCGAGAAGAATCCTGCTGTTAGAATGAAATCATAAAAGTAGACATAATGTTGGGTTGGGTTGTTTTATCTCTGAGCGGCACTTTTTTGCACACCATGGGCTAAATGGCCAGGTCACATGGACCCCTAAGGCTCAGAGAAGGTTGGGGGAGGGGACCCACTGGAACAGTTGTTGGGAGACAGATGGTAGTCTCCCGTCAAGGCCCTCCAGCGTGTTCTTTAACGTGCACAGGGTATGGCTCTCCCGCCCACGGAGCCACGGCTTAACGTCCCATCCTACGGAAGGTGGCCTTTCCAACATAATGTTGGAGGTTTGGTTTTTTACCTCTGAGCGCATTAGGATTTATCTCCGCAAAACTGAGTCGTCCTGTCTTGCCCACGGTCAGTAGGGGACACCGAGGGGCTTGGAAAGGCCGCCGTCCGTCAGATGAGACGTTAAGCCGTGGTACCGTGTACGGGAGAGCCATACCCTGTGCACGTTAAAGAAGATACTGAATGACCTTGAAGGGAGGCTACCATCTGTCTCCTAACAGCTGTTAAGTGTGTCCCCTTCCACCAACCTTCTTTGATTCCTTGGGACCTGGCCATTTAGTCCAGTGTGTGAAGGGGGCGACAGTGTGTGACTTGCAACCCCCTCCCTACTTTTTTTTTTTTAGATTATTTTACCTCTGAACAATACTTTTTGCACAAAGTGGACTAAAAGGGAAGATCAAAAAGCCCCCATGGACCGGATAAGGTTGGAGGAAGGGGGACACACTAGACTGCTCTTAGGAGAGAAATGGGGGCGGGGTGGCTCAGTCGGTAGCGTGCCAAGCTCGTAATCTGTAGTTCCCAGCTTCGAGTCCCAGCTGAGTCAGCGTTGAGATTTAATAAAAAAAAAAATAAATACCCCCTCAAGCAGCTGTTTGCCACAGAGGTCTGACAGGAGCCTGTCAGTTATATGCCATAGTAGAAGGTCTGAGAGGATGGCAGGACCTCAGCAGAAAAACGATACATACATCCATGCCTTACCCGGGGCTCGAACCCAGGTCCCTTAGATCAGTAGCCAAGCGTGCTAACCAGCGGGAGAACCATTCCTTGGTGCACGTTAAAGAACACGCTGGATGGCCTTGACGGGAAGCTACCATCTGTCTCCCAAAAGGGTCCCCTCCCCCAACCTTCGGGGTCCATGTGACCTGGCCATTTAGCCCATGGTGTGCAATAAACCGCCGTTTAGAGGTAAAACAACCCAATCAAACTCTTCCTATCCACCATTATTCCACCATTCAACCAACACTACAGCTCAATTTCCCATACATAAAAATCTCCCGAAAAGACATCTTCAAGGTCTGATGGCACACTTTAAATAACACGCTGTCTTTCCCTCCCCCAAGCATTCTCCGTCTCACATGCCAGTAGCAACCCCCCCCCCCCTTCCGAACCCCTACTTCGGTACTGAAATATGGCCGCCACGAGCTATGCTTGCTGCAGACGGTCACATAATTGAGAGTGGGGGGGGGGGAGGTTCTTAGCTCGAGTGTGCCTATTTCTGTCTCCGAGCCCTAAAGGTCAGAGCAAATCGTGAGCCTCAAACAAATACAATTTGCAGAATTGGGAGTTGGGGGGGGCACGTCATTCTTACTGCACCCCCCGTCCTCCCCACTTTTTACACAGCTCGGTGGGGGGGGGGGGATGAAAGCTTTTGATACTACGATTTTTTTTCCGCGGGTTTTTTTTTTTCTTCCTTCATTTCTGTTTATTTTCTTTTTTTTTTTCCCCGGTTGTTATTATTTTTAAATTTCGTTCCTTTTAAAACTCCCCAGAGATGATTATTAGGGACGCAGCAGCGTCGGAAATAGAAACGGCGAGCTCAAGAGAAGCGGAAGTTTTGGCAATCCGCCGTGTGGGGCACATGAATCACGTGATTTCGTCCAGCTGCCGGGGATTTTAATAGTTGGATAGGGGTAAGTTGTTGCTGTTTCCATACCCCCCCCCCCTCTTCCTCTCCCGCGTGAATGCGATGACAGTTAATTGTGTCGTTTGTGCGTTGCACTTGAAGCCGAGAACATTTGCATTGTAAATGATATGGTTGCATTGTAAATGATATATATCTCCCAGAGAATGCTAGTAAACTCAGTGCTGCCCCAGGCGGGAGCGGGGACTCCAATCTGGGAACTTCAGATTACGAGCCTGGCGAGCTAACGTCTGAGCCTCTTTCCCCCCCCCCCCCCTCTCCCTTGTGTAAACAGTTACTGAGCCCTTGGGCCCCTTTCAGTTGCCCATTTAGCCCATTGGGGAAAAAGGGGCGCTTATAGGTCGTAGTTTTCGGTTGAACTTTTTTGCACACAATTGGCTAAATGCGTGGTTCACAGGAACCCAAAGACAGACTGTTAGGACACCAGAGATCGCTGTTAGGAACCATCTATTACCAGATGGCTCCTAAAAAAATAACAGCTCCTACTTGGTTAAGACCAAATGGAGATGTTAGGCTATCATCTGGCTAAATGGTAGCCTCCCGTCAAGGCCATCCATCATGTTCTTTAACGTGTCCAGGGTATGGCTCTATCTCTCACTCCAACACAAGGGACCACGGCTTAACGTTCCAACAGACGGACGACGGCCTTTCCAAGCTCGCGGTGCCCCTTTTCTGACTGAGGGCAAGGTGCTGGTGGAGGTTTAGCGGAGAGAAAGCTCAACGCTGACACGTGTGGTACTCGAACCTGGAACTACAGATTACGAGCCTGACACGCTATCGACTGAACCAACTCCCCTTAGAACTTAATTCCCCGCCCTGTCCACTGTTAGTAGGGGACACCGCTGGGTTTGGGAAGGCCGCCGTCCGTCGGATGGGACGTTAAGCCGTGGCCCCGTGTGCGGGAGAGTCATACCATGTGCACGTTAAAGAACACGCTGGATGGCCTTGACGTGAGACTACCATATGTCTCCCAACAACTGTTCCAGTGGGTCCCCTTCCCCAATCTTCTCTGAGCCTTCGGGGGCCATTTAGTCCATGGTGTGCAAAAAAATGCCGCTCAGAGGTAAAACAACCCAACCTTATTGCAATGGATATTCAGTCTCTTGTCTTTCCCCCCCCCCGCCCTACATTTTTTCGGTTCAGTTCCGCCGATTGCCCCATCCTTAATATTTTCACGGTTCAATTGTGCTGCTGGCCATCCCCCTCCCCCATTTTTCCGGCTCAACTGACCTTTACAGCTTGCTTTTCCCTGCGATACAACGCCATCGAATTATGCCAAAAAATCTCTTCCCTCCATCAGTTGTCGGAGTGCGCACAGTTAATTCCCGCGTTTTTTCCTCCCTCTCCAGCGGACACAAGAGAGATCAGAGGACGATTTCCTTTCTCAGCCTTGGGTCGGAGATCACGTGACCCAGCTCTTCGTTTATCTCTCGCGAGTGGGGCGATCAGAAACCTACAAAAAAAAATACCCGCTGCCACAATTTTTTTAGCCGTCCCGTGGCCCAGTGGTTAGCGCGCTTGGCTACTGATCTATGGGACCTGGGTTCGATCCCCGGGTAAGGCATGGATGTTCGTGTTGTTTTTCTGCTGAGGTCCTGCCATCCTCTCAGATCCTTCTACTATGGCATATAAACTGACAGGCTCCTGTCAGACCTCTGTGGCAAGCAGCTGCTTGAGGGGATATTTATTTATTTTATTTTTTGATAGCACTTGGTGATTATTTTCGATGTCATTTTTGACTTTTTTTTTTGTAAGAAATGGGTAATTTTTATGTTTTTATTTTGTTGCGGCTTTTCGTCTGGGTGCATTCAGTATTTTTTGCTTTAATTAAAAAAATATTTTTTTTAGTTTGGTTGCTTAACTTCTATTTTGCACACTAATGGCTTTCACGGTTGGATAAGTCAAAGTATATATATATTGATTTCGTCAGTCTACATATTAGGTACATACACTATGTTGTAAAAAGTGTCCGTACATTTCCATGTTATGTGAATGGAAAGCCACTTTCAAAGCTCACGGCCGAGTGGTTAGCGCGCTTGGCTACTGATCTGAAGGACCTGGGTTCGAGCCCCGGCTAAGGCATGGCTGTTTGTGTCGATTTTCTGCTGAGGTCCTGCCATCCTCTCAGACCTTCTACTTTGGCATATAAACTGACAGACTCCTGTCAGACCTCTGTGGCAAGCAGCTGCTTGAGGGGGTATTTATTTTTTTTAACATTGAAAATAAACCTTTGACACAAAAACTATTATTGACGATAAATTGTACATGCCACTCAAATCTCTCTAAATATATTTCCCGCAATATTCGTTTCATATTTAGAGAATGAATGGAAGCTGAAGCATTTATCTTCAACTATTGACACTTGTTAAAAAATACTTCAATAGATAAAACACAACTCTTGTAACAATTTGTTTACTAACATAAATACTGAAGTTTTTATGACGATTTTTTAAGATTTCATCAATTTGGAGGCAATGTGAAAGTGTCGTCTGCTGTTAAATGGTCCCTCTTCAATGACTCTTTAAATATTGATCGAAGATCGATCAAAAATTGACACTGTCACATTGCTTCCAAATTGATGAAATCTTAAAAAATCATCATACAAACTTCATATATTTAATTTATATTAGTGAACCAATTGTTACAAGAGTTGTGTTTTATCTATTGAAGTATTTTTTCACAAGTGTCAATAGTTGAAGATAAATGCTTCAGCTTCCATTCATTCTCTAAATATTAAACGAATATTGCGGGAAATATATTAGAGAGATTTGAGTGGCATCTACAATTTATCGCCAATAACAGTTTTTGCGTAAAAGGTTTATTTTCAATGTTAGGGAGCTTTGAAAGTGGCTTTCCATTCACACAACATGGAAGTGTAAGGACACTTTTTTTTCAACGTAGTGTACAGTCGCTCAAAAAAATATCCGAACACTATGGTTGATTACAGAATTCAGAAAAAATATCTGGCAGCGATTTCTTTTTTGACACGAAGGTTGCCAGATCACTAATTTCTAAAAAAATCGTTGCCAGATATTTTTTCTGAATTCTGTAATCAACTATAGTGTTTGGATATTTTTTGAGCGATTGTACATACTATGCATCTTGCTAAAACAGACTTATCAGCAGGTCCATATTCGATTACAGATGAGCCAAGTGAATCTTCTAATAAGAGTAATACATACATTTTTAAGCAAAATTTAACATAAATTATATTAACTACCGAAATTCAATCTATGGCAGTTTACAAAATGATTAAATTTGTTTTTCATATTTTAACCACATAATCAATTCTTTTTTAATTTCGGAAATTTTATTTAGTTTCAAAATTTCTCTATGTATCGATACTTGGTTGAACACGAGTAGGATTTTAAATCTTTAAACACATCGTCCATAATTATAACCCCCCCCCCCCCCCGATTTAATAACTTTTGGTTTTCTCAGCACGAAATATATTTCTTATACAGGTCTACGACATACTGATGGGATACCGTGGGATCGGAAAGGCCGCCGTCAGTCGGATGGGACATCAAGCCGTGACCCCATGTGCAGAGGAGAACCATACTTTATGAACATTAAAAAACACGTTGGATGGCCTTGACAAGAAGTTACCATCTGTCCTCCTAATAGCGGTCTAAAGATCCCCTTCTCACAAATTTCTCCGAGTCCTTGGGGTTCTTGTGACCATGCCAGTTAAAGCATTGTGTGTCAAAATGATTCTACTCACTGGTAAAGTAAAACAACTCTTTTTACTCCACAGTCAAATACGATAACTAAATTTTTGCAGTCAGAAAATAGTTCTAAAATAAAGAACCATTTATCAGCTAAATCGAAAATAATCATTTTTTTTTACTCTATAATTATCAACTGAAATCACTATTCAAAATCCAACAGAAACAAACAGAACAAGAAGTAATAGATCGGACAAATAAATTAGAAGCTAAAAATTTTCCTACTAAGAAATATCGAACGTTTTTTCTCGGTACGAAATTATCTGTTTCAACCAACTCTTCCTTCCTGGTTGCCCTTTCTAGGCCACGTTTAGCTTTCCACCGAAGAATTACATTACGCTCGTTGGCAACACTCGCTAATGCTTTGCTTGCGCGTGGAGACAGAAAGTGGAAGCCTTTTCACTGCAGCATACACACGCGGGGACAACAATGCTTTCGTGAGAGTCACTTTCTGTGTGACTTATTTAGCACACTTTTTTCTTTCAAATAAATAAACAAGAAGAAAAGCACGACCAAAGGAACACCATCGATTGTAAAAGTGAAAAGCCCTGCTGATGCAGTATAACGTTGCATTAACTTTGCTATTCGCTTCGATTGTCGTTAATACGAAATTCAGCTTTGGAGAGTTCTATCTTTCGTGTTGTTTTTCTGCTGAGGGCCTGCCATTCCTCAGACCTTCTACTCTGGCATATAAACTGACAGGCTCCTGTCAGACTTCTGTGGCAAGCAGCTGCTTGAGGGGGTATTTATTTATTTATTGTCTGTCTCCCAACATCTGTTCGGGTATTTCATCATCAGGCCACTTTTGTGAGGTCCCCGTGTGGATTGTGTGATTGGATCGTGTGGGCTCACTCACGGAAATATTGAGCGTGTGGTTACCGTTCACAGCAAACTGGAGCGTGTGCAGTAACTGCACACGCTCCAGAAAACCACCACCTGGAAACTTCAGATTACGAGCCTGGCGCGCTACCGACTGAGACCCCCCCCCCCCCCGCAGTAGTTGAGACTCGAACCTAGAAACTGCTTATGACGAAGGTGACTTATAATCTTCGTCATAAGCAGTTTCTAGCAGAACAATCCTACAAAAATGAAAGGCGAAGCAGATTTTTCTCGTCCAATCACGAGAAAAAAATTCGATATTCTTCATTAACTTTTTGGGCTGTTAAAAGAATGTACAACCCAGTTCTTACTTTCCCATTATAGCCACAAAGACAGCAAGTAAATCACATTTGCCCGATTCTTTTAAACACCAAAGATGTTTAAGAGGCCCTTTTGCCCCAGCAGAGATATCGAAGTATAAAAATTAAAACTTGCTTAAATAGAATTTATCTTCCCCCAACTTCACTTCTTTCAACCTTGACCTTCGTAATCAGATCGCCTGATTACAAATTGACTCTTAGCTAAAGGTCAACACAGGATTAATGAGAGAATTTATCTTCCAATTCACCACTTTTTGCAAATGATGTTGATGAGATGAACTCTTTCATTCGAGCTGTTGATGAGACTGGTGGTAGAGTAGGTTTGGTTATAAACAGAGAGAAAACTAAAGTGATGACAATTGGTCAGGCAGGCTGCGATTCAGTTAATCTGAATGGTTGCAGTCTTGAGCAGATGTCACAGTTTAATTATCTTGGGAGCTATGTAACAGATAATGGTGATGTGCGGCATGAGATTAACAGACGAATAGGGATTTTAGGAAATTATGGAGAGTGTGGAAAATAGGTGTATACACCTAAAGACTAAAATTAGACTGTATAATAGTTTGGTTCTTTCTACGGTTAGTTATGGTAGTGAAACTTGAACGCTGTGTAAACAAGATAACAGGAAACTAGATGCTTTTGATTCTAGATGTTTACGCAGTATCTTGGGCATTAGGTGGTTCAGCTTTGTAACTAATGATGAGGTTAGGCAAAGGAGTCGGCAACCTCCTCTGAGCAGCATATTGTGCAGAGAGAGACTCCGTTGGTTTGGCCATGTTGCCTGTATGGATAATTATAGATTGGGGAATAGGGTTACGAACAGTGTGCCTAATGATCTCAGAAAGAGGGGGAGATCTAGGATGCGGTGGGCAGACAATGTCAAACAGGACCTCATTAGAATTGGACAGATTTGCTTGGAGAACTAAATTGCACTGTCTGGTTGGACCTACGTAGCCCATAGCTGCTTGAGGATGATGATGAAGTCACCAATTACCAACGCCGGTTACATATTCCACTCTGCCAAACTAGGCTTCCAATCCTCTTCTAACCAACCCCCTTCCCCTTCCTTTGTTCATGATAAGAATTCCGGGGGAGGGAGATAACCCACCCTCTGCTTACTGAGAGTAAACTTCCGGTCATGGCAGCAGCAGCAGATTCTTTTCCGCGTCTTCTTTACCACCGACGTCGCGCAGCCGATTCTGTTGTAGTGCCTTGTTACGGTTACGGTCTGAAGATAAAAAAAACGTTAAACACAGTTGACCAGACCGCATAATTGGGTTTCACGAGTTCAATTCACACGTTCACCACTCAACTAGACACTATTATACTGATGAAGATTAAGTCTTTGTATATCGTATTAAATCACTGGGAATTAGGAGAGGAAACTCCCCCCCCCCCCCCCCTCTGAGCGGAGATAGCTAAGGGAGAAACATTTCAGTTCTCAAAGATTCATGGAAATTATTTCACATACTGATAAGAAAAATACACTATATTACAAAATGTAACTGTGAATGGAAAGCCACATTCAAAGTTCCTTAAGAAGGGAAAAAAAATCCTGTTTCAAAGAGACCTGGGCTCGAGCCCGCAGTTTTATCTTTTCACTTTATCTTCATTTTTTCGTAAAATGCCATAAAAGATATCAAAGTTAAAGTTAGATTTTCATAATATTCGTACAGTATTCAAAGCGTCATGAAAGTTAGAATGTTTAACAGCACCTATCCGTATTAGAAATTGGGTGTAATTCCTCCAACTTTCATAAGTTTCTAATACATACGAATACATTTTTAAATTTAATAAATTTAAATTATAAATATAATTATTTATTAAATTTAAAAATATATTCGTGTATCTTTAAATTTATATTCGTATATATATATATTCTTTAAAAATATATTCGTATATATATATATGCGTATAATTACCCAATCCCAATTTCTAATACGGTAAAATAAAACTAAATAAATTTGTTAGATGGTTTGAAGTAACACTACGCATTTAAGATTTAGTTATTTTCTGAGGTAATTTCTTATATTTGGCATTGCTGTTATCAAATATTCAAATTCCATAACTCTTTGGATACTGAAAAAAATAGTGTAGCAGACGTTGAAAGAATTGAATCAGATATTTGTCTGCAATCACACTTTTTTTTATAAAGAGCTTATTTACGAAGTTACATTCTGTGATTGACATAATACAACTTTACTTTCAGACACCAGACTAGTTAAATAAAAAATGGAATTGTATTTAGTGAAATAAATGCAATATGATAACAGAGGGAAAAATTCCTTTTCGGCCGTTGCTATCGAAACAAAGTAGCGAAAGAAATTAAATGTTTTTCAACACCGAAATTCAAGTTCTACCTTCTGGCAACAGCAAAGAAAGTTGAGTTCGCGTCGTTTGATCGTTTCCGAAGAATCTGACCAAACAGGAAAATAAAGACAAAGTTGACCTTCTGGTTTTCTTCCACATTCGTAGAAGTCTCCTCTTTCCATTAAAAATAAAACACTTAATAAAAACACATGCAGCTTTTTAAAAGCAACAAACTCCAATGAAATTAGCCAGTCACACGTGTAAAGTACACTACAGGCACACCTAAAAAAATGTATTTGCGTAAAATGTTTACACACGTACAAAAGTATAAGATATTAGCAAATGTTTTTGGGACATCGAGAAGGTTGGGGGAAAGGGACTCGGTGAGTTGGGTTGTTTTACCTTTGAGCGGCACTTTTTTGCACATAATGGGCTAAATGGCCAAGTCACAAGGACCCCGAAGGCTCAGAGAATGTTGGGGGAGGGTTGGGTTGTTTTACCTCTGAGCGGCACTTTTTTGCACACAATGGGCTAAATGGCCAGGTCACAAGGACCCCGAAGGCTCAGAGAATGTTGGGTCGGGTTGTTTTACCTCTGAGCGGCACTTTTTTGCACACAATGGACTAAATGGCCAGGTCACAAGGACCCCAAATGCTCAGAGAAGGTTGGGGGAGGGGACCACAGGAATAGCTGTTAGGAAACAGATGGTAGCCTCCGTCAAGGCCATCCAGAGTGTTCTTTAACGTGCACAGGGTATGGCTTTCCCGCAGACGGATCCACGGCTTAACGTCCCATCCGACAGACGGCGGTCATTCCAAGCCCATGTGTGTCCCAGGGAAAATTGGTGAACAGCTTCCAGAAGGCCTACCTTCAAGGTCATCCAGTGTGTTTAGGTGAATAAGGTACAGCTCTCCTGCACGGAAACACGGCTTTACGTTCGCATCCGACTGACGGCGGCCTCTCCAAGACCATCGGTGTCCTCAACGCTGGCACAAATTGGGACTCGAACCTGGAAACTGCATATTTTGAGCCTGGCGCGCTATCGACTGAGCGCTCCCAGCGTATGTTTGCACACGCTACAAAAATAAAACACGTCGATAATAAGGTTATATTTTGTGTTTTTAATGAGACAAGTAATTGATTAGCGAAGAGACTTAAGTGTTGTTTAATTGCTATCAGAGAGTAGACCTGTCTCACCAGTCTCCCACGCCAAGAATAGGAAGTGTGTAAGCACGCCAAGCGTGGTCAGGCGGCGGCATTGGCGAGTAATCAGATGTTAGGTCATTGCCACGCTGCCTGCTAGGCTAGCCAGTCCTGCACAACCCCTGCGACTACATACCTCGGCCGCTACGTGCCAGCAGTGGACAGTCCGGTGTCTGGGGAGTGCACAGACATCGATCAATGCCGTCACGAATTCGCCACGAGAAATGCCGTCACGATCTTCTTTCTCTGATGTAAACGCAATTCAAAAGAGACGGGATGGCAGAGGGGGAGGGAAGAGGATGCGAACAATGTTTCGGTTTTCAGGCAAATTGTGATAAAAATTTGAAAGTTAGAAACTATCGAGAGATGAGATTAGAAAATGAATTTCGTTTTTTTAACTCATGAGTCGCGTTTTTTTTCCTCTGTTTTATTTCTGAGCGACACTTTTTTTGCCTACATTGGAGTAAGCTTACTAGGTCACAAGAACCCCAAGGTCTCAGTGAAGGTTGGGGGAAGGGGACGCACTGGAGAACCGTTGGGAGACAGAGATGAAGACACCGATAGGTTCGGGAAAGACCACCTTCCGTCTCGTGGCTCCGTGTGGTGGAGAGTTATATCCTGTAATGCACGCTAAAGAACACGGTGGATTGCCTTGAACGGAGGATACCATCTGTCTCCCAATGGCTTTCCCTACCCACATCTGAATCCTTGTAACCTGGCCATTTAACCCACTGTCTACAAAAAATGTGTTACTCAAAGGTTGGGGGCGGGAATGGCTCAGTCGGTAGCGCGCCAGGCTCGTAATCTGTAGTTCCCAGGTTCGAGTCCCAGCTGGGTCAGCGTTGAGATTTATCTCCGCAAAATTCCCCGCCCTGCCCACGGTGAGTAGGGGGCATCCGACGGATGGTCTTGGAAAGGCCGCCGTCCGTCGGATAGGACTTTAAACCGTGGCCCAGTGTGCGCCCCAAATTATACAGGTAATCTGTGTATTTACTATGGACTGAATGTTTTCCGTTTCGAATTCTTATCTGCAATTACACCCTGGAATTTGAAATAGTTCGTTCCAAAGAGAATTAAAAAAAACAAACACCAAAGCTGACGTGAATTCGTGGACCAATAACAACAGGTCGCAACCTGTACCTGATACAAATAGAAACGAACTCCTATTGACGGCGCTTAGAAACGGAGAAGATTTTGTGACAAACAGTTCGAAGCCCCAGAGGACAAAAATGCCCAATTAAAAACGTCAGGACCATCTTCAGCTTATACACGTGCCACACAGTGAGAGCCCGTTCCAGAGTGATCTCATGCTTGGAGATCATGTGCCACTCTTCAAGACATCACCTGGAACAACAACTGATGTGTAGCTTAGCAACAGGTGCGAGAGGAAACGCCAGACACACGGAGGAGGGATGTGGCAATCCGTAATTGCTTCTTGGGGATGTTCAGAATTAATCAAGACTTGGGTTCGTTTTTTTTTTTTGTTATTTCTTAAGGGCACCTTTTTTTTTTTACACACAATGGGCTAAATGGCTCCTATCAGACCTCTGTGGCAAGCAGCTGCTTGAGGGGGTATTTTTTTTAGCTCACAATGATCCTGAGGACTCAGAGAAGGTAATGTTTGAAGTTAGTGGACCCAAGCGGTTAACATTGTCATACGTGATGGGGGCGGGGGTGGCTCAGTCGGTAGCGCGCCAGGCTCGTAATCTGTAGTTCCCAGGTTCGAGTCCCAGCTGGGTCAGCGTTGAGATTTATCTCCGCAAATAATTCACCGCCCTGCCCATGGTCAGTAGGGGACACCGATGGGCTTGGAAAGGCCGCCGTCCGTCGGATGGGACGTTAAGCCGTGGCTCCGTGTGCGGCAGAGCCATACCCTGTGCACGTTAAAGAACACGCTGGATGGCCTTGACGGGAGGCTACCATCTGTCTCCCAACAGCTGTTCCAGTGGGTCCCCTCCCCCAACCTTCTCTGAGTCTTCGGGGTCCATGTGACCTGGCCATTTAGCCCATGGTGTGCAAAAAAGTGCCGCTCAGAGGTAAAACAACCCAACCCATACGTGATGAGTTGGGTTGTTTTATCTCTCAGCGGCACTTTTTTGCGCACCATGGGCTAAATGGCCAGGTTACAAGGACCCCGAAAACTCAGAGAAGGTTGGGGGAGGGGACCCGCTGGAACAGCTGTTGGGAGACAGATGGTAGCCTCCCGTCAAGGCCGTCCAGCGTGTTCTTTAACGTACGCAGGGTATGGCTCTCCCGCCCACGGTACCACGGCTTAACGTTCCATATGATGGACGGCGGCCTTTCCAAGCCCATGGGTGTCCCCTACTGATCTTGAGCAGGGAGTTTTGCGGAGATAAATCTGAACGCTGACCCAGCTGGGACTCGAAAATGGGAACTGCAGATTACAAGACTGGCGCTCTACCGACTGAGCCACCCCGGCTCCCACACAAGTGATGAGATTTGCCCCATTTAGCTCATTCATTGCAAAAACATCTCTCTCAGAGGTAAGACAACCCAACATTGACGCAATATCCGTTGTTGACAATGGAGATTTTGCCGTAGTTTTTAAATGGATAAATAACCCTCAAAAAACTGCTTGCCACAGTGATCTGACAGGAGCCTGTCAATATAATACACCATAGAGAAGAATCTGTGAGGAAGGCGAGGACCTCAGCGCAATGTCAACACAAATATCCATACTTTATCCGGGACTCAATGGGGCGGGGGTGGCTCAGTCGGTAGCGCGCCAGGCTCGTAATCTGTAGTTTCCAGGTTCGAGTCCCAGCTGGGTCAGCGTTGAGATTTATCTCTGCAAAATTCCCCGCCCTGCCTCAGTCAGTAGGGGACACCGATGGGCTTGGAAAGGCCGCCGTCCGTTGGATGGGACGTTAAGCCGTGGCTCCGTGTGCGGGAGAGCCATACCCTGTGCACGTAAAAGAACACGCTGGATGGCCTTGACGGGAGGCTACCATCTGTCTCCCAACAGCTGTTCCAGTGGATCCCCTCCCCCAATCTTCTCTGAGCCTTCGGGGTCCATGTGACCTGGCCATTTAGCCCATGGTGCGCAAAAAAGTGCCGCTCAGAGGTAAAACAACCCAACCCGGGACTCAAACCCACGTCCCTTAGATCAGTAGTTTTCAAACGTCCAAAAAGCTAAGACCCTTCAAGTCGCTCTGTAACCCTTATTTTCGTTCCCAGCATGCAGTGACCTTTCCCAAACGAAAGATCTTCCGACAATGAAGGGCGTTTCCCTGGCGACACCATTTCGCTGGATGACAAGGAGATCGACACTAACAAGTCGGTTGCCGATCATGTGACTGACCCCAGCACAGCGTCAAGTGTTTTCCGTCCGCATTGAGACAACGAGCGGGAGAGAAAATTGGCATTTTCAACCGAGCGATTCTTTATATCGTCCTAATTGAATATTGAGAAGCAGCGAGGATAATTGGAGAGAGAATATCTGTCGAGGGGGATCTAGTGATCGTCTGTAGCGCGTGACTCGTAATCATCAGTTGGTCAGCGTTGAGATTTTTCTTCACAAAACTCCTCGTCCTGTCCTCGGTCAATAGGATACGCCGATGGGCTTGGAAAGGCCGCCGTCCGTCGGATCGAACGTTAAGTTGGGTTGGGTTGTTTTACCTCTGAGCGGCACTTTTTTGCACACCATGGGCTAAATGGCCAGGTCACATGGACCCCGAAGGCTCAGAGAAGGTTGGGGGAGGAGACCCACTGGAACAGCTGTTGGGAGACATATGGTAGCCTCCCGTCAAGGCCATCCAGCGTGTTCTTTAACGTGCACAGGGTATGGCTCTCCCACACACGGGGCCACGGCTTAACGTCCCATCCGACGGACCGTGGCCTTTCCAAGCCCATATGTGTCCCCTGCTGACCGTGGGCAAGGCGGGGAATTTAGCGGAGATAAATCTCAACGCTGACCCAGCTGGGACTCGAACCTGGGATGGGTTGTTTTACCTCTGAGCGGCACTTTTTTGCACACCATGGACTAAATGGCCAGGTCACATGGACCCCGAAGGCTCAGAGAAGGTTGGGGGAGGAGACCCACTGAAACAGCTGTTGGGAAACAGATGGGGCCTGCCGTCAAGGCTATCCAGCGTGTTCTTTAACGTGCACAGGGTATGGCTCTCCCATACACGGGGCCACGGCTTAACGTCCCATCCGACGGACGGCGGCTTTTCCAAGCCCATCGGTGTCCCCTACTGACCGTGGGCAGGGGGGGGGGAATTTTGCGGAGATAAATCTCAACGCTGACCCAGCTGGGACTCGAACCTGGGAACTACAGATTACGAGCCTGGCGCGCTACCGGCTGAGACCCCCGCCCCGCGCTCATAACTAAAACAACTGCTTCACTGTTACAGAAAGGCGCTTGCAATTTTCCTCTCCAATAAATCAGAACCACAAAAAGACGACAAGTCTTTGGTATCTTCAATTCTCTCCGTCATTGGGGGCGTCGTAATGACCCTCCGAACAAACGGTGCTGATAACCTGAGTTGTAAAGATACGACGACCATGTTGGAGTAGTTGTATAGATAAGCACCATCCCTTCGAAGAAGAGAGCAAAAGACAGATAGCAATTGTGTGCTCTACGTTTACGACTCGCTCTTGAAGACTAAAATGTACGAGGACTCCACACACACGCGCGCGCGCATTCATAACCGCTTTCTTATTAGAAGCAGAAAAGGTGTTGTGGGGGGGAAGGAGATGCATCACTGATTACGAAAGAAGCACTAGGCACACGTCGAAGGTTATTAGGAGATAAAAAATAAAGAATTGCTGGACTATGCTGTGAATGAGTCGTTAAAGTACTAAAGAGGTGGATAGTGCCTTTTTATATATGCGTTATATTAGGAAAGGTATTGCGACTTCAGTTGGGCTCTTTCGACCGACATTTTTTTTAAATACATTATGGATTAAATGGCCAGGTCACAAGGACCCCATGGGGCGGGGGTGGCTCAGTCGGTAGCGCGCCAGGCTCGTAATCTGTAGTTCCCAGGTTCGAGTCCCAGCTGGGTGAGCGTTGAGATTTATCTCCGCAAAATTCCCCGCCCTGCCCACGTTCAGTAGGGGGCACCGATGGGCTTGGACAGGCCGCCGTCCGTCGGATGGGACGTTTAGCCGTGGCTCCGTGTGTGGGAGAGCCATACCCTGTGCACGTTAAAGAACACGCTGGATGGCCTTGACGGGAGGCTACCATCTGTCTTCCAACAGCTATTCCAGTGGGTCCCCTCCCGCAACCTTCTCTGAGCCTTCGGGGTCCATGTGACTTGGCCATTTAGCCCATGGTGTGCAAAAAAAGTGCCGCTCAGAGGTAAAACAACCCAACTCGGTTGGTAGATGGTATTGATGGGCTTGGAAATGATGTCGTTCGTCAGATGGGATCTTAAGACGTGGTTCCGTGCGCTGGGTTCGGTTGTTTTATCTCTGAGCGGCACTTTTTTGCACACCATGGGCTAAATAGTCAGCTCACAAGGACCCCGAAGGCTCAGAGAGGGTTGGGGAAGGGGACCCACTGGACCGTGCGAGGGGAGTCATATCCTATACACGTTAAAGAACACCCTGGGTGACCCGTGGGTGGAGGGTACCGTCTGTCTTCTACCAGCTGTCCAGTGGGTACGCTGCTCCCAACCTTCTCTGAACCCTTGCGGTTCTTGTGACCTATTAATTTAGTCCACTATGTGCTGAAAGGTTGGATTTGGTTGTTTTACCTCTGAGCAGCACTTTTTTTTCCCACAATGGGCTAAATCGCCCGGTCACAAGGACCCCAAGAATGTTGGGGAGGGGACCCACTGGAACAGCTGTTGGGAGACAGATGGTAGCCTCCCGTCAAGGCCATCCAGCGTGTTCTTTAACGTGCACAGGATATGGTTCTCCCGCACACGGGGTCACGGCTTAACGTCCCATCCGATGGACGACGGCCTTTCCAAGTCCATCGGTGTCCCCTACTGACCGTGGGGAGGGCGGGGAATTTTGCGGAGATAAATCTCAACGCTGGCCCAGCAGGTACTCGAATGTGTAGAAAAGTGCCGCTCGGAGGTAATAATGAGGTGCTGTTCCCATTAGTTTTCCAGAGTTAAATATTCGTTCATCGTTTGCCCTAATTTCAAAAACGTCGCGAACTTGAAATGCAAAAGAATTCTCCTTCAGCAGAAGAAAACAAAAAAAAGAATCTGCAGACGTTACGGACCACGTGACAAGGCGACAGGAAGCGCCTTGTTGTGACATCACAGGAAGAAGCAAAAGCACGACAGAGAGAGAGAGACAATATTTAGAAGTCGAGATTGGGGACGGGCACCACAATCGAATCGTGGTCAACAAACAGGACGCTACGAGACATTATCTGCAGACCTCGACGACGAACATCGGCTGGAGGAAAACTTCTGCTCAGAGAAGATTTCGGGGAAGTGAGGGACAAAAAAGAAAGCTTTGGGAAGAACTTTTCGTCCACATTTCGCTGAATGGAGGAAGTGGACCAAGTTTTCGTTTCTTGGTGCACGCTCTTGGGCAAGGTCAGTTGATCAGATTGAAAATTAACGCACGTAGCTTCGAGTTGTGTTGCTTTACCGCTGAGATACACTTTTATTTTCGCAAAACGGGCAGGTTGCAAGAACCCCAGGAGCTCATGGGAGACTGCGTAACGGATTGGGTTGTTTTACCTCTGAGCGGCACTTTTTTGCACACCGTGGGGTAAATGGCCAGGTCACAAAGATCCCGAAGGTTGGGTTGGGTTGTTTTACCTCTGAGCGGCACTTTTTTGCACACCATGGGCTAAATGGCCAGGTCACAAAGACCCCGAAGGTTGGGTTGTTTTACCTCTGAGCGGCACTTTTTTGCGCACCATGGGCTAAATGGCCAGGTCACAAAGACCCCGAAGGTTGGGTTGTTTTACCTCTGAGCGGAACTATTTTGCACACCATGGGCTAAATGGCCAGGTCACAAAGATCCCGAAGGTTGGGTTGTTTTACCTCTGAGCGGCACTTTTTTGCACACCATGGGCTAAGTGGCCAGGTCACAAAGATCCCGAAGGTTGGGTTGTTTTACCTCTGAGCGGCACTTTTTTGCACACCATGGGCTAAGTGGCCAGGTCACAAAGACCCCGAAGGTTGGGTTGTTTTATCTCTGAGCGGAACTATTTTGCACACCATGGGCTAAATAATTGGTCAGAAAGATCAAGAAGATATCACAAGATCCCGAAGGTTGGGTTGGGTTGTTTTACCTCTGAGCGGCACTTTTTTGCACACCATGGGCTAAATAATTGGTCAGAAAGATCAAGAAGATATCACAAGATCCCGAAGGTTGGGTTGGGTTGTTTTACCTCTGAGCGGCACTTTTTTGCACACCATGGGCTAAATGGCCAGGTCGCAAAGACCGCGAAGGTTGGGTTGGGTTGTTTTTCCTCTGAACGGCACATTTTTGCACACCATGGGTTAAATGGCCAGGTCACAAAGACCCCGAAGGTTCAGTGAAGGTTGGGGGAAGTGGCCCACTCGGAACAGCTGTTAGGAGACAGATGGTAGCCTCCCGTCAAGGCCGTCCAGCGTGTTCTTTAACGTGCACATGGTATGGCTCTCCGGCACACCATGTGCACGGATGGGTTTCCAAACCCATCTACATTCCTTACCGAACGGGAGATGGGCAGGAGTTTTATGGAGATAAATCCCAATGGTGGCACGAGTGAATCTCGAACTTGGAACTGCAGTTTACGAGCCTGGCGCGCTACCGATTAGGCCAATCTCCCGCACTTCCTCTCCTTACATTTTGTTATTTAGCATGTGGGGATCAGATCCAGAACTAGTAGAAAATAAAAAAGTCGTTACAGAACAATAACTGTCATTCTACAGTCGTTGTTTTTTTTTTTCGCTCTGAAAAAATTTTCCCGTAAAAAAATATATTAAGAACTTATCCAATTTAATGTCGTTTTTTTTTTTGGGGGGGGGGGGGGAGAGGTGCGATTGTAAGTGACTGAAATAATATATTCCTCCTTTTTTATAGGTTTTTAAAAAAAACAATTTTGATTCAAAGAAAACAATTCAGATGAACGGCGTCCTTTCCAGACCCAGGAACGTGTGCTTTTTCTGACAAACGACAGATTTGGACTCGGTACAGTCGCTCAAAAAAAATCCGAACACTATTGTTCGGTTTGTGTTGATTACAGAATTCAGAAAAAAATATCTGGCAACGATATTTTTTTTAGAAATTAGTGATCTGGCAACCTTCTTGTCAATAAGGTTCCCAGTTTTTTGATAGAGTACAGTCGCTGAAAAAAGTATCAGAACGCTATAGTTGATTACAGAATTCAGAAAAAATATCTGGCAACTTTTTTTTTAGAAATTAGTGATCTGGCAACCTTCTTGTCAATAAGGTTCCCAGTTTTTTGATAAAGAGTACAGTCGCTGAAAAAAGTATCCGAACGCTACGGTTGATTACAGAATTTAGAAAAAATATCTGGCAACGATTTTTTTAAAAATTAATGATCTGGCAACAAAGTACACGAAGGTTGCCAGATCACTAATTTCTGAAAAAAAATCGTTGCCAGATATTTTTTCTGAATTCTGTAATCCACCATAGTGTTCGGATACCTTTTTGAGCGACTGTACCTATGGTCACCTGCCTTAAAACCATTACCAAAATCCGAGTTTGCCTTCCAGGCTCCTTTGAACAGCAAAGCTAATAACGCTAAAACAGCTTTAAGTGTGGCCATATCTTCACCATGAGGGCGACTATTCCTTCCCGCCTTTTCTCTGCACAACCAAACGGGAGGTGGAAAAGAAGAATTCTCCCGTCATGCAAAGTGCGCGGACTTGACCGGATGTCGTCATACGCGACGTGCTCTGCCAACGATAACATCCGATCACTGCCGAACTCTGGACTTTAGAATTGTCGCCGAACGAAAAGGCATTCGGGAATCGAATCGTTCACGGAATTATTCTGACAAGATTACAAACGATCCGTTTTCCTGAAACCACCAAACGACACTCGGGTGACGACTGCAGGCGATAAAAGAGGTGACCGCCAGAGCCACCTGGATAATAACGGGCCCGGACAGCTCTCCCAGCGAAGCGAAGGAAATTTAACAATGAGGGAAATTTTGGACGTTTCCAATTCTTTGATAAAACTCGATACAAGTTTTCAGTTGAAAAACGTGAGAAAGATAATTATGTATTTTTTATTGGTTGTAGAAGCACAATCCTAGCAGCTACGATATCGCTCCGTTCAATTAAGCTTTCTTCAGTCATTAAAGAAAGATCACGAGATCGCTCCGTTTAATTAAAAAGCTTTCTTCAGTCATTAAAGAAAGATCACGAGATCGCTCCGTTCAATTAAAAAGCTTTCTTCAGTCATTAAAGAAAGATCACGAGATCGCTCCGTTTAATTAAAAGGCTTTCTTCAGTCATTAAACAAAGATCACGTGATCGATCCGTTTAATTAAAAAGCTTTCTTCAGTCATTAAACAAAGATCACGTGATCGCTCCGTTTAATTAAAAAGCTTTCTTCAGTCATTAAAGAAAGATCACGAGATCATTCCGTTCATATAAAGCTTTCTCCAGCCACTGCTCTTAAGCAGTACAATCCTTGCAGCTACGAGATCGCTCCGTTCAATTAAAGAAAGATCACACATCAAAAGATTATTCAGTCATTAAAGAAAGATCACGAGATCACTTCGTTCAATTAAAAGATTTATTCAGTCATTAAAGAAAGATCACGAGATCGCTCCGTTCAATTAAAAGCTTTCTTCAGTCATTAAAGAAAGACCACGAGATCACTCCGTTCAATTAAACGCTTTCTTCAGTCATAGCATCTTATTGCACGATTTAACATCACAAACAATAGTCATTGGTTCTTGACATCACGACTGGAGCTGGCTCTGAACTGAGTTAGACAATTCTACGCAAAAACAAAAAAAAATTTGTCATTGGTCAAAAAAAAACCTGACCAATGACCAGCGAGCCCATTGATTGCCCAATCCTCTATGCTCGTGCTACAGCAGGCTCGGCTAATACTCTTCCATTCCAAAAGAAATGTCAGGGTTGGGTTGTTTTACCTCTTAGCGGCACTTTTTTGCACACCATGGGCTAAATGGCCAGGTCACATGGACCCCAAAGGCTCAGAGAAGGTTGGGGGAGGGGGCCCACTGGAACAGCTGTTGGGAGACAGATGGTAGCCTCCGTCAAGCCCATCCAGCGTGTTCTTTAACGCACACGGGGCCACGGCTTAACGTCCCATCCGACGGACGGCGTCTTTTCCAAGCCCATCGGTGTCCCCTACTGACCGTGGGCAGGGCGGGGAATTTTGCGGAGATAAATCTCAACGCTGACCCAGCTGGGACTCGAACCTGGGAACTACAGATTACGAGCCTTGCGCGCTACCGACTGTGCCACCCCCGCCCATAAATGTCAGGTGATCTGCTCAAGTACAGTTTGTCAGTCGCACAGAGGACAACAATCGCCCAAAGGGCAGATAAGGGCTCCTCCTCCATTAACTAGGACACCCTCCTCTCACGTAATACTAACGCTATCAACGCGTTTTAGTAGAAGTGAAGCTGTATGGGGGGGGGGGTGAGTGCGCCGCTCCTCTTCCATCCTCCCTCCCCTGGCGGTTGTGTCAGGAAACCCTACAGGTGGCTTTGTCATGCTGCACTGCCAGGTGCTCGTGCACTTCAGAGCAATCTGACGTTGGCTGGAATTCGGGATGGTGATTTTAGAGGTCGGGGTTTTTTTTACCTCTGAGTTGCACTTTTTTTTGCACACAATGGGCTAAATGGCCAGGTGACAAGTACCCCGAAGGCTCAGAGAAGATTGGGGGAAGGGAATTCGCTCTTAGTAGACAGATGGTAACCTTCGCGTCGAGGCCAACCAGCGTGTTTTTTAACGTGCACAGGGTATGGCTCTCCCGTACACGGAGTCACGGCTTAACGGCCCATCCGACGGACGGCGGCTTTTCCAAGCCCATCGGTGTCCCGTACTGACAGAGGGCAGAGCGGGAAATTTTGCGGAGATAAATCTCAACGCTGGCCCAGGCGGGACTCGAACCTGGGAACTGCAGATTACGAGCTTGGCGCGCTATCGACTGACCCCCCCCCCCCCAATCTTTTGCTGCTCAATAAAGTTCGAGTAAAGAGAAAAAAGATTTTATTGTTTTATATTTATTATGTAATGATATTGATGCAATCTAGATCATTTCTATTTAAACCACATACATTCCCGTTGATAAGCTCCGTCTTAATGGGACTTTTTATGTAAAATAATTGTAGAGATAATACCACGTTCAAAGAAATTTTAATTTGACATCCAAAGTGTTACTCTTTCTACAGTCAAAAAATATTAAACTTATGATAAATTTTTTATGCATTTTTGAAGTTTTTAAAGATCTCTAAAACGGAGATGGAATGGATTCGAGCCCCGGATTAGGCATGGATGTGTGTGTCGTTTTTCTGCTGAGTTCCTGCCATCCTCTCAGACCTTCTACTTTGGCATATAAACTGACAGGCTCCTGTCAGACCTCTGTGGCAAGCAGCTGCTTGAGGGGGTTATTTAACTTTATTTAGATCCTCCAATCGATAATTTAAAGAAATCTACAAATATTCGATGTAATTTGCTGAAAAAAATTAGTTTCTCCTGAGTGGGATTCGAACACACGTCTCCTTTTAATCAAACTTGATTAAAAGATAAACGTATATCCTCTTAAATGAGTAATAAGACAGGCAAAATAGTTTAGTTAGGTACCTTAAAATGTCTGGTCAAGAAAAGCTACAAAAATAGCTGGTTTTAAACTTTTGGCATTTTCCACTGATAGAGGGAGCTATTTTAAAATACTGGGTATTGCTAAAAAGAAAAAGAGCTGGATCTCTACAGACAGACGACAAAATGAAAACATTAACTCGTTTTTTAAAAAGAAATTCGACCTAAAACTAAAGCAAGGCTTGAGATTTGGGTTGTTTAACCTCTGAGCGGCACTTTTTTTGCACAACATGGGCTAAATAGCCAGGTCACATGGACCCCGAAGGCTCAGAGAAGGTTGGGGGAAGGGATCCACCAGAACAGCTGTTGGGAGACAGATGGTAGCCTCCCGTCAAGGCCATCCAGCGTGTTCTTTAACGTGCACAGGGTATGGCTCTCCCGCACAAGGGGTCACGGCTTAACGTCCCATCGGACGGACGGCGGCCTTTACAAGCCCATCGGTGTCCCCTACTGACCGTGGGCAGGGCGGGGGAATTTTACAGAGATAAATGGGACTCGAACCTGGGAACTACAGATTACGAGCCTGGCGCGCTAGCGACTGAGCCACCCCCGCCCCATTTTTGACATTAGCATCACCACTAATGATGTAATGATGGAACTACATTGCTGGCTAGTCTTGAGAAACAGATGTCATTTCAACAATAACCAAAAGTGAAAAATGTCAACTTACTTGCTCCTGGGACAACGACTATCCTTAGACTACGTCTGAAAATTCAAACCGAAAACTTCCCATATATTCGACACGTTCAACAGCTTATTAAAACAAATCCAACACCTGCCAAAATTTTGTGACCTCATTAGCATAAGGCGACGAATAGAGATGAATCCGTTTGTGTTTCGTCACACGGAAGTCAACCTCACCCCCCCCTTCCCTCCGCCCCTATTCTACCCTCAGGCTCCCGCCACTCGCAGTCGTGCCTCCCCCGTCCCGCCCTTAATACCACGTGACACCTGGTGCAGAGCATCTACCACTTTGCCTTCCCCTCAACGCTCCCGAAGCGCGCGCTCTCACAGAATGGATGAGCGCCACACGAGGCTCACGTGCCACCGGTTTACCAACAATGGCACGCCCAAATCGTGTCCGCGTAACGCCGTTGCCAGAACAACAGGCGACTTCACCATACCCGGACATAAACAGACCTGGAAATAAGACCTACGGGGTGGGGGGGGAGAGAAATAAAGGGATATTTGGCGTCGAGGAAGTTTTAGCTATCAACATGCAATAACAACTTGGAGGGGAAAAAAATATTCTCACTGTAAATGCAGTTGTACTGAATGAAAATGGTTTCCAGTTAACGCATTAGTTTAAGTGGTAATTAAGATGATTTAAAGAAGTCCTCGGAGAGAGAGAGGACATTGTTCCTTTGTTTTTTGGAATATATGTCCTCATAGAATTACTATTATGACAATTAAGCATCCATTTTTACCTGAATATGCTTATCATGCCATAGCATAATCTTGATTAACATCTAGTACTTTATTTTCGGTAACATTAGTGAGATAAAAGGCTTTTTTTTTATTTATAAATGTGCAGCGAAATACACTGAGTTCTCATTAAATTATGACCACTTTTCTCCACGTCATGTCAGTGTAAGCTAACTTTGAAGCTCTATAAAAAAATAATAATAATAAATCCCCCGTCAAGCAGCTGCTTGCCACAGAGGTCTGACAGGAGCCTGTCAGTTTATATGCCAGAGTAGAAGGTCTGAGAGGATGGCAGGACCTCAGCAGAAAAACGACACAAAACAGCCATGCCTTACCCGGGGCTCGAACCCAGATCCCTTAGATCAGTGGGGCTGGGGTGGCTCAGTCGGTAGCGCGCCAGCTCGTAATCTGTAGTTCCCAGGTTCGAGTCCCAGCTGGGTCAGCGTTGAGATTTATCTCCGCAAAATTCCCCGCCCTGCCCACTGTCAGTAGGGGACACCGATGGGCTTGGAAAGGCCGCCGTCCGTCGGATGGGACGTTAAGCCGTGGCCCGTGTGCGTGAGAGAGCCATATCCTGTGCACGTTAAAGAACACACAGGATGGCCTTGACGGGAGGCTACCATCTGTTTCCCAACAATAGTTCCAGTGTGTCCCCTCCCCCAACCTTCTCTGAGCCTTCGGGATCCTTGTGACCTGCCAAATCAAAATACAAAGAGGTGCCCCTTAGAGGTAAAACAACACCATTTAGTTGAGGCTGCAAAACATAAATTCTGTTGGGGCGGGTTCGTTTGGAATGGGAAAACAGCAAACTAATTTGATAATAAAAACAGATTTGCTTGGTTTGGAATAAAGCAAATTCATAAGGAATGAAAAATACAATGGGGGCCGCAAAAAATGATTTATTAATTCATCTGAACCGGCAAAAAAAATACATTCTCCTGAGGCAACAAAAAACAGGTTTCGCCTTGAGAAGCAAAAATTAGATTTTGTTGGGTTGGGTTGTTTTACCTCTGAGCGGCATTTTTTTGCACACCATGGGCTAAATGGCCAGGTCACATGGACCCCGAAGGCTCAGAGAAGGTTGGGAGAGGGGACCCACTGGAACAGCTGTTGGGAGACAGATGGTAGCCTCCCGTCAAGGCCATCCATCGTGTTCTTTAACGTGCACAGGGTATGTCTCTCCCGCACACGGGGCCACAGCTTAACGTCCCATCCGACGGACGGCGGCCTTTCCAAGCCCATCGGTGTCCCCTGCTGACCGTGGGCAGGGCGGGGAATTTTGCGGAGATAAATCTCAACGCTGACCCAGGTGGGACTCGAACCTGGGAACTACAGATTACGAGACTGGCGCGCTACCGACTGAGCCACCCCGCCCCAGATTCTGTTGGTTTGACGAAAAGTGAATCTTTTATGGCAGCAGAAAAAAGTAAATTTCACTAGGGGGCGACAAAAAAGTATATATATATATTTTTTTTTTTTTGGGGGGGGGGGGGGGGCAGAAACAATATATTTACTTGGGAGCAACATAAAAGGTAAATTCCTTTAGGGGCGCCAAAAAAAAAATTTAATTAACTCCCGTGAAGTAAAAAATAAGTATAATCACTTAAGTCGAAAAAATTCTAACTGAAATTCGCTTAGCGCGACAAAATGTCTTCGCCAATCCTGATGAACAGCAGAACTTTCCCGCCTAAATTAGGACGTCTAGTCAGTCCCCCCCCCACTCCCCCGATATTTTCCTTTATAACGAGCGACATGAACAATGGAAGTTTCCTACTTAGAGAACCCGTGACGTTCTTGAGATTCGCCGACGGTGTGCCACCACACTTGTCAGGCGGGCAAACGACGGCCAGCACCCTATTTCCAGCTCCGTTTTCTCTCGCGCTATCTGCGCTCGAGCCATCGAGTGAAATAAAAGTTAATAATAGCCGCACGATCCATTTCGTGGCAACCACTGTGTGCGCGCGGAACTGTTTGCAACTCGCGTTGGCCGTGTTCGCGGAAAACGAAATGTCTCGCGGCTCTGACCCGATTTGGCGGGGTTTTTTTCTTCTGTTTTCTTTTAACAGCTCAAAGCACAAATGCATTAGCTCGTGGAATAAGAAGTAATGAAGGGGAAACTTTCAGATGTTATTGCTGTCGATTTTTTTGCTTCGAGTGGTTTTTCATTGATGGTTTCGGTTAACGTAAATCTTAAAACGCTAAAAAAAAAGTGGGGGATGGGTGTTGTGGGTTGTTTTACCTCTGAGCGGCAATTTTTTGCACACCATGGGCTAAATGGCCAGGTCACATGGACCCCGAAGGCTCAGAGAAGGTTGGGGGTAGGGGACCCACTGTTGAACAGCTGTTGGGAGACAGATGGTAGCCTCCCGTCAAGGCCATCCAGCGTGTTCTTTAACGTTGGGTTGTTTTACCTCTGAGCGGCACTTTTTTGCACACCATGGGCTAAATGGCTAGGTCACATGGACCCCGAAGGCTCAGAGAAGGTTGGGGGTAGGGGACCCACTGTTGAACAGCTGTTGGGAGACAGATGGTAGCCTTCCGTCAAGGCCATCCAGCGTGTTCTTTAACGTGCACAGGGTATGGCTCTCCCGCACACGGGGCCACGGCTTAACGTCCCATCCGACGGACGGCGGCCTTTCCAAGCCCATCGGTGTCCCCTACTGACCGTGGGCAGGGCGGGGAATTTTGCGGAGATAAATCTCAACGCTGACCCAGCCGGGACTCGAATCTGGGAACTACAGATTACGAACCTGGGCATTCCAGACTGATCCATCCCCGCTCCGTGTGGGGGAGGGGGATACTTATGAACCTCAAATACTAAATCAGGCAAGATTGTGTTTAATAATTTTATAACCGTCTGTTTTGATCAGATCTTTGATGATAAACATCTTTGGTGTTTTTTTTTTCTTCTTTTGCACAATATGTGGTAAATGGCCAGGTCACAAGGGGCTCAGAAAATGTTGGAGGAACTTAGACAGTTGCCTCCCATCAAGGCCATCCTGTGAGTTGGGTTGGATTGTTTTACCTCTGAGCGACACTGTTTTGCACATCATGGGCTAAATAGCCAGGTCAAATGGACCCCGAAGGCTCAGAGAAGTTTCGGGGAGGGGACCCACTGGAACAGCTGTTGGGAGACAGATGGTAGCCTCCCGTCAAGGCCATCCACCGTGTTCTTTAACATTCGCAGGATATGGTTCTCGCCGCACACGGGACACGGCTTAACGTCCCATCCGACGAACGGCAGCAATTCCAAGCCCATCGGTGTCTCCTATTAACCGTGGGCAAGGCGGAGAGTTGTGCGGAGATAAATCTCAACGCTGACCAAGGTGAGACTCGAACCTAGAAACTGCAGATTACGAGCCTGGCGAACTACCGGTTGAGCCACTCCCCGCTCAGAGGTAAAACCTATCGGTCAAATTCACAGACGAGAACCAAATGTGAAGGTCACTTACATATCCTACCCATCTTCAGAAAAATCTAGTCATTGTAAGAACCACCTTTTATAAAAGCTAACGTTTCCAAAGGATAAACAAATCACGTATATTAATTGGCAGGAAATGACATAGCGGAAGCGAACACACGCGCGGCGTGACGCAACGAAAGCGTTTCTTAACTGTTGTCACACACAAGAAGTAACGATATCATTTCTCGTTCAGAAGGCGATAATTAACAGCGTCCATGCGTTGTAAGGTGTCACGAGAATAGTGACGTAGATGGATGGGGGATTAACTTTAACTAAATAAATCGCAGTTGGGAAAATTAGAAATTGTTAAGATCTGAAGTGTAGCCTACTATGCAATACTTTTTTTTCTATTTAACTCTACTTTTTCCACAATGAGGTAAAAATTAAGTCTTTTTTTTAAGGATCTAAATAAGAGTAATTTGATGAAAAATAGTAAGTATAGAGGAATTTTTTTTTATATTATAATAAATCCCTCGGTGAGAAAGAAGACACCGATAGGTTCGGGAAAGACCACCTTCCGTCTCGTGGCTCCGTGTGGTGGAGAGTTATATCCTGTAATGCACGCTAAAGAACACGGTGGATGGCCTTGAACGGCGGATACCATTTGGAGGATACCATCTGTCTCCCAATGGCTTTCCTTTTCCCTACCCCGCCCTCCCACGGTCAGTAGGGGACACCGATGGGCTTGGAAAGGCCGCCGTCCGTCAGATGGGACGTTAAACCGTGGCTCCGTGTGCGGGAGAGCCATACCCTGTGCACGTTAAAGAACACGCTGGATGGCCTTGACGGGAGGCTACCATCTGTCTCCCAACAGCTGTTCCAGTGGGTCCCCTCCCCCAACCTTCTCTGAGCCTTCGGGGTCCATGTGACCTGGCCATTTAGCCCATGGTGTGCAAAAAAGTGCCGCTCAGAGGTAAAACAACCCAACGTTAAAGAACACGCTGAATGGTCTTGACGGGAGGCTACCATCTGTCTCCCAACAGCTGTTCCAGTGGGTCCCCTCCCCCAACCTTCTCTGAGCCTTCGGGGTCCATGTGACCTGGCCATTTAGCCCATGGTGTGCAAAAAAGTGCCGCTCAGAGGTAAAACAACCAACCCTTTTCCCTACCCACATCTGAATCCTTGTAACCTGGCCATTTAACCCACTGTCTACAAAAAATGTGTTACTCAAAGGTTGGGTTGCTTTACCTCTGAGCGACAATTTTTTTGCACACAATGGCCAGGCAGCAAGGACCCTGAGGACTCAGAGAAGGTTGGGGAAAGTGGAGCCATTGGGTTGGGTTGTTTTACCTCTGAGCGGCACTTTTCTGCACACCGTGGGCTAAATGGACAGGTCACAAGGACCCCGAAGGCTCAAAGAAGGTTGGGGGAGGGGACCCACTGGAACAGCTGTTGGGAGACAGACCCACGGCTTAACGTCCCATCCGACACACGGCGGCCTTTCCAAGTCCATCGGTGTCCCCTACTGACCGTGGGCAAGGCGGGGAATTTTGCAGAGATAAATCTCAACGCTCACCCAGCTGGGACTCGAACCTGGGAACTGCAAATTACGAGCCTGGCGCGTTACCTTCTGAGCCACCCCCGTCCCCAACTGAGAGGTAAATAATTCAGAGAATAAAAACAGTGTATAGCTTACACTTGAAGGAAAACAAAAACGTGTGTAAAATGTGTTTTAAAAATTTATTTGAAAAATTATTAAAATGTGTTACCTTTTCAGAGAATATGTTATGTAAAATTCAACTTTATATGAAATGCGGATAAAATTATTGCCATTTTCCGTGAAATAAAACCAGGTAAAAAAAAAAACATTAGTTTGAAATGACAAGTCGCCAGAAAGGTTAATTTATTTGCATGACGTAGCCATTTCTCTGGCGTCACTAAGTGACATGTTAGTTATGAAGATGTAACAGCACAATGCATGAGATGACGTAGAAGAACGTTACACGAGCGGACTCGTGGCAGCAGTCTCAAGACATCACAATCAGTTGGAAATCAAGGCAGCGTGCAGCAGCATTCCTTCGAGCCGAAATTGTTGTGTTGGTGTGCAGCGAGTGAGGCATGGAGACGAATTTGTTCGTGAAACAAAATGGCTGCCTTCCTTTGTAATAAAAGTGGTCTCGACGTCAAGTCACTGAACCAACAAAGATCGCTATAATGCCGATTCTTATTGCTCAAATTGGAATCGCTGTAAAGGAGTCATCCGTGACTGCGAAATATGCGTTATCTAATCAAATTACGTGCATAAATCCTGAGCACAGAGTAGAATTCCGATTATCCAAACTGAATGGGACTAAGAATTGGGTGTCTTTTACCTCTGAGCGACATTTTATGGACACAAGGAGCTAAAATGGTGGCATAAGGACCCCCAAGGGTGCAGAGCTGTGTGAAGGATACAATGAACGTGAACAGCACTTAAGAAACGGGGCAATCTTCCGTCAAGACCGTTCAGTGTGTTCTTTGAGTTGGGTTGTTTTACCTCTGAGCGGTACTTTATTGCACACCATGGGCTAAATGGCCAGGTCACAAGGACCCCGAAGGCTCAGAGAAGGTTGGGGGAGGGGATCCACTGGAACAGCTATTTGGGAGACAGATGGTAGCCTCCCGTCAAGGATATCCAGCGTGTTCTTTAACGTGCACAGGGTATGGCTCTCCCACACATGGGACCACGGCTTAACGTCCCATACGACGGTCGACGGCCTTTTCAAGCCCATCGGTGTCCCCTACTGACCGTGGGCAGGGCGGGGAGTTTTGCGGAGATAAATCTCAACGCTGACTCAGCTGGGACTCGAGCCTGGCGCGCTACCGACTGAGCCACCCCAACGTGTTCTTTGAAGTTGGGTTGTTCTATCTCTGAGGGGCACATTTTTTCACACAGCGGGATAAATGACCAAGTCACAAGGACCGCTAGAATTCATAGAAGGTTCGGGGAAGAATCATTTAAAAGCTGTTAGGAGACAAATGGTTACCTCGAGTCAAGGGCACCCACCGTGTACTTTAACACGCACAGAGTATGGCTCTCCCGCACACAGAGACCCCTTTACACTAACAAATTAGCATTATAAAAACAAAATATTAGATCTGTAAGGAGGGCGAGACCTCAGCAGAAAATAACACAAACATCCATGCCTTACCCGTGGCTCGAAACTTTCAGGTTCCTTTGATCAGTTGCCAAGCACGTTAATCACTCGGCCACGGGACAGTAATTTAACAAACTGACAATTAAAGTCTGTTAAATTCATAAAATTTCAATGTCACTGAAGTACAATTATATAATAATACAAAAATACTAGAGTAGTAAAACATACTGCTAGTTTCAAAATGTAGCGTTTTTCTCATGTGAGACTACACTTGTTTTCGGGTGTCTGCCAACGGCCAAGTTGTACTTATAAAACGTTCATGTGATTTAAAAAGAATTTATGATATATATTTTACATTTAGAGTAATTAATTTGTTTATCGTATTGATATTAAAATCTATTCCAACTTCAAACTTTAGAAAACTGAACGTTGGAAAACTGCCTATATACGAACACAGTGTGAATTTGAAGGAAGCAAACAACTCTTACTTAACTCTCTCAAAATATCGAGATATCTTCAATTTTTAGAGTTTTGTAAGAAATACTTTTTTCGTTAAAACTAAACAGTGGCGAGGGGTTATCACTTAAGACTTCCTGGATTTGTGATATTCGTTACTTAAGAAGAGTTAACTAAAGATCCTTTTTTATCTTATGTGATCAAATGATTACGAAAATAGATCGTCTGATTTACAGTTACAGTAATTGTGCCTCTGAAGCATTCCCAGCAATAAAACTCTGATAAGTGACCTCAATGTAGAGCAATTAAGACTTGAAAGGACTTGATCTCAATTTCGAGAGACCAGAAAGTTTATAACTCTTATAATTTTAATTACTGTCAGTTGGCAGCAGTTGTAGATGTTGGAACGAGGAAGCTAGATGTACAAATTACATATCCCAGTAAGAAAATCTTTAAAATTTCTTGAGAACTAAATTTTATTTTATATCTTACTGATTGTTATATCCTATTATTATTTTATGAATTAAACCATTTCATTTTATAACAAAAGCTCAACTATTTAATTTTTATAATACTAACCGAACTATTTCGTTTTATATTAATTATATTTCTTTAAAATAAAACTAAATTACTTGGTTTTATAACTTTCTTTAAATTTTATAATAAAGTTTTGTAATAATATATTGTTTATTTTAAGAATTTTTTTTCATTTACAGCAAAATTTTCAATTTTATAATTTGAATTACTTCATTTTATAACAATAACTAAACTTCTTAAAACATATTTCACATTTTATTACAACGTTATTTTAAAATTTTTATAAAAATAAACGTTTCATTTTTTATCCATAACAAATTTTGTTGTAATAAAACAAAATTAGTTAAATTTATAATAATCCCTAAAATTTTTTATATCAACTAAACAAACAATAACAAATTGTATTTATTTTACGACTGCAGTTTTTATTAATTAACGCAATGAGTTTTGTAAAAAAAATTATTACCAATGACTAGTATCGTAATTACACGAACAAAAAACGATTTTTATTTTTTGGATTTAGCGTTTAAAAAAATACGGGGTATTAAATTCGCATTCAGAGCTATCATCAGAGAGACCAGATCCATTAGCGCCAGTAGAAATTTCTCTGGGAGGTAAATTTGTTTCAGGGAGTGCAAAAAAACAAAACAAATTAATGTTTCGAGATAGAAATATTTATGCTGAACCGATCATTAATCAGTGAATTGCAAATAACGAATCATGCATACATCATAACACAACTAATGAAGCCCAGAAATAAAACGAAAAAAATAAGAAACCTATTAATAAAAATATGGGTAAAAAAGCCATCCCGTGGCTCAGTGGTTAGCGCGCTTGGCTACTGACCTAAAGGTCTATGGAGCCCCGGGTAAGGCATGGATATTCATGTTGTTTTCTGCTGAGGTCCTGCCATACTCACAGACTCTCTACTATGGCATCCTCTGTGACTACAGTCCCTCAAAAAATATCCGAACACATCTGGTTGATTACAGAATTCAGAAAAAATATCAGGTAACGATTATTTTTAGAAATCTGGCAACCTTCGTGTACACAAAGGTTGCCAGATTTCTAAAAAAATCGTTGCCAGATATTTTTTCTGAATTTTGTAATCAACCATAGTGTTTGGATATTTTTTTGAGCGACTATACCTCTGTGGCAAGCAGCTGCTTGAGGGGGTATTTATTTATTTTTTATTTATAGGTAAAAAAAAATTTTTTTTTGGTATTAAACAAAAACAAATCGAATACTTTCAACAAAAAAATTACATATGCATTCTTTAAAGAAAAAACTAAATTTTGGTATGCCTGATATTATTTAACATAAGTTCATTTTTCATTCAATCATTTTTTTCCATGCCAAGAAGTCACGAAAAAAAAATAGCGGTCGGCTTTAAATTCAAGGTCGTCTGGCTGGTTTGTATTCAGGTATGAAAAAAAAAAACCCCCGCTAATTATACACATTGGCCAAACTACAAATTACTTCTCTCGCGCTCTCTCCCGCAAACAATTTTTTTTTTCTCTCTCCGCAACAGATTTTTGCGCACGATGCTTACCTTTAAAAAGGCACTTCCTATAGGACCTGCCATAATAAAAAAAAATATTCCGCAACGAAAATGAAACATTCACAAGTTTCACCGAATTTTGATTCATCCCTTCATGTGTGTAAAGCGAGTTTTTTTTTAAATTAGGCTCAAGTAGTCTTCAATTTATTTTGAATTTCTGTTTCTTTATTATTCAGCATGAAATGCTCCCTCATTTGGTATGCGTCATTGCTAATCCGCTACCCTAACAAAATATTAGAGAACTTCCAAGTTATTCAATGGGAATCTAACTTCGAAGCTCTATAACTTCTTAAATGGGTTGGGTTGTTTTACCTCTGAGCGGCACTTTTTTGCACACCATGGGCTAAATGGCCAGGTCACATGGACCCCGAAGGCTCAGAGAAGGTTGGGGAAGGGGACCCACTGGAACAGCTGTTGGGAGACAGATGGTAGCCTCCCGTCAAGGCCATCCATCGTGTTCTTTAACGTGCACAGGGTATGGCTCTCCCGCATACGGGGCCACGGCTTAACGTCCCATCCGACGGACGGCGGCCTTTCCAAGCCCATCGGTGTCCCCTACTGACCGTGGGCAGGGCGGGGAATTTTGCGGAGATAAATCTCAACGCTGACCCAGCTGGGACTCGAACCTAGGAACTACAGATTACGAGCCTGGCGCGCTACCGACTGAGCCACCCCCGCCCCCTTCTTAAATGGAAAAATGGGAGAAAGATAAATTAAGTTGGGTTGGATTGTTTTACCTCTGAGCGTCATTTTTTTGCACACCATGGGCTAAATGACCAAGTCACATGGACCCCGAAGGCTCAGAGAAGGTTGGGGGAGGGGACCCACTGGAACAACTTAGGAGACAGATGGTAGCCTCCCGTCAAAGCCATCCACCATGTTCTTTAACGTGCAGAGGGTATGACTATCCCGCACACGGGGACCACGGCTCAGCCTCCCATCCGACGGACGGCGGCCTTTCCAGGCCCATCGGTGTCCCCTACTGACCGTGGGCAGGGCGTGGAATATTTGCAGATATAAATCTTAACACTGACCCAATTGGGACTCGAACCGGGGAACTACAGATTACGAGTCTGGCGCACTACCGACTGAGCCACCCCCGCGCCACAGATTATGGCTCTCTCCCGCCCACGGGGCTACGGCTTAACATCCCATCAGACGGACGGCGGCCTTTCCAAGCCCTTCGGTGTCCCCTACTAACCGTAGGAAGGGTGGGCAATTTTGTTTGGATAAATCTTCACGCTGACCCATCTGGGACTCGAACCTGGAAACTGCAGATTACGAGCCTGGCGCGCTACCGACTTAGTCACCCCCGCCGCTGAAGATAAATTAAAGATCAAAATAAATCTAAGTCGTCCCTTGACCGAATGGTTAGGGCACTTGGCTACTGATCAAAATGAAGCCATGGATGTTTGTGTTGTCTTTCTGCTGAGATAACGCCTTCCTCACAAGACCTACTGTGTCGTATTAAGCTGCCAGGTTCTTGTCAGACATCTGTGGCAAGCAACTGATTGGGGTTTTTTTCTTTATTACAATCAAATCTATTTAAATCTCGATTTCCAATGATATCCATTCCGTATTTAAAGAATTATGGCAGCTAGAATATTTCAGAACAGTAATGTGTCATAAGGTTTTACCTCAGAAATTAAATAAAACTTCGATAAAAATTCGCCCATTATTTCAAACTGTTTAATGAAATATATATTTTAGAAGTTTACGTATATCATTAATTTTAATATTAGACATTTATGAACGATTTTAACAAAACAAGATAATCTATTACTAAATATTCAAACTTCCATATCTCTGAAAACTGAACGCATATAGTGTTCAAAATCGAGATTTGATTGATAACTTTAAATTATCTGAAGTCACAATTTTTCGCATAAAAGCTTAGTTAAGAATTTATTGAGTTCAGTATCTGAGTTGTTATTCACATATAAAGTGACCGATCAATACATATTGTAATTATTGATTGTTTTAAAACGTTCTTTTCCCAGATAATTTGTAGGAGAAATGAAAATTATCGTTAATATTTTTATTGCAATTATTGAAATTTTCTGGTGGCAGCACTCGAGAATCATCACTTTAACCTAAGAACACCAGGTTATGGGGTCTGCATAGCTACCGACTAAGCTACGTACCTCAAACTCTCATTGAAGAGATTATTTTGTTATTCAAGTTGGCAACACAAACCAATCGAACGATCTGAAGTCGTCTGCTAAAAACACACAAGGCTTGGAACTTCAGTTCTGAGTTCTGAACGAGTAATATCGTCTTTAATCTTAAAACAACTTGACGGAAAGGAACAAAATACTTTCTTCTAGAAAAATAAAAGCGAAAAAAGGAAAAATTTCTTTGGGGAAAGGATAAAGCGAAAAGGTCACCGTTATTATTAAAGGAAGGCCAACAGAAACAATTGAGGTTTTGAAACGAGGAAAGTCTGACTGGCAATGGATCACCAAACGCAAATATAACACGCATTTCTCCTTTAGCCCAGGAAAGTCTCATCAACCAAAATGCAATTAAAGGTTTCGTGCCGTTGAGCAATTTCACTGATTTCTTCCCGTGCAATTTTATCTCGAGCGAATATAAATCTTTGCCACGTGTACAAGATTCCCATTACGACAGACTGATGATTACAGCGAAAAACTATTGAAGAAAGTGCCCAACTGTGGAGTGAATTTGCTTATGCTTGAGTGGTAGGAATTTCATTTTTGAAAAGTATGGTTTTTCAATCACCACTGGAGTGGGGGTGGCTCAGTCGGTAGCGCGCCAGGCTCGTAATCTGTAGTTCCCAGGTTCGAGTCCCAGCTGGGTCAGCGTTGAGATCTATCTCCGCAAAATTCCCCGCCCTGCCCACGGTCAGTAGGGGACACCGATGGGCTTGGAAAGGCTGCCGTCCGTCGGATGGGACGTTAAGCCATGGCCCTGTGTGTGGGAGAGCCATATCCTGTGCACGTTAAAGAACATGCTGGATGGCCTTGACGGGAGACTACCATCTGTCTCCCAACAGCTGTTCCAGTGGGTCCCGTCCCCCAACCTTCTCTGAGCCTTCGGGGTCCATGTGACCTGGCCATTTAGCCCGTGGTGTGCAAAAAAATGCCGCCAGAGGTAAAACAACCCAACCCAACAACGAAGACCACGACAGCGAAATTGATAACGTCAAGAAAAGAGGGTAGGGTTATTTTATCTCTGAGAGGAACTTGTTTTGCACACAGCGGGCTGCATGGCCACGTCACAATGACCCCCTAGGGCTGGGATGTTTTACCTCTGAGCGGCACTTCTTTGCACACAGTGGGCTAAATAGCCAGGTCACAAGGACCCCGAAGGTTCAGAGAAGGTTGGGGGAGGGGACTCACTGGAACCGCTGTTGGGATACAGATGGTAGCCTCCCGTCAAGACCATCTAGCGTGTTTTTTTAAAGTGTCCAGGGTATGGCTCTCTCCCACACATGGGGCCACGGCTTTACGTCTCATCCAACGGACGGTCTGGGACTCGAACCTAGGAACTGCAGATTACGAGCCTGGCGCACTACCGACTGAGCCACCCCCGCCCCATTCTGTGATCTATGTGTCCCTCGATTCCCTTTGTGGCCTTCCAATAGTGAATGAAAAAATAAAAGTCTAGGAATATGATCTTCTACTCTCAATGAATCCAAAATTCATATTTTTGCTATGTGATGACCATAATGAGAGTCTATGCGGAGAATTTGAAGAGGATTAAAAAAATGGGCGAGGTAACCAAGTTACAGAGATAATAAACAAACGACAGAATAAGCCAGTTCTGTTGATTTCAGAGTATGTGAACGAGGCAGACATATTCCTCGACTTCGAAATCCAAAATCTCTCCTCGCTATCAGCAGTTACATCAGACTCCGTGATGAAAGGTTATCTCATCCAATGAGACCGAATCGCAAACCAATAGGCCAACTCTTAACAAGACCAGTTACGGACACTGATCTTTTGTTAGATCTCTTTTTTGCCGAACGAGAAATAAGCTTACTGGAACTTTTAAACAAGTGTTAATGGAGACCATCAGGATCATCCATCCCTCCAATGGCGAATCGCCGAGTATCGGATTTCCTGCGGCTCCTTAGGGGGTCCGCTTCTTGCTAAGCTGACGTCACATCCGGTTTGTGTAGACGAGCTCGCGGGAGGAGAAACAGGTGGATTCTGTCCAGTGAAAGCTTAACTTCGGAGGAAAATGTCATGCACACATTTTTGGTGGGTTCAGAACCTATCGGTTGCTTGTAGGGGAGGAAGAGTATTTTTAGGGGTACTGCATTTTCGGTTTAGAAAAAAAATTAGACTTTTTTTTTAACTTGTTTTAAAAAAAAGAAGGAACAGTTGTTTTCGTTTTGCTGTGCTTAAACTTTAACAGAGTAGCCATAAAAAAAGAATAAAATGCAAATGGAGAATAATACATAAGAGAAACCTCAGAGAGAATAAAATGGCAGAGAAAGAAACCCAATAAATAAAAGAAGAGTGGATTCAGGGACAATAAAATACAGAGGAAGAGGAAGGCTTCAGGGAAAATAAAGTACAGAGGAAGAGAAAAGCCTCAGAGAGAGAAAAAAAACAGAGGAATAGGAAGCCTCAGAGAAAAATAAAATACAGAGGAAGCCTCAGAGAAAATAATATAGAGGAAGAGGAAGCCTCAGAGAAAATAAAATACATAGGAAGCCTCAGAGAAAATAAAATACAGAGGAAGAGGAAGCCTCAGAGAATATAAAATACAGAGGAAGCCTCAAAGAAAGAAACCCTGGAGGAAGAGGAAGCCTCAAAGAATATAAAATACTGAGGAAGCCTCAGAGAAAATAAAATACAGAGGAAGCCTCAGAGAAAATAATATATAGAGGAAGAGGAAGCCTCAGAGAAAATAAAATACAAAGAAAGCTTCAGAGAAAATAAAATACAGAAGAAACCTCAGAGAAAATAAAATACAGAGGAAGCCTCAGAGAAAGTAAAATAGAGAGGAAGCCTCAGAAAAAATAAAATACAGAGGAAGAGGATTTGGGTTGTTTTACCTCTGAGCGGCACTTTTTTGCACACCATGGGCTAAATGGCCAGGTCACATGGACCCCGAAGGCTCAGAGAAGGTTGGGGAAGGGGACCCACTGGAACAGCTGTTGGGAGACAGATGGTAGCCTCCCGTCAAGGCCATCCAGCGTGTTCTTTAACGTGCACAGGTTATGTCTCTCCCGCACACGGGGCCATGGCTTAACGTCCCATACGACGGACGGCAGCCTTTCCAAGCCCATCGGTGTCCCCTACTGACCGTGGGCAGGGTAGGGAATTTTGCGGAGATAAATCTCAACGCTGACCCAGCTGGGACTCGAACCTGGGAACTACAGATTATGAGCCTGGCGCGCTACCGACTGAGCCACCCCCGCCCCACAGCGGAAGAGGAAGCCGCAGAGAAAATAAAATATAGAGGAAAACTCAGAGAAAATAAAATACAGAGGAAGCCTCGGAGAAAATGGAATACAGAGGAAGAGAAAACCTCAGAGAAAATAAAACATAGAGGAAGCCTCAGAGAAAATAAAATGCAGAGGAAGAGGAAGTCGCAGAGAAAATAAAACAAAGGAAGAGGAAGCCTCAGAGAAAATAAAACATAGAGGAAGACTCAGAGAAAATAAAACATAGAGGAAGACTCAGAGAAAATAAAATACAGAGGAATGTTATCTCTCATACGTTGCAATTTAAAGCGAAGAGCTTCACAAAAAAAATAGAGAAAAGTAAACATTGAGCTATAAATGAAAACTAGCCTCATAACAGAACGAAATAGTAAAGAGTCCAGTTCACACCTAAAGCTAACAATCTTCGGAAAAAATCATGTGACAATATTACTATTGACACTTAGTTCCCCGTGTTTTCGCGGGTTTCAGTGCCGTGGGACGAACAAAACACATCAAGATGAGGCCGAGAGAGAGAATGAGGAAAGTATGGAGCATGGAAAAGTGATGAAACGAAGAGAGGAGAAGAAATATGGAGGAAGAAGTGTTGATATTGCTGCTGAGTCATGGCGCGAGCCGGCTGCCGATACGTTGCATGCAGCGGCACGTGCTTACCTGTGCAAAGCGTGTCGGCAATGTTTTATGTATGGGGGTGGTTGAGAGGGGGGGTGGGGTCCCGGGTCCGCCCTCACCTCGAACCCACGCGCTATGACGCTGCAGTTACGTGGAACACGTGTCTTTTTAGCACCCTCTTGCAGCAGCAGCGTGGGTTAGGCGACGGCCGTGACGTAAGAGGGCGAAGAGAGGAGAGATTCAGGAATGAGTGCGGTGGCAATTTCCATCGGATTGTCGGCGGGTCAGGTTGGCGCCGGGCTTGTTGCCATCACCCATTGGCTCGTGCTTCTGTGCCAGGTCTGGCATCCAAACGGCCCATTGCCATTAATCCAATAAAGTGCGTCTTCTTTTTGGAACTCTTCGCTTTAGGAAGTCTCTCTCTCTTAGCATTTGCACGGCGCGCGCATGAGAGGGAATAAAGAAAGATGCTCATTGCGTCCGTCAAGTGATGGTGGAAAAGTGGAGGGATTTTAAGAGGCTGAAGGTGGATGGAGAGAGGGTGATGCCGAACACTCATCGCGTGATTTCAAAACTGGAATTGCTTTTTTTTAGTAGAAGTAAAATGCGATATTTCTTCCTTATTTTTTTATCTTTGAAGAAAATCGATATTTCTTTTTTATCATGCGAAAGGGCGGGACGGGGTAATGTCTTGATTAAGTTAGCGCGCAACGGTCACGGTTGCCTGATCTGATGATGTAATTTATCTTCTTCATTTCCTTTCCAGTTTTTGGCAACAGTAATGTTTTATTTCGAAATAGCCAAAATTCCCATCTGCAATGCTGCGTACTTCATCGAATATGGCTTCAGAAATATTCAACTCGGATGTTCTCTTCTAATATATCTTTTTTTTTTCCACAGTTGGGGCGGGGGTGGCTCAGTCGGTAGCGCACCAGGGTCGTAATCTGTAGTTCCCAGGTTCGAGTCCCAGCTGGGTCAGCGTTGAGATTTATCTCCGCAAAATTCCCCGCCCTGCCCACGGTCAGTAGGGGACACCGATGGGCTTGGAAAGGCCGCCGTCCGTCGGATGGGACGTTAAGCCGTGGCTCAGTGTGCGGGAGAGCCATACTCTGTGCAAGTTAAAGAACACACTGGATGGCCTTGACAGGAGACTACTATCTGTCTCCTAACAGCTGTTCCAGTGTGTCCCCTCCCCCAACCTTCTCTGAGCCTTCGGAGTCCTTGTGGCCTGGTCATTTAGCCCATGGTGTGCAAAAAAGTGCCACTCAGAGGTAAAACAATCCAATCCAATTTTCCACAGCTATATCTTCCCCCTGTCTTACTCTAAAAATGAGTTGGACTGTTTTACCTCTGAGTGGTACTTTTTTACACACCATGGACTAAATGGCCAGGTCACAAGGACCCCGAAGGCTCAGAGAAGGTTTGGCGAAAAGACCCACTGGAACAGCTGTTAGGAGATAGATGGTAGCCTCCCATCGAGGCCATCCAGCGTGTTCTTTAAAGTGCACAGGGTATGGCTCTCCCGCACACGGACCACGGCTTAACGTTCCATCCGACGGACGGTCACCTTTCCAAGCCCATCAGTGTCCCCTACTGACCGTGGGCAGGGCGGGGAATTTTGCGGAGATAAATCTAGGAATCTCAAAATAATCTCAACAGATTATTATGGATTAAGAAAGTACAGTGGAAATGCTACTTTTGGGTTCTAAGGTCTGGGTTCGAATCCATAGTAAGATATACTAACGATTGCTCAAATGCAGCGGATCCCAAGCTTTTAATAATGCTCCCCTTAGCCATCATCCCCCCCCCCCCTGAGGCGGGGGTGGCTCAGTCGGTAGCGCGCCAGGTTCGTAATCTGTACTTCCCAGGTTCGAGTCCCAGCTGGGTCAGCGTTGAGATTTATTTCCGCAAAATTCCTCGCCCTGCTCACGGTCAGTAGGAGATACCGATGGACTTGGAAAGGCCGCATCCGTCGGATGGGACGTAAAGCCGTGACCGTGTACGGGAGAGCCATACCCTGTGCACGTTAAAGAACACGCTGGATAGGCTTGACGGGATCATCTGTCTCCCAACAGCTGTTCCAGTGGGTCCCCTTCCCCAACCTTCTCTGAGCTTTCGCGGTCTTTGTGATCTGGCCATTTAGCCCAGGGTGTGTAAAAAAGTACCGCTCAGAGGTAAAACAACCCAACGTTAAAGAACACGCTGGATGGCCTTGACGGGAGGCTCCCATCTGTCTCCCAACAGCTGTTCCAGTGGGTCCCCTCCAACCTTCTATGAACCTTCGGGGTCCTTGTGACCTGGCCATTTAGTCCATGGTGTGCAAAAAAGTGCCGCTCAGAGGTAAAACAACCCAACCCAACAGGTTTAATCTGCTGTCAGGTGAAAATGTTTTCCTTTAGGAATTGTAAACATTATGGAACTGAAAGTAGATTAAGCCTCTTGGGTTGGGTTGTTTTACCTCTGAGCGGCACTTTTTTGCACACCATGGCGTAAATGGCCAGGTCCCAAGGACCCCGAAGGCTCAGAGAAGGTTTGGGGAGGGGACCCACTGGAACAACTGTTGGGTGACAGATGGTTTAACGTACACAGGGTATGGCTCTCCCGCACACGGGGCCACGGCGTAACGTCCCATCCGATGGACGGCGGCCTTTCCAAGTCCATCGGTGTCCCCTACTGACTGTGGGCAGGGCGGGGAATTTTGTGGAGATAAATCTCAACGCTGACCCAGCTGGGACTTGAACCTGGGAACTTTAGATATAATTTAATTTTTAGTAGATTTTTTAGATACAGATTACGAGCCTGGCGCGCTACCGACTGAGCCACCCCCGCCCGTTTCGAGAGCGAGCGACGACGAAAACCAAACTCTTCCCCCAAATCAAGCACCCGAATGCTGTGCCATATTTTTCCTTTCGAAATATGGACGTTTTAAAAGTGAAACAAATATTAGGACGTAGAGATTAAATAACACACATTTAGATAATTTAAGGGACGAATGAGAAACCGTGACCTGCAGCGCCTCCGAGCGAAACGAATATGATCCCACTTTTCGTATTTCTCCAAACGACATGCCAAGCGATGTCCATAAACAAAACCGTGACCGCCATTTTCCAGCAAATTGCGCAGGAAATAAAAAGCACCCACTGTAATACTTTTATATCGAGGTCTACTGCCACGTGCGTGTACCATACCTTGGACCAACCATTATGAGAGCTTCGACTCTCTCGTGACAGCGGCGGGGGTGACGACGGCTTTCCTGCAACATCACGTGACCGGCCAGACGCTACACCAGACCCTCGGCTAGAATCGTTTGGCAGGCGTCCAGCACCTGCCCGCTGTGCCACCTGTCTCGCCCGCGGCTTTGCTTCCGCTACGGGGGTTGTTCAGGGGGGTGGGGGTGACCCCTCTACCCTCTTCGGCGCAAACCCAGAAGTACTCCCTGGAAGTTGGGGAAGTGTTGCACTCCGCCCCCCCCCCCCATACAGTCAGTAGCTGCTAGCTACTAATATTCTACTAAGGAGAGTTGCTTGCCCTTATAAGGAATTTTCCGATACCGCCGATGCGGAGACAACCCCAGCAGTGCTAGAAAGCTAACCCCTTGACCTTGGGTCAGGTGGGAGATTGAACTTTTGACAGTTCGTGGCGGTGGTTCGGAATCAAGAAACTGGAGTTGCCGAGTTGAGGCATTTTCTATTTTTTTTAAAACTTTTTCATGCCAGTAATGATACGTTATTTTATTTCGACAGTTAGTAATATATATGTTGTATATATGGCAAGCAGCTGCTTGAGGGGTATTTATTTATTTTTTATTTATATATATTTTTACAGTATAGTGTGTTGCCAATGATTGAAACGTGAAAATAAGACGATCTAAAAAAGTAGACTTGGAAAAAATTACATCATTTTAATGGGAGACAGTTGAAGGTTATCAAATTAAAACAGAAAAATTGTTGGCAGCAATTTTTCTGCAATTTTCTCAAGCAGCTGCTTGAGGGGGTATTTATTTTTATTTTATTTATTAACTGGAAAAATAAACATATTATTGACAGGATAATTTTGTTTCTACGAAACGAATATTCGCTGCCTGAATATATTAAGAATGAAGATAGAGTTCCTATTTTTTATCCCTACAAGCAAGCCTTTATTATTCTGATAAGCGAGTTGGGTTGTTTTATCTCTGAGCGTCACTTTTTTGCACACCATGGACTAAATTGCAAGGTCATAAGGACCCCGAAGGCTCAGAGAAGATTGGGGGAGGGAACCCACCTGGAACAGCTGTTGGGAGACAGATGGTAGCCTCCCGTCAAGGCCATCCAGCGTGTTCTTTAACGTGCACAGGGTGTGGCTCTCTCATACACGGAGCCACGGCTTAATGTCCCATCCGACGGACGGCGGCCTTTCCAAGCCCATCGGTGTCCCCTACTGACCGTGGACAGGGCGGGGAGTTTTGCGGAGATAAATCTCAACGCTGACCCACCTAGGAACTGCAGATTACGAGCCTGGCGCGCTACCGACTGAGCCATCCCCCCCCCCCCCTGATAAGCGAGTTTCAGGATTGACTACCACATTGGAAAGTGTCACGAGTTGTCGAAAGCTTCCCATCAAATCCATTCAGTGTGTTTTAACTCTAAAAGGATATGAATCAACAAAAGTCACAGGTAAATTCATTGCTGAGACGATGACATTTATTTCCTTTTTTTCCTTATTCAGCGCTGGAGACAACAAAATCTAAAACTTACAAAAAACCCGATTGAAATTAAACTTTTAAGGTGAACGATTTCAAGTCTACATGAAACGTCATACAAGTGCCGTAACTATTAAGTTACAACCGTAGCTTATATAAGAGAAAGCAACTAATGAAACTAGAATTTGTTCTACAATTTCGCTCTTTTGGAAATTAATCAAATTCTTTTCCTTTTCTTAAGCCGTAATTTAGTTAGCGAGAGAAATTATTTGTAAAATGCGATACGGCAACAAAAGACAGAAGAACAATATCACTCCTAAGAGCATAGTTTAGCTTTCAAGGTTGGCAACAACATTAACCCAAGCTAAGAACGAGCAAGCGCCATTACAATGCCGGGATCTGTTCCAAGCAGACTTCAGTTGTTCTGATGAAAATTTCTTCAACTCCAGGAGTAGCAGAACAAAGACCTAACACACACACACAGTGATGGTGAAAGTTTGAAGAGTTGAACCACCTCGAATCTAAATTTACGCGAGACAGAATTAGAATAGGCCTAAACTAAAGACGGATCTCCTATGACTGCAGCTAGACAGTAAGATTTTTTTTTTTTCCTGTCTGTTGGCTACCTAACAGATGCTCTTAAAGCTACTTTGCTACACTCTGGTAATAATTTTGTTTTCAAGTGGTTTATGTGGTATCCGATTCGTTACGGTGAATTTCATTCCACGAATCTGTTCGCAATTAAAAGTATGGTGAATTTCGTTTCTCATTACTTCTAGATATGAGGATTGTGTACAATCGCTCATAAAAATATCCGAATACTATAGTTGATTTAAGAATTCTGAAAAAATATCTGGCAACGATTTTTTTTTAGAATTTAGTGATCTGGCAAGCTTCGTATCACGTGATTACAGAATTCAGGAAAAATATCTGGAGTGTGTACAGCAACTGTACACGCTCCAGTTACCGTTCACTGCAAACTGGAGCGTGTGCAGTTACTGCACACGCTCAATATTTCCGTGAGTGAGCCCACACGATCTAGGTCTTTGTGAGCTCACACGATCCAATGTGCTGTGAACATTAACCGCAACCGCTCCAGTTTGCTGTGAACGGTAACTGCACACGCTCCATATTCATTGCATTATATATTCATACGCATTATATATATTAAAAAAGTATCCGAACACTATGGTTGATTAAAGAATTATGAAAAAATATCTGGCAACGATTTTTTTTAGAATTTAGTGATCTGGCAACCTTTGTGTCACGTGACACGAAGGTTGCCAGATCACTAATTTTGAGCGACTGTACCTTCAAACTATTTCTATCCTATTCTTACACTTAGAAGTAACTAAATGGTCAGGAGATCGAACCTATAAACTATTTTTTGGGGGGACGGAACGCTTCGCTGTTTTTTACCCCCACCGTTCAAAGGGTCTTTAAAACTTTTGCAAAACGTTTATTTTTTGCCTCTGTCCTATTATTACAATTATCAAGAGTGAATTTATCCCCCCCTGGGGGTTTTGTGTTGGTCACAGATATAGTAATATGGAGTTTCCAGGTTCGAGTTCTACCTGTGCCAGGGAGAACTCAGTCGGTAGCACGCCAGGTTGGTAATCTCCAGTTCCCAGGTTCGCATCCCATTTGGGTCAGCGTTGAGATTTATCTCCGCAAAACTTCCCGCCCTGCCCACGGTCAGTAGGGGACACCGATGGGCTTGGAAAGGCAGCCGTGGCTTTTTGTAAGGGAGAGCCATACCTAGTTCACTTTAAAGAATACGCTGGATGGCCGTGACGGGAGGCTACCATCTGTCTCCCAACAGCTGTTCCAGTGGGTCCCCTCCCCTAACCTTCTCTGAGCCTTCGGGGTCCATGTGACCTGGCCATTTAGCCCATTGTGTGCGAAAAAGTGCAGAATGGAATTACCGAAGGGTTGGGTTGTTTTACCTCTGAGCGGCACTTTTTTGCACACCATGAGCTAAATGGCCAGGTCACATGGACCCCAAAAGCTCAGAGAAGGTTGGGGGAGGGGACCCACTGGAACAGCTGTTGGGAGACAGATGGTAGCCTCCCGTCAAAGCCATCCAGCGTGTTCTTTAACGTGCACAGGGTATGGCTCTCCCGTACACGGATCACGGCTTAACGCCTCATCCGACGAACGGTGGCCTTTCCAAGCCCGTCGGTGTCCCCTACTGACCGTGAACAGGGCGGGAGTTTTGCGGAGATAAATCTGAACACTGACCCAGCTGGGACTCGAACCTGGGAACTGCAGATTGCGAGCCTGGCGCGCTACCGACTGAGCCACCCCCGCCCCGAATTACCGAAGGGCTAGAAAAAGCAGTCTGTCGGATGGGAACTAAAAGCTGTAGTCTGATGTCTGAAGGGCCATACCGTGTTCACTTTAAAAACAGTGGATGGCCTTCACGGGAAGCCCAACCTAATCTGAGCCTTGGGGGTCCTTGTCACATGGCCATTTAGAGGAGTGGGAAATCCTGCAAAAATCTCCGCATTACAAAAATATTTTAAAAACAAGCTGAACAAGTGCCCAGAATTTCTCTCTTTTAGGAACGAGAGGGTTATTCCCAAGGGACGACGGGTACGGTTTGATGTTGCAATATTCAGCATTACACTAGATTGAGAAATCCGTCAACCACAAGTCGGCTCTTCGTACTGAACTTCGTTTCAAAGTCCCTGAAGGGATGGCAACGCCAGCCAGAGATTTGGCCTTTGATCGGACAACTGACCTTGAAATGACCTGGATGACTTTTTTCGCATCTCGTGTCAGACGATTCTTTCGCTTTGTGGTTATCGATTAAAAATAAAACACGAAATCTTCGAGTTCTTACTCCACCCCCACCCACCCCCCTCCATGTCATCCCGTCCTCTCTCGACTTCTCGGGCCCGGAAGTGGTCGGTCGTTTGGCGCACGTCAGATCGTCTGGTAACGGAGGAGGGGGGGGAGCGGGGGGAGGCGAAATCGGAGAACATCTGAAGTAAAAATGGGAGGAAATTTGATTTGCCTTTGGATAAGTAGAAAGGGAAAAAGATCTGAGTGTGGTGAAGATTTTTCTAGTCAAAGGAATGACAATTTCGAAATGGGCGAAACCAAGACGGAATCCATATGTAAAAAAATGCTTAGAAATATCTCTTTTTCTTCGGTTCCCATTCCTAAATCCTTCATTCTCCTCCTTACGTTGAGATTTATCTCCGCAAAATTCCCCGCCCTGCTCACGATCAGTAGGGGACACCGATGGGCTTGGAAAAGCCGCCGTCCGTCGGATGGGACGTTAAGCCGTGGCCCCGTGTGCGGGAGAGCCATACCCTGTGCACGTTAAAGAACACACTGGATGGCCTTGACGAGAGGCTACCATCTGTCTCCCAACAGCTGTTCAAGTGGGTCACCTCCCCCAACCTTCTCTGAGCCATCGGGATCCTTGTGACTTGGCCATTTAGCCCATGGTGTGCAAAAAAGTGCCGCACAGTGGTAAAACAATCCAATCCAAAGCCTCCCCCCCCCCACACACACACACTTTTTTCCGGCTCGATTGCATCTCTTGATCACGATACGGAACCACGACTTAACGTCCCTAAATGGTACGTTAAGCCGTGGTTCGGTATCCAGGATTGCCATATCCTCAGCACGTGAATGGCCTACCACTGTCCCCTAACAACTCTCCAGCGGATTCCCAGGTCACAAGGACCCCAAAAGAGAGTTAGGGAACACTGGAGAGCTGTCAGAATTCGGATACAGCTACCATCCCGCATGTTTATTAACATGCACAGAGTTCGGCTTTCCAGCACACAGGACCACGGCTTAAAGTCCCATATCAGAGAAAAGTTATAAGACTTAAACATATAATGCAGTAAATACACCTCAGAGGCAAAAGCCAATTCTTACGTGGCCATAACATTCCAGATTTTTAAATTTAATCCTTCAGTCACTATTTCCTCATTTCTAATTTTATCTAATGTTCCTTTTAGAGTAGTATCAAGAAAAGTCTCCGCTGATTTAATCTTTTCTTGCATTCTTTATTTGTTAATTTTGTTTTTACCGATTTATTGAGTATACTTTCGATGATGGAAACTGAAACTTTTTCTCTTCCATATTATCGTATTTAATGCAACAGATTATAAACTTCTTTCCTGCTCTGTTGTTGATCTACTCCAACTTCCGTTTCCTTTCAGCACCGACACAAGTTACGTATTTCAGATTCTGAGTTTTTGTATCACAAAATTCTCTATGCTGTTATTTCCTCCTACAATGCATTCCCTTTATTTTGAATTTTCATATCCCTTTATTTTGAATATTCATATTCCTTTATTTTGAATTTTCATATCTCTTTATTTTGAATTTTCACATCCTTTTAGTTTGAATTTTCATATCTCTTTATTTTGAATTTTCACATCCTTTTAGTTTGAATTTTCATATTCCTTTAGTTTGAATTTTCATATCCCTTTAGTTTAAATTTTCATATCCCTTTAGTTTGAATTTTCATATCCCTTTAATTTGAATTTCATATCCCTTTAGTTTGAATTTTCATATCCCTTTGTGTTTGAATATTCATATCCCTTTAGTTTGATTTTCATATCCCTTTAGTTTGAATTTTCATATCCTTTACTTTGAATTTTCATATCCCTTTATTTTGAATTTTCATATCCCTTTATTTTGAATTTTCATATCCCTTTACTTATTTTTGTCGACGCAATTGCAGCCAAATTTCGAGGGGAGGGAAGTTATTTCGTAGGGGTTAAGAAACTTTTAAATCTTTTATAAGAGTTTAGTAGCTTCTACCGTGTTTCAAAATCTTTAAAAAATTTTTATAGGAGTTAGATATAGGGGCATTTTGTAAGTTACTTAAGTTTTTTGCCTATTGAAGGACTAAAAAAATTTCGTTTATAATAATTAAACTATAAAGTCCAGCCATTTCTGGAAAATATAGAACGATTGTTCTCAAAAGGGAAAAAAAAACAGCGTTGGGTTGTTTTACCTCTGAGCGGCACTTTTTTTGCACACCATGGGCTAAATGGCCAAGTCACAAGGACCCCGAAGGCCTCAGAGAAGGTTGAGGCAGGGGACCCACTGGAACAGCTGTTAGGAGACAGATGGTAGCCTCTCGTCAAGGCCATCCAGCGTGTTCTTTAACGTACACAGGTTATGGCTCTCCCGCACACGGGGCCACGGCTTAACGCCTCATCCGACGGACGGCGACCTTTACCAAGCCCATCGGTGTCCCCTACTGACCGTGGGCAGGGCGCGGAGTTTTGCGGAGATAAGGTTAGCAAGAAAAAAACATTTTAGTGGAAGAGAGAAGTAAAAATAAAAGGTATTTTAGTGGAAGAGGGAAGAATGTATTTTGGCGAGAGAAAAAAGTAACTTTAGTTGTAAGTAAAATCAAATAATAAATTTTATTTCGTCAATGGTTCCGAAGTTGACTCTGAACTTTGCGTTTTTTATAAATCAGTATATATACTGCTTACAAAAATTAGGGGATATTTCAAAATGAATATGAAGCGATAAAAATATCCCCTAATTTTTGTGAGCAGTATATATTTTAATAATTTTTTTCAATTCCGCTTGTAAGAGGGGTCAATTTCTTCTGCATCCATCCAGTTACGTTTAAACAAAAAAAAAAATCACTCATGCAAAACTAACATTTATAATTGACCCACGGAAAAATCTCGCTTGTGGGAAGAGAGGGGGGAAAAAAACTCCCTAATTAACCACGAGACGAAATTCAAATTAAGGGACCGCAAGAGTGAGGGGGTGAGAAGGGATCTGGAAATAAGTGCAACTTGACACCCGTTCTAACAAGTCTGTTGTCAACGCGCGGAGGCTATCTTTATCATCATAGCGTATTTTGTAAGCGACTCTGACCATGGCCGCAAGGGATGGGGTGTGGATAAGAAGGAAAGGGAGAGGGGGAGAGGAAAAGATCACCCCCCTCTCCTTGGCTCTTATCAGAGAAGCGAGAATGGCGGTGGGTGACGCAATCGCAGGTTCAGTTGGAGTCCAAAGGACACCTGCTTGGAAGACAAGCAATCGAGAGGTCAGTCCTTTGGGAGATGACAGAAGACAAGATAAGGCCCCATGGGAAGAACTCCATTGAGCTACAAGTGCTCTTTTGCTCGTACGTAGAGGGAGGGAAAAAAAGGTTTTACGTTCCGTGGCAATTCATGAAAACCGCGGCGAGCAAAAATTAAATTGCGCTATCGTTTGGTAAATTTAGGAAGTGATGATTTTGCGAAGTTTAAGATGTACAGTCGCTCAAAAAAGTATCCGAACACTAAGGTTGATTACAGAATTCAGAAAAAATATCTGGCAACGATTTTTTTTTAGAAATTAGTGATCTGGCAACCTTCGTGTCCCGTGATTACAGAATTCAGGAAAAATATCTGGAGCGCGTACAGCAACTGTACACGCTCCAGTTACCGTTCACAGCAAACTGGAGCGTGTGCAGTTACTGCACACGCTCCATATTCATTGCATTATATATATTAAAAAAGTATCCGAACGCTATGGTTGATTACAGAATTCAGAAAAAATATATGGCAACGATATTTTTAGAAATTAGTGATCTGGCAAACCTTCGTGTCACGTGAGGAGGGGGAGTGAGAAGTAAGATTACGAAGGTTGCCAGATCACTAATTTCAGGAAGGTTTCTGATCACTAAAAAAATTCTAAAAAAATCGTTGCCACATTTTTTTTTCGAATTCTGTAATCAACCATAGAGTTCGGATACTTTTTTGAGCGACTTACGGGATACCCTGTGCACGTTAAAGAACACATGGACGGCCGTGACTGGAGTCTACCATCTGTCTGCCAATGGGTCCCTTTCCCACAACATTGTCTGAGCTCTCGGTGTCCTTGTGACCTGGCCATTTAACCCATTGTGTTCAAAAAAAAAAAGTGTCTTCAAAGGTAAAAACAACTCCCCTCCCCACTTAAAAATTAAGTTTTGAATCTACCTTTATACTCACTTAACATGGGAGTGTATCCCTACACTTTCAATAATATAGTGCATGTTCCCAATTACAACATCTCTGGCAATAACCAATCTGACGTTAACTAAGCACCAATCAAGGACTCAGCAACGTCAGTTTCTTCGCTTCCTCCATCTTCGCCATTCGCATTTACCGGAGCCCAGACAGGTGACCTGGCAATCAGCCAACTGATGATGACGTTAAATATCGCTCCTTTTATCCTCCCCCTTTACTCCCCCCCCCCCTGCCAGTCAACTGCTGTCGGTACACATACGGAGATGGAAAGCAACACGGAAACGAAAATGCTCGTGGTAGAGGGATCGAGAGAAGAGACGGTTGGGGGGGGAGATTCCTGCTGCCCTTTCTTAGTTGACGTTTAGTCTTCTAGTTCCCAGTTTTAAAGGTTTCGGTAGTCTTCCAGTTTTAAAGGGGGTTGGGTTGGTTTGTTTTACCTCTGAGCGGCACTTTTTTGCACACCATGGGCTAAATGGCCAGGTCACAAGGACCCGAAGGCTCAGAGAAAATTGGGGGAGGGGACCCACTGGAACAGCTGCTGGGAGACAGATGGTAGCCTCCCGCCAAGGCCATCCAGTGTGTTCTTTAACGTGCACAGGATATGGCTCTCCCGCACACGGAGCTCACCCCCCACAGATCTCTGACAAGAGCCTGTCAATTTATACGCCATAGTACGAGTTAAAAAGCACCTGTTTCTAGTTATAAGGAGGACATGATCCAATTTAAAAGAGGGAACATGATCCTTTCTAAAAAAGTCGCCGTGATCCTATCGAATAGATTAGGGGTTCTCAACGTGGGGTACGTGGTACAAAAGAGAGCTCAAAAGTCGCTAGATATGTTATATATATATGTTTTATTTTATTTCCATTGTTATACTATAACTATAGTTTTATCTATCAATACAAGGGGTACGCCAGTTACATACACATTTCCAGGGGATACGCGAAGCATAAAAGGTTTGCAACCCCTATAGTAGAGGATGCAAGATCGTAGTTAAAACAGCGGCCCATGTTCCCATTTATGAAAATATTACGATGATGTCCAGAAATAACTTTCCCAAGTAATTCATCAGACCAGTAAAATCGTCACACTCGATGAATTTTACTGTATATTTGACACAAAATTAACAAAAACCGTAACCATTAACTAATCAAAAAGAATTTCTACTTACAAAGTGCAATTTCTTTTGAATTACACTCCCAATATGAATCGCAAAGAGTTACTAATTACAAAGTGGCAATTCCTTTTGAATTACTGTCCCAATTTGAATCGCAAAGAGTTACTAATTGCAAAGTGGCAATTCCTTTTGAATTACTGTCCGAATTTTAATCGCAAAGAGTTACTATTTACAAAGTGGCAATTCCTTTTGAATTACTGTCCCAATTTGAATCGCAGAGTTACTATTTACAAAGAGGCAACTCTTTTTAATTGCTGTCCGAATTTGAACTCAAGAAATCCGGAAAAAACGTTTAAGAAAACTCCAAAACAAAGAAGACTAATAAGTAACTCTGTTACCATGGTAACGAAACAACCGTTGTCGCCAAAAAACGTGTCCCCGGACAGGCAATGCTAAACAAAGCGTGCGTCACTTGCTAGGATCTGCCATGACCGATTAGAACAAACATCTAGGGGGAGGAGGAGAAAGGACAAACATGATCTGACACCATAGGGTAAAGTCAAACTTAATCCCCCTTCAAGAAAAGGATAGAGGGTTGGTCAAGGTCAGTTTATGTGTCGGTACACGTTAATCCTTTTAAGACGGAAATAGATCATGATACTGGTCATTGTTTAATCACCGAAGTCAAATCCAGCGGGTGTGTACAAAGTTTTCAAGGTGTTTGCATATTTCTACAGGTGGTATTGGCGCTTTCAAAAATGCCCTGCCAAAAGTATTCGAGAATGTCCATGATATGCCAATGGGAATCCAACTTCGAAGCTCTATAACTTCTAAAATATTCATTTTAATGGAAAAATGTGACTGAAGATTAGTTAAAGTTCATATCAAATCAATTAAAATCTCGATTTTCAACAATATTCGTTCAGTAATTTAAAGTATTACTTAAGTTGGAATATTTGATATTATTACCAAGTTATCAGATTTGACCTCAGAAATTGATTAAAACTTGAATAATAAGTAGTATTCTACACTATTTATACACTATTTAATAAAATAAATATACATTTTTAGAATTATTAATTATATACATTGGAAGGTTACACAAGGATTATTTCAATATTAGATAATTATGAACGAATTTTATAAAACAAGTTAATTCACTGCTAAATATTCCAGTTTGCATAATTCTTTATATCGTAAATATATATATATGTGTGTTTTGAAAACAATAGAACAGATAGAATTACAAATAGAACGAATATTGTTGAAAATAACCGAAATTTAAATAGATTATTATATTTATCTTAAGTTACATTTTCCCTTTAAATGCACATTTAAGAAGCTAATTCCCATTGGCATGATATAAATTCTCTAATGTTTTTTAGAACAGTGTATATCGAACTTCAAAGAACAGGTTGTGTTAAAAAATTTTAAGATATTATTTTAAAAAAAAAACAGTATTTTAACAAATTAATATTTGATAGCGAAAATTGAAAGAAGCTAAAAACGAGAATAAAGCATGTAGGGGGGGGGGGATAGTTTTTAAAAATGAAACAGCAAAAACGAATTCGGCAGTAATTGTGTTGAATGGTGAAAGAGAAAACCGTTTTGTCCTAAGCAAGTGATTCGCTATTGATGTCGTCATCAAGAAGGAAACGACTGTTGACGGAAATCAGATGACTCTGTCATTGAGAGTATTCGGCTCAATGATCGGCTGTACTTCGGCACTCTTCGGTGTTTATCGAAGATTTCTCACATTGGCTATTTATTAATGGCTTGAGAGGGAAATCGATCCGGGGAAAAGATAAAGATTATAGCTCGGGATGATTCGAAAATGTTAAAGATATCAAATTAAATTATAAAGAATTGAGAATTGTTTGGGTTGTTGTTGTTTTACCTCTGAGCGGCACTTTTTTGCACACCATGGGCTAAATGGCCAGGTCACATGGACCCCGAAGGCTCAGAGAAGGTTGGGGGAGGGGACCCACTGGAACAGCTGTTGGGAGACAGTGGTAGCCTCTCGTTAAGGCCATCCAGCGTGTTCTTTAACGTGCACAGGGTATGGCTCTCCCGCACACGGGGCCACGGCTTAACGTCTCATCCGACGGACGGCGGCCTTTCCAAACCCATCGGTGTCCCCTACTGACCGTGGGCAGGGCGGGGAATAAGAATTGAGAAAAAGAAAACACTTTTAAAAATTTCACTGATAAAAATTAAGAATATCTAAAAGGGTTAAAATAACATATGTCAAGGGGTATTAAAAGACTTATTTTCTAAAAAAAAAAGATTTTTCTTTTCAAAAACGATAAAAACAACAGACTATATAAAAGATTCGAAAATCGACAGGCTATCTGGAAATGAGAAAAAGGTTATCTCAAAAGAATGGAAGAAAAGGACGCATCATTTAAAAATTAAAAAAGGTCAGATCAGCTAAGTAAGGTACAAAAAGGTCAGACCATTCTCTCCAGCCAACGAGAAAAACCCAAGAGTGCCGAAGTACAGCCGATCATTGAGACGAATAAGGTCAGACTATCAGAAAGGGTGAAAAAGAAATAAGGGCATCCAAAATGTTACAGGAAAAACCGCAGGGCCGAACTTACGCATAATGGGCCTCGTAATAAAAGGGGACTTCAAAAAAATGCATTTAAAGTTTTACTGTGCCAGGCTATATATATTTTTTTAATATTTAAATTAATCTATTGTTCAAACCCTATTCATCTTAACTGTAGATGTATTTGTATAATATTTTACCCCGTTATTTTCATGTTTTTTTTTAATCTTCCCTTTAATCAGAATAGTAAATATATATTTCGACTCTCGATTTTTTGGGGCCTCTCAAACTTGCCATAGGGCATCTTTAATTTTTTATAGCTTACGGCCTCAGAACATCAAAGTCCGGCCCTGAAAAACATAACTTAAAAAAATAGAAAGGGAAACCATCTAGGTTAGGGGTTCTCAGTGTGGGGGTACGCCGTGAGATCTCAAAAGTCGCTAGATCTAGTAACAAAGTTTTTTTTTCCCATTGTTATACTATAACTACAGTTTTATCTATAGGGGGGCACCTATATAGGGGTATGCCAGTTACATACACTTTTCCAGGGGGTGGGTGAAGCATAAAAGGATGAGAACCACTGTTGTAGGTGAGTATACAGAGATCAAACCACCTAGGACGATATAGAAAGGTTGGAATAACAGAAAAGATGAAAAAAAAAAGATCTGAGTATCCAAAACGGTAAAAAAAAAGGTCAGCATTTAAATGCGGAAAAAAAGTCAGATTATAAGAACGCGTGAAAAAAAAAAGTCAAACTATTTAGAAGGGTGTCAAAAAGAGAGACCATTTAAAGAGGTAAAAAGGAAAGATTACCTGGAAGAGTCAAATTATCAGAAATGGTAATTTAAAAAAAAAGTGTAAATCGGTAATAAAAAGAGCAGATCACATAGGGTAAAAGGAGATCTAAAGAATATAAAAAGTCTGACCATAATAAAAAAATAATAAATATCCCCTCAAGTAGCTGCTTGCCACAGAGGTCTGACAGGAGCCTGTCAGTTTATATGCCATAGTAGAAGGTCTGAGAGGACGGCAGGAACTCAGCAGAAAAACGACACGAACATCCATGCCTTACCCGGGGCTCGCGCTAACCACTCGGCCATGAGACGGCTTATTAGAGGTAAATAAATTTAAGAAGGAAAAGGCCAAATGGTCTATAAGATTCAAAAAAGGACGGACTACCGAAAACAGAAACGGTCTAAAACAAAATCGTAATGAAGTTTGAAAAAATGACAGAATCTAAAAGTATATATAAAAAAAAAAATCACGAATTATAAAAAATCTCGCGAAAAACGGGTCGACCTTCGAACAAACGATAAAATTACAGCCTGAGTTCCTTAAATTTAAACAAAAGCTAAGATTCCAATTATGACATACTAGATTCCTATTATGATTCCTATTAAGATTCCAATTATGCCATTCTTGAGTGAGAAAACTCAAGAATGGCACTTCACAATTCCATATTACCTCAGAGTATAAATTACGAAATATTGTGGTAAAAAAAAGACCCCTGTGATAATTTTGCTTGAATGTAATTAGAGAACTCAATGCGTATGTATTTTCCTTCGAAGCTTGATGTTTTCTCTTAACGTTTAAAAAAAAAATCAAAATTTTTGAAAGGGACACTTGTCTTAATAAAAATTTCAGATATAAAATGTTAATGTTTCCAAAAACAATAAATGCATTTAAATATTTATATAAATCTGCAGTTAATGTTTTAGTCTGTCTTTGATTTATAATATAAAATAAATACCCCCTCAAGCAGCTGCTTGCCAAAGAGGTATGACAGGAGCCTGTCGGTTTATATGCCATTAAAAAAAGGTTTTAAGGTTAAACAATTCTTCCAAGTTTTAAATAATTATAAAAGAATTAGTTACATATTTCTGTAAAAAACTTGTTACACATAATGAAAAAAAATGTTACCAAAAAAGTTAACGAATCACAAAGAGTTGCTAATTAGAAAATGGCAACTCTTTCACAATTACTGTCAAAATTTGAATTCTGTAGTCAAGTTTCCCAACAAGTTAAATTATTAGTTTTACAGAAATTATTACAGAAGTTCGGATATAGTGAATATTTCTGTTGTAATTCATCAAATTGTTAATACAATTATCAGTTCAAAAGATATATAAAAAAACGATGTTTAAACCAAGTTTGTTCTTTAGAGCTCATTAAGCCTACTTTGCCACTTTATATAGAAAGGAAAAGAGGTAAACCATTTCACAAAAAACTCTGTCAACCTTTGAACAACGGTACTTTATATACAATTCCGTTTCTATTCTAATCATACTCAAGTGATAATAATACAAAGTTCTCAATCTGATTTCTTATTCAAAAGAGGAACGAATTCTATTTTCATTTGAAAGCACGTGGTCTGGCGATCATCGAGTCACGTTAATTGTCATTCAGAATTCACTCATTTTTTTTACTTAAAATTTTCATGGAATAAATGTTATTATAGATAATTAACAATCTTAATCAAATCTGTCTTAATAATTTAACTACTCGTTCTATTTAAAAATAATTCAGAATTGGGAAAAGTTGAAACAAACATAATACAAACTGTTAAAACTAAGCTTTACGTTTGGTGAAATTTAATATAATAACTATTGATTTTGTTTTAACAATTCTGAATTAACTTTTTTCAGATAGCGTTCATACTAGAATTATAAAACGAAACTTGGTTGGTGCTTTGTTTTTGGAATCGTTGGCAATAAGCAACGAAATACTAACGGCTAAACTCAATTACAACATTAATATATTAAATTTAATTCTCCATTTTTACTTCCGAGATAAAAGAAGTAAACTCTTAACTCTATTCCAGCTTTAATAACTCTTTAAATACTAAAACAAATATTATTGAAAGTTGAGATCTTTAATTTATCTTCAGTCACATTTTTTTCCACAAAAATCTATTTAAGAAGCTACTGAGTCTTTAACCTGACTTGAGAGTGGCCGTCAAGTATAAATAATACTTTAAAATATACAGCCTTAAGGAGTGGGGTAAACTTCCTTTAAACATCCTCACTAAAAATTGCTAAGTCACGGTGCCACTAACCAAAATCTTGTATCACAAAACACGAAAAATTGCTCAACGTTCTTTTCATTAACCTACAATAGCACAACGTGGTGAAACAGAAAGTACAGGTACACAACTGGTATATGACGTAGACAACTACCACAAGAAGTTCTGTCAATCAATCAACCGTAACCTCTCACTGCACACAACCAAGCATGAATGCTTCCCCTTCAAGAAACGTGAACTTCAAAAACAAAGACTCTTCAAAATCTTTTTAACTTTCACTTCAAAGCGTTTCTTTTGAAAATTCTTACTCTTCCCCAAAAGCACGTGCGTTCGTTAAGTGACATCTTTCAAACTAGACTGGTTCCAACAACATCTTCTAACACACGCACCAGGAATAATAACGGATAAGAAAAAACATATAACTGACACTAGACAAGGAAACTAAAAACTTGCAAACAAGTGGCTTACCTTTCTTCGACTTCATCACGCTCTGCGTTGTGTCTTGACTATAGAAATCCACGGTATTCCCTTACTGTGAGGTGAAATCCTTTGTGAGAGGTTTGAGGGAAAGATAGTCGCGTACACCACACACACTCCTTGTGAGAAGGCTGTCAGTGAAGGACCACGTGGTCGGATACAATCGGCGTCTGACAGGCTCTCGCGGTGCGCAACACACGACGAACACGAGGCTTGGATCTTTCTGACGCTTGGCAGTGGCGCGGCTAGCAGGAGTGGACGAGGCTATTTTACAGAAGAGGATGATGGGAAAGTTGGCGCGGGATGGGCTGTTAAACCAGCTGTTTGGCTGTCATGCCAAAGAAGGTGGTCATGCCTTCTACGTCATGAAAAATCCGCGGCGGTTACAGGAATAAAAGTGTGTCCACACATGTAGGGTTTTTAGCGTTTTTAATTTTTTGGCGTCTTAAAAAGTAAGCATTGCTAAAAACGGAGGTGGCATCACAGCAAAGTGTAGCGTGTTCAATTACTGTACACGCTCCAATTTTCTTATGTGGCCGCTTTTTTTGCTGGTAATAATTTTAAGAGACAGGAAATTTTATAAATTTTTTTCGCACGCTCCAGTTTACAGTGAAGCAGCCTCATTTATTAATAATGGTTTTAAGACAAAGGGAATTTTTTTTAATTTTATTTTGCTGCACACGCTCCAGTTTACAGAGAGGCACTTTCAGTTATTCTTGATGTTTTTAAGACGCCGGAATAATTTTTTTTCACATGCTCCAGTATAGAGTGAAGCAGCCTCAGTTATTAATAACGGTTTTAAGACAAAGGGAAATTTTTTTTTTCTTTTTCTTTTTTTTTTTTTCTTTAATTTATATTTTTGCTGCACACGCTCCAGTTTACAGATGCGTACAGAGAGGCACTTTCAGTTATTCTTGATGTTTTTAAGACGCCGGAATAATTTTTTTTCACATGCTCCAGTTTACAGTGAAGCAGCCTGAGTTATTAATAACGATTTTAAGACTAAGGGAATATTTTTAATTTATATTTTGGTGCACACACTCCAGTTTACAGAGAGGCACTTTCAGTTATTCTTGATGTTTTTAAGACGCCGGAATAATTTTTTTTCACATGCTCCAGTTTACAGTGAAGCAACCTCAGTTATTAATAACGGTTTTAAGACAAAGGGAATTTTTTTAATTTATATTTTGCTGCACACGCTCCAGTTTACAAAGAGGTACTTTCAGTTATTCTTGATGTTTTTAAGACGCCGGAATAATTTTTTTTCACATGCTCCAGTATAGAGTGAAGCAGCCTCAGTTATCAATAACGGTTTTAAGACAAAGGGAGTTTTTTTAATTTATATTTTGCTGCACACGCTCCAGTTTACAGAGAGGCACTTTCAGTTATTCTTGATGTTTTTAAGACGCCGGAATAATTTTTTTTCACATGCTCCAGTATAGAGTGAAGCAGCCTCAGTTATTAATAACGGTTTTAAGACAAAGGGAATTTTTTTAATTTATATTTTGCTGCACACGCTCCAGTTTACGGAGAGGCACTTTCAGTTATTCTTGATGTTTTTAAGACGCCGGAATAATTTTTTTTCACATGCTCCAGTTTACAGTGAAGCAGCCTCAGTTATTAATAACGATTTTAAGACTAAGGGAATATTTTTAATTTATATTTTGGTGCACACACTCCAGTTTACAGAGAGGCACTTTCAGTTATTCTTGATGTTTTTAAGATGCCGGAATAATTTTTTTTCACATGCTCCAGTTTACAGTGAAGCAACCTCAGTTATTAATAACGGTTTTAAGACAAAGGGAATTTTTTTAATTTATATTTTGCTGCACACGCTCCAGTTTACAAAGAGGTACTTTCAGTTATTCTTGATGTTTTTAAGACGCCGGAATAATTTTTTTTCACATGCTCCAGTATAGAGTGAAGCAGCCTCAGTTATCAATAACGGTTTTCAGACAAAGGGAGTTTTTTTAATTTATATTTTGCTGCACACGCTCCAGTTTACAGAGAGGCACTTTCAGTTATTCTTGATGTTTTTAAGACGCCGGAATAATTTTTTTTCACATGCTCCAGTATAGAGTGAAGCAGCCTCAGTTATTAATAACGGTTTTAAGACAAAGGGAATTTTTTTAATTTATATTTTGCTGCACACGCTCCAGTTTACGGAGAGGCACTTTCAGTTATTCTTGATGTTTTTAAGACGCCGGAATAATTTTTTTTCACATGCTCCAGTTTACAGTGAAGCAGCCTCAGTTATTAATAACGGTTTTAAGACAAAGGGAATTTTTTTAATTTATATTTTGCTGCACACGCTCCAGTTTACAGAGAGGCACTTTCAGTTATTCTTGATGTTTTTAAGACGCCGGAATAATTTTTTTTCACATGCTCCAGTATAGAGTGAAGCAGCCTCAGTTATCAATAACGGTTTTAAGACAAAGGGAATTTTTTTAATTTATATTTTGCTGCACACGCTCCAGTTTACAGAGAGGAACTTTCAGTTATTCTTGATGTTTTTAAGACGCCGGAATAATTTTTTTTCACATGCTCCAGTATAGAGTGAAGCAGCCTTCCTCAGTTATTAATAACGGTTTTAAGACAAAGGGAATTTTTTTAATTTATATTTTGCTGCACACGCTCCAGTTTACAGAGAGGCACTTTCAGTTATTCTTGATGTTTTTAAGACGCCGGAATAATTTTTTTTCACATGCTCCAGTATAGAGTGAAGCAGCCTCAGTTATCAATAACGGTTTTAAGACAAAGGGAATTTTTTTAATTTATATTTTGCTGCACACGCTCCAGATTACAGAGAGGCACTTTCAGTTATTCTTGATGTTTTTAAGACGCCGGAATAATTTTTTTTCACATGCTCCAGTTTACAGTGAAGCAGCCTCAGTTATTAATAATTAACTGCTCAATGAGACATTTCAAAAGAATTTGGGAAGCACCTGTCTTAGACACTTTCGTTGTTGGGTTGTTTTACCTCTGAGCGACACTTTTTTGAACACAATGGGCAAAATGGCCAGGTCACAAGGACCCCGAAGGCTCAGAGAAGGTTGGGATACGGGACCACAGGAACAGCTGTTAGGAGACAGATGGGAACCTCCCGTCTAGACCATCCAGCGTTTTCTTTAACGTGTACACGGTACGGCTCTCCCACACATGGGGCCACGACTTAACGTCACATCCGACGGACGGCGGTCTTTCCAAGCCCATCGGCGTCCCCTACTGCCAGCAGTTGATTGAAGGGAAGTTTTCTTTTTTTTAATTCTTCAACGAGATCTGTGAAAGAATTCTCATCCCTCCGACCTTACGTGGAATTTTCCAGGTCACACTATTTTCCATTTTCAACGGCATTTAAGGTACGTGATGATTGTTTGCAAAACGCTTTGCTAACAATTGTCACGTAACAATTGCTAAGGAAGAGTCGCAAGTCATCTTCAACATCCAGTCTGTTCCTATATTTATTTTTTAAAGCAGTTAAATTTGAAAAATCAGTAGCAGTGTTGTCAACTTAACGACTTTGTTACTAGATCTAGCGACTTTTGAGCTCTCACTGCGTACCCCAAAAAATTTTACTACGTACCCCAATTTGAGAACCCCTAGTCTATGGTATAAAATATTATACTTTAATTTTTTTTTGATCAATTTATATTGTCGGGGGTATAATACTGGTCTAAAATTATACACCTCTTTTTGATCTGAAAGTAGGTGCAGAAGATCTGGGAATTTCAGATTTCGTATTAGACGACCGTATTGCGAGTAGGATTGCACTCCGGATAAGTCCTTAGGTCAAGATTCTAGTTGGAGAAATTCTGGGTGCAGCCTTCGTGCTTGATTGCACTTGTTGCCATGAGGAACAATGGAGAAGTGGGGGGGGGGGGCACATACTGGACACACATACCAAGAGATCACAGGAGTGTAGGGATTTTTAAAATATTTAATCCACCGGAATACTTAGGACAGGTGTGTAACGGTGATTCCAAAGAGAGCAATGTTCAGGGAAGAGAATTAGAAAAGGATGACAAAATTCTTCCAGAAATAACAATACGTTACTCAATGAATTTCCTTTGCAGTTTGGCTTTAGAGTTAGATGGCTTAACTAGATTACCTAGCTTAACTAGACCGTTAGTGAGTAATTCGGTGACGGAGTCGACAAATTTATGTATTCGTATTTTATAACGAACCCATTTTCAACAGCATTTATGGTACGTGACATTTCTGTGCAAAGCGTCACTCAGACGTAAATCAACTCTGATAACTAATTACGTTCATGACCTTTCTAGTACTAGAGGTCGGTGATTCTAGACACGGAGAGCAAGTATTAGGTGGTGTTTTTTTACCTCTCAGCAGCACTTTTTTGCACACAGTGAGCTAAGTGGACAGGTCACAAGAACCCCAAGAAAGTTACGAGTAGGGCACCCACTGACAGCTTTCAAGAAATTGATGGTAGCTCCCGTCAAGGCCATCCAGCGTGTTTTTGAACATGAACAGGGTATAGCTCTCCCGCAAACGGGGCCACGGCTTAACGTCCCATCGGACGGACGGAGGCTTTTCCATGCAAATCGGTATCCCCTACTGACCGTGAGTTGTGCGAAGATCAATATCAACGCTGGCCTATACCGGACTCGAACCCGTGAACTGCAGATTACGAGCCTGGCGCGCTACCGACTGAATCACCCCCTTTCTTACAAATATTAGGAATATAGCCTTTTTTCTCTTTAACAACTTGCAGTCCAGTTTGACTTATATTGGCAGACATTATCCATTAAGAAAAATATTTCTCGTAACCAGCGCCCTCTCACCTAGACCCTACTGGTCTCTTGCCCCTCCCTAGTTCCGCTACTGGTTCAGAGGTAAAACAACCCAATCCTTCTCCTACCCAGCTCTGAGTCGTTGGGGGGTCTCTGTGACCTAGGCATTTAGCCCATTGTTTCCAAAAAAATGGTGGAGGTGGAGGTGGGAGGGGTTGATCAGTCGGCAGCGCGCCAGACTCGTAATCTGCAGTTTCCACGTTCAAGTCCCAGTTGGGACAGCATTCAGATTTATCTCCACAAATCTTTTGCCCTTCCCTCGTTCAGTGAGGGACACCGATAAGCTTGGAAAAGCCTCCATCCGTCGGATGGGACGTTAAACCGTGACTCCGTGTGAGGGAGAGCCATTCCCTGTACAGATTAAAGAACACGCTGGATGGTCTTGGCGAGAGGCTACCATCTGTCTCCCAACAGTTGTCCAGTCGGTTTCGTCCCTCCAAACTTCTCTGAGCCCTCGGGGCCCTTATGAACTGGCCATTTAGCCCGTTGTGTGCAAAAAAGTGCTGCTCAGAGTAAAGCGAAACAACAACTCGAAGTTTCCTTGTTTTGACGTCGTTAAGTTAATATCACATGGTGGCATTCGTAACTCAACTCAATCACAACTTTTCACATTAGAACAATTTTGAGAAGTATATTTAATATTAAAGTCAAAATCAATTCCATGCATTACAAAATGTAAAAGGTTACTTTTGTGAGTGTTTAAAGATAGTTTATTCATTTAAAGCCAGATTTTGAATCAGTCATTCTCAATGTTTAAGTTCATATTAGATATAATATCAGAATGCACTATTGCCGCATCATCTGCATAACATCTCAAAGAACCATTTAAATCTAACTAACAAAGGTCATTAATAAAGTTTAAGAATAAAACCGGTTCCAAAACAGATCCTTCAGGTACTTCTTTTCTAACTGGAATAAACTCACTTATTTTATCGTTAATTTTAGTTGCTTGTTAATTTTTACTTTAAAAAAACTCATAAGCATGTCATGTAATACCACAAACAGATAGTTTATGCAAAAGTAAAGTAATATTTAGATAAGTTGTTCCCAACCTTTTATGCTTCACGTACCCCCTTGAAATGTGTATGTAACTGGTCTACCCCTTGTATAGATAGATAAAGCTATAGTTATAGTATGACAATGGGAATAAAATAAAACATATATATCAGTGGTTCTCAACCTTTTATGCTTCACGTACCCCCTGGAAATGTGTATGTATCTGGCGTACCCCTTGTATAGATAGATAAAACTATAGTTATAGTACAAAAATGGGAATAAAATAAAACATATATATCAGTAGTTCCCAACCTTTTATGCTTTACGTATCCCCTGGAAATGTGTATGTAACTGGCGTACCCCTTTTATAGATACATAAAACTATAGTTATAGTACATATATATCAGTGGTTCTCAACCTTTTATGCTTCACGTACCCCCTGGAAATGTGTATGTAACTGGCGTACTCCTTGTATAGATAGATAAAACTATAGTTATAGTACAAAAATGGGAATAAAACATATATATCAGTAGTTCCCAACCTTTTATGCTTTACGTATCCCCTGGAAATGTTTATGTAACTGGCGTACTATTTGTATAGATAGATAAAACTATAGTTATAGTACAACAATGTGAATAAAATAAAACATATATATCAGTGGTTCCCAACCTTTTATGCTTCACGTACCCCCTGGAAATGTGTATGTAACTGGCGTACCCCTTGTATAGATAGATAAAACTATAGTTATAGTATAACAATGGGAATAAAATAAAACAGATATCAGTTTTTCTCAACCTTTTATGCTTCACGTACCCCTGGAAATGTGTATGTAACTGTCATACCCCTTGTATAGATAGATAAAACTATAATTATAGTATAACAATGGGAATAAAATAAAACAGATATCAGTGGTTCTCAACCTTTTATGCTTCACGTACCCCCTGGAAATGTGTATGTAACTGGCGTACCCCTTTTATAGATACATAAAACTATAGTTATAGTACAACAATGGGAATAAAATAAAACATATATATCAGTGGTTCTCAACCTTTTATGCTTCACGTACCCCCTGGAAATGTTTATGTAACTGGCGTACTCCTTGTATAGATAGATAAAACTATAGTTATAGTACAACAATGGGAATAAAATAAAACATATATATCAGTGGTTCCCAACCTTTTTTGCTTCACGTACCCCCTGGAAATGTGTATGTAACTGGCGTACCCCTTGTATAGATAGATAAAACTATAGTTATAGTATAACAATGGGAATAAAATAAAACAGATATCAGTGGTTCTCAACCTTTTATGCTTCACGTACCCCTGGAAATGTGTATGTAACTGGCGTACCCCTTGTATAGATAGATAAAACTATAGTTATAGTATAACAATGGGAATAAAATAAAACATATATCAGTGATTCTCAACCTTTTATGCTTCACGTACCCCCTGGAAATGTGTATGTAACTGGCGTACCCCTTGTATAGATAGATAAAACTATAGTTATAGTATAACAATGGGAATAAAATAAAACATATATCAGTGATTCTCAACCTTTTATGCTTCACGTACCCCCTGGAAATGTGTATGTAACTGGCGTACCCCTTGTATAGATAGATAAAACTATAGTTATAGTGCAACAATTGGAATAAAATAAAACATATATATCAGTGGTTCCCAACCTTTTATGCTTCACGTACCCCCTGGAAATGTGTATGTAACTGGCGTACCCCTTGTATAGATAGATAAAACTATAGTTATAGTACAACAATTGGAATAAAATAAAACATATATATCAGTGGTTCCCAACCTTTTATGCTTCACGTACCCCCTGGAAATGTGTATGTAACTGGCGTACCCCTTGTATAGATAGGTAAAACTATAGTTGTAGTAGAACAATGGTAATAAAATAAAACATGTATCAGTGGTTCTCAACCTTTTATGCTTCACGTACCCCCTGGAAATGTGTATGTAACTGGCGTACCCCTTGTATAGATAGATAAAACTATAGTTATAGTACAACAATGGGAATAAAATAAAACATATATCAGTGGTTCTCAACCTTTTATGCTTCACGTACCCCCTGGAAATTTGTATGTAATGTGTATGTAACTGGCGTACCCCTTGTATTGATAGATAAAACTATAGTTATAGCACAACAATGGGAATAAAATAAAACATATATCAGTGGTTCTCAACCTTTTATGCTTCACGTACCCCCTGGAAATGTGTATGTAACTGGCGTACCCCTTGTATAGATAGTTAAAACTATCGTTATAGTATAACAATGGGAATAAAATAAAACATATATCAGTGGTTCTCAACCTTTTATGCTTCACGTACCCCCTGGAAATGTGTATGTAACTGGCGTACCCCTTGTATAGATAGATAAAACTATAGTTATAGTACAACAATGGGAATAAAATAAAACATATATCAGTGGTTCTCAACCTTTTATGCTTCACGTACCCCCTTGAAATGTGTATGTAACTGGCGTACCCCTTGTATAGATAGATAAATCTATAGTTATAGTACAACAATGGGAATAAAATAAAACATATATCAGTGGTTCTCAACCTTTTATGCTTCACGTACCCCCTGGAAATGTGTATGTAACTGGCGTACCCCTTGTATAGATAGATAAAACTATAGTTATAGTACAACAATGGGAATAAAATAAAACATATATCAGTGGTTCTCAACCTTTTATGCTTCACATACCCCCTGGAAATGTGTATGTAACTGGCGTACCCCTTGTATAGATAGTTAAAACTATAGTTATAGTACAACAATGGGAATAAAATAAAACATATATCAGTGGTTCTCAACCTTTTATGCTTCACGTACCCCCTGGAAATGTGTATGTAACTGGCGTACCCCTTGTATAGATAGATAAAACAATAGTTATAGTATAACAATGGGAATAAAATAAAACATATATATCAGTGGTTCCCAACCTTTTATGCTTCACGTACCCCCTGGAAATGTGTATGTAACTGGCGTACCCCTTGTATAGATAGATAAAACTATAGTTATAGTATAACAATGGGAATAAAATAAAACAGATATCAGTGGTTCTCAACCTTTTATGCTTCACGTACCCCTGGAAATGTGTATGTAACTGGCGTACCCCTTGTATAGATAGATAAAACTATAGTTATAGTATAACAATGGGAATAAAATAAAACATATATCAGTGATTCTCAACCTTTTATGCTTCACGTACCCCCTGGAAATGTGTATGTAACTGGCGTACCCCTTGTATAGATAGATAAAACTATAGTTATAGTACAACAATGGGAATAAATAAAACATATATATCAGTGGTTCCCAACCTTTTATGTTTCACGTACCCCCTGGAAATGTGTATGTAACTGGCGTACCCCTTGTATAGATAGATAAAACTATAGTTATAGTACAACAATTGGAATAAAATAAACATATATATCAGTGGTTCCCAACCTTTTATGCTTCACGTACCCCCTGGAAATGTGTATGTAACTGGCGTACCCCTTGTATAGATAGATAAAACTATAGTTATAGTGCAACAATTGGAATAAAATAAAACATATATATCAGTGGTTCCCAACCTTTTATGCTTCACGTACCCCCTGGAAATGTGTATGTAACTGGCGTACCCCTTGTATAGATAGGTAAAACTATAGTTGTAGTAGAACAATGGTAATAAAATAAAACATGTATCAGTGGTTCTCAACCTTTTATGCTTCACGTACCCCCTGGAAATGTGTATGTAACTGGCGTACCCCTTGTATAGATAGATAAAACTATAGTTATAGTACAACAATGGGAATAAAATAAAACATATATCAGTGGTTCTCAACCTTTTATGCTTCACGTACCCCCTGGAAATTTGTATGTAATGTGTATGTAACTGGCGTACCCCTTGTATTGATAGATAAAACTATAGTTATAGCACAACAATGGGAATAAAATAAAACATATATCAGTGGTTCTCAACCTTTTATGCTTCACGTACCCCCTGGAAATGTGTATGTAACTGGCGTACCCCTTGTATAGATAGTTAAAACTATCGTTATAGTATAACAATGGGAATAAAATAAAACATATATCAGTGGTTCTCAACCTTTTATGCTTCACGTACCCCCTGGAAATGTGTATGTAACTGGCGTACCCCTTGTATAGATAGATAAAACTATAGTTATAGTACAACAATGGGAATAAAATAAAACATATATCAGTGGTTCTCAACCTTTTATGCTTCACGTACCCCCTTGAAATGTGTATGTAACTGGCGTACCCCTTGTATAGATAGATAAATCTATAGTTATAGTACAACAATGGGAATAAAATAAAACATATATCAGTGGTTCTCAACCTTTTATGCTTCACGTACCCCCTGGAAATGTGTATGTAACTGGCGTACCCCTTGTATAGATAGATAAAACTATAGTTATAGTACAACAATGGGAATAAAATAAAACATATATCAGTGGTTCTCAACCTTTTATGCTTCACATACCCCCTGGAAATGTGTATGTAACTGGCGTACCCCTTGTATAGATAGTTAAAACTATAGTTATAGTACAACAATGGGAATAAAATAAAACATATATCAGTGGTTCTCAACCTTTTATGCTTCACGTACCCCCTGGAAATGTGTATGTAACTGGCGTACCCCTTGTATAGATAGATAAAACAATAGTTATAGTATAACAATGGGAATAAAATAAAACATATATCAGTGGTTCTCAACCTTTTATGCTTCACGTACCCCCTGGAAATGTGTATGTAACTGGCGTACCCCTTGTATAGATAGATAAAACTATAGTTATAGTACAACAATGGGAATAAAATAAAACATATATCAGTGGTTCTCAACCTTTTATGCTTCACGTACCCCCTGGAAATGTGTATGTAACTGGCGTACCCCTTGTATAGATAGATAAATCTATAGTTATAGTACAACAATGGGAATAAAATAAAACATATATCAGTGGTTCTCAACCTTTTATGCTTCACGTACCCCCTGGAAATGTGTATGTAACTGGCGTACCCCTTGTATAGATAGATAAAACTATAGTTATAGTACAACAATGGGAATAAAATAAAGCATATATCAGTGGTTCTCAACATTTTATGCTTCACGTACCCCCTGGAAATGTGTATGTAACTGGCGTACCCCTCGCACAGATAGATAAAACAGTAGTTATAGTATAACAACGGTTATAGTATAACAAATAATAAAACATACACATATATATATAACATATATCTAGCGACGTTTGAGCTCTCATGGCCTACCCCCAAAAATTTTAACGCGTACCCCACGTTAAGAACCCCTAATCTAGAGAATCAAATACTTCCTGTAAGTCGAGGAATATTACTGCAGTTTATCGTTATTCTAATCTATATTTTTTCCCTGCTAATGTCAAAATGCATTGTTCAGTGATCTTGTGTTCTAAAAATCAAATTGTTTTAAAGAAAAACCAGATGGACGGATATCGCCTCTGATGCATATGAGAATCTCGTTTCCGTAGAGAAAGTAATTTTTCTTTTACCTACTGTTTCATTCCTTAAAAGTTTTAATTTGAGCTAGCGGGTTGGGTTGTTTTACCTCTGAGTGGCACTTTTTTGCAGGCCATGGGGTAAATGGCCAGGTCACATGGACCCCGAAGTCTCAGAGAAAGTTGGGGGAGAGGACCCACTGGAACAGCTGTTGGGAGACAGATGGTAGCCTCCCGTCAAGGCCATCCAGCGTGTTCTTTATCGTGCACAGGTTATGGGTTGCGTTGTTTTACCTCTGAGCGGCACTTTGTTTGCACACAATGGGCTAAATGGCCATGTCACAAAGACCCCGAAGGCTCAGAGAAGATTGGGGGAGGGGACCCACTGGATCAGCTGTTGGGAGACAGATGGTAGCCTCCCGTCACTGCCATCCAGCGTTTTCTTTAAAGTGAACAAGGTATGGCTCTCCCGCACACGGGGCAGCGGCTTAACGTCCTATCCGACGGACGGCGGCCATTCCAAGCCCATCGATGTCCCCTACTGACTGTGGGCAGGGCGGGGAAATTTGCGGAGATAAATTTCAACGTTGACCCAGCTGGGACTCGAACCTGGGAAGTACAGATACGAGCCTGGCGCGCTACCGACTGAGCCACCCCCGCTCCCTTGAGCTAGCGAATGATGGGAAAATTGCAAATAGTATTTCATTAGTAATTATACAACATAAAAGTATTCGTCTTTCAATTTTTAAATCTAAAAAGTTGCATTTCTCCAGTGATTTTTCCTGAATTCTGTAATCACGTGACACGAAGGTTGCCAGATCACTAATTTCTAAAAAAATCGTTGCCAGATATTTTTTCTGAATTCTGTAATCAACCAGAGTGTTCGGATATTTTTTAATATATATAATGCGTATGAATATGGAGCGTGTGCAGTTACCTTTCACAGCAAACGAGCGGTTGCGGTTAATGTTCACAGCACATTGGATCGTGTGAGCTCACAAAAACCTGGGTCGTGTGGGCTCACTCACGGAAATATTGAGCGTGTGCAGTTACCGTTCACAGCAAACTGGAGCGTGTGCAGTAAATGCACACGCTCCAGTTTGCTGTGAACGGTAACTGGAGCGTGTACAGTTGCTGTACAACCTCTTTAAATTGATTATAGGAGTATATCATTGTTATAATAAACGTATACATAATATCAACATAATTTAAGTGTGCCGCGGAAGTTTAACTCTAGGTTCAAGTGTGCCGTCAGATAGAAAGGTTGAAAGACCTTGGTCTAAGGGGTCTACTCATTGTTGGCAGGGGAAACTTCCTGACCTTCATTTCCACCACCAAACGACTTTCACTTCCAGCTCCAAAATTTCTAAGATAATTCTAATTCACCAAAAATTTCAAAAATTCTAGCTTAAATACATCGTTTGCAATATGTGTTTGGAATTTGCAAATTTTTCCACCGTTAGAGGGCGCAATTTTAGTTTTAGGGAGATTTAAAAAGTATGAATCATAATATTTTATCAGTTCCTATCTAACCCAATACGAATTTTTCATTTATCTCTAAAAACAAACAATTAACTGTTAAAATTAAAAAAAAAGTGTTTTTTTCCCACCCCTCTGGGTCTAAGGGGTCAACTCATTGTTGGCAATGGAAACTTCGTTACCTTCACATTCTACCACCAAAATTTCAAATTTCTAGCATAAATACATCGTTTGCAAATTGATTTGACAGTTTTGAATTTTAAATTTTTCTACAGCTAAAGGGCATAATTACAGCTTTAGAAAGATTTGGAAAGTAGAAAAATAATTTTTATTTTATCTCTGTAAACGAAAAGGTTCGATGTCGACAAACAGACAGACAGACGACAAAGCGAAACTATTATCTCGTTTTCTTTGAAAACGAGATAAAAATTAAATTTATGAAAAGCCGTCCCATGGCCGAGTGGTTAGTCACGCTTGGCTACTGAAGTGAGGGGCCCTGGGTTCGAGCCCCGGGTGAAGGCATCGATGTTTGTGTTGTTTTTCTGCTGAGGTCCTGCCATCCTCACAGACCTTCTACTATAGCATATAAACTGACAGGCTCCTGTGACAAGTAGCTGCTTGAGGGGGTATTTATTTATTATATCTATGCCGTCCCGTGGCGGAGTGGTTAGCACGCTTGGCTAATGATCTACGGGACCTGGGTTCGAGCCCTGGGTAAGGCATGGATGTGGGTGCTGTTTTTCTGCTGAGGTCCCGCCATCCCCACAGACCTTCTACTATGGCGTATTAAACTGACAGGCTCCTGTCAGACCTCTGTGGCAAGCAGCTGCTTGAGGGGGTATTTATTTATTTATTATATCTATGTAAGAAACTCATTATTATTTTTATTAGTTTTTCTATTAGTTTTGACCGAATAGGCAAAGCAGAAATAGGCCCAAAAATATTATAAGAATTACTCTTGTTACTTAATTATTTAATAAAATATAACACTTTAACAAATATATATTATAATATTATTAGTATTATAATATAATATTAATGTAAAATATTAATATATTATTTCTTACAATATTAATATATTGTTATTACAATATTAATACCTTATTTATTACAATATTAATATATTGTTATTACAATATTAATACCTTATTTATTACAATATTAATATATTGTTTATCATAACATTATTATTATTAAAAATAAAATAAATACCCCCTCAAGCAGCTGCTTGCCACAGAGGTCTGACAGGAGCCTGTCAGTTTATTGCCAGAGTAGAAGATCTGAGAGGATGGCAGGACCTCAGCAGAAAAACGACACACACACATCCATGCCTTACCCGGGGCTCGAACCCAGATTATTATTTAAATAATATATCTAACTATTCTTTTAGGAAGATCCCGTACATTTACTCTCTCTTTTTACCTTCTTCAATCATACCACTTTCGACTACTAAAATATTGAAGATGGAGTCTCCCCCTCACCCTCTTCCTGCTCCCAGTAGCATCCCCAGTTGGCCCTAACGCTACGCCACTGGATTACGCAACACTGTGACATTTTCGAAGCATCATAGCAGATGTCTCGCGACATTTCCTTCCCCCCCCCCGAAGAAAAAGCAGTCGTCGTGTATCTTTTAACCTCCACTGTCTGCAGGGAGGGGAGGGGAAGGATTTAGAAAAGGGGGGAGGAAAAGGATCGGTCTCCCTACCTACTAAAAAGTCAGCACACGATTCGGCTGTCATCCGTCTTATTTGCGAACTGGGATGAGCTGATGAAACCTGCACAGTCACGATGTCTGTTGCATCGAGAGCGCGTTCTGTGAACGGACGAGACTCACTTTCGGCTGCCATTATTAGCGATACGGAAACGAAATCATTTGGTTGGGTTGGGTTGTTTTACCTCTGTGCGGCACTTTTTTGCACACAATGGGCTAAATGGCCAGGTCACAAGGACCCCGAAGGCTCAGAGAAAACTGGGGGGAGGGGACCCACTGGAACAACTGTTGGGAGACAGATGGTAGCCTCCCGTCAAGGCCATTAAGCGTGTTCTTTAACGTGCACAGGGTTGAGTTGGATTGTTTTATCTCTGAGCGGCTCTTTTGTGCACACCATGGGCTAAATGGCCAGGTCACAAGGACCCGGATGGCTCAGAAAAGGTTGGAGGAAGGGGACCGCTGGAACAGCTGTTGGGAGACAGATGGTAGCCTCCCGTCAACGCCTTCTAGCGTGTTTTTCAATGTTGGGTTGTTTTACCTCTGAGCGGCACTTTTTTTGCACACAATGGGCTAAATGGCCAAGTTACAAGGACCCCGAAGGCTCAGAGAAGGTTGGGGGAGTGGACCCACTGGAACAGCTGTTGGGAGACAGATGGTAGCCTCCCGTCAAGGCCATCCAGCGTGTTCTTTACGTGCACAGGGTATGGCTCCCGCACACGGGGCCACGGCTTTACGTCCCATCCGACGGATGGCGGTCTTTGAAATCGTTTGGTGTAAGGGGCCTGAGTATCGTTATACATCGTCAAGTTTGAGCTTCTTCAGGAATCTGGCACTATCTATAATCTGGCGAAAGTTTTACGGTCAAGATCTCTCAAGTTGGAACTCTGGTGACATTTTTAACCTCGGTTACTTTACCTCATAGCAGCACTTACTTTGTACACAATGGGCTAAATGGCCAGGGCTCAGAGAAGGTTGAAGGGACGAAACCCACTGGACAGCTGTTAGGAGACAGATGGTAGCCTCTCGCCAAGCCAATTCAGCGTGTTCTTAATCTGCACAGGGAATGGCTCTCCCTCATAGCAGCACTTACTTTGTACACAATGGGCTAAATGGCCAGGGCTCAGAGAAGGTTGAAGGGACGAAACCCACTGGACAGCTGTTAGGAGACAGATGGTAGCCTCTCGCCAAGCCAATTCAGCGTGTTCTTAATCTGCACAGGGAATGGCTCTCCCTCACACGGAGTCACGGCTTAACGTCCCATCCGACTGACGGAGGCTTTTCCAAGCTTATCGGTGTCCCTCACTGAACGAGGGAAGGGCAAGAGATTTGTGGAGATAAATCTGAATGCTGTCCCAACTGGGACTTGAACGTGGAAACTGCAGATTACGAGTCTGGCGCGCTGCCGACTGATCAACCCCTCCCACCACCACCACCACCACCACCACCACCACCATTTTTTTGGAAACAATGGGCTAAATGCCTAGGTCACAGAGACCCCCAAAGACTCAGAGCTGGGTAGGAGAAGGATTGGGTTGTTTTACCTCTGAACCAGTGGCGGAACTAGGCAGGGGCAAGAGACCAGTAGGGTCTAGGTGAGAGGGCGCTGGTTACGAGAAATATTTTTCTTAATGGATAATGTCTGCCAATATAAGTCAAACTGGACTGCAAGTTGTTAAAGAGAAAAAAGGCTATATTCCTAATATTTGTAAGAAAGGGGGTGATTCAGTCGGTAGCGCGCCAGGCTCGTAATCTGCAGTTCACGGGTTCGAGTCCGGTATAGGCCAGCGTTGATATTGATCTTCGCACAACTCACGGTCAGTAGGGGATACCGATTTGCATGGAAAAGCCTCCGTCCGTCCGATGGGACGTTAAGCCGTGGCCCCGTTTGCGGGAGAGCTATACCCTGTTCATGTTCAAAAACACGCTGGATGGCCTTGACGGGAGCTACCATCAATTTCTTGAAAGCTGTCAGTGGGTTCCCTACTCGTAACTTTCTTGGGGTTCTTGTGACCTGTCCACTTAGCTCACTGTGTGCAAAAAAGTGCTGCTGAGAGGTAAAAAAACACCACCTAATACTTGCTCTCCGTGTCTAGAATCACCGACCTCTAGTACTAGAAAGGTCATGAACGTAATTAGTTATCAGAGTTGATTTTACGTCTGAGTGACGTTTTGCACAGAAATGTCACGTACCATAAATGCTGTTGAAAATGGGTTCGTTATAAAATACGAATACATAAATTTGTCGACTCCGTCACCGAATTACTCACTAACGGTCTAGTTAAGCTAGCTAATCTAGTTAAGCCATCTAACTCTAAAGCCAAACTGCAAAGGAAATTCAGTGAGTAACGTATTGTTATCTCTGGAAGAATTTTGTCATCCTTTTCTAATTCTCTTCCCTGAACATTGCTCTCTTTGGAATCACCGTTACACAATGTCCTAAGTATTCCGGTGGATTAAATATTTTAAAAATCACCACACACCTGTGATCTCTTGGTATGTGTGTCCAGTGTGTGCCCCCCCCCCCCCTCCTCCATTGTTCCTCATGGCAACAAGTACAATCATGCACGAAGGCTGCACCCAGAATTTCTCCAACTAGAATCTTGACCTAAGGACTTATCCGGAGGGCAGACACAGTGATGGGATTCAGCCGGTTCGCACCGGTTCATGTGAACCTGTTCCTAGAATTTCCTAAGTTCGCCGAATCGGTTCTTGATTCTTTCGGATAGTGTGATATTCATGTTCCGAAGTCCCAATTATTGCTCACGCTATTCCACCAAATCACAATTTTAATGAAATATTTTTCGCTTTTATGTTTCACTATGAATGGGTAACCGTCCCGTGATCGCGTGGTTATTAATTTAAGGTACCTGCGTTCGAGCCCTGGGTAAGGCATGGATGTTTGTGTTGTTTTTCTGCTGAGGTTCTGCCATCCTCACAGATCTTCTACTATGGCATATAAACTGACAAACTCCTGTCAGACCTTTTACTATGGCATATAAACTGACAAACTCCTGTCAGACCTACTCTGGCATATAAACTGACAAACTCCTGTCAGACCTTCTACTATGGCATATAAACTGACAAACTCCTGTCAGACCTTTTACTATGGCATATAAACTGACAAACTCCTGTCAGACCTACTCTGGCATATAAACTGGCAAACTCCTGTCAGACCTTCTACTATGGCATATAAACTGACAAACTCCTGTCAGACCTTCTACTATGGCATATAAACTGACAAACTCCTGTCAGACCTTTTACTATGGCATATAAACTGACAAACTCCTGTCAGACCTTCTACTCTGGCATATAAACTGACAAACTCCTGTCAGACCTTCTACTATGGCATATAAACTGACAAACTCCTGTCAGACCTTTTACTATGGCATATAAACTGACAAACTCCTGTCAGACCTTTTACTATGGCATATAAACTGACAAACTCCTGTCAGACCTTCTACTATGGCATATAAACTGACAAACTCCTGTCAGACCTTCTACTATGGCATATAAACTGACAAACTCCTGTCAGACCTTCTACTATGGCATATAAACTGACAAACTCCTGTCAGACCTTCTACTCTGGCATATAAACTGACAAACTCCTGTCAGACCTTCTACTCTGGCATATAAACTGACAAACTCCTGTCAGACCTTTTACTATGGCATATAAACTGACAAACTCCTGTCAGACCTTCTACTCTGGCATATAAACTGACAAACTCCTGTCAGACCTTCTACTATGGCATATAAACTGACAAACTCCTGTCAGACCTTTTACTATGGCATATAAACTGACAAACTCCTGTCAGACCTTTTACTATGGCATATAAACTGACAAACTCCTGTCAGACCTTTTACTATGGCATATAAACTGACAAACTCCTGTCAGACCTTCTACTCTGGCATATAAACTGACAAACTCCTGTCAGACCTTCTACTATGGCATATAAACTGACAAACTCCTATCAGACCTTCTACTATGGCATATACACTGACAAACTCCTATCAGACCTTTTACTATGGCATGTAAACTGACAAACTCCTGTCAGACCTTCTACTATGGCATATAAACCGACAAACTCCTGTCAGACCTCTATGGCAAGCAGCTGCTTGAGGGAGTATTTTTTTTTTTTTTTTTTTTTCATTTTATGAATAGGTGGTAAGGTGAGATAGAACCGTTTGCCAAAATTTCTGAATCCCACCAGTGGGCAGACCCCACTCGAAAGAAATACGGTCCTCTAATACGAAATCTGGAATTTCCGGATCTTCATCACCTACTTTCAAATCAAAAACAGGTATGTAATTTTAGACCAGTAATATATGCCCGACCCCATATATTGATTTAAAAAAGAAAAAGTATAATATTTTATACCATAGAGAATATGATTTTACTCTTTCCTTATTATTTATTATTTATTTCCAACCTAAATCTCAACCCAGGAAAAGTGTGAAACATCATGAACTGTCGTGAGCATCATTAGCATCGTTCGTGTGAAAAAGAATCTCACAGCGTAAAAAAAGATAAACGTCATGAACATAATTAGCTGTCAGAGTTGATCTACGTCTGAGTGACGTTTTGCAAACAAATCTCACCTACCATAAATGCCGTTGAAAATGGGAAAAATTCCAAATAAGGACGGGTGAGAGGGATCCTTTCACAGATTTTGCCGAAAAATAAAAAAAAATGCCCTTCAAGCAACTGCTGATCACAGATGCCTATTACTGATATTACTATTAGACGCCTTCGTTGGAAATTTAGAAATGTTGAATTCGAAGAAAAAGCAATACATATTTCTAATATAATATACCCCCTCAAGCAGCTGCTTGCCACAGAGGTCTGACAGGAGCCTGTCAGTTTATATGCCATAGTAGAAGGTCTGAGAGGATGGCAGGAACTCAGCAGAAAAACGACACAAACAGCCATACCTTACCCGGGGCTCGAACCCAGGTCCCTTAGATCAGTAGCCAAGCGCGCTAACCACTCGGCCATGGGACGGTCACACATATTTATATATTGTATTTTAATCACTTTCTTAGCATTAAATGGATTATTCTTTGTCACGGTAATGAATTTTATACTAAGGGGTGGGTTAGCAGAGGAAATCTCAATCACAGTAAGGTTGTTTTTCTTCTGAGAGGTACTTTTTTGCCCACAATGGGCTAAATTCCCCGTCTCCCCCCCCCCACACACACACACACCCCGACCGTGTAGGGGTTGAGGGTTCAGGCGGTAGCTCGCCAGGCGTAATCTGCAGTTCCCAGGTTCGAGTCCCAGTTGGGCCAGCTTTGAGATTTATCTCCGACTGGGCCAGATGTGATGTCCCTTGGGTTCGGATCCTGTCAGACTGTGACAGGTGTGATGACCAAGTCAACACAGGAGAAAGGGAGCCTTTGCTGCTTTGCTACTGCAAATATTACTAAAATGAGATGGAGAATTGCACGCTCTGCAAGTTCTCACTTTACAGACCTCAAAAACTCTGCGAAAGGATTTTCCTTTGCCTATACTGTGGATCCTCCTGAACCACAAGAATAATAGACAAGATTCTCCAAGAATCCGGATTCCCTCTTGGAATCGCTCCCTGACTTCAAGGGTTAATTTGAGAAAGGCGGCGTCCTTTTGACGCGTGTCGCAACGACCTTGTCCGTTCGACAGCTAACGCACAGACTGATACTTCCAACTCCTTCCCCTAGCCTCATGCGCGGACTTCACGCCGCAGGCTAGTTACGTCATATACGGCACAAACAACTTCTGGCATTGATTCTTTCCACAAGCAGAAAGCTTCTGACCCGAAAACAACAACGGTGAGTCATCCCAGCACAAACATTTCAAAAAACACATAAAAATATATAGAACAAAAATATACAATAAATAAATAAATATAAAATTCGAGGGACATGACAGTAGGGAACACTAAATGGGCTTGGAAAGACTGCCGTCCCTAGGATGAAACGTTAAGCCATGGCCCCGTGTGCTGGAGAGCCATACCCTGTGTACGTTAAAGAACCCATTGGATGCCTTGGGGGGAGGCTAATATCTCTCTCGTAATAGTGGTCCAGTGGGTTGGGTTGGATTGTTTTACCTCTGAGCGGCACTTTTTTGCACACCATGGGCTAAATGGCCAGGTCACAAGGACCCCAATGACTCAGAGAAGGTTCGGAGAGGGGACCCACTGGAACAGCTGTTGGGAGACAGATGGTAGTCTCCCGTCAAGGCCATCCAGCGTGTTCTTTAACGTGCACAGGGTATGGCTCTCCCGCACATGGGGCCACGGCTTAACGTCCCATCCGATGGACGGCGGGCTTTCCAAGCCCATCGGTGTCCCCTACTGACCGTGGGCAGGGCGGGGAGTTATGCGGAGATAAATCTCAACGCTGACCCAGCTGGGACTCGAACTTGGGAACTGCAGATTACGAGCCTGGCGCGCTATCGACTGAGCCACCCCCGCCCCGGTCCAGTGGGTCCCCTCCGGCAACCTTCACTGATCCCTCATTTAGCCCAGTGATTGGAAAAAAATGCCGCTCAGAGGAAAAAAAACCAACCCAACATGACATGCCCCCACCACCCGCACCGTGGGGTGCGGGGCATCCTAGGCGTAACCACTTTAACAAAAAAGCGAACTTAGTGCTCCTGCCGACCAGTGAAACAACCAATGCTATTCCAATAATTTTCATTACACCCTTAATAGCGCCGCCCTTCCAGCTCTTTGATTTTGTGTGGTCACTCCCATAGACGTGTTTTCTTTTTCCCAGCACAAAGCGGCGTTTTTTACCATAAATGACGTCTCAACGACAAAGCTGGAATTCCAGTTGGAGTTGGGTTGGGTTGTTTTACCTCTGAGCGGCACTTTTTTGCACACCATGGGCTAAATGGCCAGGTAACATGGACCCCGAAGGCTCAGAGAATGTTGAGGGAGGGGACCCACTGGAACAGCTGTTAGGAGACAGATGGTAGCCTCCCGTCAATGTCATCCAGCGTGTTCTTTAACGTGCACAGGGTATGGCTCTCCCGCACACGGGGCCACGGCTTAACGTCCCATCCGACGGACGGCGGCCTTTCCAAGCCCATCGGTGTCCCCTACTGACCGTGGGCAGGGCGGGGAATTTTGCGGAGATAAATCTCAACGCTGACCCAGCTGGGACTCGAACCTGGGAACTACAGATTACGAGCCTGGCGCGCTACAGACTGAGCCACCCCCTCCCCCCGCCCCCCGCTTGGATACGTGAATAGAAAAAAGCACAACAGGCATGCTTGACAGTCGCTCAAAAAAAAAAATCAAAACACTGTGGTTGATTACAGAATTCAGAAAAAATATCTGGCAGCGATTTTTTTTAGAAATTAGTGATCTGGCAACCTTTGTGTCACGTGATTACAGAATTCAGAAAAAATATCTGGAGTGTGTACAGCAACTGTACACGCTCCAGTTACCGTTCACAGCAAATTGGAGCGTGTGCAGTTACTGCACATGTTCCAGTTTGCTGTGAGCGGTAACTGCACACGCTCAATATTTCCGTGAGTGAGCCCACACGATCTAGGTCTTTGTGAGCTCACACGATCCAATGTGCTGTGAACATTAACCGCAACCGCTGCAGTTTGCTGTGAACGGTAACTGCACACGCTCCATATTCATTGCATTATATATTCATACGCATTATATATATTAAAAAATATCCGAACACTATGGTTGATTACAGAATTCAGAAAAAAATATCTGGCAGCGATTTTTTTTTTAGAAATTAGTGATCTGGCAACCTTTGTGTCACGTGACAAAAAATATCTGGCAACGTTTTTTTTTTAGAAATTAGTGATCTGGCAACCTTCGTGTCACGTGACACGAAGGTTGCCAGATCACTAATTTCTAAAAAAAAAATCGCTGCCAGATATTTTTTTCTGAATTCTGTAATCAACCATAGTGTTCGGATACTTTTTTGAGAGACTGTACATATACACAAAGTTTTACAGATCACTAATTTCTAAAAAAATCGTTGCCAGATACTTTTTCTGAATTCTGTATTCAATCATAGTGTTCGGATATTTTTTTGAGCGACTATACGACAAACGAGAAACAACCGATGGAAATTGAAAAATGTTAGATGATGACCAGTGTCCAAGGATAAAGTTTCGAAGTCGTGGATCATATCAAAGCCGAATCTTGAAAACATGGATTACACACCGCTCAGCACAATTTTTCCAAACAGGAATCCAGTCTTGCGTGTTCATCAAGCGTGTTCTTTAACGTGCACAGGTTATGCATACGGACACAGGGCTTTACCTCCCACTTGACGGACGTCGCCTATTCCAAGCGGAATTTCTGAAAAGTAATCACATGTATAAGTGAATTCTTCTATTCATTATAATCATTATAATACTACTTCCATTCATTATAATAAAAACGCTATTATCACTCAGGGCTTGATCTAGGGGGGAGGGGGACATGACCTCATCCCCTTTGAAAATGCTAGTATGGGTAATAGGGGTAAAAAATTAAGTTTATGTGCATTTCATACATTATTCAAGAAATTTTTAAAGACCTCTAAAACGAGGGAGAAAATGTTATGCAGTGAAAATCCAGCCCCCCCGCCCCCTCACACACAAAAACACTCACTTTACTTTTTTCGGCTCGATTTCATTTTTTCCTCCACCCCCCTTATTTTTTTTTCTAGAATTGGGCCTAGGTACAGTCGCTCAAAAAAGTATTCGAACACTATGGTTGATTACAGAATTCAGAAAAAATATCTGGCGACGTGACACGAAGGTTGCCAGATCACTAATTTCTAAAAAAAACGTTGCCAGATATTTTTTCTGAATTCTGTAATCAACCATAGTATTCGGATACTTTTTTGAGAGACTGTACATATACAGACAGGTTTCCAGATAATTAATTTCTAAAAAAATCGTTGCCAGATATTTTTTCTGAATTCTGTATTCAACCATAGTGTTCGGATACTTTTTTTTGAGAGACTGTACATTCTATGCATAAATAATTAATTTTTCACATGTACTGATCTAAGGGACCTGGGTTCGAGCCCCGGGTAAGGCATGGATGTATGTGTCGTTTTTCTTCTGAGGTCGTTTTTCTTCTGCCATCCTCACAGACCTCTGTGGCAAGCAGCTGCTTGAGGGAGTATTCATTTGTTTTACCTATTTATTACGAAGAGAAACATATGAGAATTGAATACCCGAGAAATTAAAAGTAAATAATATAATCAAGGGTTGGGTTGTTCTACCTCTGAGCTGCACTTTTTTGCACACCATGGGCTAAATGGCCAGGTCACATGGACCACGAAGGCTCAGAGAAGGTTGGGGAAGGGGACCCATTGGAACAGCTGTTGGGGGACAGATGGTAGCCTCCCGTCAAGGCCATCCAGCGTGTTCTTTAACGTGCACAGGGTATGGCTATCCCGTACACGGGCTCTCCCGCACACTTTTCTGCACACCATGGGCTAAATGGCCAGATCACAAGGACCCTGCAGACTCAGAGAAGGTTGGGGGTGGAGACCCACTGGGACAGCTGTTGGGAGACAGATGGTAGCTTCCCGTGAAGGCCATCCAGCGTGTTCTTTAACGTGCAAGGGTATGGCTCTCCCGCACACGGGGCCACGGCTTAAAGTCGCATCCGACGGACGTCAACCTTTACGAACCCCATCGGTGTCCCCTACTGACCGTGGGCAGGGCGGGGAATTTTGCGGAGATAAATCTCAACGCTGACCCAGTTGGGAACTAAGATTACGAGCCAGGCGCTATCGACTGAGCCACCCCCGTCCGCAAAACTCTCCGCCCTGCCCACGGTCAGTAGGGGACACCGATGGGCTTGGAAAGGCTGCCTTCCGTCGGATGGGACGTTAAGCCGTGGCCCCGTGTGCGGGAGAGACATACCCTGTGCACGTTAAAGAACACGATGGATGGCCTTGACGGGAGGCTACCATCTGTCTCCCAACAGCTGTTCCAGTGGGTCCCCTCTCCCAACCTTCTCTGAGCCTTCGGGGTCCATGTGACCTGGCCATTTAGCCCATGGTGTGCAAAAAAGTGCCGCTCAGAGGTAACCCAACCCAACCCAAAGCCACCCCCGCCCCAATATAATCAAGCCGTGGACGATTTAAAAACTGGAATTTAGCCATGGGCTAGCCAGACAAACCCATGTATCTCATCAGCTTCATTCCCACGCTATCAGCAAGGGGAACCGATGACTAATAAAAAATATTCATCAAAAATGAATAGAAATAAGATGATTGCAAGCAGATAAGTGAATTTAGACAAATTGTACAAGTTAACAACATCCATTTACCAATTTTTTAACAGTGAGGAAAATCTCGAATTATGCGATACCGAGTCGGGGGAAGCAGGAGTTACTTGTATTTTGCAAAAATATTTTTAAATTAAGATAATAACGTGTAGCCTCTGGATTTCTTCTCAAACCTTTTTTCGACCAGAATGAAATTTCTTATTTTCTGACTACATCACCTTCTAACGGCAGAAGTTAAAACTAATTAATAGTTCGGAAAATCCATTTCATTTCTTTTTATCTAACAAAAAATTATTTTTCATTTCTCTCTTGTACTCTTGATTCCATTGATTATTGTCAAAATTACACATTGAGGTCATAACACGCATAGTCGAGATTTGTGTGCTAGATATATAAAGTAATTATAACATTACACAAATATAATTGGCAAACCTCAATAGGAGTATGATAATTTTTAATTGAAAAAGAAAGATTGGGGACAGTTCGAGTAGAGCATTTATTTTTATAGACTACAAAAAAAATTTTTTTTTAAAGGAGTGAATGTTTTACCTATTCTGCTAACGTATATCACCGGACTGAAATCAGCGTTTTTAAATTAATTCACATGACGCAAGTCACTTCGAATTCTCACATGCCTAAATATTCATGTTTTGCTATTGCATCACAGTTTCGGCCGCAAAAGTTATACATATAGTCTAACGCAATTCCTTCAAAATGAGATAACGGAAATATATTAACCTGGGACAAGTCAAATCGTTTAAACGTCATACGTTACGTTAACGCCACTTAAAAAGTGACGTGACATGGATAAAAGCAGCAGTTAATCCCGCTCTAGACGTATGAAGAAACGCCATGTCGAATTGCCTTCCCTCATTTCGTATCCCGTCATTTTCGTACTTAAAAATCTTTCTATCAAATTTCTTCTTTACAACCGCTATCAGTGGCGAGTTCTATTTATTTGCCTTCAGTCAATGTCAGAGTTAAATCAAAATAAGTCATGTTTTATGAGTTTGCTTGAGATAAATAAGGTTTGTGGGCCGTCGCCGTACGTTAGGTGGTCTCATTAGAAACTCGAAAACCCGTAAAGAATTTAAAGCGAGCAACCAACTCTGACCTTGAAAGAAATCGTTTATTTTTATTGGCAACTAACGTGGTGGCGCTTTTGTCGCTCACTGTAATTTGATATTTCACGGATCATGTAGAACGTAATCCTTTCTGCAAAACCGACACTTTATTAATTAAATGTTTTATTGCTGCTGTTATATACTGAATGGCAACACCATTGAAACAGTTTTGTCAACAGAGCGAAATTCCGGAACTCAATAATTTCTTAAATAAGCTTATTATGGTTAAATGTGACTGAAGATAAATATCTCAAACTTATCTAAATTAAAAACCTACTGACTGTACCAAACCCCTTCTCAGAAAAGTAAGGAAACTCCTTTTCGACAGCGTGGTTTGTTCTAAAAGAAGAAATTATTCAAGAATAAAGAAAGTTTGGTATAATTATTATGCGTTCAAAATTATGCTGACTCATGTTTATCGATTGTTTCTCCTAACAGCCATTGCTTTTATTTTAAGCTTTTTAATGTATTAATTATTTTAATTCGAAACGTTGGCATACGATTTTATATCTCTCTAACTAATTCGAGCCCCGGCTAAGGCAAGGATGTATGGTGTTTGTCTGCCGAGGTCCCGCCATCTTATCAGACCTTCTACTACCATGGCGTATAACTCACAGGCTACTGTCAGAACTCTGCGGCAAGCAGCTGCTTGAGGGTGATTTTTTTTTAAGTACTAAACTGTCGGGGCATATAAATGTCACTCAAAGAAATTTTGTCGGCACGCGAAAAGATTGACTATGAAAAATATGTATAAAAGTAATATTTTGAACCAAATATACTTTTATATACAACCACTCAAATATTGCTTCATATTCTATCTTTTTTGTTAAGATAGGGTACATCCCCACAGAATTCAAATTTTCCCACCGAGGATATAGATAAATCACTATTTCTTGCAATGCTGATTACAGTCGAGCAAGACCAGGATCTAGAAAAAGAATAGAGGGGGCACGAGAATACATTTCCATTAAATAAAAAAATGAATAAATACCTCCTCAAGCAGCTGCTTGCCACAGAGGTCTGACAGGAGCCTGTCAGTTTATAAGCCATAGAGGGAGGTCTGTGAGGTTGGCAGAACCTCAGCAGAAAAACGACACGAACATCCATGCCTTATCAGGGACTCGAACCCAGGTCCCATTAGATCGGTAGCCAAGCACGCTAACCACTCGACCATCCATTACATTGCAACATTTTCCCTTCGTTTTAGATATTTTTGAAAAATTTAATGGAAAATACGTGAATAATGCACAATAATATTTTGTTCCCCTACCCTTACTAGCATTCTCAAAGGGGGAGCCATACCCATCCTCACCTCCCCCCCCCCCCAGTTCCGTCCCTGTCAGAGAATTAAAGAAATTTGTCCGGACCGGGCCTGGGCAAACTTTTTAGCTAAAGGGCGACTTGGAGAAATCGAGTGGAGAGCTACATGACGTACAGTCGCTCAAAAAAGTATCCGAACACTACGGTTGATTACAGAATTAAAAAAATATATATATCGGGAAACGATTTTTTTAGAAATTAGGGATCTGGCAACCTTTGTGTACAATACACGAAAGTTGCAGACACGGAGGTATGAAGGAGACGCCCTAACGCGCTTTCCCTGTCCAAGGAAAATGATGCTGACGCAGCAGGGCGGTAGCCATATTGTTGCATTCAAAACAAACCGTCTGCCGCTGCAATCAAGCCTACTTTTCACGTGCTATACTCAGTTTTATTGTGCGTTATATACGGGAAGATTATTTTTTTACGACTGGGAGAAAGCCCATTTAAGCTATTTGGAATTTATATTGCTTTTTTTAATGCAATGAATATTTCCATACAGAATTACTGTATAGCAGAACTATTTATGTATTACGTTGAATACGACAAAAACAAACAATTACCAGATTTTGAAAGTTTATTTATACTGCACTGATAATAGCAGAAAACATTTTATGGATAAAACACTAAACATTATATGCAATAGCAGCATTTAAACTGCAAAAAAATCACATTTGTAAGATTCAGAAAAGCCTGCAGAAGGAATTCTCAAATAAGTGCAACGTAAAATCAATCAATCAATATAAGAAGTACATCTTCACATTTATCACTGAGTACAATCCGAAGAAAATAAAAAAAAATCTGGTAAAGAATCGAGGTTTGTAACTCGAAATAAAACCGATTTCCTAGCGGCGTAATTTCAACACGAAGTTGCTTGTATCATTATATAATTATTTAAACTTTTATAAAAATGACAAACTTACCGATGAAATGTAATTCCTGGTATCTTTTTTGAAGGGCGATTCGTTCAGCCGTAAGCTGAACAGGCTGCCATAATACAAATGTCGAAAAAAATTAAATTTTTATAGCGCAACACTTCGTTACTCACCTATACTATAGGGGCGGGGGTGGCTCAGTCGGTAGCGCGCCAGGCTCGTAATCTGTAGTTCCCAGGTTCGAGTCCCAGCTGGGTCAGCGTTGAGATTTATCTCCGCAAAATTTCCCCCGCCCTGCCCACGGTCAGCAGGGGACACCGATGGGCTTGAAAAGGCCGCCGTCCGTCGGATGGGACGTTAAGCCGTGGCCCCGTGTGCGGGAGAGCCATACCCTGTGCACGTTAAAGAACACGCTGGATGGCCTTGACGGGAGGCTACCATCTGTCTCCCAACAGCTGTTCCAGTGGGTCCCCTCCCCCAACCTTCTCTGAGCCTTCGGGGTCCTTGAGGCCTGGCCATTTAGCCCATGGTGTGCAAAAAAGTGCCGCTCAGAGGTAAAACAACCCAACCCAACACCTATACTACTGATCAATGTTTTGAATAGAACAACATGGCTGCCGCGCAATCGCCGAAGCATCATTTTCAAGTGCTTAGGGCTCCTCCTGTTATCTTCCTACCTCCATGGTTGCAGATGACTAATTTCTAAAAAAATCGTTGCCATATATTTTTTCTGAATTCTGTAATCAGCTGTAGTGTTGGGATACTTTTTTGAGCGATTGTAAGATAGCGCTCAATCAGAATCCACCTAAACAAGAAGGCTATATCTCTCATTTGCGACGTCAGCATTAGTGGACCCTCACTGCCGACAGAATAAAATGGGGGTGGGTGGAGGAATTTAAATGCAAAAAAAATTATCCCCAGAATTGAAAGAATATTGTTGATGAAAGATATTGTTTTCAGAGAAAAATGAATAATTCTCTTCACATAGTATAGATACCTATACAATACGACATGCGGACCCCCTGGTATGTCCTTGTTGTCATAGATGTATATTAAAAAAGTTAAACGTTATTTATTGAAAAACGATAAAAAAAATGTGAAAAGTTTAAATATAGCAAATTTTTTAAAAATAAGCAATCAACAAATCCACATAGAAAAACATCTAAGACGAAAGACCAGCGTTGGGGCTGCCTCTATCGGCACGAGGGAGAATTAGTTCATTTTTCTTCCAAATCCGTTTTTTTATTCGATATTCATTTTTCCACAGACATGCTAAAGGAATTCGAGTCTATCAAAATCCTTTCGTCATTCCTAATGAAGATGTTCCTTTCTGTAACGCGCCAGGCTCGAGTCCAATCTGTGGAAGCGTTAAGATTTATCTTACCCCGACCCTTGACTCGGCCAATAGGGAACACCAATGGGTTTGGAAAGGCCGTCGTTCGTTAGATGTATCGTAAACCCGTGTGCGAGAGAGCCATACTCTGTGCACGTTAAAGAACACGCTCGATGGCTTTGAGGTAAGACTACCATCTGTCTCCTAACAGCTGTCCAGGGTCCCTTTCCCCCAACCTTCTCTGAGCTCTCGGGTTCTTGTGACTGACCATTTAGCCCATTGTATTCAAAAAAGTGCCGCTCAGAGGTAAAACAACCCAACCCATAACCTGTGCACGATAAAGAACACGCTGGATGGCCTTGGAAAGGCCGCCGTCCGTCGGATGGGACGTTAAGCCGGGCCCCGTGTGCGGGAGAGCCATACCCTGTGCATTATAAAGAACACACTGGATGGCCATGACGGGGGCTACCATCTGTCTCCTAACAGCTGTTCCAGTGGGTCCCCCCAACCTTTTCTGAGCCTTCGGGGCCCTTGTGACCTGGCCATTTAGCATAATGTGTGAAATAGAGTGCCGCTCAGAGGTAAAACAACCCAACCCATAACCTGTGCACGATAAAGAACACGCTGGATGGCCTTGATGGGAGGCAACCATCTGTCTCCTAACAGCTGTTCCAGTGGGTCCCACCAACCTTCTCTGAGCCTTCGGGGTCCTTGTGACCTGGCCATTTAGCCCATTGTGTTCAAAAAAGTGTCACTCAGAGGTAAAACAACCCAATTCCCCCCCCCCCCCCCCCAACTTTCTCTGAACCCTTGGGGTCCTTGTGAACTAGCCATTTAGCATATTAGATTCAGGAAACTGCTGTCAGGGTAAAACAGCCTCAACCTGATGAAAATTTTACGTCAACATAATTCTACATATCTGAAGCTCTTTCGCTACACACAAGTTAGCAAGCACTGGTGTTATGCATTGTATAAGCCTAAAAATTAAAATCAACCGTTATGACTTTATTCTTTCAGCACGAGTTGGTTATTTACAGCAGACGACATTTAGACTTCTTTTCGTGCATCAAAGGAACGAAATCGCTTGCAACTCGTTAAGCCCTAAACAGGAAATTAATGGTGTAATGAAGATCTGATTACAGAGGGTGAAGGAATGATTCATAAATCAAAGGAAGATGTCAGACTGTTGCCTTTACGAACGTTAAAGACAAAGACCACGAGAATAGTCAATAAACCTGGGAAGTAAAAATTAAAAAGCCCTAGATTTTTCTCGTTGATAATTTCGTCGTATCGTTTGGCAGTTATCGTGACGTACTAAACATCTTTCGCATTCATAAAAGGTCGTTTTTCGTCTGCTTCGAATGAGACTTAATTTCCAAAAGAAGACCTAAAACAATCGTTTGATTTTGAATCGTAGAACAGGTAATATCGATAATAATCGATATGAATTATTTTTCCGGTTGAGGACTGTTTGAAATGGTTAGGTTGGGTTGTTTTACCTCTGAGCGGCACTTTTTGCACACCATGGGCTAAATGGCCAGGTCACATGGACTCCGAAGGCTCAGAGAAGGTTGGGGGAGGGGACCCACTGGAACAGCTGTTGGGAGACAGATGGTAGCCTCCCGTCAAGGCCATCCAGCGTGTTCTTTAACGTTGGGTTGTTTTACCTTTGAGCGGCACTTTTTTGCACACCATGGGCTAAATAGTCAGGTCACATGGAGCCCGAAGGCTCAGAGAAGGTTGGGGGAGGGGACCCACTGGAATAGCTGTTGGGAGACAGATGGTAGCCTCCCGTCAAGGCCATTCAGCCTGTTCTTTAACGTGCACAGGGTATGGCTCTCCCGCACACGGGGCCACGGCTTAACGTCTCATCCGACGGACGGCGGCCTTTCCAAGCCCATCGGTGTCCCCTACTGACCGTGGGCAGGGCGGGCAATTTTCCGGAGATAAATCTCAACACTGACCCAGCTGGGACTCGAACCTGGGAACTACAGATTACGAGCCTGGCGCGCTACCGACTGAGCCACCCCCGCCCCCCTCGTATGTGGAAGAACCATATCCTGTGCATGTTAAAGAACACGCTGGATGCCTTGACGGGAAGTTTCCATCTGTCTCCTAAAAGCTGTCCAGTGGATCCCCTTCCTCCAACATTCTCTGAGATCTCAGGGTCCTTGTGACCTGACCATTTAGCCCATTGTGTGCAAAAAAGTGCCGCTTAGAGAGAAAACAACCCCAAATGTGTTGTCTTATCTATGAGTTGTACTTTCCTGCAACCACAGCCTAAACGGCTAATTCATAAGGACCCCAAAAGCCCAGAGAAGGTTGGATAAGGGGACCTACTGGGACTGCTTTTAGTAGACAGAAGTAGGCTTCCCAGTCAAAGCCATCCAGTGTGTTTAATATGCGCAGGATAAGGCTCTCTCGCACACGGAACCACGGTTTAACATCCCATCCAATGGACAGTGGCCTTTCAAAGCCTATCGGGTCCCCTACTAACCGAGGGCAGAATGGGGAGTATTGGGGATATAAATCTCAATGCTGGCACAGGGGGGATTCGAACCTGGGAACTGCAGATTGCGAGCCTGGCGCGCTACCGTCTGCCCACCTCACTTATTTGGAGTGCTGTAGATCATTTTCATTCCTATTGTTAGAAGGCGCTAAATTTGGAAAATTCGGAACTTTAAACGAATATTGCAAAGATTTTAGCTACAAATTTGAGATGTTATTGGGAAAGTTGGGTTGTTTTACCTCTGAGCGGCACTTTTTTGCACACAATGGGCTAAATGGCCAGGTCACATGGACCCCGAAGGCTCAGAGAAGGTTGGGAAAGGGGACCCACTGGAACAGCTGTTGGGAGACAGATGGTAGCCTCCCTTCAAGGCCATCCAGCGTGTTCTTTAACGTTGGGTTGTTTTACCTCAGCGGTACTTTTTTGCACACCATGGGCTAAATGGCCAGGTCACATGGACCCCGAAGGCTCAGAGAAGGTTGGGGGAGGGGACCCACTGGAACAGCTGTTGGGAGACAGATGGTAGTCTCCCGTCAAGGCCATCCAGCGTGTTCTTTAGCGTGCACAGGGTATGTCTCTCCTGCACACGGGGCCACGGCTTAACGTCCCATCCGACGGACGGCGGCCTTTCCAAGCCCATCGGTGTCCCCTACTGACCGTGGGCAGGGCGGGGAATTTTGCGGAGATAAATCTCAACGCTGACCCAGCTGGGACTCGAACCTGGGAACTACAGATTATGAGCCAGGCGCGCTACCGACTGAGCCACCCCGCCCCTTATTGGGAAAGTGTGATAATGAAGGAGCTTACAGTGATTGATTTATCTCAACCTCAGAGACGTTGGGGGGGGGGGGGGAAGCTTTTTCATTTTAGGGGCTAAATCAGAAATTCTTTTTGTGCTATACAGGTAAGGCTGTATATAGAGGCAAGCGAGCAGGACAGCTGTCCGGAGAGCTAAAACAACAGCTGAATACAGACCAGGATCTAGGGGGGGGATTTGTTTTATCTCTGAGCGGCACTTTTTTACACACAATGGGCTAAATAGCCAGGTCACAAGAACCCCAAGAGCTGAAGAACGTTGAAGCCTCACTGGTGAGCAGTTAGGAAACAGATGGAAGCCTCACTTCAAAATCTTCCAGGAGGTTTTTTAACAGTTGGGTTGTTTTACCTCTGAGCGGCACTTTTTTGCACACCATGGGCTAAATGGCCAGATCACATGGACTCCGAAGGTTCAGAGAAGGTGGGGACCCACTGGAACAGCTGTTGGGAGACAGATGGTAGCCTCCCGTCACGGCCATCCAGCGTGTTCTTTAACGTTGGGTTGTTTTACCTCTGAGCGGCACTTTTTTGTACACCATGGGCTAAATGGCCAGATCACATGGACTCCGAAGGTTCAGAGAAGGTTGGGGACCCACTGGAACAGCTGTTGGGAGACAGATGGTAGCCTCCCGTCACGGCCATCCAGCGTGTTCTTTAACGTTGGGTTGTTTTACCTCTGAGCGGCACTTTTTTGTACACCATGGGCTAAATGGCCAGATCACATGGACTCCGAAGGTTCAGAGAAGGTGGGGACCCACTGGAACAGCTGTTGGGAGACAGATGGTAGCCTCCCGTCACGGCCATCCAGCGTGTTCTTTAACGTTGGGTTGTTTTACCTCTGAGCGGCACTTTTTTGTACACCATGGGCTAAATGGCCAGATCACATGGACTCCGAAGGTTCAGAGAAGGTGGGGACCCACTGGAACAGCTGTTGGGAGACAGATGGTAGCCTCCCGTCACGGCCATCCAGCGTGTTCTTTAACGTTGGGTTGTTTTACCTCTGAGCGGCACTTTTTTGTACACCATGGGCTAAATGGCCAGATCACATGGACTCCGAAGGTTCAGAGAAGGTTGGGGACCCACTGGAACAGCTGTTGGGAGACAGATGGTAGCCTCCCGTCACGGCCATCCAGCGTGTTCTTTAACGTTGGGTTGTTTTACCTCTGAGCGGCACTTTTTTGTACACCATGGGCTAAATGGCCAGATCACATGGACTCCGAAGGTTCAGAGAAGGTTGGGGACCCACTGGAACAGCTGTTGGGAGACAGATGGTAGCCCCCCGTCAAGGGCATCCAGCGTGTTCTTTAACGTTGGGTTGTTTTACCTCTGAGCAGCACTTTTTTGTACACCATGGGCTAAATGGCCAGATCACATGGACCCCGAAGGCTCAGAGAAGGTTGGGGGAGGGGACCCACTGGAACAGCTGTTGGGAGACAGATGGTAGCCTCCCGTCACGGCCATCCAGCGTGTTCTTTAACGTTGGGTTGTTTTACCTCTGAGCAGCACTTTTTTGTACACCATGGGCTAAATGGCCAGGTCACATGGACCCCGAAGGCTCAGAGAAGGTTGGGGGAGGGGACCCACTGGAACAGCTGTTGGGAGACAGATGGTAGCCTCCCGTCACGGCCATCCAGCGTGTTCTTTAACGTTGGGTTGTTTTACCTCTGAGCAGCACTTTTTTGTACACCATGGGCTAAATGGCCAGGTCACATGGACCCCGAAGGCTCAGAGAAGGTTGGGGGAGGGGACCCACTGGAACAGCTGTTGGGAGACAGATGGTAGCCTCCCGTCACGGCCATCCAGCGTGTTCTTTAACGTTGGGTTGTTTTACCTCTGAGCAGCACTTTTTTGTACACCATGGGCTAAATGGCCAGGTCACATGGACCCCGAAGGCTCAGAGAAGGTTGGGGACCCACTGGAACAGCTGTTAGGAGATAGATGGTAGCCTCCCGTCAAGGCCATTTAGCGTGTTCTTTAACGTGCACAGAGTATGGCTCTCCCGCACAGGAGGCCACGGCTTAACGTCCCATCCGACGGACGACGGCCTTTCCAAGCCCATCGGTGTCCCCTACTGATCGTGGGCAGGGCGGGGAGTTTTCGGTGGCGTTAGCAAGGGGAACCATATCCCTCCGTTTTAGAATGCTAGTAAGAGCAATAGAAGGTAAAAAAAATATTCAACTTATTTATAATTCATGCATTAAAAAAAATTAAAGACCTGTAAAACGGATCTCCCCCCCCCCCCCCTCCCGCATATCCTTTTACCGGATCATTTGCGGTTCTTTCCCTCCACCTTTTATTTTTTTTCTAGATCTGAGCCTAGTTGAGTACATTAGAAATGATACCGTCGCTGCAAAACCGTCGAAACGTACATTGATCCCATTCCTTGCGACTAAGATACAGTGAGAATTGTTCTTGCATGTGAATCCATTTTTAGTAAACTTAAGCTCATTCAAACGTATCTGCCATCGTCTATGTCAAATGAACGTTTGGCTTCTTCTGTGTTATTATTTGTTGAAAAAGCTGTTGCCCAAAAAGTTTAAATATCGGAGAGGATGGCTAAATTGCCAGGCCATAAGGACCGCTAGGTCTCAGAGAAGGTTTAGGGGAGAGGATCCACTGGACAGCTAGTAGGAAAACAGAAGTATCCTCCCATCAATAGGGGCGGGGTGGCTCAGTCGGTAGCGCGGCAGGCTCGTAATTTGTAGTTTCCAGGTTCGAGTCCCAGCTGCGTCAGCGTTGAGATTTATCTCCGCAAAACTCGCCGCCCTTCCCACGGTCAGTAGGGGACACCGCTGGGCTTGGAAAGACCGTTGTCCATCAGATGGGACGTTAAGCCGTGGTCCCATGTGCGGGAGAGCCATACCCTGCGCACGTTAAAGAACACGCTGGATGGCCTTGACGGGAGGCTACTATATGTCTCCTAACAGCTGTTCCAGTAGGTCCCCTCTCCCAACCTTCTCTGAAACCTGGCCATTTAGTCCATGGTGTGCAAAAAAAAAGTGCCACTCAGAGGTAAAACAACCCAACCCTCCCCTTAATGTCATCCAGTGTGTTTTGTAACGTACATAGCGTATGCTTCTCCAGCACACGGGCGGGGCCACAGCTTAACCTGTCCTCCAAAGGACGGCTGTCTTTCCTCGCCATCGGTGTCCCCCTACTTACCGAAGGCAGGGCTGGGTTTCTAATACGACACTAAAGTTAAACAGCAGATACACTTAACATTCATGTAAAGAAAGCCCCTGTAAAGCGAGCCCAATCTCCCTTCAACTTTTATCAAGATCTCACATCAATCTTAATTAATTCCGGAAAATTTCTGTTCTTCCTCTCAGTCTTATCTACACAACAAATCACATATTTAAGGCCTAAAATATTTCCACTGACGCGTCAATTATTTTTACCAACTCCATAAACAAGAATTAAGAACTTAATCCATCAGACTCCTTTAATAGTAAACGTCCCGAACATTCAATCCACTAAAGACACACAAGAAAGAAATCCCAGTTCAATCACTTCTTTAGCTGTCCTTAACTCCTAACAAAACTAAAAGCACATAAATATACGGCACCGAAACATTTTCTTTTTCACCATATTTTGGTGTCTGAACGAATACATTTCCTCGTCCGCAGACGTCATTGTGATTATTTGCCGCCAGGGGGCAATACTTCCCCCATTTTTAACACAACAGCCGTGGCAACACCGATCCCGGAAATCTTGTTCACGAATATTATATCGGTCACGTGGGAGTTGACAGGTAATGCCAAAGGACTGAACTGGAACTTCTATTTGTCGAGATCTGCTGCAGGCATATCAGGACCTGGTTCTTGGCTTAATCTTTATTCGGCAAAGAACTGTTTTTATGGATGTTGTTAAGGCTTAGAGAGCGACTGCTTATCCAGCACATGTCGTAGGTAGAAATAATTTGTTGTTAGGGTGGATAATGCTTTTGTGAATAGCTCGTCTCTTTAATTTGTTATCATTTCATCTTTTTTGACATGAGTTGAATTAGCAATGAGGGGCGTCGTCGCATCGGTTGGGTAGTGTGTCAGCTGGGCTTTTGTAAAGTCGTCCATCAGGTAGAATTTTATGTCGTGGTTATATGCACTCTGATTTCTTAAGTCGCTGTGTGCCCTGGAGAAGGGTTTCGTGCCAGGCTGGTAAACTGAGGTTCCTAAGTTTGAGTCGAACCTGAGTTTTATTTCCGCTAAACTACCACCGTGTGGGGTGGGGGTGGCTCAGTCGGTAGCACGCCAGGCTTGCAAACAATAGCAACACCGATGGGCTTGGAAAGGCCGCCGTCCGTCGGATGGGACGTTAAGCCGTGGCTCCATGTGAGGAAGAACCATACCTTTATACGTTAACGAACACGCTGGATGGCGTTGACGAGAGGCTACCATCTGTCTCCCAACGGCTGTTCCAGTGGATCCCCTCCCCCAACTTTCTCTGAGCCTTCGGGGTCCATGTGACCTGGCCATTTAGCCCATTGTATATTCCAGGGTTGTAATCTACAGTACCCAAGTTCGAATCCCAACTGTACCAGCATTAAGATTTATTTCGACTATCTCCTCACGTGACCTCGGTAAGAAAGGGAACACCGATGGCCTTGGAAAGTCTTCCATCCATCGGATGGAACGTAAAGCCGTGGTTCCGTGTGCAGGAAAGCCATACCATATGCACGCCAAAAACACACTAGATGGCCTTCACGAGAGGCTATAAACCGTCCAATTTCATTCCCGTTTCCCAATTCTCTCTCATAAAATTTTAAAAGTAATAATAAAGAATGATTTTTTTTTTCCGTCTTCTTGTTCTGTCGATCGAGAAGAAAACTTTCTTTTCCCTCTCTGATCATTGGAAAGAATTTCTATCCAACTTTGCAAAATTCCCCGCCCTGCCCATGGTCAGTAGAGGACACCGTTGGGCTTGGAAAGGCCGCCGTCCGTCGGATGAGACGTTAAGCCGTGGCCCCGTGTGCGGGAGAGCCATACCCTGTGCACGTTAAAGAACACGCTGGATGGCCTTGACGGGAGACTACCATCTGTCTCCCAACAGCTGTTCCAGTGGGTCCCCTCCCCCAACCTTCTCTGAGCCTTCGGGGTCCATTTGACCTGGCCATTTAGCCCATGGTGTGCAAAAAAGTGCCGCTCAGAGGTAAAACAACCCAACCCAACCCTATCCAACTTTGCCCCTAGTTGGAGATTTTTTTTTTTACCCAACTTTGCCCCTAGATGGAGATTTTTTCTTTATCCAACTTTGCCCCTAGATGGAGATTTTTTTTATCCAACTTTGCCCCTAGATGGAGATTTTTTTTTATCCAACTTTGCCCCTAGATGGAGATTTTTTCTTTATCCAACTTTGCCCCTAGTTGGAGATTTTTTTTTATCCAACTTTGCCCCTAGTTGGAGATTTTTTCTTTATCCAACTTTGCCCCTAGATGGAGATTTTTTTTTATCCAACTTTGCCCCTAGATGGAGATTTTTTTTTTATCCAACTTTTCCCCTAAATGGAGATTTTTTTTTATCCAACTTTGCTCCTAGATGGAGATTTTTTTTTTATCCAACTTTGCCCCTAGATGGAGATTTTTTCTTTATCCAACTTTGCCCCTAGTTGGAGATTTTTTTTTATCCAACTTTGCCCCTAGTTGGAGATTTTTTCTTTATCCAACTTTGCCCCTAGATGGAGATTTTTTTTTATCCAACTTTGCCCCTAGTTGGAGATTTTTTTTTTATCCAACTTTGCCCCTAGATGGAGATTTTTTTCTTTATCCAACTTTGCCCCTAGTTGGAGATTTTTTTTTATCCAACTTTGCCCCTAGTTGGAGATTTTTTCTTTATCCAACTTTGCCCCTAGATGGAGATTTTTTTTTTTATCCAACTTTGCCCCTACATGGAGATTTTTTTTTTTTATCCAACTTTGCCCCTAGATGGAGATTTTTTTTTATCCAACTTTGCCCCTAGATGGAGATTTTTTTTTTATCCAGCTTTGCCCCTAGATGGAGATTTTTTCTTTATCCAACTTTGCCCCTATTTGGAGATTTTTTTTTTATCCAACTTTGCCCCTAGTTGGAGATTTTTTCTTTATCCAACTTTGCCCCTAGATGGAGATTTTTTTTTATTATCCAACTTTGCCCCTAGTTGGAGATTTTTTTTTTATCCAACTTTGCCCCTAGATGGAGTTTTTTTTTATCCAAATTTGCCCCTAGATGGAGATTTTTTCTTTATCCAACTTTGCCCCTAGTTGGAGATTTTTTTTATCCAACTTTGCCCCTAGATGGAGATTTTTTTTTTTATCCAACTTTGCTCCTAGATGGAGATTTTTTCTTTATCCAACTTTGCCCCTAGATGGAGATTTTTTCTTTATCCAACTTTGCCCCTAGATGGAGATTTTTTCTTTATCCAACTTTGCCCCTAGTTGGAGATTTTTTTTTTATCCAACTTTGCCCCTAGATGGAGATTTTTTTCCTTCCCCAGCCTTTTCTGAGTCCTTTGGGGTCTCTGTGACCTGGCCTTTTAACCCATTGTGTGCAAAAAAGTGCCACTCAGAGGTAAAACAACTCAAACCAATTTTTTTTTTATTGCAAATTTGTTTCCGTAATAATTGTTTTTCAGAACCATGACGAACGACGGTGTTTCCAACACCATCAGGTGAAGCGGGGATGGCTCAGTCGGTAGCGTGCCAGACTCATAATCTGTAGTTCCCAGGTTCGAGTCCCAGCTGGGTCAGCGTTGAGATTTATCTCCGCAAAACTCCCCGCCCTGCCCACGGTCAGTAGGGGACCCCGCTGGGCTTGGAAAGGCCGCCGTCCGTCGGATGGGACGTTAAGCCGTGTTCCAGTGTGCGGGAGAGCCATACTCTGTGCACGTTAAAGAACACACTGGATGGCCTTGACGGGAGGCTACCATCTGTCTTCCAACAGCTATTCCAGTGGGCCCCCTCCCCCAATCGTTTCTGAGCCTTCGGGGCCCTTGTAACCTGGCCATTTAGCCCATTGTGTGCAAAAAAGTACCGCTCAGAGGTAAATCATTTCATCGTCTCTTACAGACGAAAGTGGGGGGTTGGCGGAGATAAATCTAACAGCTGGCACAGACTGAGACTCGAAACTGAAAACAGATTACGAGTCTGTGAGATATATCATGATCTCTTTTTATCTAAAATATTTACAGCAAATTTTTTTTTATACTTTCTCCACCGTGAATTTTTGCGTTCTTCTAATTGAAGAACGAATTAAATTCCGATATCTGATTAAGCTAGATAAAAACCGAACCATGGACAAAATAAAGATTCACATAGCAATAAATGAAAACCAGGCTCATGTAAATTGAACAGATTTGATGCTCGCGATCTATTCTAGGTCAACGAGGCAACATCAACTTCAAAATAATTAAGTGCTGAATGAATAATGAGATGATTGCAGCACCAAGCATTCACGAGGCTTAGGTTTAACGAATACCGAAACTGCTTCATGAAATTTAAAAAGTAATAATAAAGAGGGATTTTTTTCCCGTCTTCTTGTTCTGTCCATGGAGAAGGAAATTTTCTCTTCCCTATCTGATCATTTGGATTTTCTGATCATTGGAAATTGACTCTGATCATTGGAAATTTATTCTAATCGTTGGGATTTTCTGATCATTGGGATTTTTTTTTATCATTGGAAATTTGTTCTAATCGTTGGGATTTTCTGATCATTGGAAATTGATTCTGATCATTGTTTTTTTTATCATTGGGAATTGACTCTGATCATTGGAAATTTATTCTAATCGTTGGGATTTTCTGATCATTGGGACTTTTTTTTATCATTGGAAATTGATTCTGATCATTGGAAATTTGTTCTAATCGTTGAGATTTTCTGATCATTGGAAATTGATTCTGATCATTGTTTTTTTTATCATTGGGAATTGACTCTGATCATTGGAAATTTATTCTAATCGTTGGATTATCTGATCATTGGAAACTGATTCTAATCGTTGGAAGTTGATTCTGATCATTGGGATTTTCTGATCATTGGAAATTGATTCTGATCATTGTGTTTTTTATCCTTTGAAATTGATTCTGATCATTGGAAATTGATTCTGATCGTTGGGATTTTCTGATCATTGGAAATTGATTCTGATCATTGGGATTTTTTTATCATTGGAAATTGATTCTGATCATTGGAAATTTATTCTAATCGTTGGGATTTTCTGATCATTGGAAATTGATTCTGATCGTTGGAAGTTGATTCTGATCATTGGGATTTTTTTATCATTGGAAATTGACTCTGATCATTGGAAATTTATTTTAATCGTTGGGATTTTCTGATCATTGGAAATTGATTCTGATCATTGTGTTTTTTTATCATTGGAAATTGACTCTGATCATTGGAAATTTATTCTAATCGTTGGGATTTTCTGATCATTGGGACTTTTTTTTATCATTGGAAATTGATTCTGATCATTGGAAATTTGTTCTAATCGTTGAGATTTTCTGATCATTGGAAATTGATTCTGATCATTGTTTTTTTTTATCATTGGGAATTGACTCTGATCATTGGAAATTTATTCTAATCGTTGGGATTATCTGATCATTGGAAACTGATTCTAATCGTTGGAAGTTGATTCTGATCATTGGGATTTTCTGATCATTGGAAATTGATTCTGATCATTGTGTTTTTTATCCTTTGAAATTGATTCTGATCGTTGGGATTTTCTGATCATTGGAAATTGATTCTGATCATTGGGATTTTTTTATCATTGGAAATTGATTCTGATCATTGGAAATTTATTCTAATCGTTGGGATTTTCTGATCATTGGAAATTGATTCTGATCGTTGGAAGTTGATTCTGATCATTGGGATTTTTTTATCATTGGAAATTGACTCTGATCATTGGAAATTTATTTTAATCGTTGGGATTTTCTGATCATTGGAAATTGATTCTGATCATTGTGTTTTTTTATCATTGGAAATTGACTCTGATCATTGGAAATTTATTCTAATCGTTGGGATTTTCTGATCATTGGAAACTGATTCTGATCATTGGGATTTTATGATCATTAGAAATTGATTCTGATCATTGTGATTTTTTTTATCATTGGAAATTTATTCTAGTCTTTGGGATTTTCTGATCATTGGGATTTTTTTTTTATCATTGGAAATTGATTCTGATCATTGGAAATTTATTCTAATCGTTGAAGTTTTCTGATCATTGGAAATTGAGTCTGATCATTGGAAGTTGATTCTGAACTTTGGAAATTGATCCTGATAGTTGGGATTTTGTGATCATTGGAAAGAATTTCTATCCAACTTTTCCTCTAGTTGGAGATTTTTTTAATCCAACTTTGCCCCTAGATGGAGATTTTTTAACCAACTTTGCCCACAGATGGAGATTATATATTCCTGTATTGTCTAGAACCAGTGGTTCTCAAACTTTTATGCTTCATACAGCAGCTCAAAAAATATCCGAACACTATGGTTGCCAGATATTTTTTTTTTCTGAATTCTGTAGTCAACCATAGTGTTCGGATATTTTGCTGAGCGACTGTACCACGAAGAACTTTAGATAGCAAAATGCAAATTCGGCAAAGAATATTTCAATCCTTCGCTCTATAATCAAAAAGGAAATCGATACGGATAACATCTTAAGGAGGGATATTCCTCATTTGCCGAAACTTGTACGAGGTTTTCAATTGACTTGGTTAACTCTGCGTTACAGTAGCAGCCATAATTGAGATCTAGAATTTGCAATGTTGAATCCATGTCGAACTGGTCTTGGGCCAGGCGACAATACACCAAAAAAGTAGTTGCTTACGTCGAATGGCTGCGATGCACGCAACTGCACGTAACCACGGCGTTACCATGGCAACAGCAAACCGACTCATAACCACACGAAATCAAGAAATCATCATTTGTACCAAGATGTTTGGTTCTTATTCACAAAATCTCTTTTTCTTCTTTTAGTTTCGCAATAAAAATATGTGGGGAAAAAAGTTTAAAGTGCGGCCTTCTTGGTGCTTGAATGGTTCGATCTATTATTTGAAGTTTTATAAAAAAAAAAAACATTCAACTACCATGGGAGCTTAAAGCTATTATTAACATTAGGTTTTGATGGGCTTGGAAAGGCCGCCGTCCGTCCGATGGGACGTTAAGCCGTGGCGCCGTGTGCGGGAGAGCCATACCCTGTGCACGTTAAAGAACATGCTGGATGGCATTGATGGGAGGCTACCATCTGTCTCCCAACAGCTGTTCCAGTGGGTCCCCTCACCCAACTTTCTCTGAGCCTTCGGGATCAATGTGACCTGTCCATTTAGCCCATGGTGTGCAAAAAAGTGCCGCTCAGAGGTAACACAACCCAACCCAACCCTAACATTATTTTTAGACTTGGGTTGTTTTATCTCTCAGTGGCACTATTTTGCCTAAAATGTGCTAAATGACCAGGTCACAAGGACCCCGAGGGCTCAGACAAGGCTGGGAGAAGGGGATCCACTGGACAGATGGTCGCAGGGTCGGATCTTGGAGGGGGGGGGGAAACTATGCTCCCTTTCAATAGGGCGGGGATGGCTCAGTCGGTAACGCGCCAGGCTCGTAATCTGTAATTCCCAGGTTCGAGTCCCAGCTGGGTCAGCGTTAAGATTTATCTCCGCAAAACTCTCCGTCCTGCCCACGGTCAACAGGGGACACTGATGGGCTTGGAAATGCCGCCGTCGGTCGGATGAGACGTTAAGCCGTGGCCCCGTGTGCGGGAGAGCCATACCCTATGCACGTTAAAGAACACGCTGGATGGCCTTGACGGGAGGCTACCATCTGTCTCCCAAGAGCTGTTCCAGTGGGTCCCCTACCCCAACCTTCTCTGAGCCTTCGGTGTCCATGTGACCTGGCCATTTAGCCCATGGTGTGCAGAAAAGTGCCGCTCAGAGGTAAAACAACTCACGTTTATTACGAATTCACTTTAAAGCCTTGATATGCTTCTACTAAAGTTGAGCAAGCTACGTTGATAATGTCAAAAGTGAAAGTTTGTGCAATTATATACTTCTCTCGTAGTTTACGATAAACTTCTCTTTTTGCATGATAAAACAGTGCATAAAATTCGGCTGCCGACTTCCTTGTAAAACTGTAACAGGTTATCATTTTCCAGATAGGTGCAACGTTGTCTCGTAGCCAAGTATACAAACAAAGCCTCCTTCAAGGATGCTCAGATTATCTACTTTTGTATCAGCGTGTAAGGGATGTATCTACCAACTTGCAGGTGACTGCTCGAAACCACCATCTGCTTCTTAGAACCAACAGTTCACACCTGCTCCAGAGTTCAGAGGCCGTCGCTTGGGGAGCTGTTCTTTCTCCACACGAAGAAAAAAAGTTATCGAAAATATCGGGGAGAGGAAGGCGAATTTTTATGTCTACTTTATTTAACAGGAAATCAAAAGTGCCGTTAGTTAATGATTCTTTGTTCGAGTTAGAGATAAATTGAACTACCAAAAACGCTTATGAATTCCGGACAAGGCATGTGTGGCGCTTTTTTTCGCTTGTGATGAGGTCTCGCTTTTCTCACAGATGTTCTTTATGACTCATTGTAGGATAGGATTCTGTCAGATATCTTCTCCGGAAAAGGGGATACTTCAGAAGGAAAGGTTTTTTTTTTTTAACAAAAACGATTAGTTTGAGGTTAATGAGGTGTCCATTGCGGGTAACTATTGTAGTCTACTGCATGTTATCCATCGTTAGTTTAGTTGAATCCATTTCACGTTATCCGTTGTCAGTTTAGTTGAATCCATTTCACGTTATCCGTCGCTAGTTTACTTGAATCCATTTCACATTATCCGTCGTCAGTTTAGTTGAATCCATTTCATGTTATCCGTCGCTAGTTTACTTGAATCCATTTCACGTTATCCGTCGTCAGTTTAGTTGAATCCATTTCACGTTATCCGTCGCTAGTTTACTTGAATCCATTTCACGTTATCCGTCGTCAGTTTAGTTGAATCCATTTCACGTTATCCGTCGCTAGTTTACTTGAATCCATTTCACGTTATCCGTCGTCAGTTTAGTTGAATCCATTTCACGTTATCCGTCGCTAGTTTACTTGAATCCATTTCACGTTATCCGTCGTCAGTTTAGTTGAATCCATTTCATGTTATCCGTCGCTAGTTTACTTGAATCCATTTCACGTTATCCGTCGTCAGTTTAGTTGAATCCATTTCACGTTATCCATCGTTAGTTAAGTTGAATCCATTTCATGTTATCCGCGATTACTATAGATGAATATATTCCATGTTATCCGCAATTACTATAGATGAATATATATTCCATGTTATCCGCATTTACTTGGAGCAGGGGTGGCTCAGTCGGCAGACTCATAATCTGCAGTTCCCAGGTTCGAATCCAGTCCATTCTTCATTGCCATTCAGCGTGTTCTTTAACGCGCCTCATTCAGTAGCATTGAGATTTACCTCCGCAAAACTCCCCGCCCTGCCCACGGTCAGTAGGGGACACCGATGGCTTGGAAAGGCCGCCGTCCGTCGGATGGGACGTTAAGTCGTGGCCCCGTGTGCGGGAGAGCCATGCCCTGGGCACGTTAAAGAACACGCTCGATGGCCTTGACGGGAGGCTACCATCTGTCTCCCAACAGCTGTTCCAGTGGGTCTCCTCTCCCAATCTTCTCTGAACCTTCGGGGTCCTTGTGACCTGGCCATTTAGCCCATGGTGTGCAAAAAAAAAATGCCGCTCAGAGGTAAAACAACCCAACCCGATCATAGATGGCATCATTAGCGATCTTCGGGGTAATTCGTCGACACAGAAGTGCAAACGTGACGGAGTTATACGAAAATTTTGATTCGATTGATTTTTAGCCCATTGGGCACAATTTTTGCGCACAATGGACTAAAAGGCCGGATCACAATGACCCTAAAGACTTAGAGAATGTCGGGAGAAAGGAACCCACCTTACAGCTGTTAGCCTCCCATCAAGGCCATCCAGTGTGTTCTTTAGTGTGCACGGGGTACGGCTCTCTCGCACTCGGGCCACAGATTAACGTCCCATTCAATGGACAAAGCCTTTCGAGTTGGGTTGTTTTACCTCTGAGCGGCACTTTTTTGCACACCATGGGCTAAATGGCCAGGTCACATGGACCCCGAAGGGTCAGAGAAGGTTGGGGGAGGGGACCCATTGGAACAGCTGTTGGGAGACAGATGGTAGCCACCCGTCAAGGCCATCCAGCGTGTTCTTTAACGTGCACAGGGTATGGCTCTCCCGCACACGGGGCCACGGCTTAACGTCCCATCCGACGGACGGCGGCCTTTCCAAGCCCATCGGTGTCCCCTACTGACCGTGGGCTAGGGCGGGGAATTTTGCGGATATAAATCTCAACGCTGACCCAGCTGGGACTCGAACCTGGAAACTACAGATTACGAGCCTGGCGCGCTACCGACTGAGCCACCCCCGCCCCTCGCCTTTCGAAGCCCGTCGGTGTCCCCTATTGACCGAAGGCAGGGCGGAGAGGTTTGCGGAGATAAATCTTAACGCTGGCCCACGTGGAACCCGAAACTGGGAACTTCAGATTACGAACCTGACTCGCTTCAGGCTAAACCCCCCTCCCCCAATGTGCAGGAGAGCCATATCCTAGGCTTGGGTTGTTTTACCTCTGAGCGGCGCTTTTTTGCACACCATGGCAAAATGACCAGGTCACAAGGACCCCGAGTGGTCAGAATAGGTTGGGAGAGGGGTTGTTTTACCTCTGAGCGGCACTTTTTTTGCACACAATGGCCAGGTCATAAGGATTGGATTCTTTTACCTCTGAGCGGCACTTTTTTGCACACCATGGGCTAAATGGCCAGGTCAAATGGACCCCGAAGGCGTCCATGTGACCAGAGAAGGTTGGGGAGGGGACCCACTGGAACAGCTGTTGGGAGACAGATGGTAGCCTCCCGTCAAGGCCATCCAGCGTGTTCTTTAACGTGCACATGGTATGTCTCTCCCACACACGGGGCCACGGCTTAACGTCACATCCGACGGACGGCGGCCTTTCGAAGCCCATCCGTGTCCCCTACTGACCGTGGGCAGGGCGGGGAATTTTGCGGAGATAAATCTCAACGCTGACCCAGCTGGGACTCGAACCTGGGAACAACAGATTACGAGCCTGGCGCGCTATCGACTGAGCCCCCCCCGCCCCCAGGTCATATGGACCCCGAAGGCTCAGAATAGGTTGGGGAAGAGGTTGTTCGGTTGGGTTGGGGGAGGAGACTCACTGGAACAGCTGTTAGGAGACAGATGGTAGCCTCCCGTCAAGGCCATCCAGCGTGTTCTTTAACGCGCACAGGGTATGGCTCTCCCGCACACAGAGCCACGGCTTAACGTCCCTATCCTAGGCACATTAAAGAACACGCTAAATGGCAGTGAAGGAAGGACCCCTTCTCCCAACCTTCTCTCAGCCCTTGGGGTCTTTGTGAACTGGCCAATTAGCCCCTTGTGTTCATCAAAGTGCCCCTCAGAGGTAAAACAACCCAAAGCAATCCTCGGTCTCAGATAAAACAACGTAATTGTGTACAATTTAATAAAGAGAAAAGGAATCAGTTGTTTAGAACTTAATCCAATTTTCCGTCGTCTGTTTCCTCCGATCGTTAAGAAGCTCTCCGCCAGAGAGGAGAGGATGAAGCGAACAGAGTTGAGAGTCGAGATGATCAGTTCTTGATTATTGCAGCGCCACTTCCCTTCGTGCTTAAAGATGTTGTCTGACTACGCAATAGACTCGACTAAAGAGCCAAACATTTTTCTTATCCATTTGGCAACGAGCCCACCGAACTCAAATGCGCAGTTGTACAAAATGAAACCCCTTTTTTTAATCTCTGAAGGTTTTTTTTTTTTCCTTTCTACTTCCTACTGAAGCTTCTGCTTCCTTTCTAAATTAAAAAAAAAAATCAAGTATGATACAAACGAAATCTAACATCTGCACATATTTAATAGCTCAGTGCTATTCGTTGCAATTGAAACTTTTCCTAATTCTATACACAGTCCTTTCAGAATAATATGACCACCTACCATACATATACTGTGGTAGGTGGTCATATTATTCTGATACGACCGTGTATATTTGGTTAGCTGTAATTTAAATCGATCAACCAATCATTCCTGGGTTTTTTGGACGCTCAGGAACACGGCGGGATATAGGGGGGGGGGGGGGGGGGGTCCCATTAGATTTCGTCCCCTGGGTTGGGTTGTTTTACCTTTGAGAGGCACTTTTTTGCACACCATGGGCTAAATGGTCAGGTCACATGAACCCCGAAGGTTCAGAGAAGGTTGGGGGAGGGGACCCACTGGAACAGCTGTTGAGAGACAGATGGTAGCCTCCCGTCAAGGCCATCCAGGTGTTCTTTAACGTGCGCAGAGTATGGCTCTCCCACACACGGGGCCACGGCTTAACGTCCTATCCGACGGACGGCGGCCTTTCCAAGCCCATCGGTGTCTCCTACTGACCGTGGGCAGGATGGGGAGTTTTGCGGAGATAAATCTCAACGTTGACCCAGCTGGGACTCGAACCTGGGATTACAGATTACGAGCCTGCCGCGCTGTCGACTGAGCCACCCCCGCCCCTTCGCCCCCTAGGTCGTTGCTTTTATTTCATTATTTTTTTTTATACTTTATTTTTTTCGGGGGAGAGGGTTTCACAATAGGTTCACCAGGTCACAAAGATCCGAAAGTTCCGGCTGAAGAAGTAATTTCACTCAAAAAAGTGTTAGGGGCTGCTGGAAACAGTGCCAAATTGGGGGGGGGGGTCATCCCCCTTCTCCTTTAACAATGCTAATAAGGGTAATGAAGGGAAAAAATATTAATCTAGTAAATATTGCTCCCAATTTCCAAAAAAAGTTATTTCAAGACTTTAAAAATGCCATACTCCAATGTAAGTCAAATTTCTGGCAACCTCACCCCCCTCCTGCCAAACAGGGGGCGGGGGTGGCTCAGTCGGTAGCGCACCAGGCTCGTAATCTGTGGTTTCCAAGTTCGAGTCCGAGCTGGGTAAACGTTGAGATTTATCTCTGCAAAACTCCCCGCCCTCCCCACGGTCAGTAGGGGACACCGATGGGCTTGGAAAGACAGCCGTTCTTCGGATGGGACGTTAAGTCGTGGCGCATTGTGCGGGAGAGAGCCATACCCTGTGCACGTTAAAGAACACGCTGGATGGCATTAACGGGATGCGACCATCTGTCTCCGAAAAGCTGTTCCAATGGGTCCCCTCCCCCAACCTCCTCTGAGCCTTCGGGGTCCTTATGACCTGGCCATTTAGCCCATGGTGTGCAAAAAAGTGCCGCTCAGAGGTAAAACAACCCTACTCAACCCTGTGCACGTTAAAGAACACGCTGGATGGCCTTGACGGGAGGCTACCATCTGTCTCCCAACAGCTATTCCAGTGGGTCCCCTCCCCCAACCTTCTCTGAGCCTTCGGGGTCCATGTGACCTGGCCATTTAGCCTATGGTGTGCACACAAGAGCCGCTCAGAGATAAACCAACCCTACTCAACCCTGTGCACGTTAAAGAACACGCTGGATGGCCTTGACGGGAGGCTATGATCTGTCTCCCAACAGCTGTTCCAGTGGGTCCCCTCCCCCAACCTTCTCTGAGCCTTCGGGGTCCATGTGACCTGGCCATTTAGCCATGGTGTGCAAAAAAGTGCCGCTCAGAGGTAAAACAAGCCAACGTTAAAGAACACGCTGGATGGCCTTGACGGGAGGCTACCATCTGTCTCCCAACAGCTGTTCCAGTGGGTCTCCTCCCCGAACCTTCTCTGAGCCTTTGGAGTCCTTGTGACCTGGCCATTTAGCCCATGGTGTGCAAAAAAGTGCCGCTCAGAGGTAAAACAACCCAACATTAAAGAATACGCTGGATGGCCTTGACGGGAGGCTACCATCTGTCTCCGAAAAGCTGTTCCAATTGGTCCCCTCCCCCAACCTCCTCTGAGCCTTCGGGGTCCTTATGACCTGGCCATTTAGCCTATGGTGTGCAAAAAAAGTGCCTCTCAGAGGTAAAACAACCCAACCTCTGAAAACCCCAACCGAAAACAGCTCTCGCATAAATGTTGTGTTAGCATTAATTTGTTTCTGGCCAACGTATCAGCAAACGTAGACCAGCCAAGGTTTCTAATTTTTGTTCTTCAACGAACACCCGAGTCGTGGAACTATCTCCCATCTCTGAAGTGCTTCACCGATACGGGAACGTCCTTGTCCTAGACAGGCCAAGCCAACTGATCCGCCGTTTGTTGCTGATATATTTATTGGCAGGGAAGTTTTCTCCGTGAAGATAGATAGCCCCAAGGCTCCCGAACTTTGTATGGAAGACGGCTTCAACAAGAGATAGCTTACACTGAACAGAAAAATGGTGGTAAATTGATGGGGGAATGGGGGGGGGGGGGCGTAACTCTTACTCGTACTCCTTTCGGAATTTGTGAATCTATTCGGAAGAAACGAAAAGGCAGTCCGCGTCTTTTCTCAAGGCTGGTAGAGAATCCTGTGACGTTATTAGGTTTGCTGTTCTTGCGTAACGTTTGACATTCGACAAATTCGAATTCTGCATCAGGAGTCGTTTGGGAGCTGGAAACATTTAAAAAAGGAGGGCGCCTTTGAAGATGACGACGTGCTGAGTGGTTGTCGCCTTTTAGGTGACCGGTTTATTGACCTTTGTTGTCGTCGCAAGTCGGAAGACGTATGACGTCAACGCCGATCTAGCGCAACGCCACCTAGGACAGTTGTTTTGGGTTGTTTTACCTCTGAGCGGCACTTTTTTTGCACACCATGGGCTAAATGGCCAGGTCACAAGGACCCCGAAGGCTCGGAGGAGTTTGGGGGAGGGGACCCACTGGAACAGCTGTTTGGAGACAGATGGTAGCCTCCCGTCAAGGCCATCCAGCGTGTTCTTTAACGTGCACAGGGTATGGCTCTCTCCCGCACACGGGGCCATGGCTTAACGTCCCATCCGACTGACGGCGGCCTTTCCAAGCCCATCGGTGTCCCCTACTGACCGTGGGCAGGGCGGGGAATTTTGCGGAGATAAATCTCAACGCTGACCCAGCTGGGACTCGAACCTGGGAATTGCAGATTACGAGCCTGGCGCGCTACCGACTGAGCCACCCTTGCCCCGTGGGGGAGGGAACCCACTGGAACAGCTGTTTGGAGACAGATAGTAGCCTCCCGTCAACGCCATCCACCATGTTCTTTAACGTGCACAGGGTATGGCTCTCTCCCGCACACGGGGCCATGGCTTAACGTCCCATCCGACTGACGGCGGCCTTTCCAAGCCCATCGGTGTCCCCTATTGACCGTGGGCAGAGGTGGAAACTGCAGATTTCGAGCCTGGCGCGCTGCCGACTGAGCCACCCCCGCCCCTTAACCGTGGAAAGCTGTGAGGGAACTTGTCAAAGGGAAGAGATGATTGGACATAAGTTTCGCGCCAGACTTTTGACATGGCCAATGAAATATTTTTCGCTCTAAATAGTATTAGCATTTAAATTTTTGTCAGAAAAATTATTATAATAATATAAGAATAAAATAAATGATTGGCGACGTACATTTCTGAATATATGTTTTATGATGCTACAGAGAAATTTTTACACGAAACTAAAAAGATTAAAAATTAAATTAAAATTAATTAAAAATTAAATTTTTTCATAATCTATGCAAAAAACTGCCGTTCAGAGATAACCAGAATCTGATTCCGCTTTTACGTAGGACTGAGTAATAATCAAAAATAAAAATAAATAAATACCCCCTCAAGCAGCTGCTTGCCACGGAGGTCTGACAGGAGCCTGTCAGTTTATATGCCACAGTAGAAGATCTGAGAGGATGGCAGGACCTCAGCAGAAAAACGACACATACATCCATGCCTTACCCGGGGCTCGAACCCAGGTTCCTTAGATCAGTAGCCAAGCGCGCTAACCACTCGGCCATGGGACGGCAACAAACTTTATTTATATTTATGTATACACAATATACTTAATGTCAAATTTCACCCATACAATGCTTATTCTTGTGAAGAAATTCCCTTTACATTTGCTGGAAAGGCGCCGTCCGTCGGATGGGAAGTTAAGCCGTGGCCCCGTGTGCGGGAGAGCCATACCCTGTGCACGTTAAAGAACACGCTGGATGGCCTTGACGGGAGGCTACCATCTGTCTCCCAACAGCTGTTCCAGTGGGTCCCCTCCCCCAACCTTCTCTGAGCCTACGGGGTCCATGTGACCTGGCCATTTAGCCCATGGTGTGCAAAAAAGTGCCGCTCAGAGGTAAAACAACCCAACCCTTTACATTTGCCCTTTAGACATCATAATCACTTATTTGGCTTTACGAAAATAACTTTATCAAAATATTAACCCAAAATAGTATTTACCCAATCAGTCAACTTCACCGAAATTATAACGAACGAAAAATATAAATCTATAAAGCATCAAACACACAGTATCGATATAATAATCTCATTAAAAAATAAAACCAACAAACAATACGGCCAACCTTCGGCGAATGTTTATATACACGAAATATCCGCCATTTTTTTTGTTCGTGCTTCTCACGTGCAGTACCTGGCTTTCGTCTGCTGAGCTCGCGAGCTCATCGTAGATCAGTCGCGTGCCGAACGCACAGATGCGGTCGCCCTGATTGAGTTCCCGTGTTCCTTAGCTGCGTGCGGAAAGAGGTACGGTGCTCACGTGACTCAATGACGTCAGAGCGCCTTCCAGCTGTCACTGGAGCCTGGCAACGGTAAAAAAACGAGAGGCGAGAATCGTTTGGATTCATTCTTTGAAGTTCAGAATGAAAAATTCTGAACTTTTTATTACTTGTAGGTGTAGAGGCAGACGGAATTTATTGGGTTGTCGTGTAAGTGGTCGTTTATTGCTCCTTTATGTTTATTTTTGTCACTTGTGGACGAAACAGAGGAAATCCGATAGTGGCCTAGTGATTGCGTGTTCGGCTGCAGTAGAAGTGTTGTTGTCGGAGGATTGTTTTTGCCACTGGGTAATCTTATGTTTTGTTACAGAATGGATTATGTAAGTAGTTCTAAACGTAGTTCGAACTGAAAAATTCGCCCTCCCTCCATTTCACTCATGCTCTTCGTTCTTAACACCAGGGGGCGGGTGTGACTCAGTCCGTAGCGCGCCAGGCTCGTAATCTGATGCTACTAGGTTCGAATCCCACCTGGGTCAGCACTGAGTTTTATCTCCGCAAAATACCCACCCTGCCCTTGATCAGTAGCGGACACCGATGGGCTTGGAAAGGCCGCCGTCCGTTGGATGTGACGATAAGCCGTGGCCCCAATTGCAGGAGAGCCGTACCCTACGCTTCTTAAAGAACACACTGGATGCTCTTGACAGACTTCATCTGTCTCCTAGGAACTGTATAGTAGGTGTTCTTCCCCAAACTTTCTCAGGGCGGGCGTGGCTCAGTCGGCAGCGCGCCAGGCTCGTAATCTGCAGTTCCCAGGTTCTAGTCCCAGCTGGGTCAGCGTTGAGATTAACTCCGCGAAACTACCTGCCCTGCCAACGGTCAGTAGGGGACACCGATGGGCTTGGAAAGGCCGCCGTCAGTCGGATGGGACGTTAAGCCGTTGTCCCATGTGCGAGTTGTCCCAACAGCCGTTCCAGTGGGTCCCCTCCCCCAACCTTCTCTGAGCCTTCGGTGTCCTTGTGTCCTGGCCATTTAATTCATGGTGTGCAAAAAAGTGCCGCTCAGAGGTAAAACAACCCAACCTCAAACTTTCTCTGATCTTTTGGAGTCTTTGTGCTTTGGCAATTTAACCCATTTTGCGGAAATAAGTTTCCAAGAAAGGAAATCTTAAAAAAATATATTTTCCTTGAAAAAAAAAATCTAGGAGCACAAGTGTCGTCTGCTTCATGACTTGATTTCCTTTCTCGCATCGATCTAGTCGTTTTATTGTTTCCAAATCGGTAGAACCGTAACCGCCCAACAATAACGAAAATGGCGGAAAAAGCGAAAGTCATGAATCGACATAAATGTAAGTAATTAAGGTCGAAGGGAAAATAAAGAAAGTTAACAGAGACAGCTCCTGGACAATCAGTTTTCCGACACAATTAAGTACGCACTAATTTAATGTCGTGGCAAAGTGCTTAGGAACCAAAAGGAACAACAAGCTTTCTCTGGAAGGTGACTTTTTTGTTGTTTAATAGGAATTTTGGAAGTTATTTACTTTTTGGATTGGTTGTAATATACACTGTCCTGTCAAATTATTAGGAAATCTTTATGTCATGTCAATGGGAATCTAACCTCGAATCTCTATAAATTCTGAAAAATTCACTTAATGGAAAAATGTGACTGAAGATGAATATCCTAATCAAATCTATTTAAATCCCAGTTTTAAACAATATTATTTCAGTATTTAGAGTATTATAATATAATTATATAGATATATGACACGTATTTCTTAAGAAATTTTGGCTACGCTGCAGTATAGGGTCCTCAGTCGCCATGTTGTACTTTTCCCCAGGAAAACCTGTAACGTTGAGTTGCAAAATAATATCCATCCGCATGTTCCAATGTTTATGACTAATATATGCTGTTTAGAATAGTTCTCTCTAATGAGATTATTTGGTTTTGAGGCTTAAATTGATTCTTTAGCGATGAGTGTTATTAAGGAAATTTACTTTTGATATTTCAGGGGCTTTTTTTAAGTGCGAAACGAGGTTTCATTGTTTAGCGATAAGCGTTGTTAATGAAATCTTTTGATGAGATTATTTATTCTTGGGGCTTTTTTTCAGTAAGGAACAAGAAGTTATTCTATAGCGATAAGAGCTGTTAATGAAATCTGGTTTGGTGAGAATATTCTCAGTAATTTTTTTAAGTGCAGAAACATTCTTTTTTTTTCTATGTAGCGTTGTATATTTCTTTTATATATATATACTGTATACTTTAAATTATATATATATCCTCAATACGCATCTCAAGGTAGATGCGGAATGGACTACTTTTACCAGACTTTATTCACCGCGGCGAAATAAAACAAGATGGCTGCTGAGAACCCTATACTGCAGTTCTGCCGAATTTTTTTTAAAACTACTGAGAGGGGAAATTTTTATATCGGAAAGACGTTTCGGATTCTCCCTCCCCCCTTTCATTCTGAAACTCCCTCCTATTGGCTAAATATCCCCTTTTTCACACCGCCTTGTTTGCCGAGACATTTTATTCACGATAAATCTAATGCATACAAGGTCTCTGTGGCGACATAAATGCTCTGCTTTAAGCTACGTTTCAATTACGAGATTAGAACTTTAGTCAATCCACTGAGAGGAAGTGTCATATTGTTGAGGGACTGACCCACTTTTTCGCATCTTTTCGTGACGATGTGTATCGTTGGGATTTTCCAACTTTCGCTTTGCTCACCTGCTTTCCCTCTTCAAACTCTTGCTTCGTGTTTGGAGCCGAATATAAAAACCGAGGGTTCTTAGAGGCGCTGGCATCGCCAAGCGCTTTAGACGTAACGAATTGTTGGTTTGCAACCAGACGTGGTCTAATCGTCCTTGTTTATGCTTATGTGTCAAATCGATTATCGATGCGGGTCATTTAGAAATGATTTCGGGTCGGGGCTCGAAATAGCACGGGTTATTTCGAGTTTGGGATTGAAATAACACAAATGATTTCGATATTTCGGAATATGACAAAAATTTATATAACAAAAATGATTTTCATAATACAGATAATTTTGGTCTAGGCTTGAAACATCACAGATGATTTCTAGTCCACTTGAAAGAGCACAGATGATTTTTAGTTCACTTGAAAGAGCACAGATGATTTCGGGCCGAGGTTTGAAATAGCACGGAGGATTTCGGGTCTGGGATTGCAACAACACTTGAACTGGAATTTCAGCCTCAGAATCAATTATAATTTTAATTTTTTTTTCATAATTTTGGAACTAATTTGGGGTAAATTATATGTATAGAAAGATAACCAAATTCTATTTCTTCTGTTACACTGGTTTGCTTTCGCTTGTTTAACCACTGAGTGGCACATTTTTGTACACAATGGCCTAAATGGCCAGGTGACAAGGACCTCGAGGGTTTAGAGAAGGATTGGAGGAGAGGACCCCTGGACAATTGTTAGGAGACAGATGGTAGCCTCCCGTCAATGCAATCCAGAGTGTTCATATAGAGGGCAAGCCTCTCTCATGCACACGAAGCCACGGTTTAACGTGCCCTACAACGGACGGCGATCTTTCCATCCCATCGGTGTTTAACGGAGATAAATCTCGACACTGGCCCAAGTGAGACTCGAACCTGGATAATACAGATTACGAGCCGGGAGTTGGGTTGTTTTACCTCTGAGCGGCACATTTTTGCACACCATGGGCTAAATGGCCAGGTCACAAGAACCCGGAAAGCTCAGAGAAGATTTGGGGAGGGGACCCACTGGAGCAGATGTTGGGAGACAAATGGTAGCCTCCCATCAAGGCCATCCAGCGTGTTCTTTCACGTGCACAGGGTATGGCTCTCCCGCACACGGGGCCACGGCTTAACGTCCCATCCGACGGACGGTGGCCTCTACAAGCCCATCGGTGTCCCCTACTGACCGTGGGCAGGGCGAGCAGCTTTGCGGAGATAAATCTCAACGCTGACCCAGCTGGGACTCGAACCTGGAAACTGCAGCCGACTGAGTCCCCCCTGCCCCACTAGCTGGGAGTGCTATATATTGAGCCAATCACGCCCTTCCTTGAGATACTTGTGACCTGGACATTCTGCCCACTGTATGCAAAAAAAGTGGCGCTCAGAGGTAAATGAACGCAAGTACCAAGAATAACGATAAAGCTCTCAAATTGTATTCTATACGACATCACGTTTCAACTGTCGAATTATTATTTTGTCACTGAAAGTGAAATAGGAACTCGAAAAAGGAAAAGCCAACATGACATCAGGAAATGCTGCCACAGTCAGTGAGAGGGACAATGGGGTGTTTGCCATCATACCCATGGTGCTTTGCTCCCTTTGGCAGCCATTCACGCCAGCCAATAGGAAGGGAAGAAACAAGTCGACTTGTCAATAATGAGAAGTTTATCAGCGACTCGTGGTTCAAAGGTCATAGTTGATGATCTCTTTATTCAGATGACCCGAAGCAACTTGAGTCTTTTTCAAGGCTCTAGAGCTCTTGAGTCTTTTTTTTTCCGTCGAAGATAAAAGCTCTAGACTCTGCACCGAGGCGGCTATCTTTATGATTAGATCAGCGATTCGAAAACGGAAGCTTAAACTTAATAACCCTTTGCTTTTGGCAACAAGGGCGGCGAATCGCTTGCGACCATGAAAAATGATCTCCCTCCATTGTGGATGGAGACGCGAAACAAATTACCAATTTGGATGTAAATTACCTTAGGGGGAAGATATCACAAACAAATTCTATTACTTCACACTCCTGTTACACGGGTTGGGTTGGTTTGTTTTACCTCTGAGCGGCACTTTTTTGCACACAATAGGCTAAATTGACAGCTCACATGGACCCAGAAGGCTCAGAGAAGGTTGGGGGAGGGGATCCACTGGAATAGCTGTTGAGAGAGAGATTGTAGTCTCCCGTGAAGGCCATCCAGCGTGTTCTTTATCGTGCACAGGTTATGGGTTGGGTTGTTTTACTTCTGAGCGGCACTTTTTTGCACACAATGGGCTAAATGGCCAGGTCACATGGACCCCAAGGGCTCAGAGAAGGTTGGGGGAGGGGACACACTGAAACAGCTGTTGGGAGACAGATGGTAGCCTCCCGTCAAGGCCATCCAGCGTGTTCTTTACCGTGCACAGGTTATAGGTTGGGTTGTTTTATCTCTGAGCGGCACTTTTTTGCACACAATGGGCTAAATGGCCATGTCACAAGGACCCCGAAGGCTCAGAGAAGGTTGGTGGAACCCACAGGAACAGCTGTTGGGAGACAGATGGTAGCCTCCCGTCAAGGCCATCCAGCGTGTTCTTTACCGTGCACAGGTTATAGGTTGGGTTGTTTTATCTCTGAGCGGCACTTTTTTGCACACAATGGGCTAAATGGCCATGTCACAAGGACCCCGAAGGCTCAGAGAAGGTTGGTGGAACCCACAGGAACAGCTGTTAGGAGACAGATGGTTGCCTCCCGTCAAGGTCATCCAGCGTGTTCTTTATCGTGCACAGGTTATAGGTTGGGTTGTTTTACCTATGAGCGGCACTTTTTTGCACACAATGGGCTAAATGGCCATGTCACAAGGACCCCGAAGGCTCAGAGAAGGTTGGTGGAACCCACAGGAACAGCTGTTAGGAGACAGATGGTTGCCTCCCGTCAAGGCCATCCAGCGTGTTCTTTATCGTGCACAGGTTATAGGTTGGGTTGTTTTACCTATGAGCGGCACTTTTTTGCACACCATGGGCTAAATGGCCAGGTCACATGGACACCAAGGGCTCAGAGAAGGTTGGGGGAGGGGACCCACTGAAACAGCTGTTGGGAGACAGATGGTAGCCTCCCGTCAAGGCCATCCAGCGTGTTCTTTATCGTGCACAGATTATGGGTTGGGTTGTTTTACCTCTGAGCGGCACTTTTTTGCACACATTGGGCTAAATGGCCAGGTCACAAAGACCACGAAGGCTCAGAGAAGGTTGGTGGGACCCACTGGAACAGCTGTTAGGAGACAAGTGGTTGCCTCCCGTCGGGGCGGGGGTGGCCGTCGGGGCGGGGCCAGGCTCGTAATCTGTAGTTCCCAGGTTCGAGTCCCAGCTGGGTCAGCGTTGAGATTTATCTCTGCAAAATTCCCCGCCCTGCCCAAGGTCAGTAGGGGACACCGATGGGCTTGGAAAGGCCGCCGTCCGTCGGATGGACGTTAAGCCGTGGCCCCGTGTGCGGGAGAACCATACCCTGTGCACGTTAAAGAACACGCTGGATGGCCTTGACGGGAGGCTACCATAAAGCCTCCCATCAAGGTTACAGTTATAGGTTGGGTTGTTTTACCTCTGAGCGGCACTTTTTTGCACACAATGGGCTAAATGGCCAGGTCACATGAACTCCAAGGGCTCAGAGAAGGAAGGAGGACCCACTGAAACAGCTGTTGGGAGACAGATGGTAGCCTCCCGTCAAGGCCATCCAGCGTGTTCTTTATCGTACACAGGTTATGGGTTGTGTTGTTTTACCTCTTAGCGGCACTTTTTTGCACACATTGGGCTAAATGGCCATGTCACAAGGACCCCGAAATCTCAGAGAAGGTTGGAGGAACCCACTGGAACAGCTGTTAGGAGACAGATGGTAGCCTCCCGTCATGGCCATCCAATGTGTTCTTTAACATTCACAGGGTATGGTTCTCCCGCACACGGGGCCACGGCTTAACGTCCCATGGTCCCAGGGTATGGTTCTCCCGCACACGGGGCCACGGCTTAACCCCCCGTGGGCAGGGCGGGGAATTTTGCGTAGATAAATCTCAACGCTGACCCAACTGGGATTTGAACCTGGGAACTACAGATTACGAGCCTGGCGCGGTACCGATTGAGCCACCTCCGCCCTCCTCCCGTTACACGGGGCAAGGGGGAGCTAGAGGTTGAGCTAGAGGTTTTACCTCTGAGCGGCGGGATGGTAAGAGCTCAATCAGTAGCGCACCTGGATCTTATTTTCAGTCTCCAGGTTCGAATCCTACCTAGCCATCGTTGAGATTTATCTTCGAAGAACTTGCCGCTCCATCCTCGGTCAGTAGGGAATAATGAGCTTGGAAAGACCGACGTCCTTTCGAATGGGGCGTTATGCCGTGGTCCCGTGTCTCTGTGAGAGAGAGTGCTAGAGCCATACCCTGTGCTTGTTAAAGAAAATGCTAGATGGCCTTGACGGGAGGCTACCATGTCTACCAACAGCTGCCAGTGGATTCCCTCCCACAAACTTTCTCTGAGCCCTCGGAGTCCTTATGACCTGATATTTTATGGGCGGGGGGTGGTTCAGTCGGTAGCGCGCCAGGCTCGTAATCTGCAGTTCCCAGGTTCGAGTCCCAGCTGGGTCAGCATTGAGATTTATCTCCGCAAAATTACCCGCCCTGGCCACGGTCAGTAGGTGACATCGATGGGATTGGAAAGGCTGTCGTCCGTCGGATGGGACGTTAAGCCGTGTCCCCGTGTGCGAGAGAGCCACACCCTGTGCACGTTAAACGACACGCTGGATGGCCCTTGACAGGAGGCTACCATCTATCTCCCAACAGCTGTTCCAGTGGATCCCCTCCCCCCAGCTTTCTGTGAGCCTTCGGGGTCCATGTGACCTGGCCATTTAGCCCATGGTGTGCAAAAAAGTGCCGCTCAGAGGTAAAACCAACTCGGGCTAGGGGAATCTAAAGGTTGAGTTGTGGTTGTTTTACCTCTGAGCGACACTTTTTTACATACAATGGGCTAAACTGCCAGGTCACATGGATCCCAAGGGATCAGAGAATGTTGGAGAGGGGGGGAACCCACAGGACAACCGTGGTCCCCCCCCCCCCCAACAGCCCATCCGACGGATGTCGGATGGGACGTTAAGCCGTGGTTCCCTGTAGGGAGAACCATACTCTTTGCACTTAAAGAACACGCTGGATGGCCTTGACAGGAGGCTACCATCTGTCTCCCAACAGCTGTTCCAGTGGGTCCCCTCCCCCAACCTTCTCTGAGCCTTCGGGGTCCTTGTGACTTGGCCATTTAGCCCATTGCGTGCAAAATAGAGCCGCTGAGAGGGAAAGCAACCTAACCCGTTATGTCACGGCAGTGACGTCATCCCCGTGAAGCAGACACTTAGATGTTATGGTTAGAGGTTGCAGTTTCTTAATTTATCATTTGGTAATTATAGCTATTATAGGGTGTGTGTGTCTGGGGGGGGGGGGAGGGCATGTGATGGGGAACTCGTTAATTTCTATTTTAGTTCGTCCGCTTATTAAGTCAGAATTAGTTGATCAATATTTGGAGTGGCAATTACATGCCGATTCATGCAGGTGATTCTAATCGATATATTTTGCTGATAAAACATTAAAAAAAAATCAAGTCTCGGTGGATATTGTTTATGACTACCTAAAGTGTCAAAATCATACATAATTTTTTATTGTAGAATTTAGTAAAAAGTTATATATGAAGACAAGAAATAAAAATCAAATTACCCTTCAAGCAGCTGCTCGCCACAGACGTCTGATAGGAACCTGTCGGTATAATGCATCATAAATCAAATATATATAAAAAAAAATACCCCCTCAAGTAGCTGCTTGCCACAGAGGTCTGACCGGAGCCTGTCAGTTTATATCAAGTTATCAGTTTATATCCCTGTCATACTAGAAGGTCTGAGAGGATGGCAGGACCTCAGCAGAAAAACAACACGAACATCCATGCCTTATCCGGGGCTCGAACCCAGGTTCCTTAGATCAGTAGCCAAGCGCGCTAACCACTCGGCCATGGGACGGCTACCATAAATCAAAACATTTAAAAAAAAACTTTTTTTTTTATATATGAGACCTAAAAATTAGAAAATGAAACTAAAGCATATCTAGGTGCAATCAATTCACTTCAAAGGGAGATAGGGCGCCGGCGATCTTGTCGAGCAGCCCATCTTCCTTTGAAGTCAATACGAATTCAGTGACTGATTGGGCCGGGGGTGGCTCAGTCGGTAGCGCGCCAGGCTAGTAATCTGTAGTTCCCAGGTTCGAGTCCCAGCTGGGTCAGCGTTGAGATTTATCTCCGCAAAATTCCCCGCCCTGCCCACGGTCAGTAGGGGACACCAATGGGCTTGGAAAGGCCGCCGTCCGTCGGATGGGACGTTAAGCCGTGTCCCCGTGTGCGAGAGAGCCATACCCTGTGCACGTTAAAGAACACACTGGATGGCCTTGACGGGAGGCTACCATCTGTCTCCCAACAGCTGTTCCAGTGGGTCCCCTCCCCCAACCTTCTCTTAGCCTTCGGGGTCCATGTGACCTGGCCATTTAGCCCATGGTGTGCAAAAAAGTGCCGCTCAGAGGTAAAACAACCCAACCCAGTGACTGATTGCACCAGAGATGGTCTTTAGTTTTATTTCCCAATTTTTAGGACGCATATAGGAAATAGGTATTTTTAATGACAAAAAATATAAATCGAAAATTTAAAAATACCTATCTTCAGAAATTAACGTTTGATATGTAACTCGCAAACATCGACTACACTTGTTTTCTGCCCCCCCCCCCACCTTTTTCTCCGCAAAACTCCCCGCCCTGTCCACGGTCAGTAGGAGACAACGATGGGCTTGAGAAGACCGTCGTCCGTGGGGCAGAGGTGGCTTAGTCGGTAGCGCGTCAGGCTCATAGTAAGTGGTTCCCAGGTTCGAGTCCCAGCTGGATCAGCGTTAGATTTATCTCTGCAAAAATCCCCGCCCTGCCCACGGTCTGTAGGAGACACCGATGGGCTTGGAAAGGTCGCCGTCCGTCGGATGGGACGTTAAGGCGTGGCCCCGTGTGTGGGAGAGCCATACCCTGTGCACGTTAAAGAACACGCTGGATGGCCTTGACGGGAGGCTACTATCTGTCTCCAAACAGCTCTTCCAGTGGGTCCCCTCCCCCACGGGGCGGGGGTGGCTCAGTCGGTAGCGCGCCAGGCTCGTAATCTGTAGTGCCCAGGTTCGAGTCCCAGCTGGGTCAGCGTTAGATTTATCTCCGCAAAAATCCCCGCCCTGCCCACGGTCAGTAGGAGACACCGATGGGCTTGGAAAGGCCGCCGTCCGTCGGATGGGATGTTAAGGTGTGGCCCCGTGTGCGGGAGAGCCATGCCCTGTGCACGTTAAAGAACACGCTCGATGGCCTTGACGGGAGGCTACCATGTAGTGTCTCCTAACAGCTGTTTTTAGTGGGTCCCCTCCCCCAACCTTTTATGAACTTTTTTTTTTGGGGGGGGGATACTGAAGAGCATAATTTGGAGTAGTCTAACGCCCTTATATGAGCTTTCATTTGGCACCTAATTCGTATTGGGGGAGTAAATTTTTTATAGCCTATGAGAATCCCTGCATTAGAAGCTTTCATTTGAAATGTAAATCATTCAGTTAGTCCTTCGTGTTCGAAAAATATGGTGGAACATTATTATTATTAAGTATTATTTCAAAGTGTTTAATAAAACAAATGTGTATTTTATAATAAGTTTATTATAAAATAAGTTTTATAACTTTGTGTAAAGAATTCGTTCACTATTCATCAGTTTTGTAGGGGCAGGAGTTGCTCAGTCGGTAGCGCGCCAGGCTCGTAATCTCTAGTTCCCAGGTTCGAGTCCCAGCTGGGTCAGCGTTGAGATTTATCTCCGCAAAATTCCCCGCCCTGCCCACGGTCAGTAGGGGACACCGATGGGCTTGGAAAGGCCGCCGTCCGTCGGATGGGACGTTAAGCCGTGGCGCCGTGTGCGGGAGAGTCATACCCTGTGCACGTTAAAGAACACGCTGGATATCCTTGACGGGAGGCTACCATCTGTCTCCCAACAACTGTTCCAGTGGGTCCCCTTCTCTGAGCCTTCGGGGTCCATGTGACCTGGCCATTTAGCCCATGGTGTGCAAGAAAGTGCCGCTCAGAGGTAAAACAACCCAACCCATCAGTTTTGTATAAGTTTCTTAAGACTGGCATTGCTCTTGTTAAATATTCAAACTTCCATAACTTATTAAATACTGAACAAATATTGTTGAAAATTGAGATATTGATTTATTTTATTGAGATCTTTATTTGCAATCACATTTTTCGAAACAAAAAATCTTATTTTAGAAGTTATAGAGCTTTGACATTAGTTTCCTATTGATATAACATAAGATTGTTTTAAATTTATAGCAACCACTGTAGATTGAAACCAATTTAAAGTGTACAGTCCCTCAAAAAATATCTGAACACTATGGTTGATTACAGAATTCAGAAAAAATATCTGGAAACGTTTTTTTTTTAGAAATTAGTGATCTGGCAACCTTTGTGTACTTAAACCAAAGTTGCCAGATCACTAATTTCTAATCGTTGCCAGATATTTTTTTTAATTCTGTAATCAACCATAGTGTTCAGATTTTTTTTGAGCGACTGTACATAGTTCAAATCGCGATAGAATCCGCAGCTATTTGCGATAAACTGCATTTCTCTCTACAAAGCGCAATTCCGCCGATATTCCTGCTATTTTTCGCAATTCTTTCATGGTCCAAGACAGTGTTTCTTCAATCTTATCCACTTTATCTCCGCAAAACTCCCCACTCTACCCTCGGACACAAATGGACACTTTGGAAAGGCAGCCGTCCTTCGGATGGAACGTTACGCCGTGGGCCGTGTGCACGTTAAGGAACCGCTGGATGGCCTTGACAGGAAGTTTCCATCTGTCTCCTAACTGCTGTCCATTGCGTTCCCTTCCTCAAACCTTCTCTGAGTCCTCGGGGTCCTTGTGACCTGGCCATTTAGCCCATTTTCACTCAGAGCGAAAACAGCTGAATCCTTTCCAAATGGTAATACTGATATAAGCGACGCATTATCGTCATTTGTCTGGCCATCGATCAAATTCAAGTCTACCTGTCAGATTCTGCACTCTTCCCCCGAAAAATATCCGCAAAATTCCCCACCCTGCCCACGGTCAGTAGGGAACACCGATGGGCTTGGAAAAGCCGCCTTCCGTCGGATGGGACTTTAAGCCGTGACGCCGTGTGAGTGAGAGCCATACCCTGTGCACGTTAAAGAACCCGCTGGATGGCCTTAACGGGAGGCTACCATCTGTCTCCCAACAGCTGTTCCAGTGGGTCCCCTCCCCCAACCTTCTCTGAGCCTTCGGGGTCCATGTGACTTGGCCATTTAGCCCATGGTGTGCAAAAAAGTGCCGCTCAGAGGTAAAACAACCCAACGTTAAAGAACACGCTGGATGGCCTTGACGGGAGGCTACCATCTGTCTCCCAACAGCTGTTCCAGTGGGTCCCCTCCCCCAACCTTCTCTGAGCCTTCGGGGTCCATGTGACTTGGCCATTTAGCCCATGGTGTGCAAAAAAGTGCCGCTCAGAGGTAAAACAACCCAACGTTAAAGAACACGCTGGATGGCCTTGACGGGAGGCTACCATCTGTCTCCAAACAGCTGTTCCAGTGGGTCCCCTCCCCCAACCTTCTCTGAGCCTTCGGGGTCCATGTGACTTGGCCATTTAGCCCATGGTGTGCAAAAAAGTGCCGCTCAGAGGTAAAACAACCCAACGTTAAAGAACCCGCTGGATGGCCTTAACGGGAGGCTACCATCTGTCTCCCAACAGCTGTTCCAGTGGGTCCCCTCCCCCAACCTTCTCTGAGCCTTCGGGGTCCATGTGACTTGGCCATTTAGCCCATGGTGTGCAAAAAAGTGCCGCTCAGAGGTAAAACAACCCAACGTTACAGAACACGCTGGATGGCCTTGACGGGAGGCTACCATCTGTCTCCCAACAGCTGTTCCAGTGGGTCCCCTCCCCCAACCTTCTCTGAGCCTTCGGGGTCTTTGTGACCTGGCCATTTAGCACATTGTGTGCAAAAAAGATGCCGCTCAGAGGCAAAACAACCCTACCTCATTTCCACCACTGGATACAACGTTAACTGATGCGGAATTGGAAATGGTCACTGTCTGTAAATAGATCGGGTAATAAATCACATAAAAATCTCCAATCAGCTATAATCGGAGATTTTATTTTTCCTTGTCTGCAAATGCATACGTTAATTGGCTAAAGAACTTCATTCAGTTGATTTTGATTGCCTAATAGCGGAAATTTGATACAGGAAGGCAAAAAGGTCAATGCCAAAGAGATGCTACGATAAAGCCTCTTGTACGGATTTCGGGCTTTATCGTCGCTTTCTTCGATTTCTGGGGCGGGGGTGGCTCAGTCGGTAGCGCGCCAGGCTTGTAATGTGTAGTTCCCAGGTTCGAGTCCCAGCTGGCTCAGCGTTGAGATTTATCTCCGCAAAATTCCCCGCCCTGCCCACGGTCAGTAAGGGACACCGATGGGCTTGGAAAGGCCGCCATCCGTCGGATGGGACGTTAAGCCGTGGCGCCGTGTGCGGGAGAGTCATACCCTGTGCACGTTAAAGAACACGCTAGATGGCCTTGACGGGAGGCTACCATCTGTCTCCCAACAGCTGTTCCAGTGGGTCCCCTCCCCCAACCTTCTCTGAGCCTTCGGGGTCCATTTGACCTGGCCATTTAGCTCATTGTGTGCAAAAAAGTGCCGCTCAGAGGTAAAACAACCCAACGTTAAAGAACACGCTGGATGGCCTTGACGGGAGGCTACCATCTGTCTCCCAACAGCTGTTCCAGTGGGTCCCCTCCCCCAACCTTCTCTGAGCCTTCGGGGTCCATTTGACCTGGCCATTTAGCTCATTGTGTGCAAAAAAGTGCCGCTCAGAGGTAAAACAACCCAACGTTAAAGAACACGCTGGATGGCCTTGACGGGAGGCTACCATCTGTCTCCCAACAGCTGTTCCAGTGAGTCCCCTCCCCCAACCTTCTCTGAGCCTTTGGTGATTGATTTGGTTTTTTGCATACCATGGGCTAAATGGCCAGGTTACAAGGACCCAGGAGGCTCAGAGAAGGTTGGGGGAGGGGACCCACTGAAACAGCTGTTGGGAGACAGATGGTGGCCTCCCGTCAAGGCCATCCAGTGTGTTCTTTAACGTTAGGATGTTTTACTTCTCAGCGGCACTTTTTTACACACCATGGGCTAAATGGCCCGGTTACAAGGACCCCGGAAGGTTCAGAAAAGTTAGGAGACCCACTGGAACATCTATTGGGAGACAGATGGTAGCCTCCCGTCAAGGCCATCAGTGTGTTCTTTAACGTGCATAGGGTATGGGTCTCCCGTACACAGATTGACCAGGTCACAAAGACCCCAAAGGCTCAGAGAAGGTTGGGGGAGGGTACCCACTGGAACAGCTGTTGGGAGACAGATGGTAGCCTCCCGTCAAGGCCATCCAGTGTATTCTTTAACGTGCACAGGGTATGGGTCTCCCGTACACCGAATGACCAAGTCACAAAGACAACGAAGGATCAGAGAAAGTTGGGGGAGGGGACCCACTGGAACATCTGTTGGGAAACAGATGGTAGCCTCCCGTGTGTTCTTTAACGTGCACAGGGTATGGGTCTCCCGTACACAGAATGACCAGGTCACAAAGACCCCGAAGGCTCAGAAAAGGTTGGGGGAGGGGACCCACTGGAACATCTGTTGGGAAACAGATGGTAGCCTCCCGTCAAGGCCATCCAGTGTGTTCTTTAACGTGCACAGGGTATGGGTCTCCCGTACACAGAATGACCAGGTCACAAAGACCCCGAAGGCTCAGAGAAGGTTGGGGGAGGTGACCCACTGGAACAGCTGTTGGGAGACTGATGGTAGCCTCCCGTCAAGGCCATCCAGCGTGTTCTTTAACGTGCACAGGGTGTGGCTCTCTGGTACACGGGGCCACGGCTTAAAGTACCCATCCGACGGACGGCGGCCTTTCCAAGCCTGTCGGTGTCCCCTACTGACCGTGTGCAGGGCGGGGAGTTTTGCGGAAATAAATCTCAACGCTGACCGAGCTGGGGCTCGAACTTGGAAACTACAGATTACGAACCTGGCGCGCTACCGACTGAGCCACCCACCAGGAGGAGATCAAGAGACTGGATTCTTTTTTCAATGTAATAAAAATGTGTGAAATATGCACTAGTTTAATCATTTCTGGCTTCCATTACCTTTGCTAGCATTCGCAAAGGGGTATGGGACATGTCCCTTGGCATGTCCCTCCACGCCGACCCACAGACAGATCCGGTCCTATGCCACACGTCTGTTCAAAGTGAGTGAAATTTTTCGTTTTCCGACTTTTCCCTCTTTTAACAGTTTTAATTCGAACTTATGGGCCACTGGAGAAATGCAAATAGCAATATTTCGTTAGTACGTATACAACCTACACTGATCACTTTCGGTATTCTTTAAAAGTTTCCCATTTTTCATATTTAGTGCCCTCTAGCGATGTAAATTAAAATTACTTTAGGATTTTGAAAAATGCGAATCCTAATATTTCATTAGTACCTGTTTAATTAAAAAATAATTTATTAATGATTTCTGAAGAAAGGCAGTTGAGTTTCTCACCCACGCACCCTGTTGTAAAGGAACTACTTATTATGGGGCGGGGGTGGCTCAATCGCTAGCGCGCCAGGCTCGTAATCTGCAGTTCCCAGGTTCGAGTCCCAGCTGGGTCAGTGTTGAGATTTATCTCCGGAAAACTTCCCGCTCTGCCCATGGTCAGTAGGGGACACAGATGGGCTTGGAAAGGCCACCGTCCATAGGATGGGATGTTAAGCTGTGGCCCAGAGTGCGGGAGAGCCATACCCTGTGCACGTTAAAGAACATGCTGGATGGCCTTGACGGGAGCCTACCATCTGTCCCGCAACAGCTGTTCCAGTGGGTCCCCTCCCCCAACCTTCGCTGAGCCATCTGGGTCCTTGTGATCTGGACATTTAGCCCATTGTGTGCAAAAAAAGTGCCGCTCAGAGGTAAAATAACCCAACCGAACAACAACTACATATTGTCGATACAAATATTTTGATCTGCAGATTCCACCACTAAAATTTCAAATCCCTAACATAAATACATCGTGTATAATATTCGACAAAAACTTTGCAATTTTCAAAAATTTCTACGGCTAGAGTGCGCAATTTAAGCTTTTGTGAACGTACGAAAGTGTGAATTGCAATATTTCATCAATACCTATTCGACAGAAAATGAATTTTTAATTTATAGCTAAAAAAAAAATTGAATGTCTGCAGACGGATGACAAACGACAAAGTGAAAACATCATCAAAATCAGCTTTCGGATGTAATTATGTTAACTCAGAGTGGCAACACCGGCTATTTATACTGATGGCAAGCTTTGATTGGCTGTTGATGACCTTAAAATTTCTAGACTATCGAATTCCTTCACTCAAAAGATCAAATTTAAATTTACAAAGTACATAATAAAATGTACAATTACAAAGTACATAATATATGGCAGATAAAATAAATAAATAAATACCCCTCAAGCAGCTGCTTGCCACAGAGGTCTGACAGGAGCCTGTCAGTTTATATGCCAGAGTAGAAGGTCTGAGAGGATGGCAGGACCTCAGCAGAAAAACGACACAAACGTCCAGTGTGTACAGCAACTGTACACGCTCCAGTTACCGTTCACAGCAAACTGGAGCGTGTGCAGTTACTGCACACGCTCCAGTTTGCTGTGAACGGTAACTGCACACGCTCAATATTTCCGTGAGTGAGCCCACACGATCCAGGTCTTTGTGAGCTCACACGATCCAATCAAACAATCCACACGGGGACCTCACAAAAGTGGCCTTACTATGACGTCACGGGGACCTCACAAAAGTGGCCTTACTATGACGTCACGGGGACCTCACAAAAGTGGCCTGATGATGAAATACCCGAACAGATGTTGGGAGACAGATAATATATAAATAAATAAATAAATACCCCCTCAAGCAGCTGCTTGCCACAGAGGTCTGACAGGAGCCTGTCAGTTTATATGCCTTAGTAGAAGGTCTGAGAGGATGGCAGGACCTCAGCTGAAAAACGACACATACATCCATGCCTTACCCGGGGCTCGAACCCAGGTCCCGTAGATCAGTAGCCAAGCGTGCTAACCACTCGACCACGGGACGGCAAAATGGCAGATACAGAACTGAAATAATACAGACCGGAGGGGTGAAAATATGTAAACAATATGTCGTTTTTTGAAAACAACCTACTAACAAGGAAGACAAAATCTGGAATACGTTAACAGACTTTGCCAAACAACCGTGTGATGAAATAAGTAGGACAATTAAGACAATAAAGAATCGTTTGCGAAACGAAATCAAAAGACTTTCAAGATATAATTAATGGAAGACAAAGCAGGTAGTTATGACAACTGCATTCGAAACAAGGAAAATAATCAGTACATTGAGAGGTTTACGATAATGGAAATAATAATTTTCCTTCTGGTAATTGTGGCAAGCAGCTGCTTGAGGGGGTATTTTTTATTTTATTTATTTTTAATTGCTTTTGATCCTGACAAAATATCGGTCTTATAAAGTAATAATATATAAGAAAACAATCTTATAAAGTCTCAAATAATCTCAGCCTTGCTCGACATTACAGTGAATGATGAAAAGGTTAAGAGAATGAACTTGGGTTGGGTTGTTTTACCCTCTGAGCGGCACTTTTTTGCACACCATGGGCTAAATGGCCAGGTCACATGGACCCCAAAGGCTCAGAGAAGGTTGGGGGAGGGGACCCACTGGAACAGCTGTTGACAGACAGATGGTAGTCTCCCGTCAAGGCCATCCAGTGTGTTCTTTAACGTGCACAGGGTATGGCTCTCCCACACACGGGGCCACGGCTTAACGTCCCATCCGACGGACGGCGGCCTTTCCAAGCCAATCAGTGTCCCCTACTGACCGTGGGCAGGGCGGGGAATTTTGCGGAGATAAATCTTAACACTGACCCAGCTGGGACTCGAACCTGGTAACTAGAGATTACGAGCCTGGCGCGCTACCGACTGAGCCACCCCCGCCCCCGATTTGTTGGGAACTGCAGACTGAGGAAACTTCAACTCAAACTCCTCTCTCACACATTTGTAAGATTTATATGCACAATAAGTCTCAACATAAATATACAACTGAACCTAAAAAATGCAGGGGGGGGGGGGGCAAGAGACTGTATTTCCAATGCAGTATAACATTTCCTCCTCCGTTTTACAAGTCTAGAAAATTTTTCTTGAAAAATGTATGAAATATAAATAACTTTCATAACTTTTGTCCCTTTTGCTATTATTAGCACTGTTCTGCATGAATTTGCATAATTCACGTAGAACAGTTTCGAGTTTCAGACTTCAGCTTCCTTTCCGCCAGAGTGGAGCCATGAGGAGGATTATCATAGAAGACAAGCCTGCTAAGTCTGCATCTTAGGCAGACAGGACTGTTTGAGGTACCACCTAGCAGGGCGACCTATTACCAGCCAGATATAATCCGGGCAGCGTGTACAAAACGGAGGCGCCCTCTCGTACGTGGAAAAGACTCTGTCAGAGTGCCACTTGGCACCATGTCTGAGATTCAACCTGACAACACCAGATGCCTGAAGGAATTCCCCTGAACCACCGCTCAACGGTTCCCACAGAGGGACAGTCACGTGGTTGGGGGACAAGGACGTCGCATCGAGAATACTCCATTTTTCGTCCCTCACCCCTCCTAGCAGAGAATTAAGAGAACCAATCAGACTCTTAGAATGTTTTTTTTTTTATTTTGTGTGTCCAAGAGAGTTGGTTGGTTGTTTTATCTCTCAGCGGCACTTTTTTGCACACCATGGGCTAAATGGCCAGGTCACAAGGACCCCAAAGGCTCAGAGAAGGTTGGATGAGGGGACCCACTGGAACAGCTGTTGGGAGACAGATGGTAGCCTCCCGTCAAGGCCATCCAGCGTGTTATTTAACGTGCACAGGGTATGGCTCTCCCGCACACGGGGCCACGGCTTAACGTCACATCTGACGGACGGCGGCCTTTCCAAGCCCATTGGTGTCCCCTACTGACCGTGGGCAGGACGGGGAATTTTTGCGGAGATAAATCTCAACGCTGACCCAGCTGGGACTCGAACCTGGGAACTACAGATTACGAGCCTGGCGCGCTACCGACTGAGCCACCCCCGCCCCATCCAAGAGAAAAAAGGACCTTTTTCGCCACTTGTCTTCTGAGACTTGGACTGCACACTTGTGCTCCAAACGGTGTGCTCGACGCTTGGCCCTCTGCTTCAGTAATCGACACGTAGTAGTCGATTTCAGTTAAGACTTCTCTCTACGAAAAAGCTTATCTCTTAGTCGACAGTAATACAACAATATAATGTAAGTTGATGTAAAAATGTAATGGAACTGTGTTAGTGTTACAAATAAATGTTTTTTGTAGTTGTTGAAAAGCCATACCTACTTTTAGTTACTTTTTTTGTGTGGGAGAATGAGTGTTTCCCAATAGGATACTGGGCTACTAATTATCTTAAATGTTTTAATGTGGAAACAATGTATGGCTTTAAAATATACGATCACCTTTAAAATTAACTATACGATTACTATCAAAATAACTACCTTTTTGTGTCAGAGGATTATATATAGTACAGTCGCTCAAAAAAGTATCCGAACGCTATGGTTGATTACAGAATTCAGAAAAAATATCTGGCAACGAATTTTTTTAGAAATTAGTGATCTGGCAACCTTCGTGTCACGTGATTACAGAATTCAAGAAATATATCTGGAGTGTATACAGCAACTGTACACGCTCCAGTTACCGTTCACAGCAAACTGGAGCGTGTGCAGTTACTGCACATGCTCCAGTTTGCTGTGAACGGTAACTGCACACGCTCAATATTTCCGTGAGTGAGCCCACACGATCTAGGTCTTTGTGAGCTCACACGATCCAATGTGCTGTGAACATTAACCGCAACCGCTCCAGTTTGCTGTGAACGGTAACTGCACACGCTCAATATTTCTGTGAGTGAGCCCACACGATCCAATGTGCTGTGAACATTAACCGCAACCGCTCCAGTTTGCTGTGAACGGTAACTGCACACGCTCAATATTTCCGTGAGTGAGCCCACATGATCTAGGTCTTTGTGAGCTCACACGATCCAATGTGCTGTGAACATTAACCGCAACCGCTCCAGTTTGCTGTGAACGGTAACTGCACACGCTCAATATTTCCGTGAGTGAGCCCACACGATCTAGGTCTTTGTGAGCTCACACGATCCAATGTGCTGTGAACATTAACCGCAACCGCTCCAGTTTGCTGTGAACGGTAACTGCACACGCTCAATATTTCCGTGAGTGAGCCCAAACGATCTAGGTCTTTGTGAGCTCACACGATCCGATGTCCTGTGAACATTAACCGCAACCGCTCCAGTTTGCTGTGAACGGTAACTGCACACGCTTCATATTCATTGCATTATATATTCATACGCATTTATATATATTAAAAAATATCCGAACACTATGGTTGATTACAGAATTCAGAAAAAATATCTGGCAACGATTTTATTTTAGAAATTAGTGATCTGGCAACCTTCGTGTCACGTGACACGAAGGTTGTCAGATCACTAATATATATATATACGTGTATCCTTCCCCCCCGGTAAAACAGCAGTATCCGGCCCTGGTAATTACCAATGAATTCGAGTTCAAATATTCGAGCCACAGCTTTCAATAATTTCTGAATCCGTTTTCTTCTCGTTAAACATATGTACAAAAATGTATGACTGTAAATTCTATAATCTTTGTAACGAAATTTTCAAATCTTAGAAACTGAAAATTCTCCATTAAAATCATTGTAAACATTAAGGAGTAGTTATTCATTAATGAGAGAGAATACCAGAAAATATAAATTCTTATTAATTTCAGTTTCTAAATGCTGATTAAAAGACTGAAATCGCAATCTAGATAATTATTTAGTTTCCTCTCCTCACGATTGTAAACAAAACTGAAAGTTTAAATTTCAATTGAAACTGGGCCCAAACTCACTTCTAATACACAGTCATAATTTAACATCACCTGATGAAATTTATCTTAGCCGTGATAGTACATTTACGAAGCGAAATTAACCGGAAATGTCGTCATTTTTGTAAAAGCTTTCAAATGATTTTTCTACATTTGACAGTTAAGCGTAAAAAATGTTTGGTCAACACACGTGCACAATCAAGAAATAAAGTAATACTTACTAACACAAAAAATGGATTTCAAACTTTTCAGCAAATATCTGATCATAAAATTTAAATTGTCGAAAAAGTTGCGTGGAATAGGCGGAACACAGGCTTGAAAGTTTCTTTTAAAAACCTTTAAGAACATAAATCCTATTTACATCTATAATACATGTAAAAAGAAAAAAAAAAGCATTGCATTTGAGAAAGAAAGACATTTCAGGGAGAATTTTAACCTAAATCTGAAGTAACAAGAACACAGTGACAGAGGAACCGGAAGTCAAATTATGGCCTTTAACTCTTATACTTCAAGCGTTTGCTGATGGAATGACGTCGAATGATAGCAGCCGACATCTTGACGACCTATTGTTTCCGCTTGCAAGGAGCTGCTGCCGGAAGTTGTCGTTTATATTTTCCGGTTTTGTAAGGACCACACCAAGTCATGGAGGTCGGACATTATTAATTTTTGTTTATTTTTTTTCTTAAATTATTATTTGTGTGATTTACATGTACGTCTATTATTCTGTCTACATAAAATATGAGAATAAAAAAAACGCTCACACGCGCAGCAAATAAAGGCTTGTACGAGGCTAGTTTACTACAAACTGCCGAGCTTTAGATAAACTGCGCGCGCTGGGGGTGAGAGTATAAGAAAGAAGAGGAAGTTCGATCATGCGTGGCCCTTAAAGGAACGGTTTGCTGCTAAATATGCTGCTTATTAAAAATTATGTTAGGAGAAGAAAAGAAATGCATTTGTAGCAGAGCAGTGGCTCCCAATCTGAAGTCCTTGGACCCGTAGGAGCACGAGAGTTAATTTAAATATTTGAAATAGCTCTAACGAAAGTTGTATATTAACCGCTTATTACTAACACTTCAAGTTTTATTGCTTTTGGCTGTAATTATGATAATTAATTGTGGCAACACTGGCTGCATATGCTGTTCTCCAGCTATGATTGGCTGTTGATGACGTAGATTTTGTAGAGGATTGAATTCCTTTTCTCAAATGTTCAAATTCAAATTACAAAGTAACCAATAAATAAACAGCAAATAAAGAACAGAGATGTAACCTATTCTTCTTACGTATAAGTTTTGGTTGTAATAACTTTATTGTTTTGGCTGGAATTATTTCAATTCAGTGGAGCAAAGTTGGCTATCTATACCAGGGGTTCTCAACGTGGGGTACGCGTATCCCTTGCGAGTACGAGGTAAAATTTTTTGAGGTACGCCGTGAGAGCTCAAAAGTCGCTATATCTAGTAACAAAGTAAAAGTAACCATTATTATACTATAAATATGGTTTTATCTATCTATACAAGGGGTTGGGTTGTTTTACCTCTGAGGGGGACTTTTTGCACACAATGGGCTAAATGGTTAAGTCACAAGGACCCCGAAGGCTCAGAGAAGGTTGGGTGAGGGGACCCACTGGAACAGCTGTTGGGAGACAGATAGTAGCCTCCCGTCAAGGCCATCCAGTGTGTTCTTTAACGTTAGGTTGTTTTACTTCTGAGCGGCACTTTTTTTACACACCATGGGCTAAATGGCCCGGTTACAAGGACCCCGGAAGGCTCAGGGAAGTTAGGGGACCCACTAGAACATCTATTGGGAGACAGATGGTAGCCTCCCGTCAAGGCCATCCAGTGTGTTCTTTAACGTGCACAGGGTATGGGTCTCCCGTACACAGAATGACCAGGTCACAAAGACCCCGAAGTTCAGAGAAGGTTGGGGGAGGGGACCCACTGGAACAGCTGTTGGGAGACAGATGGTAGCCTCCCGTCAAGGCCATCCAGCGTGTTCTTTAACGTGCACAGGATATGGCTCTCCCACACACGGTGCCACGGCTTAACGTCCCATCCGACGGACGGCGGAATTTCCAAACCCATCGGGGTCCCCTACTGACCGTGGGCAGGGCGGGGAATTTTGCGGAGATAAGTCTCAACGCTGACCCAGTGGGGACTCGAACCTGGGAAGTACAGATTACGAGCCTGGTGCTCTACCGACTGAGCCACCCCCGCCTCTATTCAAGGGGTACAGCCAGTTACATACACATTTCCAGGGGGGTACGTGAAGCATAAAAGGTTGAGAACCACTGCTGTAGGAGATAATAATAAATTAACATAATAATATTTTACTTCTTCTGTCTTCGTCTGGTAATCTTAAATATTTACACATCTTGTTGTATTTATTTTACTATTTCAAATGAAAACTTTCATACTGAATAATTTACTCTCTTTAATAAAATTTTACCCTTTGTTATTACATTTCGAATATTTCTTAATCACATTGTGAGATTTATATTCACTTTCAGTGCTACGTAATTTGTTAGCAGATGTTAATTTGATAAACAAAGTGTTGGGAATTGGGTTCCGCCAGAAAATAGCGGACGAAATTTTGTGGCGAAAAGTCCGGGAAAGATGAATGGGACGGTTATGATGAGAAATGATTCTTATATGTTAACTTGATTAACATAGATACTGATTGTAGGCAGGACGGGGAGTCTCGTGATCAAGTTTGGATTGGATTGTTTTACCTCTGAGCGGCACTTTTTTGCACACCGTGGGCTAAATGGCTAGGCCACAAGGACCCCGAAGGCTCAGAGAAGGTTGGGGGAGGGGACCCACTGGAACAGCTGTTGGAAGACAGATGGTAGCCTCCCGTCAAGACCATCCAGCGTGTTCTTTAACGAGCACAGGGTATGGCTCTCCCGCACACGGGGCCACGACTTAACGTCCCATCCGACGGACGGCGGCCTTTTCAAGCCCATCGGTGTCCCCTACTGACCGTGGGCAGGGCGGGGAAATTTTGCGGAGATAAATCTCAACGCTGACCCAGCTGAGACTCGAACCTGGGAACTACAGATTACGAGCCTGGCGCGATACCGACTGAGCCACCCCCGCCCTCGTGATCAAGTGATTAAACTACACTGGCTGGACAAATTAGTACGAGTCTGTGACTGATCTGATTGGCTTTCAAAAGAAGCTTAATCGTCGGAGCGCGATCAGCATAGGGGCGGGGGGTAGTCGGTAGCGTGTCAGGTCGTAATCTGTAGTTCCCATGTTCGAGTCCCAAATGGGTCAGCTTTGAGATTTATCTCCGCAAAACTCCCGCCCTGCCACGGTCAGTAGGGGACACCGATGGACTTGGAAAGGCCGCCGTCCGTCGGATGGGACTTTAAGCCGTGGCCCCGTATGCGAGAGAGAGCCTTACGCTGTGCACGTTAAAGAACACACTGGATGGCCTTGACGGGAGGCTACCATCTGTCTCCCAACAGCTGTTCCAGTGGGTCCCCTCCACCAACCTTCTCTGAGCCATCTGGGTCCTTGTGACCTAGCGAGTTAGCCCATGGTGTGCAAAAAAGTGCCGCTCAGAGGTAAAACAATCCAACCCAACCCACACACGTAGAAAATACAGATTCAGGCTCCAGGATACGAACTGGACGCAATTTTTAGAAAGTAGTGAATACGTTCTTTGGTAATTATCCGGAATCGCTGCTCGGGGTCGAAATCAACGCAAAAATAGCTCACTACGTAAATAAACAAAATGGCGACTAATAGCGTTTAAAGTGAACGTAAATAAAATGGCGGCTAAAAACGTTTCAAGCGTGTTAAAAAGCGTTTTAAGCGACCCCGAGCAGCGATTCGGGAGAATTACGATTTTTTTTTTTCTAAAATTAAGGGGAGTTGACAAAACTGAGAGGCAATTTAACAAAATCTAGGGGAGTTGTTGGACTTCGAAGTGACCTGGTAAAATTTAGGTAAGATGTAAAATTAAGGAGAGTGGCAAAATTTAGAGGAGTTGGCAAAATTCGAAGCCACTTGACAAAATATAGGTGAAATGTAAAATCTTTTTGTGAATTAAAGAGAGATGGCGAAAAATCTAGGGAAGTTGTCAAAAATCGAGGCAACTTGACAAAATTCAGGTGAGATGTAAAATTTTTGGTTTTTTTTTTTCCTGGAAATTATGACGAGTTGACAAAATTGAGGTAACTTGGCAAAATCTGGTTACGTCCTTAATAAAGACATAATTAAATTTATATAAAGTGCTATCCGGGATGGAAATTTTTTCATTCTCTCTCCCCCCCCCCCCCCCAACCATAATCCCTTCGCTACGTGGGGCGGGGTGGCTCAATCGGTAGCGTGCCAGGCTCGTAATCTCTAGTTCACAGGTTCGAGTCCCAGATGGGTCAGCGTTGAGATTTATCTCCGCAAAATTCCCCGCCCTGCCCACGGTCAGTAGGGGACACCGATGGACTTGGAAAGGCAGCCGTCGTCGGATGGGATGTTAAACCGTGGCTCCGTGTGTGGGAGAGCCATACCCTGCGCACGTTAAAGAACACACTGGATGGCCTTGACGAGAGGCTACCATCTGTCTCCCAACAGCTGTTCCAGTGGGTCCCCTTCCCCAACCTTCTCTGAGCCTTCGGGGTCTGTGATGACCTCCCTTTTTCGATCTAGGGAGACCGAGCCAAATGGGATGTACAGTCGCTCAAAAAAGTATCCGAACACTATGGTTGATTACAGAATTCAGAAAAAATATCTGGCAACGATTTTTTTAGAAATTAGTGATCTGGCAACCTTCGTGTCACGTTGGTTGCCAGATCACTAATTTCTAAAAAAATCGCTGGCAGATATTATTTCTGAATTATGTAATCAACCATAGCGTTCGGATACTTTTTTAATATATATAATGCGTATGAATATATAATGCAATGAATATGGAGCGTGTGCAGTTACCGTTCACAGCAAACTAGAGCGGTTGCGGTTAATGTTCAGAGCACATTGGATCGTGTGAGCCCTCTCACAGAAATATTGAGCGTGTGCAGTTACCGTTCACAGCAAACTGGAGCGTGTGCAGTAACTGCACACACTCTAGTTTGCTGTGAACGGTAACTGGAGCGTGTACAGTTGCTGTACACGCTTCAGACATTTTTCCTGAATTCTGTAATCACGTGACACGAAGGTTGCCAGATCTCTAACTTCTAAAAAAAAATCGTTGCCAGATATTTTTTCTGAATTCTTTAATCAACCGTAGTGTTCGGATACTTTTTGAGCGACTGTACATCCCATTTGGAATGCGATGGGACTGGGCCAAATATCGTGGCCGCCGGAGGACGGTGATCTTATTGCTCGATTATTACTTCACCCTCACTTCGGTGAAAAGACAGGTTTACACCTAAGGCTCGCTGCGTTCAATGATGAATAAAAATAGTCCATCAATTAACTGCGCGAGAGTTGGATAGGGACGACACAGTTTATTTACACTTTATGCACTCAAGTGCTGGGGATGCGCTCAACTTCGTGAGCCTTTGCTGCTGCAAACATTAACAATGAGGTGGAGAATCGCACACTCTGCAAATTCTCTCTTTACAGACCTCAAACTCGGCGAAAGGATAATCAACCTTTGCCTACACTGTGGTTCACTCTGAATCCAATACACTGTTCTCGGATTCAACAAGTTGGGTTGGGTTGGGTTGTTTTACCTCTGAGCGGCACTTTTTTGCACACCATTAGAGTCGGATAGAATAGAGTGACAGTCATTCTCTACATTCGTTCACAGTGGGCATTTTTTTTTTATTCTCTTTGAGGTCTTTCCACGTTTTCCATTCCTCTTTTTTTTTGCTTTAACAATAGGTTTACCAAAAAAAAAAAATAATATTTGCGTGTATTGAAAAATGGTTTGTAAACCGGGGCAGAGTTTTGGCTCAGTCGGTAGCGCGCCAGGCTCGTAATCTGCAGTTTCCAGGTTCGAGTCCTAGCTGGGTCAGCGTTGAGATTTATCTCTGTAAAACTCCCCGCCTGCCTACGGTTAGTAGGGGACACCGATGGACTTGAAAAGGCCGCCGTCCGTCGGATGTAACGTTAAGCCGTCTCCCCGTGTGTTGGAGAGCCATACCCTGTGCACGTTAAAGAACATGCTGGATGGCCTTGACGGGAGGCTACCATCTGTCTCCTAACAGCTGTCCAGTGAGTCTCCTTACTCCAACCTTCTCTGGTAATCTGTAGTTCCCAGGTTCGTGTCCCAACTGGGTCAGCGTTGAGATTTATCTCCGCAAAATTTCCCCGCCCTGCCCACAGTCAGTAGGGGACACCGATGGGCTTGGAAAGACCGCCGTCCGTCGGATGGGACGTTAAGCCGTGGAAAAATAAGTTAATGGATGGACGTTAAGCCATACAAATCTCAATGCTGACCCAGCTGGGACTCGAACCTGGGAACTACAGATTACGAGCCTGGCGTGCTACCGACTGAGCCACCCCCGCCCCCGGATTCACCAAGAATCTCGATTCCCCTTGGAATCGCACCCTCCCTTCAAGGGTTACTTCGAGTAAGTGGCGGCGTCCTTCTGACGCTTATCAAAACGGACCTTTCGCTCGACGTCCACGCACCCAAACTATTCTTTTCATCTCCTCACCCTAGTCTCGTGTGCGAATCTCGTGCTCCAGGCTAGTGTATACGGTCATAAACGACTTCTGGAACTGATCTCCATGCAAGCAGCCAGCTTTAGACCCGAAAACAACATCCTATGAGCCACGCGTCCCCAACCAGCACTTCAAGAATACACTTAATAAATAAAAATATCTACAGTCATAAAAATACATCAATAAATAAACTAAATTAGAGGGACACGAAAGGGTCCACGTGACCCGGCCATTTAGCCCATGGTGTGCAAAAAGGTGTCGCTCAGTGGTAAAACAACCCAGCATTAAAGAACACGTTGGATGGCCTTGACTTGAGGCTACCATCTGTCTACCAACAGCTGTTCCAGTGAGTCACCTCCCCAAACCTTCTCTGAGCCTTCGGGGTCTACGTGACCTGGCCATTTAGCCCATGGTGTGCAAAAAAGTGCCGCTCAGAGGTAAAACAATCCAACGTTAAAGAACACGCTGGATGGCCTTGACTTGAGGCTACCATCTGTCTCCCAACAGCTGTTCCAGTGGGTCTCCTCCCCCAACCTTCTCTGAGCCTTCGGGGTCTACGTGACCTGCCCATTTATCCCATGGTGTGCAAAAAAGTGCCGCTCAGAGGTAAAACAACCCAACACACGCACATGTGGTACTCCTGCACACAGAACCACGGCTTAACGCCCGATCCGACAGACAACGTCCTTTCCAAGCCCTTCGTGTTCCTTTTCTGACTTTGCACGGTTTGGGTTTATCGGTGATAAATCTCAACTGGACCAAATGGGACTCGAATCTGGGAACTGCAGTTTACGAGTCTGGTGCGCTACTGTTGAGCAACCCTCCTGCAGACACACAGCAAAGTGAAAACAGTAGGACTTTTTTTTGGGAAACAAAGTAAAAAACAATCCAGACATTGTACATAATTCTGTGCAGCAGCTGCAGGTTTTCCGAATACCGACAAAGGAAATAATGAAAAAAAAATTCTTTTTTTTTACTTTAATAAGAAGCGTTTTTTTTTTCATAGTGAGGGAAAATACGTATGCATTTTGCATCTGCGGACGAATTCAAGCGAAAATGAGTGTTGCGTGTACATCAAAACCATCCGAATAGCGTGCGTTGGTAAGCTTCGTCTACAATAGCCCAACGCTTATAGAAACTAATTAGCGCATAGGGTCTTTCGAAGCATTCAGATAATGCATCATTAGACAGAAGCTCAGGGATTTGAACCGTGCTGTTTTGTCGTGTTTAGTGTCATCTCTAAATGACACTTGCCATTAAGTTTCTCACGCACGAAATTTCTGGAGAAAACGTTGTAGATAAAAGAGTTCCAACTCTCTTGCAGATTTAGCCCTAAAGGGAAGTTGTAAGCACGGCCGGATCTAAGTGCGGGTTGGGTTGTTTTACCTCTGTGCGGCAATTTTTGGCACACCATGGACCAAATGGCCAGGTCACATGGACCCCGAAGGCTCAGAGAAGGTTGGGGGAGGGGACCCACTGGAACAGTTGTTGGGAGACAGATGGTAGCCTCCCGTCAAAGCCATCCAGCGTGTTCTTTAACGTTGGGTTGTTTTACCTCTGAGCGGCACTTTTTTGCACACCATGGGCTAAATGGCCAGGTCACATTGACCCCGAAGGCTCAGAGAAGGTTGGGGGAGGGGATCCACTGGAACAGCTGTTGGGAGACAGATGGTAGCCTCCCGTCAAGGCCATTCAGTGTGTTCTTTATCGTGCATAGGGTATGGCTCTCCCGCACACGGGGCCACGGCTTAATGTACCATCCGATGGACGGCGGCCTTTCCAAGCTCATCGGTGTCCCCTAGTGACCGTGAGCAGGGCTGAAATAAATCTCAACACTGACCCAGATGGGACTCGAACCTGGGAACTACAGATTACGAGCCTGGCGCGCTACAGACTGAGCCCCCCCCCCGCCCCGCCCCGATCTAGGAGCAGACATTTTTGCACACCATGAGCTAAATGGCCAGGTCACATGGACCCCTAAGGCTCAGAGAAGGTTGGGGGAGGGGACCCACTGAGCATTCTGAAAAGGGTGCCATGCCCCCCTTTTAGAATGCTGATAATGATAATAGAAGAAATAAATTAAGAAACTTATTTATATTTCAGGAATTTTTTTCAAAAACCTGCAAATCGGATGGGAAAATGCTATAATTTATTGGAAAACCGGTCTCTTGCCCCTCCCTCTTTAACATTTCCCGGCTCGAATGCATTTCATGCCCCCTCTGGCCATTTTTTCTGTATCGAACCCTGGTTTTAAGTATTCAGCAAGAGGTTGAGGGGTAAAAGTAATATTCTATGAGTGACACTTTTCCCCACACAATGGGTGTACGGGAGAGCCATACCCTGTGCACATTAAAGAACACGCTGGATGGCCTTGACGGGAGGCTACCATCTGTCTCCCAACAGCTGTTCCAGTGGGTCCCCTCCCCCAACCTTCTCTGAGCCTTCGGGGTCCTTGTGGCCTGGCCATTTAGCCCGTGGTGTGCAAAAAAGTGCCGCTCAGAGGTAAAACAATCCAATCCAATCCCCACACAATGGGCTAAATGATCAGGTCACAAGGACGCCGAAGGCTCAGAGAAGGTTGAGGGAAGGGAACCCACTGGACAGCTGTTACGAGAGAGTATCCCGTTAAGCATGTTCTTTAAAGTGCACAGAATATAGCTCAAGACATAAGCCCACGGGGTTACTACTTTACGACGACGTAAGCCCACGGGGACGCAGAATATATTGGGTTAGTGATTTACGTCTCATCAGACGGACGGCGGCCTTTCCACTTTCCATTGGTGTCCCCTACTGACCGAGGGCCGGGTAGGGGCCGGCTATCCCCCATCTATTAGATTAACAATGTATGCAGCCTTATTCTAAAGATTTGATTGTTTTACCTCTGAGCGGCACTTTTTTGCACACCATGGGCTAAATGGCCAGGCCACAAGGACCCCGAAGGCTCAGAGAAGGTTGGGGGAGGGGACCCACTGGAACAGCTGTTGGGAGACAGTGGTAGCATCCCGTCAAGGCCATCCAGCGTGTTCTTTAACGTGCAGAGGGTATGGCTCTCCCGCACACGGGGCCACGGCTTAACGTCCCATCCGACGGACGGCGGCCTTTTCAAGCCCATCGGTGTCCCCTACTGACCGTGGGCAGGGCGGGGAAATTTTGCGGAGATAAATCTCAACGCTGACCCAGCTGGGACTCGAACCTGGGAACTACAGATTACGAGCCTGGCGCTCTACCGACTGAGCCACCGCCACCCCTAAAGATTTGATAATTAGTGAGTAAAATTATGTAAGAAACACAATCGAGCCGGAAAAATGACTGGATTTGAACAAGAACAAGATCCTGGATTTGAAATGCATTATTACATTTCCCCCTCCGTTTTAAAAATCTTAAAAAATTTCTTAAAAAATGCAAGAAATATAAATAAGTTTAATCATTTTTTGCCTCCGTTACCCTTAGTAGCATTCCATAAAAAGGATGGGGGGTTTCGATGGTTCTTTACTGTGTATTTTTTTGTTGAGGTCTCGCCTTCCTCACAGACCACGGCTTTTTTTTTCTGGGCCGCATCTGTAGCAGAAGGGCCCGGAATGCGAGAAAAAATCCTTTCGCTTTTTCATGATTTCAATATTTATTCTGTTGATAGTTCGAACGTGACGTTTAAAATTGATCTTCTCAATTGTGTGGAAACGAGTAAAATCACAATTATTATCATTAAACAAATTTTGCTCGTATGAGGTCACAGGGGGGCCACGCGACACTGAGGGCCCGCGACGTTACAGCGCTTATTCTGGCTCGGAAATTCCCCGCCCTGCCCATGGTCAGTAGGGGACACCGATGGGAATTGGAAAGGCCGTCGTCCGTCGGATGGGACGTTAAGCCGTGGCCCCTTGTGTGGGAGAGCCATACCCTGTGCACGTCAAAGAACACGCTGGATGGCCTTGACGGGAGGCTACCATCTGTATCCCAACAGCTATTCCAGTGGGTCTCCTCCCCCAACCTTCTCTGAGCATTCGGGGTCCATGTGACCTGTCCATTTAGCCCATGGTGTGCAAAAAAGTGCCGCTCAGAGGTAAAACAACCCAACCCAACCCTGGCTCGGAACCTCTGCCAGTCCGTGCCTGCCTACAGACCTTCATTCTGACGAATCTGTGGCAAGTTTGGTGTTTTTTTTTAAAAATATTATCGTAAATCTCCATAAACAATAGAACGGGTTTTTTTCCTCAATTATATAAACAGTGAAAAAGTTTGTTTATCAAAATCAGTGGCAGGAAAAATTTGTTTTCATTTGATATCAAAATATAAGATTTTTTAAAGGACAGAACGAAAAATATAGCACAAAAATCATGTTTTTTTTTTTAATAAATTACATAGAATAACGCTGGAGTGGAATAACGCTGGAGTGGGTAGCGCGCCAGGCTCGTAATCTGTAGTTTCCAGATTCGAGTCCCAGCTGGGTCAGCGTTGAGATTTATCTCCGCAAAATTCCGCGCCCTGCCCACGGTCAGTAGGAGACACCGTTAGGCTTGGAAAGGCCGCCGTCCGTCGGATGGGACGTTAAGCCGTGGCCCCCTGTGCAGGAGAGCTATAATCTGTGCACGTTAAAGAACACGCTGGATGGCCTTGACGGGAGGCTACCATCTGTCTCCCAACAGCTGTTCCAGTGGGTCTCCTCCCCCAACCTCCTCTGAGCCTTCGGGGTCCATGTGACCTGGCCATTTAGCCCATGGTGTGCAAAAAAAGAGCCGCTCGGAGGTAAAACAACCCAATTCTAGAATAACGCTTTACAGCAGTGTTTTTTTTTTTAGAGCAGAGCACCTTTTATGCTTCACGTACCCCCTGGAAATGTGTATGTATCTGGCGTACCCCTTATATAGATAGATGAAATTATAGTTATAGTATAATAATGACAACTTAGCGACTTTGTTACTAGATCTAGCGACTTTTGAGCTCTCACGGCGTACCCCACGTTGAGAACCCCTGCTCTAAAATATAGAAACATTTTAGGCAGCGCCCATATTTACTAAACCAAAACAAAATTAACAGCACTACTGCAACAGCGGGTAATTTCCAAAACATTCTGATTATCATTCATTTTCTAAACCTTTGCGCAAATCTTACAAGTGTCGCTTTTCCTGTTAAATAATCCGTGACACAGACAAAAAATAAAAATAAACAATGCACTCATACACACCTTGAGTTTCATTTTAAAGCCAACGAGCTTGATATTATTCTGTTATCTGTTCATTTTTTCCTCTTCGTTTGCCTCTCTCACGTAACCCATTCCCGCTGTTGATAATCCCAGGAACCCGGATGTCTGCTTTCGGACGATAATAAATTGTTCAATTTCCTACCGCGAGGCGGCGCCAATGGACTCCCATGATGGACGACCTATGGAAGCGATGCATCAACAGTAAGCAACTGCTGCAAAAGAAGTCGAGTTGGGAGCCAAAAACGGATAGCAAAACACAATGGACTTGACTGTAACTGACAAATGCTCCTAAATGAAACCTTATAGAGAGTCATGAAGCCGCACGGTGATGTCATGCGAAAGGATGTGACGTCAAAACCAATAACTGGAGATGTTCAAGAATGACGCCTCATAACTTCAGAAAAATAAGCAAGCTGCTCGAGAGAGACATTGTTCGTTTTTACCAATCAGTTTTGAAAGTAGGTCAAGTGTTGTGAATTGGAACGAATTTATTAGTAAAGTTGAGCAATAGGGTTGTAATAGGTTTGTTTATGAATGGTGGATCCGTGTAGCTTAAAAAATCTCCAAATATGTCTGGGATTCGATAGAATCATCAGTTTCTGAAGTTGATTTCGTGATTTTGAAAAATTTAATCCCTGATTTAGCCAAATTTTAGGGTAAGAAATGCATCAAAGTATCGAAAACCCAACAGTTCAATATTTTAGAGTACTGATTTTAAAAAAAAAACGATATAAACCTTTATCAAACATGCTTTACTGCACTTCACAGAGTTAGTTGTTCGGTTGCACCTTTTTTTTTGCACACAATGGGCTCTTAAATGGCCAGGTCACAAGGACCCTGACGACTTGGGGCGGGGATTGCTCAGTCGGTAGCGTGCCAGGCTCGTAATCTCTAGTTCCCAGATTCCAGTCCCAACTGGGTCAGCGTTGAGATTTATCTCCGCAAAATTCGCCGCCCTGCCCACGGTCAATAGGGGACACCGATGGGCTTGGAAAGGCCACCGTCCGTCGGATGGGACGTTAAGCCGTGGCCCCGTGTGCGGGAGAGGCATACCCTGTGCACGTTAAAGAACACGCTGGATGGCCTTGACGGGAGGCTACCATCTGTCTCCAAACAGCTGTTCCAGTGAGTCCCCTCCCCCCAACATTCTCTGAGCATTCGGGGTCCTTGTGACCTGGCCATTTAGCCCATGGTGTGCAAAAAAGTGCCGCTCTGGGGTGAAACAACACAACCTAATCATTAAGGAATTGCACTGGTTGAACTACTATTAAATACGACACGGAATATTCCGTAATAGGCCGGGATGTAAAAAATTGCGGAGGATGGGCAAGAGACGGGGTCAAATCATTAGCATAATCTAAATCAGAAATTTTAGTATCTCCAGTCCATTCAATGCCAAAATCTTTCCCTTGCAATGAATTTCGCATAACATAATCAATAACCAAGCAAGTGCACCATTGTCGAACACCAGAAGTAATGCTAAACCAATTGCTACAAACCTTACCAACTCTCACACACGACTCAGTGTTATTACAGAGAGCTTTCATTATGTTAACTAACTTGTCTGGTATACCATATGATCTCACAATCAACCACAAATTATGACGATCAACAGAGTCGAAAGCCTTTTTGAAATCAACAAAGCTAGCAACCAAAGGTTTCTGAAACTCTAAACATTTCTCAAGAATCTGCCTAAGTGAAAATATCTGATCCACAGATCCCCTACCACTTCTGAATCCACATTGCTCATCACGCAATTGCCTGTCAACCAGATTCTTAATTCTATTAAGCACAATCATGGAAAGAACTTTACCTGGAACAGAGAGTAGGCTGATACCCCTATAGTTATCACAAGAACTGCGATCGCCTTTTTTGAAAATAGGGATAACAATAGCTCTGGTAAAATCCTTAGGAACCATGCCTTTATCATAAAAGATATTCAAAATTTCAGTCATCCCAAGTGGTAACCGAAACATTCCCAGCTCTAAGCATTTCTGTAGTAATTTCATCCACCCCTGGAGATCATTAAATTTCAGATTCATTCAAATGCTGGGCTAATTTGTTTGAGCCCAGGGGACTAAAGCCAATTATGGGAAAGGAGAGAGATGGTGACAAGGAGAACTAGTGAAGCTCCCGAGACTTAGGTCGTGAGTCAAGTCATCCGTTTTTTGAGTGTGTCGTTTTTTTAGCGTGCTCACGTGGCTTTCTTCCCTTGGACACTCAAGGGTTGTTTTACCTCTAATCGGCACTTGGGCGGGGGTGGCTCAGTCGTTAGCGCGCCAGGCTCGTAATCTGCAGTTTCCAGATTAGAGTCCCGCCGGCCCACGGTCAGTAGGGGATATCCATGGGCTTGGAAAGGCCGCTGTCCGTCGGATGGTACGTTAAGCCGTGGCTCCGTGTATGGGAAAGTCATACCCTGTGCACGTTAAAGAACAAGCTGGAAGGCCTTGACGGGAGGCTACCACCTGTCTCCCAACAGCTGTTCCAGTGGGTCCCCTCCCCCAACCTTCGCTGAGCCTTCGGGGGTTTTTGTGACCTGGTCATTTAGCCCATGGTGTGCAAAAAAGTGCCGCTCAGTGGTGAAACAACCCAACTTATTTGTAAAGTACAACTGATATGTCTTCCCCTATAATTTTTTTTCTCCTGCACGAGCATTCGAATTATCTGTCAACTTCAGGTTCTGTATGTGTTCCCTGTCAACTTGTGTTCTGTGTGTGTTCTGTGAATGTGGGGGGGGGGGATTATTTCCGAGTGGAAATAATCCCCCCCACATAAAGCCCTGATAATAATATGGAGAAACCTTTTTATATTCATAGCGCATCTTTGTCGATTTTGTTGCTTTTAATATTCGTTTAAATTCTTAGTGCTGATCAAATATTCGAGATTTCATTAATTTCTTCATTCAAGTATCCAGCTTGGAAATGCTTGCTGAGAAGGAAATTCCGCAGATGAAAAGATAAGGAGATCTCCCGGCTCCCTTTTTCGAAGTGTTCAGAGCAGAGAGATAAGGTGCACGTCCCTTCCACTCTCCAGACATTGATTTAGGTGCAGACATTTTGGCAGCTGTCCATGTGTCCTCAAATGACGGCTACCAGAGGTCACTTACCTCTGCTTCGCTGCATACTAACCAAACTGTGATCACCTGATGGGATCGAAATAGACTCGCTACTTTTTCTAGTAGACACCAAAAACATCGACTTTGCCACTTACCATTTGTAGTATGCACCAAATCAGCTTCATACAGTTGCATTATCTATCGAATCAACTTCATAGAGTTGCATCATCTGTCAAATCAACTTCATACAGTTGCAGTATCAGTCGAATCAACTTCATACAGTTGCATTATCTGTCGAGTAAACTTCATACAGTTGCATTATCTATCGAATCAACTTCATAAAGTTGCATTATATATCGAATCAACTTCATACAGTTGCATTATCTATCGAATTAACTTCATACAGTTGCATTATATATCGAATCAACTTCATACAGTTGCATTATCTATCGAATTAACTTCATACAGTTGCATTATCTGTCGAATCAACTTCATACAGTTGCATTATCAATCAACTTCATACAGTGGCATTATCTATCGAATTAACTTCATACAGTTGCATTATCTATCGAATTAACTTCATAAAGTTGCATTATCTATCGAATTAACTTCATACAGTTGCATTATCTGCTGAATCAACTTCATACAGTTGCATTATCTGTCGAATCAACTTCATACAGTTGCATTATCTATCGAATCAACTTCATACAGTTTCATTATCTATCGAATCAACTTCATAGAGTTGCATTATCTGTCGAATCAACTTCATACAGTTGCATTATCAATCAACTTCATACAGTTGCATTATCTATCGAATCAACTTCATAGAGTTGCATCATCTGTCAAATCAACTTCATACAGTTGCAATATCTGTCGAGTCAACTTCATACAGTTGCATTATCTGCTGAATCAACTTCATAAGGTTGCATTATCTATCGAATCAACTTCATAGAGTTGCATCATCTGTCAAATCAACTTCATACAGTTGCAATATCAGTCGAAACAACTTCATACAGTTGCATTATCTGTCGAGTCAACTTCATACAGTTGCATTATCTATCGAATCAACTTCATACAGTTGCATTATATATCGAATCAACTTCATACAGTTGCATTATCAATCAACTTCATACAGTTGCATTATCTATCGAATTAACTTCATACAGTTGCATTATCAATCAACTTCATACAGTTGCATTATCTATCGAATTAACTTCATACAGTTGCATTATATATCGAATCAACTTCATACAGTTGCATTATCTATCGAATTAACTTCATACAGTTGCATTATCTGTCGAATCAACTTCATACAGTTGCATTATCAATCAACTTCATACAGTTGCATTATCTATCGAATTAAATTCATACATTTGCATTATCTATAGAATTAACTTCATACAGTTGCATTATCTATCGAATCAACTTCATACAGTTGCATTATCTATCGAATTAACTTCATACAGTTGCATTATCTACCGAATCAACTTCATATAGTTGCATTATCTGTCGAATCAACTTCATACAGTTGCATTATCTGCTGAATCAACTTCATAAGGTTGCATTATCTGTCGAATCAACTTCATACAGTTGCATTATCTATCGAATCAACTTCATACAGTTGCATTATCTATCGAATCAACTTCATAGAGTTGCATCATCTGTCAAATCAACTTCATACAGTTGCAATATCAGTCAAATCAACTTCATACAGTTGCATTATCTGTCGAGTCAACTTCATACAGTTGCATTATCTATCGAATCAACTTCATACAGTTGCATTATATATCGAATCAACTTCATACAGTTGCATTATCTATCGAATTAACTTCATACAGTTGCATTATATATCGAATCAACTTCATACAGTTGCATTATCTATCGAATCAACTTCATACAGTTGCATTATCTATCGAATCAACTTCATAGAGTTGCATCATCTGTCAAATCAACTTCATACAGTTGCAATATCAGTCAAATCAACTTCATACAGTTGCATTATCTGTCGAGTCAACTTCATACAGTTGCATTATCTGCTGAATCAACTTCATAAGGTTGCATTATCTATCGAATCAACTTCATAGAGTTGCATCATCTGTCAAATCAACTTCATACAGTTGCAATATCAGTCGAAACAACTTCATACAGTTGCATTATCTGTCGAGTCAACTTCATACAGTTGCATTATCTATCGAATCAACTTCATACAGTTGCATTATATATCGAATCAACTTCATACAGTTGCATTATCAATCAACTTCATACAGTTGCATTATCTATCGAATTAACTTCATACAGTTGCATTATATATCGAATCAACTTCATACAGTTGCATTATCTATCGAATTAACTTCATACAGTTGCATTATCTATCGAATTAACTTCATACAGTTGCATTATCTGTCGAATCAACTTCATACAGTTGCATTATCAATCAACTTCATACAGTGGCATTATCTATCGAATTAACTTCATACAGTTGCATTATCTATCGAATTAACTTCATAAAGTTGCATTATCTATCGAATTAACTTCATACAGTTGCATTATCTGCTGAATCAACTTCATATAGTTGCATTATCTGTCGAATCAACTTCATACAGTTGCATTATCTATCGAATCAACTTCATACAGTTTCATTATCTATCGAATCAACTTCATAGAGTTGCATTATCTGTCGAATCAACTTCATACAGTTGCATTATCAATCAACTTCATACAGTTGCATTATCTATCGAATCAACTTCATAGAGTTGCATCATCTGTCAAATCAACTTCATACAGTTGCAATATCAGTCAAATCAACTTCATACAGTTGCATTATCTGTCGAGTCAACTTCATACAGTTGCATTATCTGCTGAATCAACTTCATAAGGTTGCATTATCTATCGAATCAACTTCATAGAGTTGCATCATCTATCAAATCAACTTCATACAGTTGCATTATATATCGAATCAACTTCATACAGTTGCATTATCAATCAACTTCATACAGTTGCATTATCTATCGAATTAACTTCATACAGTTGCATTATATATCGAATCAACTTCATACAGTTGCATTATCTATCGAATTAACTTCATACAGTTGCATTATCTGTCGAATCAACTTCATACAGTTGCATTATCAATCAACTTCATACAGTTGCATTATCTATCGAATTAACTTCATACATTTGCATTATCTATAGAATTAACTTCATACAGTTGCATTATCTATCGAATCAACTTCATACAGTTGCATTATCTATCGAATTAACTTCATACAGTTGCATTATCTACCGAATCAACTTCATATAGTTGCATTATCTGTCGAATCAACTTCATACAGTTGCATTATCTGCTGAATCAACTTCATAAGGTTGCATTATCTGTCGAATCAACTTCATACAGTTGCATTATCTATCGAATCAACTTCATACAGTTGCATTATCTATCGAATCAACTTCATAGAGTTGCATCATCTGTCAAATCAACTTCATACAGTTGCAATATCAGTCAAATCAACTTCATACAGTTGCAATATCAGTCAAATCAACTTCATACAGTTGCATTATCTGTCGAGTCAACTTCATACAGTTGCATTATCTATCGAATCAACTTCATACAGTTGCATTATATATCGAATCAACTTCATACAGTTGCATTATCTATCGAATTAACTTCATACAGTTGCATTATATATCGAATCAACTTCATACAGTTGCATTATCTATCGAATTAACTTCATACAGTTGCATTATCTGTCGAATCAACTTCATACAGTTGCATTATCAATCAACTTTATACAGTTGCATTATCTATCGATTTAACTTCATACATTTGCATTATCTATCGAATTAACTTCATACATTTGCATTATCTATCGAATTAACTTCATACAGTTGCATTATCTATCGAATTAACTTCATACAGTTGCATTATCTATCGAATCAACTTCATACAGTTGCATTATCTGTCGAATCAACTTCATACAGTTGCAGTATCAGTCGAATCAACTTCATGCAGTTGCATTATCTGTCGAATTAACTTCATACAGTTGCATTATCTATCGAATCAACTTCATAGAGTTGCATTATCTGTCGAATCAACTTCATACAGTTGCAGTATCAGTCGAATCAACTTCATGCAGTTGCATTATCTGTCGAATCAACTTCATACAGTTGCATTATCTACCGAATCAACTTCATAGATTTGCATCATCTGTCGAATCAACTTCATACAGTTGCATTATGAGTCGAATCAACTGCATCATAAGTAAGGAATAAGAGTTAAGAATATAAAAAACTTGCCTGCATAATCCTGAAATAGCCTGTGGCGGGAGTGACTCAGTCGGTAGCGCGCTAGACCAGGCTCGTAATCTGCAGTTCCCAGGTTCGAGTCTCACCTGGGCCAGAGTCGAGATTTATTTCCGCAAACCCCCCACCTTGTTCTCGGTCAATAGTGGACATCAAAGGACGTGAAAATGCCGCCGTCCATCGGATGGGACGTATTAGCCTTGAGAGAATCGTACCCTGCGCACGTTAAAGAACACTGCATATCCTTAATAGGAGGCTACCACCTGTCTCCTAACAGCTGTCCAGTGTGACCCTTTCCCCCGACCTTCTCTGATCCACTGTGACTTGGCCATTTAGCCCATCATTCGGAAAAAACTGCAGCTACGGAGGTCTAACCAGACTATAATTTACTTAACCGATACGTCTATTTCTGAGCTGCAGCTTCTATCTTTGGATACTGTATGCCAATTCTAACAAGATCCTGTTTAACATCGTTTGCCCACCGCATCCTAAGTCTACCCCTTTTTCTGAGGCCTTTAGTCACACTCTTCATCGGGGCGGGGATGGCTCAGTCAGTAGCGCGCCAGGCTCATAATCTGTAGTTCCCAGGTTGAGTCCCAGCTGGGTCAGCGTTGAGATTTATCTCCGCAAAATTCCCCGCCCTGCCCACGGTCAGTAGGGGACACCGATGGGCTTGGAAAGGCCGCCGTCCGTCGGATGGGACGTTAAGCAGTGGCCCCGTGTGCGGGAGAGCCATACCCTGTGCACGTTAAAGAACACGCTGGATGGCCTTGACGGGAGGCTTACCATCTGTCTCCCAACAGATGTTCCAGTGGGTCCCCTCCCCCAACCTTCTCTGAGCCTTCGGGGTCCATGTGACCTGGCCATTTAGCCCATGGTGTGCAAAAAAGTGCCGCTCAGAGGTAAAACAATCCAAACAACACACTCTTCATAACCTTATTAGCTATAGTAATGCATACGGGCGACATGGCTAAAACAACGGAGTCTCTGCATAATACGCTGCTCAAATGAGTTTCCCGACTCCTTCGCCTAACTTCATCATTACTTACAAAGTCAAGTCACCTAATGCCCTCTAATACTGCAAAAACACTAGAATTAAAACCATCAAACTTCCTGTTATCTTGCTTACAAAGGGTCCACGTTTATAACATAACTAACCTTAAAAAGAACCAAACAATTTTCTCAATATCAAATATAAGCTTTCTCTACGACCGCATTCTAAGCATCTATCGGCAAACTTATGTTGCCTAAAGCGACTAAAAATCCTTGTTAAGTTGTTCCTTTGCTTGAAATAACACACGGTGTTTACGCGGAACGACTTCCGGACATGGAAGCGTCTTTTCCGCTCTGGTCTTTTACCGCCAATATTCATGCAGCCGATTCTTGTTGTCTCTGTTACGGTTACGGTGTGTTTGGTGTTGACTAAAAACGGCTCATTGAGCTTCACTGAAAGAACGAGTTAAATAGTTTTCACTAGCCAAAAAACACTTGGACCAACTATGCAGATACCGCTGACAGCTTCTTTAAATTACGAATAAATAATGACGATAAATACTTTTCAAGTGAAAAACGTATGGTATTCAGCAAAGGTGTCATTAATTGTTAATCCCAAGCTTTGTAATAAAATCAACAACGTTAGTCGTAAAATAATTCGCAAAGGGAATATAAGCTCATATTCGTTGTTCATATTCAGGCTCATATTTAGTGTTGTCGCTTGTTAGACCCGGTGACCATACTTGTCATTGTTGTACAGTGGGTCCCCTTCCCCCAACCTTCTCTCAGTTGTACAGTGGGTCCCCTTCCCCCAACCTTCTCTCAGTTGTACAGTGGGTCCCCTTCCCCCAACCTTCTCTCAGTTGTACAGTGGGTCCCCTTCCCCCAACCTTCTCTCAGCTGTACAGTGGGTCCCCTTCTCTCAGTTGTACAGTGGGTCCCCTTCCCCCAACCTTCTCTCAGTTGTACAGTGGGTCCCCTTCCCCAACCTTCTCTCAGTTGTATAGTGGGTCCCCTTCCCCCAACCTTCTCTCAGCTGTACAGTGGGTCCCCTTCCCCCAACCTTCTCACAGTTGTACAGTGGGTCCCCTTCCCCCAACCTTCTCTCAGTTGTACAGTGGGTCCCCTTCTCTCAGTTGTACAGTGGGTCCCCTTCCCCCAACCTTCTCTCAGTTCTACAGTGAGTCCCCTTCTCCCAACCTTCTCTCAGTTGTACAGTGGGTCCCCTTCCCCCAACCTTCTCTCAGCTGTACAGTGGGTCCCCTTCTCCCAACCTTCTCTCAGTTGTACAGTGGGTCCCCTTCCCCCAACCTTCTCTCAGCTGTACAGTGGGTCCCCTTCTCCCAACCTTCTCTCAGTTGTACAGTGGGTCCCCTTCCCCCAACCTTCTCTCAGCTGTACAGTGGGTCCCCTTCCCCCAACCTTCTCTCAGCTGTACAGTGGGTCCCCTTCCCCAAACCTTCTCTCAGCTATACAGTGGGTCCCCTTCCCCCAACCTTCTCTCAGTTATACAGTGGGTCCCCTTCTCCCAACCTTCTCTAAGTTGTACAGTGGGTCCCCTTCCCCAACCTTCTCTCAGTTGTACAGTGGGTCCCCTTCCCCCAACCTTCTCTCAGCTGTACAGTGGGTCCCCTTCTCCCAACCTTCTCTCAGTTGTACAGTGGGTCCCCTTCCCCCAACCTTCTCTCAGCTGTACAGTGGGTCCCCTTCTCCCAACCTTCTGTCAGTTGTACAGTGGGTCCCCTTCCCCCAACCTTCTCTCAGCTGTACAGTGGGTCCCCTTCTCCCAACCTTCTCTCAGTTGTGCAGTGGGTCCCCTTCCCCCAACCTTCTCTCAGCTGTACAGTGGGTCCCCTTCTCCCAAACTTCTCTCAGTTGTACAGTGGGTCCCCTTCCCCCAACCTTCTCTCAGCTGTACAGTGGGTCCCCTTCCCCCAACCTTCTCTCAGCTGTACAGTGGGTCCCCTTCCCCCAACCTTCTCTCAGTTATACAGTGGGTCCCCTTCCCCCAACCTTCTCTCAGTTATACAGTGGGTCCCCTTCTCCCAACCTTCTCTCAGTTGTACAGTGGGTCCCCTTCTCCCAACCTTCTCTCAGCTGTACAGTGGGTCCCCTTCCCCAACCTTCTCTCAGTTGTACAGTGAGTCCCCTTCCCCAACCTTCTCTCAGTTGTACAGTGAGTCCCCTTCCCCAACCTTCTCTCAGTTGTACAGTGGGTCCCCTTCCCCCAACCTTCTCTCAGCTGTACAGTGGGTCCCCTTCCCCCAACCTTCTCTCAGCTGTACAGTGGGTCCCCTTCCCCCAACCTTCTCTCAGTTGTACAGTGAGTCCCCTTCCCCAACCTTCTCTCAGTTGTACAGTGGGTCCCCTTCCCCCAACCTTCTCTCAGCTGTACAGTGGGTCCCCTTCCCCCAACCTTCTCTCAGTTGTACAGTGAGTCCCCTTCCCCAACCTTCTCTCAGTTGTACAGTGGGTCCCCTTCTCCCAACCTTCTCTCAGCTGTACAGTGGGTCCCCTTCCCCCAACCTTCTCTCAGTTGTACAGTGAGTCCCCTTCCCCAACCTTCTCTCAGTTGTACAGTGAGTCCCCTTCCCCAACCTTCTCTCAGCTGTACAGTGGGTCCCCTTCCCCCAACCTTCTCTCAGCTGTACAGTGGGTCCCCTTCCCCCAACCTTCTCTCAGCTATACAGTGGGTCCCCTTCCCCCAACCTTCTCTCAGCTGTACAGTGGGTCCCCTTCCCCCAACCTTCTCTCAGTTGTACAGTGGGTCCCCTTCTCCCAACCTTCTCTCAGTTGTACAGCGGGTCCCCTTCTCCCAACCTTCTCTCAGCCATGGGTGATGTCTTTCGCTTGTGATGAGGTCTCTCTGTGTTCACAGATGTTCTCTATGACTTATTGTACTGACAGGATCTTGTCAGATATCTCCGGGAAGGGCGGTACTTCAGGAGGAAGGTTTTTTTGGGGGTGGAATTCTTGTCAGACTTAGATTGCAGTGTCTAATGCGGGTAAATGTTGCAGTCTGCTGCATGTTATCCATCGTTAGTTTAGTTGAATCCATTCCATATTATTCGCAATTACTTTAGATGAATCTATTCCATGTTATCGGCATTTACTTGGGGCGGGGGTGACTCAGTTGATAGCGCGCTATTCTCATAATCTGCAGTTCCCAGGTTTGAGTCCCAGATATTTCAGCATCCTAGCCCTGCCCTCGGTCAGTAAGGGACACCGATGGGCTTGGAAAGATAGCCCGTCCTGCAGATGGAACGTGAAGCCATGGTTCCGTGTGAGGGAGAGCCATACCCTGTGAACGATTAAGAACACGCTGGATGGCCTTGATGGGAGACTACCATTTGCGTCCTAACAGCTGTCTGGTGAATCCCCTCCCCCACGCCTGGCCCACGGTCAGTAGGGGACACCGATGGACTTGGAAAGGCCGCCGTCCGTCGGATGAGACGTTAAGCCGTGGCCCCGTGTGAGGGAGAGCCGTACTCTGTGCACGTTATAGAACACGCTGGATGGCCCTGACGGGAGGCTACCATCTGTCTCCCAACAGCTATTCCAGTGGGTCCCCTCCCCCAACCTTCTCTGAGTCTTCGGGTCTATTTGACCTGGCCATTTAGCCCATGGTGGGCAAAAAAAGTGCCACTCAGAGGTAAAACAACCCAACCCTTCTCCCAATCTCTTCTGGGCCCTCGAGGTCCTTATGATCTGGCCATTTAGCCCATTGTGTGCAAAAAAAGTGCCGCTCAGAGGTAAACAACCCAATTTAACCCTTCCCCTAACGTCATGTGGGCCTTTGGGGCCCTTGAGACTTGTCCGTTTAGCCCTTTGTGTGCAAAACAGTTGCATTCAGAGGTAAAACAACCCAACCCTCCGCCACTGCCACCAGTCGAAGTGGCGGCGGCGGCGGCGGCCTGGCCCGATGCCGACTGAGCCAACTCCTGCCCAATTTCAGAAGAGGGAATCCCCACAAGATATTCTTCTTTCCTAACGAGCTAAGGGAAAACTCAAAATCTGTTGACGCATACGACTCTAAAATTAAACAAAAAAAAAAATCTTATTTCTTCAGGTCTGCTGTGCAGGCAAATGTGTGAAATAGAAAAAGAAAATGCTAAATATCTGCATTCTCCAGATATAATTTTAGCTTCTCCTCACAAAGATTCTTTTTTTAGCCCCCCTCTCTCCCACCTCAACCGTGGTTTTGTTTCACGGTGACATCATCTAAGAGGAACGAGGCTATGAAGATGATGACCTTTGAGTGTTTGACGAGACTGGGTAGTCATAGCAACCGCCTGTCAATTCTGTTGCTGTTGGCTCCATCCGTTGCTGGCTTAAGCTCTATTATTGTGTTGGTTCGAAAAGTTTCGTTTTTTACGCTTTGCCTTTTTCGTTTGGGGCATTGTTCCAGGTGACAGTTGGGCTCCGGAGATGACGTCACAAACGAGAATAAATCGTGTAAAGCCAAGTTTTTTTTTTTTTCTAGATCATGCCCTTCCAACCCGCGACTCATAAAACAAACAATCCATCTTAATTTGCTTCATTTCTTCAGATTTTTTGACGAAAAGTTCTTAGGTGATAGTTTGGGTTGGGTTGTTTTACCTCTGAGCGGCACTTTTTTGCATACCATGGGCTAAATGGCCAGGTCACATGGACCCCGAAGACTCAGAGAAGGTTGGTGGAGGGAACCCACTGGAATAGCTCTTGGGAGACAGATGGTAGCCTCCCGTCAAGGCCATCCAGCGTGTTCTTTAACGTTGGGTTGTTTTACCTCTGAGCGGCACTTTTTTGCACACCATGGGCTAAATGGCCAGGTCACATGGACCCCGAAGGCTCAGAGAAGTTGGGGGAGGGGACCCACTGGAACAGCTGTTGGGAGACAGATGGTAGCCTCCCGTCAAGGCCATCCAGCGTGTTCTTTAACGTTGGGTTGTTTTACCTCTGAGCGGCACTTTTTTGTACACCATGGGCTAAATGGCCAGGTCACGTGGAACCCGAAGGCTCAGAGAAGGTTGGGGGAGGGGACCCACTGGAACAGCTGTTGGGAGACAGATGGTAGCCTCCCGTCAAGGCCATCCAGCGTGTTCTTTAACGTTGGGTTGTTTTACCTCTGAGCGGCACTTTTTTGCACACCATGGGCTAAATGGCCAGGTCACGTGGAACCCGAAGGCTCAGAGAAGGTTGGGGGAGGGGACCCACTGGAACAGCTGTTGGGAGACAGATGGTAGCCTCCCGTCAAGGCCATCCAGCGTGTTCTTTAACGTTGGGTTGTTTTACCTCTGAGCGGCACTTTTTTGCATACCATGGGCTAAATGGCCAGGTCACATGGACCCCGAAGACTCAGAGAAGGTTGGTGGAGGGAACCCACTGGAATAGCTCTTGGGAGACAGATGGTAGCCTCCCGTCAAGGCCATCCAGCATGTTCTTTAACGTTGGGTTGTTTTACCTCTGAGCGGCACTTTTTTGCACACCATGGGCTAAATGGCCAGGTCACATGGACCCCGAAGGCTCAGAGAAGTTGGGGGAGGGGACCCACTGGAAGAGCTGTTGGGAGACAGATGGTAGCCTCCCGTCAAGGCCATCCAGCGTGTTCTTTAACGTTGGGTTGTTTTACCTCTGAGCGGCACTTTTTTGTACACCATGGGCTAAATGGCCAGGTCACGTGGAACCCGAAGGCTCAGAGAAGGTTGGGGGAGGGGACCCACTGGAACAGCTGTTGGGAGACAGATGGTAGCCTCCCGTCAAGGCCATCCAGCGTGTTCTTTAACGTTGGGTTGTTTTACCTCTGAGCGGCACTTTTTTGCACACCATGGGCTAAATGGCCAGGTCACGTGGAACCCGAAGGCTCAGAGAAGGTTGGGGGAGGGGACCCACTGGAACAGCTGTTGGGAGACAGATGGTAGCCTCCCGTCAAGGCCATCCAGCGTGTTCTTTAACGTTGGGTTGTTTTACCTCTGAGCGGCACTTTTTTGCACACCATGGGCTAAATGGCCAGGTCACGTGGACCCCGAAGGCTCAGAGAAGTTGGGGGAGGGGACCCACTGGAACAGCTGTTGGGAGACAGATGGTAGCCTCCCGTCAAGGCCATCCAGCGTGTTCTTTAACGTGCACAGGGTATGGCTCTCCCGCACACGGAGCCACGGCTTAACGCCCCATCCGACGGACGGTGGCCTTTCCAAGCCCATCGGTGTCCCCTATTGACCGTGGGCAGGGCGGGGAGTTTTGCGGAGATAATTCTCAACGCTGACCCAGCTGGGACTCGAACCTGGGAACTCTTAGTTGATAGATAAGAGCCTCTCGCCAAGGACACCCAACGTGTTCTTTAACGTGAAATTGAATGGCTCTCTTTCGTTGTATTGAGTTTTATCTCTGAGCAAATATCTTGGGAAAGTCAATTTTTTTTTTTGCACACAGTGGGTTAAATGGCCATGTCACAAGGACCCCAAGGGATCAGATAAAGTTGGGGGAAGGGATACTCTGGAAAGAAGACAGATTATAGCATCAGGACTTGCTTTAGGGAAATTCGCGCCTAGGGCAAATAATCATATTGGTGCCCCCGAATCAATTTTGCTTCCACTCTGAAACCAAGTTTTACCCACTCCTGAAGACAATTTTGTCCTACAACGAATCTATTTTGCCCCCCCCCACAAAGCCTATTTCATACCCACCCTGAAAGAATTTTGTCCTACCCAGAATTAATTTTGCCCCACTCTGAAACGAAATTTTACCCACCCGTAAAGTCAATTTTGTCCCACCCTCAAGCAAATTGTATACCCACCCTGAAACCAATTTTGTCCCACCCAGAATTAATTTTTCCCAACTCTGAAATGAAATTTTACCCACCCGTAAAGTCAATTTTGTCCCACCCAGAATTTTGCCCCACTCTGAAATTAAATTTTACCCCCCTGAAACCAATTTTGTCCCACCCAGAATCAATTTTGCCCCTCTCTGAAACCAAATTTTACCCACCCATAAAGTCAATTTTGCACCCTCCCAAACCAATTTTATACCCACTTTGAAAACAAATTTTACCCACCCATAAAGTCAATTTTGCCCCCCCCCCAAAAAAAAAACAAATTTTATACCCACCCTGAAACCAATTTTGTCCCACCCAGATTCAATTTTGCCCCACTCTGAAACCAAATTTTACCCACCCATAAAGTCAATTTTGTCCCCCCCCCTTGCCAATTTTATACCCACTCTGAAACAAAATTTTACCTACTCGTAAAGTCAAAATTGTTTAACCACGAATCAATTTTGCCCCCCTCCCTTCTACGAAACCAATTTTGCATTTCCCCTGAAAAACTTGTCATAATCCTACACATCCCAATGTGATATTTCCAAAATCCAACGTAATAGCAAGATTTAGTTACATAGCACTTCAAAAAATGTTTTAAAATCATAAATTTGTCAAAGCTATAATTTCTATTAAATTTCTCCCAGCTCTACATCATACACCTATCATACACCTAACAAAGTCTTAAATTCCTGCAACTGTGTTAGTCGAATAAAATCATCCGCTATCTTTTTCTCGTTTATAAAAAGCAACATTGACTTCAATCGGGAAGTACAATATAAAATTTTATGAAGGTAATAAACAACCAAGCTGCGTAGGAATAACAGCAAGAACACTAAAAGCTGGTATACGCATCTATATACCAATCACATTTGATGTTCGGTTGTTTTACCTCTGAGCGGCACTTTTTTGCACACCATGGGCTAAATGGCCAGGTCACATGGACCCCGAAGGCTCAGAGAAGGTTAGGGGAGGGGACCCACTGAAACAGCTGTTGGGAAACAGATGGGGCCTGCCGTCAAGGCTATCCAGCGTGTTCTTTAACGTGCACAGGGTATGGCTCTCCCATACACGGGGCCACGGCTTAACGTCCCATCCGACGGACGGCGGCTTTTCCAAGCCCATCGGTGTCCCCTACTGACCGTGGGCAGGGGGGGGGGGAATTTTGCGGAGATAAATCTCAACGCTGACCCAGCTGGGACTCGAACCTGGGAACTACAGATTACGAGCCTGGCGCGTTACCGACTGAGCCCCCCCTCCCTCCCCCCATTGTGACATGGCCATGAAGTGCCGCTCAGAGATAACCCAATCGGTGTCAAACTGCAAATATCTCTTCCTCGATTGCTACAAACCAACTACGAATTGTAAAGTACTGCTTCCTCGACTACGAATTGTAAAGTACTGCTTCCTCGACTACGAATTGTAAAGTACTGCTTCCTCGACTACGAATTGTAAAGTACTGCTTCCTCGACACTACAAATTGCAAAGTACTGCTTCCTCGACACTACAAATTGCAAAGTACTGCTTCCTCGACACTACAAATTGCAAAGTACTGCTTCCTCGACTACGAGACACAATAATTTTTTTCCCCACAATTCTTCTCGCTACACACGACATTGTAAAAGTCGTACTGCTTTCAGTAGTGCATTGTATAATGTACAGTCGCTCAAAAAAGTATCCGAACACTACGGTTGATTGCAGAATTCAGGAAAAATATCGAGCAACGATTTTTTTTTTTATAATTTTTTTTAGCAACCTTCGTGTTACGTGACACGAAGGTTGCTAAAAAAAAATTCTAAAAAATCGTTGCCAGATATTTTTGCTGAATTCTGTAATCAGCCATAGCGTTCGGATACTTTTTTAATATATATAATGCGTATGAATATATAATGCAATGAACATGGAGCGTGTGCAGTTACCGTTCACAGCAAACTAGAGCGGTTGCGGTTAATGTTCACAGCACATTGGATCGTGTGAGCTCACAAGGACCTAGATCGTGTGGGCTCACTCACGGAAATATTGAGCGTGTGCAGTTACCGTTCACAGCAAACTGGAGCGTGTGCAGTAACTGCACACGCTCCAGTTTGCTGTGAACGGTAACTGGAGCGTGTACAGTTGCTGTACACGCTCCAGATATCTTTCCTGAATTCTGCAATCACGTGACACGAAGGTTGCCAGATCACTAATTTCTAAAAAAATCGTTGCCAGATATTTTTCTGAATTCTGTAATCAACCGTAGAGTTCGGATACTTTTTTGAGCGACTGTACAGCCCGAAGATCTCGTCCTCTTGTAGACCTCTTAGGTTATTTATTTCTTCTCGAAATCCTGGAAACTGCTTCCTTTCGTTAATTTGGCTCCAAGAAGAGCATTTCCTTATCTCCCCTTCTTCACGCGCCCGAAGATGACGACACAGGGGGAAAGGAGGAGGATGCGGAAGGGGAGCTGGAAGGGGAAGAGAAGGGAGACGGTCTCCAGGAAACGGCAAAGCTCTGGATATTTTCAGGAATTCCTGATCAGTGACTCATATGTGTACCAGCAGCTGACTCAGTGCTACTGATTCTTATAATTCCATACTGTTTTAAAAATAATAAATATATAAAACTGTAATAATAAAATATAGTAATAAACAGACACACACACACACACACAAGGGATCAATATCCCCCCCCCCCCCCAATGTCCCTCTTTAGAATTTTAGTAAGGAGGCGAAAAAATTAGTAAATGTCACAGGTATTTTCCAAGAATGTTTTCTAACAGACCATGAAACGGAGTGGTAAAATATGCACCGAATGTCGTGTTCTGTGTTTGAGCCTCTGGGATCCTGATCAAAGGGACCTGAGTTCGAGTCTCTGGGATGCTGATCAAAAGGACCTGAGTTCGAGCCTCTGGGATGCTGATCAAAAGGACATAAGTTCAAGTCTCTGTGATGCTGATCAAAGGGACACGAGTTCGAGCCTCTGGGATGCTGATCAAAGGGACATGAGTTCGAGCTTCTTGGATGCTGATCAAAGGGACCTAATTTCGAGTCTCTTGGATGCTGATCAAAGGGACCTGATTTCGAGTCTCTGGGATGCTGTCAAAAGGGCCTGAGTTTCAGTCTCTAGGATGCTGATCAAAGGAACCTGAGTTCCAGTCTCTGGGATGCTGATCAAAGGAACCTGAGTTCGAGCCTCTGGGATGCTGATCAAAAGGACATGAGTTCAAATCTCTGGGATGCTGATCAAAGGGACACGAGTTCGAGCCTCTGAGATGCTGATCAAAGGGACATGAGTTCGAGCCTCTGGGATGTTGATCAAAGGGACTTGAGTTCGAGCCTCTGGGATGCTCAAAGATCAAAGGGACCTAATTTCGAGTCTCTTGGATGCTGATCAAAGGGACCAGATTTCGAGTCTCTGGGATGCTGATCAAAGGGACTTGATTTCGAGTCTCTGGGATGATGATCAAAGGGACCTGATTTCTAGCCTCTGGGATGCTGATCAAAGGGACCTGAGTTCGAGCCTCTGAAATGCGAAATGCTGATAAAAGGAACTGAGTTCAGGCCTCTGGGATGTTGATCAAAGGGACCTTAGTTCAAGCCTCTGGGATGCTGATAAAAGGGACCTGAGTTCGAGTCTCTGGGATGTTGATCAAAGGGACATGAGTCAAGCCTCTGGGATGTTGATCAAAGGGACCTGAGTTCGAGCCTCTGGGATGTTGATCAAAGGGACTTGAGTTCGAGCCTCTGGGATGCCGATAAAAGGGACCTGAATTCGAGCCTCTGGGATGTTGATAAAAGGAACTTGAGTTCGAGCCTCTGAGATGCTGATCAAAGAGATCTGAGTTCGAGCCTCTGGGATACTGGTCAAAGGGCCCTAGGTTAGATCATCTGGGATGATGATGGGATGATGATCAAAGGGAACTGGGTTTGAGCCTCTGGGTTACTGGACAAAGGGATAAAGCCTAGGATTGGGGTTGCCTTTTGAGAATGCTACTAAGGGTAATTGAGGCAAAAAAAAGTTATTCAACCTTTGCCAATTTCATGAATTTTTTAGATTTTTTGAAGACCTTTAAAACAGAAGGGAAAATATTATAGTACAATGATAAACCAGTCTCTTCCCGCCAATCTCCCCTCCCTCCTTTTTTTGATCCGGCCTGTGCAAATATACCTTTTTTTTTACTCTTTGACGAACTATGGTTTCCTTTGCCACCTGCTCTCCAATCTTAAAAAAAATATATTAACCATTGACCACACCAGCGCCCTCTAGATAACGAGCCGCATCAAAGCCTTCTAGATCAGAGGTCTTCAAACCGTTTTATCTGCTGGCGGAAAGGTCACTTTACAAATCTTTTATAAATTTATTTATAAATCTTTATAAATTGTTATCTTTATAATCTTATTATTACTCTTTATAAATTGATTTGAGTTTAATTTCACGCAAATGAAATCGCTTAAATTTTATGCATATTTAATTTCGCTCTCCTTTTAGATCAACGACTATCGAGGTGTGTCAACGTGACTTTGGCCATGGCCGAATCTAGAAAAGTCCTCACCACCCCTTTCCTTTTAGAACCAAGTCGGAGACGGGAAAAATATTAGTTGGGTTGTTTACCTCTGAGCGGCACTTTTTTTCACATCATGGGCTAAATGGCCAGGTCACATGGACCCCGAAGACTCAGAGAAGGTTGGGGAAGGGGACCCACTGGAACAGCTGTTGGGAGACAGATGGTAGTCTCCCGTCAAGGCCATCCAGCGTGTTCTTTAACGTTGGGTTGTTTTACCTCTGAGCGGCATTGTTTTGCACACAATGGGCTAAATGGCCAGGTCACATGGACCCCGAAGACTCAGAGAAGGTTGGGGGAGGGAACCCACTGGAACACCTGTTGGGAGACAGATGGTAGCCTCCCGTCAAAGCCATCCAGCGTGTTCTTTAACTTTGGGTTGTTTTACCTCTGAGCGGCACTTTTTTGCACACAATGAGCTAAATGGCCAGGTCACATGGACCCCGAAGGCTCAGAGAAGGTTGGGGGAGGGGACTCACTGGAACAGCTGTTGGGAGACAGATGGTAGCCTCCCGTCAAGGCCATCCAGCGTGTTCTTTAACTTTGGGTTGTTTTACCTCTGAGCGGCGCTTTTTTGCACACAATGGGCTAAATGGCCAGGTCACATGGACCCCGAAGACTCAGAGAAGGTTGGGGGAGGGGACCCACTGGAACACCTGTTGGGAGACAGATGGTAGCCTCCCGTCAAAACCATCCAGCGTGTTCTTTAACTTTGGGTTGTTTTACCTCTGAGCGGCACTTTTTTGCACACCACGGGCTAAATGGCCAGGTCATATGGACCCCGAAGACTTAGAGAAGTTTGGGGGAGGGGACCCACTGGAATAGCTCTTGGGAGATAGATGGTAGTCTCCCGTCAAGGCCATCCAGCGTGTTCTTTAACGTGCACAGGGTATGGCTCTTTCTCACACGGAGTCTCGGATTAACGTCCCATCTGACGGACGGCGGCCTTTCCAAGCCCATCGGTGTCTCCTACTGACCGTGGGCAGGGCGGGGAGTTTTGCGGGGAAAAAAGATTAACCTCTATATATATATTTGCAGTATCAAGAAATTTGTTAAAAATCACTGAAACGAAGGGAAAAATAATCCAGATCCTCTTTTTGCACGCCAATTATACTAAATTGGAGAGAGAGCGTCCCCCCCCCCTTCAGGGCTTAAAAGTGATGTACACTAAAAATTCGATTACCTGGACTGCATGGCAAGTTTTTTTTTCAAACTCTCACCTTGCATTTATTTGAAGACGCAGTGCAGCACCAATAACACTCGAAAAATTAGTAAATTAATTGCATCTAATTTTTGGCATTTAAAGATTGCTGTTAATTCTGAAGTTTTTCGCGTTTAAAGATTGCTGTTAATTTTTTAGATTTTCGCATTTAAATATTTCTTGTATTTTTTAGCTTTTCGCATTTAAAGATTCCTGTTTTTTAGCTTTTCGCATCTAAAGATTTATTATTATTTTTTTAAGCTTTTCGCATTTAAAGATTGCTATTAATTTTTTTTTTAGTTTCTCGCATTTAAAGATTGCTATTAATTTTTTTTTAGTTTCTCGCATTTAAAGATTGCTGTTTTTCAGCTTTTCGCATTTAAAGATTCCTGTTAATTTTTTAGCTTTTCGCATTTAAAGATTGTGTTTATTTTATAGGGCTTCGCATCTGAAGATTCCTGTTAATTTTTTAGTTTTCGCATTTGAGGATTGCTGTTTATTTTTTAGTTTTTGCATTTGAAGATTCCCGTTAATTTTTTAGCTTTTCGCATTTAAAGATTGCTGTTAATTTTTTAGCTTTTCGCATTCAAAGATTGCTGTTATGTTTTAGTTTTTCGCATGCAAAGATTGCTGTTAATTTTTTAGGTTTTCGCATTTAAAGATTGCTGTTAATTTTTTTTAGCTTTTAGCATTTAAAGATTCCTGTTAATTTTTTTAGTTTTTCGCATTTAAAGATTGCTGTTAATGTTTTAGCTTTTCGCATTTAAAGATTGCTGTTAATTTTTTAGTTTCTCGCATTTAAAGATTGCTATTAATTTTTTAGCTTTTCGCATTTAAAGATTGCTATTAATTTTTTTAGTTTTTCGCATTTGAAGATTGCTGTTAATTTTTTAGGTTTTCGCATTTAAAGATTCCTGTTGTTTTTTAGTTTTCCGCATTTAAAGATTGCTGGTAATTTTTTTTAGCTTTTCGCATTTAAAGATTGTTGTTAATATTTTAGTGTTTCGCATTTAAAGATTGCTGTTAATTTTTTTTTAGCTTTTTCGCAATTAAAGATTGCTGTTAATTTTTTTAGCTTTTCGCATTTAAAGATTGCTGTTATTTTTTAGTTTTTCGCATTTAACGATTGCTGCTAATTTTTTAGTTTTTCTGATTTAAAGATTGTTGTTAATTTTGTAATTTTTCGCATTTAAAGATTGCTGTTAATTTTGAAATTTTATCGCTTTATTTGTGTAATTACCCAAAATTCAATTAGTTAAATCTTTTTGTTGTAAAATCCATCCCCCCCCCCCTTTATATCACCACACATTGAGAGCGTGTGTGAACACCACTTAGTTGTGATAATTAAATTTCATGCAATATTTTGCATTTCAGTATTGTTGAATTTTGAAAATTTTTCACTTACATTTCTATAATTACCCAAAATTTTATTAATTGTACTTTTTGTTGTAATACTTTTTTTAATAGACAATAAAAAACTTTAACTACACACTACAAATGCCTGTTTTATTGAAAGCGATTGTCACCAAATTAATTCAGATAATCGAGTTTTATTACACTTTTCAAGATAGTAGCCGAAAAACAGACCCCCACCCCACAATCCCCAAGAAAATTTCCTGGATACGTCTCTGGTTGAACACTTGTTTTGTAGTCGGTTAACTCATATTTTTATATTTTTCAGTTTTGTATATGATGATAAAATAAACTGATGGTTTGATTTTAAAGTCTGGTCCTATTTATATGAATGAGCTCAAACCAGTTCCTTTAAATCAGTGTTTTATAGCTGGTATTTCTCGATCATAGCCAGAATATTCTACAGTATATCCCACCGAATAATAGATTTTTCTATTACTTTAGATATTGTTAATAAATATTATTGCGAAAAGGGCGATTTCTCGTTAGATGGTAATCATTAAACTTTTGTATTCGCCAAGTATGGCAACCTGAGTTTCTACATACTTCACTTATTTATTTTTGTTTCTATTGAATACAGAAAAATAAAGTTATATACACATAGAAAGATACAAACATTTGGTTTATGAGTGTTCCGCCAATTTTTATCACATTACAAAGTTTTCCGTCATCTAAATAAAGGTTGAAAAACACTACTTTAAAAGTTCGAAGAAATTCAAATGTAACAAACTGTTTATCCTTATCTTTTCCACTTAGATAAAAACAGGAAGTAAACCCTAGCACAGATCATCAGGCAATGAATGGAATCGTCACATGGTTTGTCGTCATATGATGTCTAGTGGCTGCTCAATGCGTGGCGATGCATTTGACATAAATCTGCTGCGTTAGAACTATCGTGTAAGTGTCGCCATCTTGTGATAGCATTCAACACATTGCTGTCAAACGCTTTCGAAATTTCGATTCCTTCGAATATTTCGGCTAATTCTTTTCTGAAAAAAAAAAAGCAGTGGGGATACTGTGGTTTTTTTTCAATTTAGTTGTGAGAGTCGGGGGAAGGGGAAAATTGAGAAAATCGCGCAAGCGCGTGAAATATTTTAAAACATATGGGATGGCTAAAAAAATTTAATTTTCCCATGAGTGGGATTCGAACCACGTCTCTCAGTAACAGTTTCAGCTCTTCTGAGATCTTTATTACTGTTAAACGTATGTTTTAATAAAATATTATTTATTGAAAAGTTAGAACAAAAATATAAATTATTATTGCAAAAAATTAACAAATCACCTTTAGACAAGTTTATAACAGTCTCCAAATCGGGAGACCAGGGGGTCGGTGGTGGTGGTGGGGGGGGGGGTCCAGACCATCCCACACTCCGAAAATCATGTCGTCATATACGATATCTCAATGTTCTCTGCCATCTTTGAAGTTCAAAATGTTTTGTTTGATTTCAAAATTTTAATGGGCTTGGAAAAGCCACCGTCCGTTGGATGCGACGTTAAGCCATGGTTTCGTGTGCGGGAGAGCCATACCCTGCACGTTAAAAAATAAGCTGGATGGCCTTTAACGAGAGGCTACCATTTGTCTCCTAACAGCTTCCAGAGGGTCCTCTCTCCTTCAACATTTCATAAGCCTTCGGGGGGTGGGGGGTGGAGGGGTTAGTCGGTAGCGCGCCAGGCTCGTAATCTCCAGTTTCCAGGTTCGAGTCACAGCAGGGACAGCGTTGAGATTTATCTCCGCAAAATTCCCCCGCCCTGCCCACGGTCAATAGGGGACAACGATGGGCTTGGAAAGTCCGTCGGATGGGACGTTAAGCCGTGGCTCCTCGTGCGGGAAGCCATACCCTGTGCACGTTAAAGAACTCACTGGATGGCCTTGACGGGAGGCTACCATCTATCTCCCAACAACTTTTTCAGTGGATCCACTCCCCCAACATTCTCTGAGCCTTCGGGGTCCTTGTGACCTTACCATTTAGCCCATGGTGTGCAAAAAAGTGCCGCTCAGAGGTAAAATAACCCAATCCAACCAAACGCATTACACAAAAATATTATCTATTATACAAGTTATCATTTTAGACTAATTTTGCAGTTGCTTAAAGCAATATTGCACAGGGTATGGCTGTCCCGCATAAGGAGTCACGGCTTAACATCCCATCCGATGGACGGTAGCCTTTACTTGACCGCGATGAAGGCTGGGAGTTTTGTGTTCATTGGTGTGCCATTGAGACATTATGCCGTGACCCCGTGTTGAATTTTATTTCTGCATTGAATGTCATTGAGACTGTCATTGAGTTTTCTGTGTATTGAATGTCATTGAGACATTATGCAGTGACCCCGTGTTGAATTTTTTTCTGCATTGAATGTCATTGAGACTGTCATTGAGTTTAGTGTGTATTGAATGTCATTGAGACATTATGCCGTGACCCCGTGTTGAATTTTTTTCTGCATTGAATGTCATTGAGACTGCCATTGAGTTTAGTGTGTATTGAATGTCATTGAGACATTATGCCGTGACCCCGTGTTGAATTTTTTTCTGCATTGAATGTCATTGAGACTGCCATTGAGTTTTGTGTGTATTGAATGTCATTGAGACACTATGCCGTGACCCCGTGTTGAATTTTTTTTCTGCATTGAATGTCATTGAGACTGTCATTGAGTTTAGTGTGTATTGAATGTCATTGAGACATTATGCCGTGACCCCGTGTTGAATTTTTTTCTGCAATGAATGTCATTGAGACTGCCATTGAGTTTTGTGTGTATTGAATGTCATTGAGACATTATGCCGTGACCCCGTGTTGAATTTTTTTTCTGCATTGAATGTCATTGAGACTGTCATTGAGTTTAGTGTGTATTGAATGTCATTGAGACATTATGCCGTGACCCCGTGTTAAATTTTTTTCTGCATTGAATGTCATTGAGACTGCCATTGAGTTTAGTGTGTATTGAATGTCATTGAGACATTATGCCGTGACCCCGTGTTGAATTTTTTTCTGCATTGAATGTCATTGAGACTGCCATTGAGTTTAGTGTGTATTGAATGTCATTGAGACATTATGCCGTGACCCCGTGTTGAATTTCTTTTTGCATTGAATGTCATTGAGACTGCCATTGAGTTTAGTGTGTATTGAATGTCATTGAGACATTATGCCGTGACCCCGTGTTGAATTTCTTTTTGCATTGAATGTCATTGAGACTGCCATTGAGTTTAGTGTGTATTAAATGTCATTGAGACATTATGCCGTGACCCCGTGTTGAATTTTTTTCTGCATTGAATGTCATTGAGACTGCCATTGAGTTTAGTGTGTATTGAATGTCATTGAGACAATATGCCGTGACCCCGTGTTGAATTTTTTTCTGCATTGAATGTCATTGAGACTGTCATTGAATTTTGTGTGTATTGAATGTCATTGAGACATTATGCCGTGACCCCGTGTTGAATTTTTTTCTGCATTTAATGTCATTGAGACTGTCATTGAGTTTTGTGTGTATTGAATGTCATTGAGATATTATGCCGTGACCACGTGTTGAATTTTTTTCTGCATTGAATGTCATTGAGACTGTCATTGAGTTTAGTGTGTATTGAATGTCATTGAGACTGTCATTGAGTTTAGTGTGTATTGAATGTCATTGAGACATTATGCCGTGACCACGTGCTGAATTTTTTTCTGCATTGAATGTCATTGAGACTGTCATTGAGTTTAGTGTGTATTGAATGTCATTGAGACATTATGCCGTGACCACGTGTTGAATTTTTTTCTGCATTGAATGTCATTGAGACTGTCATTGAGTTTTGTGTGCATCGAATGAAAATTCAACAGGGGGTCACGGCATAATGTCTCAATGACATTCAATACACACTAAACTCAATGACATTCAATGCAGGAAAAAATTCAACACGGGGTCACGGCATAATGTCTCAATGACATTCAATACACATTAAATTCAATGACAGTCTCAATGACATTCAATGCAAAAAAAAATCAACACGGGGTCACGGCATAATGTCTCAATGACATTCAATACACACAAAAATGACCCCGTGTTGAATTTTTTTCTGCATTGAATGTCATTAAGACTCTCATTGAGTTTTGTGTGTATTGAATGTCATTGAGAGAGTATGCCGTGACCCCGTGATGAATTTTTTTCTGCATTGAATATCATTGAGACTGTCATTGAGTTTTGTGTGTATTGAATGTCATTGAGACATTATGCCGTGATCCCGTGTTGAATTTTTTTCTGCATTGAATGTCATTGAGACTGTCATTGAGTTTTGTGTGCATCGAATGAAAATTCAACAGGGGGTCACGGCATAATGTCTCAATGACATTCAGTACACACTAAACTCAATGACAGTCTCAATGACATTCAATGCAGAAAAAAATTCAACACGGGGTCACGGCATAATGTCTCAATGACATTCAATACACACAAAAATGACCCCGTGTTGAATTTTTTTCTGCATTGAATGTCATTGAGACTGTCATTGAGTTTTGTCTGTATTGAATGTCATTGAGACATTATGCCGTGATCCCGTGTTGAATTTTTTTCTGCATTGAATGTCATTCAGACTGTCATTGAGTTTTGTGTGCATCGAATGAAAATTCAACAGGGGGTCACCGCATAATGTCTCAATAACATTCAATACACACTAAACTCAATGACAGTCTCAATGACATTCAATGCAGATAAAAATTCAACACGGGGTCACGGCATAATGTCTCAATGACATTCAATACACACTAAACTCAATGACAGTCTCAATGACATTCAATGCAGAAAAAAATTCAACACGGGGTCACGGCATAATGTCTCAATGACATTCAATACACACAAAAATGACCCCGTGTTGAATTTTTTTCTGCATTGAATGTCATTGAGACTGCCATTGAGTTTTGTGTGTATTGAATGTCATTGAGACATTATGCCGTGACCGTGTTGAATTTTTTTCTGCATTGAATGTCATTGAGACTGTCATTGAGTTTTGTATGTATTGAATGTCATTGAGACATTTGCCGTGACCCCGTGTTGAATTTTTTCTGCATTGAATGTCATTGAGACTGTCATTGAGTTTTGTGTGTATTGAATGTCATTGAGACATTATGCCGTGACACCGTGTTGAATTTTTTTCTGCATTGAATGTCATTGAGTCTGTCATTGAGTTTAGTGTGTATTGAATGTCATTGGGACATTATGCCGTGACCCCGTGTTGAATTTTTTCTGCATTGAATGTCATTGAGATTGTCATTGAGTTTAGTGTGTATTGAATGTCATTGAGACATTATGCCGTGACCCTGTGTTGAATTTTTTTCTGCATTGAATGTCACTGAGACTGTCATTGAGTTTTGTGTGTATTGAATGTCATTGAGACATTATGCCGTGACCCCGTGTGCAACCCCCGCCATTCTGAGTAAAGGAATGCACTGATCAACTGTTAGAAGAAAATGGAAGATTCCCCTCAAGGCATCTTATTGTTGCGGATCACAAAAATGGATAGCCACTGAGCGTGAGTATTAAAAGCTATATTTCAAAACCAAATTCAATACAAGGTAAATTGTTACAAAGGAAATATGGATGAAGTATCTTATTAACAAATCAACTATTAACATGCACAAGTCATCAATCTTCCTGCGTAGAACACACAATATCAGCTCTGTGTATTTTTCTAAATACTACCTTTTACTTGATTTACCAGGTCACCCGAAGATCTTCACTCGTAAACCAATTCTCGTCCTGTGCTAATAACTTTTCACACACTAGCCGAACAAAAAGACAGTCCGTGTAGACATTCGAAGTTAGCCATAAAAGTTCCCACTTTTATACTTCCGCGTATACACAACACATCAAGTTACTTCTTGATACTTAACGATAAAAGATCCCACTTTTATCCTTCCGCGTATACACAACACATCAAGTTACTTCTTGATACTTAACGCGCACTCTCTCAGAACAGCCCACCGGCCATTTTCGAACTCTCCGACCGTTACAACACAACAACCGTTACAATACAAAACGACCGTTAACGCTCCACTCTTCTTCTCCAAATTCTCCCAACGTTCTTATTCGTTGGCTGAAACTTTTTGCTTTCGGTTGCCAGATTCCTTCTGTCGTAACACTGCCCCCTTCCTAGGTCTTGTTCGTCCCGAACAATTCTGGATTCCAAAGCTTCTTCAGTTCTTCGATGAAACGGAGCCAAACGATCCACGTGAACCACCTTGCACTTTGTAGCTGGACGTCGACGAATGCGATATACCACGTCTGTGTCAAAATGAAAGCGAATCTCATTATGACGTAGATTTCTTTTCTGACTGAAGCCTCGTCCACAAATATAATACGTGTAAGGCCTATAGCCCTTGTGAACACGTTTATGTCTCCGCAGGGAGAAGAATCGACTAAGAGTTTTCGTGCAAAACCTGTAAAAAGTTTTCTTCTTTGTCGAAAGTTTTCTTCTTTGGATTTTTACTTCTATCAACAGTAACAAGGAATGAAAGTCATTAGTGACATAAAATCTAGGGAGGAGTTTCATCCTCCAGTCTGACCCTTTTGTCAGTTGACTTTCACTTAATTCAGAACTGTCGTGATGAACCTTCAGCCATATTTCACCTGATTCAATTTGATCCCCAAGGTGCTTCACAAATATAACATCAGCTCCATAATTCTTTTTAGCGCTTCGGTCCATCTCCTCCTTCCATACTCTTGCTAGAACTGCAGCTTCTAATCCGACAACCTTACCTGTTTCTCCTGTATAAATGAAATCAGTGATGTGTCGGGCTGCTAGCAATATTTTTTCTGTTTTACCTTCACATAGCCAGCTTGCAACATCTTCAGATACTCCTTGTTCTATTAACATGTTACGAAACTTGTTCAAAGCATTGCCGTTATGCAGAACCTTGCAGACACGTGATGCTTCATCTACCCTATTATCCACAATGTTCACCAAACGCATAAGTTCTCCTCCTAACTCTTCGACGAGCTCTTGCAGTTCCAAGGATCCGTTACCAAGGAAACACTGAACAGCTTCCATCACTTCCAGAGAGTTGTCAACAGAGTTTTTAAGAGGTGAATCCATGTTGCTGATAACAGCTGAACAACTCAAACTCTTCATTCCACGAGCTTGTGATGCTGCAACCATTTTCTTAACTAAATCAACAGCAACATCTTCTGTACTGATGAGATCAATAGCTCCTTTTCCGTATTCATCATCATAAACCAAAGCGCACACTCCTTCAGCCAGCTTTTTGGACACAATTGAGCATCTCCTTAGAGGAACGCTATCTACGGTAGCCGTCAGATCCTTGCAGCGGTAAATCTCCTTATCTGTTGGCACCAGCTCCTCTGTCTGTACTACGATGCAGCATCCGACGTCTTCCATCATCTGCTCGATTTTATCTTTAGTGCAGTCGACTGTGAAGCCAGGGATAGATTCCAATTTGTCCAGAGTATCTCCCGTCAATTGGAGAGCACGACCGGAGATCATAGGGACCTTGAGACCTAAAGCAGCAAGTGCAGGAGCCAAGACAAGACTCACTTTGTTGCCGACACCTCCTGTGCTGTTTTTATCTACCATCCGATGGCGCCACTCGGGTCTCCAGCAAAACACATGACCCGAGGAGGTCATATTTGCTGTTTCTTCCGAATTCACTTTCTTGGAGCTCTCATTGTAATTAGCCAGGGAAATATCAGTCATGATTGCCAAATTGTTCATTCTGGAGATCAGCGACGAGTTCTGTAACATGATATTGTCCACTTTAGAGCTCTTGTAATCGTGATAAAACTTTTCTATATCCTTATAATCTAAATGGTTATAATGTCCAAATCTGCACATTGACTGTTCAGAAAAGAAATTCAGCGTGGCTACGTTGAAATTATCTGAGGGATTCACTTCTCTCTGATCGTAACTCTGAGGCTTAGTTTCATCCAGAAAGTTAGTCTTTGAAGTACTGTCTCTGCCTGAAGCTCCTTTACTAGCATCACCTGTTACGCTTCTAAGCCATTCTTCGGAATTCTTCTTTCTTAAATCCCCACTTTCTATAAACGATTCGAGTGTGGCTATGTGTTCCGGAAAAATCTCTCCGACTTCCCCGGTAACGACGAAGGGCACTTTGTATCTATGATGAATGGACACCTCTTCTTTACTCGGACCACTCTGCGAAACGTAAACTCTGTTTCGTTCCCCCTCATTACCACTCGTTACTCTGCCTTTGCGATAATTGTCCATGACGCATTTTGCTGACGGCGAGGAATAGAATACCTTTCGTGTGGATCTCTCTTCAGATCGTGCCAGACTTGTATACCTAGGTATTTTGAAGTGCAAAGCGTACTGTTTAGTCTCACAGCTCTCTAATCTGTGTGATTGTTCTTCACAGTTCCTAGACATGTCACCAGCGACATAGACACTCTGCCATGCATTACCAGTAGTTGCGTGGTCAAAGGCATTATCTGTGCTATCTCTACAATTCTTGATTTCCAGTAGCAGATCCACATTTTTATATGCGTTGCCTTTCTCTTTTCCATGTTTACAATCTAACTTAACACTATCAAGATCATCTTTTTCACTGACAAATTCAACATTTAAACTATTGCATTGTCTATTGAGTTCGGTTTTATGATCCTTGAAGTGATCAATAATCTTACCAACTCGAGAAGCCACTTCAGTTCTCATCTCAGTATTTTCTGCGGCTATTTCGGCTTTCAAATCACCTTTTTGAGAAACTATCTCCGTTCTCAACTCATTATTTTGTGCGGCCATTTCGGCTTTCAAATCACCTATTTTATCGCTTTGGGCAGCTATATCACCTTTAATCTCAGTATTTTGTGCGGCCAGATCACCTCTTTTATTCCTCAACTCATTATTTCGTGCGGCCATTTCGGCTATCATTTCATCTAATGTACTATTTTGTGTCGCTATTTCGGCTTTCAAATCATTATTTTGACTTTTAATGTCATTCATCAGCGTAGTCATAATGGTTTTCCTATCAGTCATCAGCGCAGTCATATCGGCTTTGAAGCTATTTATCAACTTTACTAATTCATCCATACTTCTAGTTAACGGCATTCAATTAATTAATCCCACTTCTGACACCAAATGTTGCGGATCACAAAAATGGATAGCCACTGAGCGTGAGTATTAAAAGCTATATTTCAAAACCAAATTCAATACAAGGTAAATTGTTACAAAGGAAATATGGATGAAGTATCTTATTAACAAATCAACTATTAACATGCACAAGTCATCAATCTTCCTGCGTAGAACACACAATATCAGCTCTGTGTATTTTTCTAAATACTACCTTTTACTTGATTTACCAGGTCACCCGAAGATCTTCACTCGTAAACCAATTCTCGTCCTGTGCTAATAACTTTTCACACACTAGCCGAACAAAAAGACAGTCCGTGTAGACATTCGAAGTTAGCCATAAAAGTTCCCACTTTTATACTTCCGCGTATACACAACACATCAAGTTACTTCTTGATACTTAACGATAAAAGATCCCACTTTTATCCTTCCGCGTATACACAACACATCAAGTTACTTCTTGATACTTAACGCGCACTCTCTCAGAACAGCCCACCGGCCATTTTCGAACTCTCCGACCGTTACAACACAACAACCGTTACAATACAAAACGACCGTTAACGCTCCACTCTTCTTCTCCAAATTCTCCCAACGTTCTTATTCGTTGGCTGAAACTTTTTGCTTTCGGTTGCCAGATTCCTTCTGTCGTAACATTATTATAATATAGTTTGTTCTTTAAATATCCACAGGATTGACTTTCCTGTGTACAGAGCCACGGTTTAACGTCCCATGCGACAGACGGCGACCTTCTGAAGTCCGTTTGGATGGCCATGAAACGACGAAGGAGGCGTTCATCCCCTGCTACCAATTGTGTCTAATCTTGAGCGTCGGCAAAAATTTTTGCATGGGGGAGGGTAAAAAATGGTTTCAGGAGAGCAAAATGTTTTCAGGATGAAGGCAAACGAAGAATCAATATTTGGAGATAGAAAGAAATATTTGTGTCGAGCCGTTCATCACTAAACGCAGTTGCAAATACAGCAATTACATCATACCATGATAAAAATGGGGGCGGGGGTGGCGCAGTCGGCAGCGCGCCAGACTTGTAATCTGTAGTTCCCAGGTTCGAGTCCCAGCTGGGTCAGCGTTGAGATTTATCTCCGCAAAACTCCCCGCCCTGCCCACGGTCAGTAGGGGACACCGATGGGCTTGGAAAGGCTGCCGCCGTCGGATGGGATGTTAAGCCGTGGCCCCGTGTGCGGGAGAGCCATACCCTGTGCTCCATAAAGAACACGCTGGATGGCCTTGACGGGAGGCTACCATCTGTCTCCCAACAGCTGTTGCAGTGGTTCCCTCCCCCACCTTCTCTGAGGCTTCGGGGTCCATGTGACCTGGCCATTTAGCCCATGGTGTGTAAAAAGTGCCGCTCAAAGGTAAAACAATCCACAACCATGATATAACTAAGGATGCCCGAAAACAAAACGAAAAGAGAAAGGGAAACTTATTATTTAAAATGCATGCAAATAAATGTTTTTGCATATTAATAACAAAAATAATTTATTATAAAACAAAAGAACGCCAAAATAAAAATATTAATATTGCATTTCATTAAAGGGGTGAAGTGGTACCATCTGGCATCCCCTGCCCTGATGTAGGTCAACAGAGGATACCGACGGGTTTGGTAAGGCTGCCATCCATCGGATGGGACATTAAGCCATGTCGCCGTGTGTGGGTTGGGTTCGGATATTTTACCTCTGAGCGGCACTTTTTTGCACACAATGCACTAAATGGCCAGATCACAAGGACCCGAAGGCTCAGAGAAGGTTGGGGGAGGGACCCACTGCAACAGCTGTTAGAAGACAGATGGTAGTCTCCCGTCAAGGCCATCCAGCGTGTTCTTTAACGTGCACAGGGTATGGCTCTCACACACTGAGCCACGACTTAAATTCCCATCCGACGGACGGCGGCCTTTCCAAGCCCATCGGTTTCCCCTACTGACTGTGGGCAGGGCGGGGAGTTGTGCAGAGATAAATCTCAATGCGGACCCAGCTGGGATTCGAACCTAGAAACTGTAGATTACGAGCCTGGCTTGCTACCGACTGAGCCACCCCCATCCCACCGTGTGTGGGAGAGCCTACCTTGTGCACATTAAAGAACACCCTGGATGGCCTTGATGGGAGGCTACTGTCTGTCCCCTTGCAGCTGTCTAGTGGTCCAGTCCCATCCCCAAACCTTCCCTGAATTCTCAGGGTCCTTATGACTGACCATTTAGCCCGCCGTGTGCAAAAAAAGCGCCGCTCAGAGGTAAAACAACCCAACCCATTTCATTAAAGAAAAACATTAATTTTTAGAATTTTTGGTAACCTCTATTTTTCCTCATAAATTAATCTTTCGATAAAGTTTTCCAGAATTAGGTGAGGGGAGGGGAAATTGGTGCTCTTGCCCCCCGTCCTTGCCGACACTCATCTCCGGGTGAGTCTAGAACTTAGTAGCCTAGTGTAATTTGTCTAACGTCGGAATACTCACATTAGACAAATCAACTATATTACTAAGTTGCTTAAAAATTTAAAGTTTTTTTTTTATTTTACCAACAAACATTTTGTTTTCCGTTTTGGAGAAATCTTTAATCAACTGATGCTCTGAGAACTGGTACACTGCACTTTATGTCTTTTCCAATGAAGGAAACTAAAGACCAATGATGAGGTAAAACTAAAAAGAAAACTGATAAGATTTCTCCTACTAATAATAACGACCAGTCATCGACCTCCTGGTAGCCTTATCCATTTCCCACTGATATTTTCCCAGGTGTTTTACTGACAATAAAAATACCACTACCAAATCCTGATCAAATACAAAAGTCAGTTTGAATCTTTTTCACTTCCGTGTTTAATCACATTGCTTGCCACGTCACATATACATTCTCTCAAGTGAACACAACAACAGTGCAACATCTGCATCTCTACCAGTTTTCCTATCACAACAAATCCGATGCACCTCGAGATTTCCTTTTGATTTTAAACAGTTTCAAAAGACTAGATTTGCGCGTTTTCACCAACCAAGCGATTGCCATGGTCAATGCCAACAGCACGCCAAACCCAATTACTAGCTTTAATATCTTCACCGTTAGGGGGCGCAGTCCTTTCTTTAACTCTGCTTCCATTGGCAATAAAGGTCCGATACAAGTCGCCATTAGACTACCTCCCGTAAAGTTTAATTGAATCAGGGAACCGCTGCACATTGCTGTTAAGCTGGTCTTGTTCAATTCCACTGGCACGCCGATCCTTAAAACCACGTTTGAATCATTGTCGGAAGTTGTACCGATGGAGGCACTTCCGTTGGTTCTTGACATTGTATCGTTAGTTCCGATAGAGTTGCTTGCTACGACGGCTGCTTCGAGATTATTTCTTGGCACAATTCCATGTTGACTGTTGGATATTTTTAAATTAAGCGCTGGAGTCGAAATTTCCGGATTCAAAATCACACGTTGACTGTTAAAAATGAACCTTTCAGGCATTAGTTGTCTGCGGTTATATAAAGAATAATACCTGTCCGATGAAGATTCGATTATTAAAGGAAATAAGGTATTCGCGAGAAACGTTCTCATACGTTGATGCAGCAGAAGTCGTTCTCTGTATCTCTGCTGAAAACTTCTCAACTTTCCTATGCGGTTTTCCATCTTTAGCAAATACCTAACTAGCTCTTTCGACAACATTGGATCATTAACGTCAAATACTTGCCCTTCCACGATGATCTGAGGCCTAAAATACTCACCGTTGCCACTCGTAATCCCCGTATCAACCTCGATATTTTCTGGCAGATAATCGTTAGGAATTCTGGACGCGCGGAATGGCAACACGAATCGATGCTTCGTTGTCCTAGGCCTAAATCGTTCTCTATGCGACGGTTCGTTGAGCAGTGATATTAATAATCCCCATTTGTTGTCATACATAAGGACTGCACTGTAATGCATAAAGATTAACAGTAAGGCGACGAAAAAATTCATGAATGACACCCGAATAGCTGAACATAGAGACATTAGCTTGTCCTTGTTCCCAATGCAGGTGTTCAGTTAATGAAAACAAACATTTTCATTTTGGTTTCTAAATTCCATACAGCTATTTGGCAGTTATTTAATTATATTGCTATACTTATTCATGACGTTAACAATAAGAAATTCAAGATGGCAACATTATTGCAGGTTCAAAGGACGTCGATAATACTTATTTTAAGTAAAAACAAGACGCAATAAATATTCAATTTGAACTGTTTTCAGAAAACAATATTTCATATTATCTTTTCAATAACGAAATATTTAAGTGTGCAGTCACGGTTTCCCTGCAGACTCGGATCAAGAAAAAAATTTACGGGATGAATTCGAGGCGGGGCAGAATGCAATTCGAGGCGGCTAATTCGAGGCGGGGCAGAATGCAATTCTGCCACTTTAATTTGGTATTTAAAAAAAACAACCTCTTGCTCACATTTTATCGTCTGTCTATCCGTGTATTGACTGATATTCAAATATTTTGTTTTAGCAAATAATTAGAAATTTCCCTTTTTGTTGGATAATTAATAAAATATTGCGATTCGCACTTTTCCGAAATTTTTATTGTCTTGAACTCACACCGTTAGAGGACGATAAGGTTCGAGAATCTGACATTGGCTTATTTTACATCTGAGCGCACTTTTCTGCACACAATGGGCTAAATGGCAGGTCACAAGGATCCCAAAGTCTCAGAGAAAGTTGGGTGGAGGGAACCCACTAGAACAACTGTTGGGAGACAGATGGTAACCTCCCGTTAAGGTCATCCAGCATGTTCTTTAACGTGCACAGGGTAATTTATATATCCTGGTAATTTATATATCGTTATATATGTTCAGAGAACGTTAAACGACGATTACTCTGCATTTCGAATCATCAATTTAACACAATTACAAAGCAGGATCTATTTTGGTTTCAACGTCTTCCTTATTTTAAAGTTTGCCATAGCAATATTACAGTTATGTACGTATATGCAATATAATCATACTATGTCAATCAGTTTTTGAGCACAGTATCAAACAAAAATGCCCACCGACCTTATAAAAAAGTAAATGCTCGATTTGCGATGGTAATACTACGTATGCAGGAAGCACTGTAGATCCACCGGATGTGACGTCACTTTAGACTGCAAAGGCCTTGAGTCTCGAAGGTTACGGATCTACGCGCACACGGCTTAACATTCTATCTGATCTACAGCGGCCTTTCCAAACCCATTGGTGTCCTCTTTATTGGTTATTATTTTTTTATCCTCCCCTCGTATCTGCGCACAGCAAGCATATTTTTCTATTCCGCCAGATGCTAAAAACGTTTGTGCACCCCTGCACTGGGGCGGGAGTGGCTCAGTCGGTAGCGCGCCAGTCTCGTAATGTGTAATTTCCACGTTCGAGTCCCGCCTGGCTCAGCGTTGAGATTTATCTCCGCAAAACAACCCGCCCTGCTCATGGTCAGTAGGGGGACACCGATGGGCTTGGAAATGCCACCGTCCGTCGGATGGGACGTTAAGCCATGGCCCCGTGTGCGGGAGAGCCATACCTTGTGCACGTTAAAGAACACGCTGGATGGCCTTGACGGGAGGCTACCATCTGTCTCCCAACAGCTGTTCCAGTGGGTCCCCTCCCCCAACCTTCTTTGAGCCTTCGGGGTCCATGTGACCTGGCCATTTAGCACATGGTGTGCAAAAAAGTGCCGCTCAGAGGTAAAACAACCCAACCCAACCATTTCAAACAGTCCTCAACTGGAAAAATAATTCACATCGATTATTACCGATATTACCTGTTCTACGATTCAAAAGCAAACGATTGTACTCTTTATCAAAAAACTGCGAACCATCTTGGCAAGAAGGTTGCCAGATCACTAATTTCCAAAAAAATAGTTGCCAGATATTTTTTCTAAATTCTGTAATCAGCCATAGTGTTTGGATACTTTTTTGAGCGACTGTACAATGAAAGTTCTGGACAGTTGTTAGGAGACGTGATTACTGTTTTCGCAACTGCCATTTTCAGTTGTATAACGTCAGCCGTTGTCTAACGTCGGAATACTTCTCACATTAGACAAATCAAGTATATTACTAAGTTGCTCGACCTAAATGTAAATATGGTAAGTCTCCCGTCAAGGCCATCCAGGCGTGTTCTTTAACGTGCACAGGGTATGGCTCTCACATTATTACTACATAGTAAATGACTCCTACTGTGGCATATAAACTGATAGGCTCCTGTCAGACCTCTGTGGCAAGCAGCTGCTTGAGGGGGTATTTATTTATTTATTTTAAATGACTCGACCTAAATATTTCTATCCCTCACACTGAAAATATTCTTCCCTTTGAAACCGATATTGCACCATCAACACTAATAACCTCCTTCCTAGCAAACATTTATGTCAACGCACATGACTAGACAGCTGTTAGTAGAAGATAAAAACCTCCCTTCAGGGCTATCCAGATGGGCTTGAATCTTTCATTTTCTTCTAAAAGTTGTTCAATGAATTCCCTTACCCAGCGGGGCAGGGGTTGACTCAGCTAGGGCGCCTGGTTCATAATTTGCAGTTCCCAGATTCGAGTCTTACCTGTGCTGGGATTTATCTCTGATACCCCCGCCGTTCGACCAAAAAGAGCTTGGAAAGGCCGTGGTCCGTCCGATAGGACATTAAACCGTGGTTCCGTGTCAAGGAGAGACCTAATATCTATATATTTAACGTGCATCTCAAATACACGTTAAAGAATATTCTGGATGACCTTGACAGGAGGCGGCCTTTCCGGTGGATCCCCAAATATTTTCTGAGCCCCTCGGTCCTTGTGACCTTGCAAATTATTGCCCGCCCTGCCCACGGTCAGTAGGAGACACCGATGGGCTTGGAAAAGCAGTCGTCCGTCGGATGGGACGTTAAGCCGTGTCCCCGTGTACGGGAGAGCCATACCCTCTACACGTTAAAGAACACGCTGGATGACCTGGACGGGAGGCTACCATCTGTCTCCCAATAGCTGTTCCAGTGGGTCCCCTCCCCCAAACTTCTCTGAGCCTTCGGGGTCCTTGTGACCTGGTCATTTAGCCCATTGCGTGCAAAAAAGTGCCGCTCAGAGGTAAAACAACCCAACCCAACCTTGTAAATTCCCATTGTATGCAAAAAAAAAAGGTGGTGTTCAAAGGTAAACCATCCCGACCCATACCCAGCTCTGTAATCTTAGTGGCCCTTGTGACCTGGTCATTCAGTCCGCTGTGTGCAAGAAAAGTGTCTCTCGAAAGAAATAGAACCCAACACTCCTTCTCGTTTCATATATTTAAAATGCCACGAGAGCTAGAGAGTCTCTATTTAGGAACGGCAATTTTTCACGCTAATGACGTCATTAATGTTACAAGCATTCACTTCAAAATGAGTACAAAACCAACTACCCGAAGGTATTCGAGTCAAAATATTCCAGCACTTTCGACATATGTCTGTTTTTGGAAAACACATACCTAGAAGTTCATTAGCGTTCAGAATATACGCAACCGTATACCTCTCTAATGACTTTTTTATAGACACACACACTTTTATAAGAAGCTCAAAGAAGAACAAAGAAAAAACTGGCCCAGGCTGATGACAGGAATAGCCATCCACATTCCCTTGTGGTCCCCGCGAAGCAGATGAACGTTTTACTTTTGCCACAACAGCGAGGAAGAAAGAGTTGTTTTAATCTGCACGTCTTTAGTTGCTTTCGTAGAGTTGGGTTGTTTTACCTCTGAGCGGCACTTTTTTTTGCAGACAATGGGCTAAATGGCCAGGTCACAAGGACCCACAGGCTAAGAGAAGGTTGGGGGATGGGACCCAATAGAACAGCTGTTACGAGACAGATGGTAGCCTCCCATCAAAGCTATCCATGTGTACTTTAAAGTGCACAGGGTATGGCTCTCTCATACACTGAGCCACGACTTAACGTCCCATCCGACGGACGGCGGCCTTTCCAAGCCCAGCGGTGTACCCTACTGACCGTGGGCAGGAGTTTTGCGGAGATAAACCTCAACACTGACCCAGCTGGGACTCGAACCTGGGAACTGCAGATTACGAGCCTAGCGCGCTACCGACTGAATCACCCCGCCCCCAGTCAGTAGGGGACACTGATGGGCTTGGAAAGGATGACGCCCATTGAATGGGACGTTAAGCCGTGGCCCCATGTGCGGGAGAGCCATACCCTGTGCACGTTAAAGAACACGCTGGATGGCCTTGACGGGAGGCTACAATCTGTCTCCCAACAGCTGTTCCAGTGGGTGTCCTCCCACCCCCTTCTCTGAGCCTTCGGGGCCCATGTGACCTGGCCATTTAGCCCATGGTGTGCAAAAAAAGTACCGCTCAGAGGCAAAACATCCTTATGTTTTGCATTAACCATCATTATCATCAATTTTTTTCCAGAAACGCGCCAGAACGTCATTCGATTATTTCACTTTTTCTTTCTAAGTAAAAAAAGAGCAATAAAAATCAAAAAGAGGTTGCGAAAAATTTATGGTAATGTTCCGAAAAATTTCTTCCTTTACAGGATGCTGTAAAAATAATTGAAACATTGGACCGTGAATACGATCACATTTAAATAAAAAGTTGCAGTAGTATTTAAATTACATTAGAAATGTATTCTACTTTAAATTTTCCCAGCATTTTTCTGCTCACGTGTTTCGAAAGTAGTTCTTTTCCAAACAGTCCTGAAACATGAATTTTTAGAATAGAGAGAATCAACTGATTAATTAGACAATCTATTGAAATACTCACTTGGGGACATCGTTTTTAGACATCGAGATTTTTTGTTTACAGAGATAAATTAAAAATTATTTTTGTGTTGGATAGGAATTGATGAAATATTACGATATGTACTTTCCGAATTCATCAAAAGCTAGAATTACGCCGTCTAGCGGTAAAAAAAGTTGAAAATTCCAAAAGAATATTGCAAACGACGTATTTATGCTAGAAATTTGAAATTTTGTGGTGGAATGTGAAGGTCAGGAAGTTTCCCCTGCCAACAATGAGTAGACCCCTTAGACCAAGGTCTTTCAACCTTTCTATCTGACGGCACACTTGAACCTAGAGTTAAATTTCCGCGGCACACTTGAACCTAGAGTTGAATTTCCGCGGCACACTTAAATTATGTTGATGTTATGTATACGTTTATTATAACAATGATATACTCGTATAATCAATTTAAAGAGGTTTTAATTTTGATATGTACACTTATAATGCTTTGGACTTCTTTCGAAAATAATTTTATTAATGATCTTTAAAAATTTTCGCGGCACACCTGAAAACCTCTCAAGGCACACCGGTTGAAAATCACTGCCTTAGAGCAGGGGTTCCCAACGTGAGGTACGCGGTAAATTTTTGGGGGTACGCCGTGAGAGCTCAAAAATCGCTAAATATAATAACAAAGTAAAAATAACCATTGTCATAATATATAGTTTTATCTATCTATACAAGGGGTATGACAGTTACATACACATTTCCAGAGGGTACGTGAAGCATAAAAGGTTGAGAATCACTGATATATATGTTTTATTTTATTCCCATTCTTATACTATAACTAGTTTTAACTATCTATACAAGGGGTACGCCAGTTACATACACATTTCCAGGGAGTACGTGAAGCATAAAATGTTGAGAACCACTGATATATATGTTTTATTTTATTCCCATTGTTTTACTATAACTATAGTTTTATCTATCTATACAAGGGGTACGCCAGTTATATACAATTTCCAGGGGGTACGTGAAGCATAAAATGTTGAGAACCACTGATATATATGTTTTATTTTATTCCCATTGTTTTACTATAACTATAGTTTTATCTATCTATACAAGGGGTATGACAGTTACATACACATTTCCAGGGGGTACGTGAAGCATAAAATGTTGAGAACCACTGATATATAAGTTTTATTTTATTCCCATTGTTATACTATAACTATAGTTTTATCTATCTATACAAGGGGTATGACAGTTACATACACATTTCCAGAGGGTACGTGAAGCATAAAAGGTTGAGAATCACTGATATATATGTTTTATTTTATTCCCATTCTTATACTATAACTAGTTTTAACTATCTATACAAGGGGTACGCCAGTTACATACACATTTCCAGGGAGTACGTGAAGCATAAAATGTTGAGAACCACTGATATATATGTTTTATTTTATTCCCATTGTTTTACTATAACTATAGTTTTATCTATCTATACAAGGGGTATGACAGTTACATACACATTTCCAGGGGGTACGTGAAGCATAAAATGTTGAGAACCACTGATATATATATGTTTTATTTTATTCCCATTCTTATACTATAACTAGTTTTAACTATCTATACAAGGGGTACGCCAGTTACATACACATTTCCAGGGAGTACGTGAAGCACAAAATGTTGAGAACCACTGATATATATGTTTATTTTATTCCCATTGTTTTACTATAACTATAGTTTTATCTATCAATACAAGGGGTACACCAGTTACATGCACATTTCCAGGCGGTACGTGAAGCATAAAAGGTTGGGAACCACTGATATATATGTTTTATTTTATTCCCATTGTTATACTATAACTATAGTTTTATCTATCTATAAAAGGGGTATGACAGTTACATACACATTTCCAGGGAGTACGTGAAGCATAAAATGTTGAGAACCACTGATATATATGTTTTATTTCATTCCCATTGTTATACTATAACTATAGTTTTATCGATCTATACAAGGGGTACGCCAGTTAAATACACATTTCCAGGGGGTACGTGAAGCATAAAAGGTTGAGAACCACTGATATATATGTTATATTTTATTCCCATTGTTTTACTATAACTATAGTTTTATCTATCTATACAAGGAGTACGCCAGTTACATACACATTTCCAGGGGTACGTGAAGCATAAAAAGTTGATAACCACACACTGCCTTAGACCCAGAGGGGTGGGAAAACACATATTTTTAGTTTTAGTAGATAATTGTTTGTTTTTAGAGAAAAATGAAAAATTCTTTTTGGGTTAGAGAGGAACATAAAATATTATGATTTACCCTTTTTTCATCTTCCGTAAACTATAATTGCGCCTTCTAAATTTGGAAAATTTTTCAAATTTCGAAATTTCAAACAAATATTGCAAACGATGTATTTCAGCTAGAAATTTTAAATTTTGGTGGTGGAATGTGAACGCCATGATGTTTCCATTGGCAACAATGAATTGATCTCTTACATCCAGCGGTGGGGGGGGGAGACAACTTTTTGTTTTAGCAGATAATTGTTTGTATTTAGGGATAAACGAAAAAATCTTTTTAGGGTTAGAGAGGAATTGATAAAATATTATGATTCGCACTTTCAGAATCTTTCGAATACTACAATTCGCCCTCTAATGGTGGAAAAGATCGAAAATTCCAAAATTTCAAACGACTATTGCAACTATGTATTAATGATAGAAATATGAAATTTTGGGGGTGGAATGTGTACGTCATGAAGTTTCCATTGGAAACAATGAATATGATAATTAGAAAATTCTTTTTTTTAAATTTTATTGGACTAATTAAATATTATCTTAGCAGTTTTAATATATATATGTCTTTACAGATCACTGAAATGAAGAACGACAGAGCTGTTATCAAGTTTTACGAATAATATGTATAGAATAGAAATTTCAAAAACCAGTGATAGTTTTTAAGATATTCCACTGACAGTAATAATTTACCCACTTTTCTGAGAGAAGTACGAAAAATGCAACTTTTTAGATTTAAAAATTGAAAGACGAATACTTTTATGTTGTATAATTACTAAAGAAATACTATTTGCAATTTTCCCATCATCCGCTAGCTCAAGGGGGCGGGGGTGGCTCAGTCGGTAGTGCGCAAGGCTCGTAATCTGTACTTCCCAGGTTCGAGTCCCAGCTGGGTCAGCGTTGAGATTTATCTCCGCAAATTTCCCCGCCCTGTGCACAGTCAGTAGGGGACGTCGATGGGCTTGGAAAGGCCGCCGTCCGTCGGATGGGACGTTAGGCCGAGGCCCCGTGTACGGGAGAGCCATACCCTGTGCACATTAAAGAACACGTTGAATGGCCTTGACCGGAGGCTACCATCTGTCTCCCAACAGCTGTTCCAGTGGGTCCTCTCCCCCAACTTTCTCTGAGACTTCGGGGTCCATGTGACCTGGCCATTTACCCCATGGCCTGCAAAAAAGTGCCACTCAGAGGTAAAACAACCCAACCCGCTAGCTCAAATTAAAACTTTTAAGGAATGAAACAGTAGGTAAAGGAAAAACTTCTTTCACTTTGAAAACGAGATTCTCATATTAGCCAGAGGCGAAATGCATCCTTCTAGTTTCACCAGAGAGCAGGAGAGCGGTGATAACCAAGACTCTCTTAAGGAGCTAGGGGACTTCTTACAATCCTTCGGTTGGCAGGTTGGAGTCTCAAGGTTGGAAGGTTCGAGTCTCAAGGTTGGCAGGTTGGAGTCTCAAGTTTGGCAGGTTGGAGTCTCAAGGTTGGCAGGTTGGAGTCTCAAGGTTGGCAGGTTGGAGTCTCAAGGTTGGAAGGTTCGAGTCTCAAGGTTGGCAGGTTCGAGTCTCAAGTATGTCGGTGTCGAGATTTATATCAAGCAACCTCTCTTATCGGTGAAAACGAGGACACCGATAGGAAGTGGTGTACTGGAAAATTTACCCCTCACCCACACAAGAAATATCTCAGGGGCCTTTTTGTTTCATTTAATGTGCACCATCATACATATGATTTAAAATTTTTGAAAATGTACAGTATAAATATCTGACCTACATTTCGGTTGCCGTAATATATAATTCGAAATCTTGGAATGAATTATTAGGAGGGAGGGGATGGTTTAGTCGTTAGCATGCCAGTCTCGTAATCTGCAGTTCCCACGTTCGTGTCCCACATGGGTCAGCGTTATGATTTATTTCTGCAAAAGTCCCTACTCTCAGTCAGTAGGGGATACTGATGGCTTTGTAAAAACCACAGTCTGTGGAATGGGATGTAAGGCTCTGGACCAGTGGGCAGGAGGGCCATGCCCTCTATATGTTAAAGAACATGCTGAATAACCTTGACGGAGGCTACCATCTGTGTCCTAACAGCTGCCCAGTGGGTCCCCTTCCCCCAATCTTCTTTGAGCCTTCGGAGCTCTTATGATCTGACCATTTAGCCCAGTGTCTCGCAAACTTTTTTACTCTGCGGCACACTGAATCTATTTTTTTTTTCCGCGGCACACGGAATCTATTTTTTTTTTTCCCGCGGCACACCTAAAAAAGAATTTTTGATGGTTACGTAAAAAGAGGAAAATTGAAGTTTCGTTAAATGCATTTTATTTAAAATAAATATAATAATAAATATAATTAATCATAACTCTGTGTTTGTTTTAAATGTTTGTCCATTCTATGGCTTGAAATAATCAAAAATTGATACCAAAATTCGGAAAAAGCTTGATAAATGCTTACAAGATCCCAGTTGATAAAATCTGAAAGATTTTTATTAAAGCACGTCGATAGCACGTCGATATTAAAGCACGTCGATAACACAAGTCAAGTCAAAATGAAATCTTTGGAATATCTAGTGTCAATTTGAAAATCTCTCGCGGCACACAATTTGCGAGACACTGATTTAGCCCTTTGTGTGCCAAAAAAGGCAAAACAACCCAAATGAATTATTTTTACAACTTTCTTCATAAAATATCACTTTAGTTGTTTTCAGACGGGCATAAAAAAATTTGCATTAAAAAGATTATGTAGTTTTGACTAAATTACTTCGAAGAAGATGCTTTTTCCGCCTCTATTGTAAAAAAGATATAAGAGCAACGAAGATATATGGATATATTAAAAAACAAAGTTAGTGATAATATTGGAAACATTTCTATTCTTAAGGGATCTCAGGAGGTAGGAGTTCCAAATTGAAGTTATAGACAAAAATCGCAAGTCGGGCGGAAAAAATGACCTTACACCCGACTATCATGGCATTATGTTAACGAAGTTCACGGCCAAGCTCAGGTGTTGAGGCAACAAGTTCTTGCCCACAAGAAGCAAGGTGAGGAATTTCTAGTAAGGAAAACGAAGATGGTTTTTCACGGTCTGTTATTATTCGTTCAAAATTATAGAAAAAAGTACACCTCTGTTTCAGTACACCTCTGCTGATGGGTTTCAAAAACCCACCATCTGTCGGACATTCATTCTTCCCATCTAGGCTGAGAGAGGTTGTTTTCCCCTCCATTCTAGCAATCTGTGTAAAGCATTTTTGAAAGCTATTTCTTATATCTCATATATATTATTTCTTATTTCTATTATATTATATTAGAAATCAATTTGTGCTTTTGGCATCTCTTGATTTCTAGCCCAATCACCGGATCTAAAAATTCCTCTTATTTCTCAGTTGTACTGCTTGAGCAACCCTATTCACCAATATTAAGGTCTCCAGCATTGGTATATAAGAATTTCACCTTTGACCTCGAAGGATCCATCGCATCCAAAATTTAGCATAATTTCTGAAATCTACAACACAAAATACCTCTAGGCATCAATTTCTAGTCCTGTAGTAAAACCTCTAAACACTAATAAATCTATATTTGACCTCGAAAGACCCAGTGCATCCAAAATTTCACATTTCTGAGATAAATAACCCAAAACATCTTCAGGAACCAATTTTTAGCTTTCTGGTACTGGTAGATATAAATGTCACCTCGAAAGACCCTCCTGACCCGAAATTTCGTAACGTTTCCGACATCTGCAACCCAAAACATTCCCAGACACCGAGGGGCGGGGGTGGCTCAGTCGGTAGCGCGCCAGGCTCGTAATCTGTAGTTCCCAGGTTCGAGTCCCAGCTGGGTCAGCGTTGAGATTTATCTCCGCAAAATTCCCCTCCCTGCCCACGGTCAGTAGGGGACACCGATGGGATTGGAAAGGCCGCCGTCCGTCGGATGGAACGTTAAGCCGTGGCCCCGTGTGCGGGAGAGCCATACCCTGTGCACGTTAAAGAACACGCTGGATGGCCTTGACGGGAGGCTACCATCTGTCTCCCAACAGCTGTTCCAGTGGGTCCCCTCTCCCAACCTTCTCTGAGCCTTAGGGATCCATGTGACCTGGCCATTTAGCCCATGGTATGCAAAAAAGTGCCGCTCAACACACAACCCAAACACCGATCTTCACTTTTCTAGCACTGGTAGATCATGGTATGACCTTTATGTGACCTCTATCTGACCTTGAAGGACACGTTGGAGGTCAGATTTCGGTTTTTTTTTTTAGATCTACTATCCGAATTACCCCTAGATGCAAATTTTCAGAGCTCTATCACTTCTGCTTCACAGTTAAAATTAGCATTTTCCCCTTTCACTCAATCAATCACTGACAAGCAGAGCCGGATCTAGGGGTGTGGTCAAGGAGGCCATGTTTCCCTTCTTTCAGAATGCTAGTATGGGTAATAGAGGCAAAAATTATTAAATTTATTTATATCATGGATTTTTCAAGAAATTTTAGGCTGTAAAATGGAAGGGGAAATGTTATACTGCATTGGAAATTCAGTCTCTTTTGGCTCTCCATTTTGCACTTTTCTGGCTCGATTGTGTTGCTTACCCACCATCCCCACCCTAGGGCCAATATTTATGTAAGAAAATTTTGAAACTGACGTAACCAACTGTGCCAGGGTTGATATTTATCTTCATTCTCCCACATCCTGATTTGGGGGAGAAAGGAGCTACCGATGGGTTTGGAAATGCCACTGTCCATCAGATGAGATGTTGAGTTGTGAAACAGTGTGTAGAACAGCAGTATATTATACCCATTAAAAACACACTGGATGTCTTTGAGGGGAAGCTAAGTCGAATGTAGTTCACGAATTTTTTAATATATGAAACTAATAATATTTGCATTTGTAAAGTAGGTGATTTAAAGCCTGAATTAACATGAAATTAAAAGAATGTATTGAACAGTGTCTTCCAGGAGAAAACTTTATATTCTCAACAACAACCATTTCATACCTAATTAAAAAATTCAGGTTAATGTCCTACATAGGCTTCAATACATGTTGGGGCTCATATCACTAAATAGTCATATCAGTAATAGGGAATTGGATGTGGAATTCGACAATCATGCTTATAATATGAAAAAGAAACATTACAAAAGAATATGCTAAAATTAGACTTCACCATTTTAAAGACACAAATGACAGAAAAATTAAAAGGCGTCATATTAGAGCAAACATTAAATTTGCACAAAACATAGTGACAAAAACATACTTTGAAGTAACTTCATTTCTTTTATTATGTGTGTGTGATATGAATTTCCTACTGCCTCAGCTGAAATGAAAATAGTTTGCATTTTTGTTTTCTTTTTTTATAGCATGAAATTTCAATTATCTCATTTGTGTGCGTGTGACACACAGTGTGTGTAGTTTCCTTCTACCTTAGCTGATATAAAAATTTACAATATTTGTATTTTGTTGCATGAAATTTCAATCATGTCATTTGCGTGTTTGTGGGAGGGGGCTTGCCTTTCCTTCTGACTTAGTTGAAATGAGAGAAAGTGTAAATTATTGCTTTTTATATACAGGGTGATTCAAAACTTATCGTTCAATTTTCCTGGAGGTAGGGAATACGTCAGGAAACCGATTTCACATAGGAAAGTATGTCCGCAAACGTCATCTTCATGAACAAAATGGACAAGTAAAGTGAACACAAGGAAACAGTACAGTTAAGTGGTAACGAATGTGACTTTTATTCCAACAAGGTAAAGTACAGGTTCACAGTAGGTGCTTAAAATTGCGACCATTTACACGGACACAGGATTCACAGCGCCGTTGCATTGACCGCCGAACATTTTCAAAATCGCCTGGCATATCACGGACAATGCCTGCGGCGGCCACTATTCGTGCAACAAGGTCCATTTCACTGTCGACGGGGGTCTCGTACACATGGTATTTCATGGCCCCCCACAAAAGAAATCCATCGGCGATAAATCAGGTGACCTGGGTGGCCAAGCGATCGGTCCACCTCTACCGATCCATCGAGCTCCGAATATTCGGTTCAGGTAATCATGCGCAACAATTGTGCTATGGGCTGGAGCCCCGTCATGTTGATACCACATATCTCGGCGGATATGCGCAGGAACAGTGCCCAGAAAAGTCGGTAACATTGTCTTGAGAAATAGTAGGTATTTCCGGCCGTCCAATCTGGGCGGTAGCAAGTAAGGTCCCAACAAACAGTCACCAATGATTCCAGCCCACACATTTACGGCAAAACGATGTTGCGCAGCGTGACTTCTCGTACCATGCGGGTTGTCGTAAGCCCACACATGTGAATTGTGTGTATTGAACACACCTTCACGACTGAATGAAGCTTCATCTGTAAAAAGGACAGAAGCTGGAAAACTGGGGTCCACGGCACCTTTCTGCATGAACCATTGTGCAAATTCCACACGCTTCGGATAATCGTCAGGATGCAGTAACTGCACCCTTTGCAGATGGTAAGGATGCACACGTTCCTCGTGCAGTATCCGCCACACTGCTGACTGAGCGACCTCAAACTGCTGAGCAATAGCTCGTGTGCTGGTATTCGGATTATCTTCGATGGACTGTAGGACTTGTTCTGCGACGTTGACAGTCCGCGTCAGTCGTCTTCTCCCCGTATCCTGCATGTTGCTGCGCAGTGAAACACGTTCGCGCAGATTGCGATGCACACGTGCAAACATTTGATGCTGCGGTATTCTTCTGTTGGGGTATCGGTCTTCGTAAACTTGCCTAGCTCGGCGGCTGCTTTCGCCAGCTGCCCCATATGCGAGATGCATATCCGCTAGCTCTTGATGCGTAAAACGATTCATCTTATCACTAGTAAGTCAGCTCGTACACTGATGACAGTGGGAGTGGTCGGGCGAGCTGTACACTGGTTGGGTACACACAGCGCCCTCTACATACGCATGCGTACATTTGCGGACATACTTTCCTATGTGAAATCGATTTCCTATGTGAAATCGATTTCCTGACGTATTCCCTACCTCCCCACGAAATTTGAACGATAAGTTTTGAGTCACCCTGTATATAGCATGCAATTTCAATTATGCCATTTGTGTGTGTGTGTGTGTATGACCTTGGATTTCATTCTGCCTCAGCAGATATAAAAGAGTTTAGAATAATTGGTTTTTATTAGATGAAATTTCAATCATGTCATATGTGGGGGGGGAGGGGAGGGGCGGGGGGCTTTTGAAATGTGAGAAAGTGTAAATTGTTGTTTTTTATATGTATAGCATGCAATTTCTATTATGACATTTGTGTGTGTGTGTGTGACCTTGGATTTCCTTCTGCCTCAGTTGATATAAAAGTCTACAAGGTGTGTTTTTTGTTGCATGAAATTTCAATCATGTCATTTGTGTGGGGGGAAGGTAAGGGCTTGCCTTTCCTTCCGCCTTAGTTGAAATGAGAGAAAGTGTAAATTATTGTTTTATATATATATATAGCATGCAATTTCAATTATGTCATTTGTTTTTGTGTGTGTGACTTTGGATTTTTTTCTGACTTAGCTGATATAAAAGAGTACAATATTTGGTTTTTGTTTCATTAAATTTCAATTATGTCATTTGTGTTGTGTGTGTGTGAGGGGGGGGGGTCTTGCCTTTCCTTCAGCCTTAGTTGAAATGAGAGAAAGTGTAAATTATTTTGTTTTTTATATATATTGCCGTCCCGTGGCCGAGTGGTTAGCACGCTTGGCTACTGATCTAAGGGACCTGGGTTCGAGCCCCGGATTAGACATGGATGTGTGTGTCGTTTTTCTGCTGAGGTCCTGCCATCCTCTCAGATCTCCTACTGTGGCATATAAACTGACAGACTCCTGTCAGACCTCTGTGGCAAGCAGCTGCTTGAGGGGGTATTTATTTATTTATTTATTTATTTATTTATTTTATATATATTGCATGCAATTTCAATTATGTTATTTGTGTGTGTGTGACCTTGAATTTCCTTCTGCCTTAGCTGATATAAAAGTTTACAATATTTGTTTCTTCATAGCTTCAAATTTCAATTATGTCATTTTGTGCTTGTGTGGAAGGGTGGAGAGGCTTGAATATCTTTAGGCTGCAGCTGAATAACAAGCTTATAATATTTGTGTTTTTTTATAGCATGAAATTAAATTGTGTCATTTATTGGGAAGAGATTTGATTTCCTGCCTCAGCTGAATTAAAAAAAAGTTTACACTCTCTGATTATTTCTTTCAGTTTTTAATAAAAATTAATATTTTTAATGAAAGATGAAGATAAATGTAACTTTTCATGTTTTTTTAAATGAGGCACGGATTTGCACTATTAAGATCTATAAATTTTGAGAGCTTTCACTTAAGCTGAAAGATTTTATCATGTATTAGATTTTAAAGTATGTTTGCCGTTGTCCCTGTTTTAAACGGGCTCAAATTAAAGTCTGCTAAGTTTACAGTCAATTTAGTTCAGTTTTAATCACATATTAAAAGCATATCGAATTTTTTTTAATTTTCATACAAAACTTCGATTTGAAAGAGAAGCAGTTTCCAGCGTCTTCGCTTTTCATCCGATATAAATCAATAAGTGTGTATTATTAAATCTATTTTGCTTTAATTACTACACTGGAATAACCTCATTGAAATAAAAAACAAAAACAGCAAAGTTCTGCCTCATTTAAATCATTTGTTAAGCATTTTTAAATAGTCTTCATCGTTGTTCGCAGCCAATTCGCAAGGCATCATGGGTATCTTGCTTCGCTAAGCAGTCGGCAGACACAGCCGTCTGTGATCATGACGGTCAATGCTACGGGAATCGGAGTCCTGTCTCTAGTATTACTACCTCAATGGGGGCTATGGTTGTGGGAGAGGACACAATGAAAATTTTGCAACTCGGATATAAAATTTTCCCAACTGAGAAAATAAGTACTTTACATAATTTTCATTAAATCTCCAGTTTTTCTCTCCGTGGGAGAGGGGAGTAAATTTTGCCAAGTGCTTCGATTTTGGAACCTAGCCATGATTTTACAAAATCATCTCCCTTTAATTGGCCAAGTCACTTTGAATTTTACCAATTCGCTTTAACTGCATAAAAACAATCTCAATTTCGCCTGTATTTTACCAAGTTACTACGAATTTTTCCAACTGTTCCCGATTTTGCCAATTCTTCAAGACTTGGCTAACTTGCCTCGATTTTGTCAACTTCCTTGGATTTTGCCAAGTTGCCTCCATTTTGCCAACCAGCCATAATTTTAAACAAAAAATTCAGTTTTTACTTCTCCCCTGAATTTGCCAAGTTACTTCGAATTTTGCCCTCTCTTTCATTGCCCAAAACAATCACAATTTTCACAACTCGCCTGTATTTTACCAAGTAGCTTCGAATTTTGCCAACTTGTCATAATTTAGAGAAAAAATCCCAATTTTCACATCTCACCTGCATTATACCCAGTCATTTCGAATTTTGCCAACTGCCCTAGATTTTTTTCAAGTTGTCTCGATTTGCCAAATCTTAATTTCACAAAACAAATTCCAATTTTCACAACTCGCCTGTATTTTACCAATTGGCTACGAATTTTGCCAACTATCCTAGATTTTTCCAAGTTGCCTCTATTTTGCTAAGTTTTCTCGATTTTGCCAACTCTCCTTAATTTAACAAAATCCCAATTTTCACAACTCACCTGCATTTTACCAATGGCTTCGAATTTTGCCAACTGCCTAAGATTTTGCCAAGTTACTTCTATTTTACCAACTCGCCATAATTTTACAGAAAAATTCCAAATTTTATATCTCCATGAGCCACTTTAAATTTTGCCAACTCTCTTTAATTGCACAAAAACAATCCCAATTTTCACAACTCGCCTGTATTTTACCAAGGGGCTTTGAATTTTGCCAACTTCCCTAGATTTTGTAAACTTGGCAAAATTTTACAGAAAAAATTCCAATTTTTACATCTCACCTGAATTATATCAAGTCACTTTGAATATTACCAGCTCTCCTAGATTTTTTCAACTCTTCTTAATTTCATAAAACTATTCCCAATCTTCGCAACTCATCTGTATTTTACAAAGTGGCTTCGAATTTTTGCCAACTTCCCTAGATTTTGCCAGCTCCCATAGGTTTTGACAACGCCCCTAGATTTTGATAACTCCCCTTCATTTTACAAAAAAATATCAAAATTTTTGCAACTCACCTGGATTTTATAAAGTCGTTTCGAATTTTGCCAACTCCGACCCACACAAACACAATCTCCACATAATATTCATAAGATATCTAAAATGACCAGTAGATATCCGTGGGTTATCTTCGATATCTTATGGATATTTTGTGAAGATTGTGGTTGTGGGGGGAATTACTTCGAAAGGGGGGGAGGAAACTTCCCCATGGCTACGTCCCTGATGAGATGTTACTTTTTGATTCGAGGAATTGTACTTATTTTCACTCTAATATAAAAAGATAACAGAAAGTCCAGAAATTTGAAGCAACAAATGAGCTAGCATGCCATCCTCTTCTCCCCCGTGGCTTCAAAATAATATTATAACTATCTTGCTCTTTCTTACCGACGTTTAATAATAAATAAATAAATAAAATAAATACCCTCTCAAGCAGCTGCTTGCCACAGAGGTCTGACAGGAGCCTGTCAGTGTATATGCCACAGTAGAAGGTCTGAGAGGATGGCAGGACCTCATTTTGAAAAAAATCATTGATTAATAGCATGAACAGCATCTTTGTACTGAAGCAAAATTTAATGTTGAAAATATATGTAGACTTGATACAGGGCCGAGTTTTAATATTACTCAATTTGAATAATTGATTGCTTAGTCGTGAAAATAAATCTTTATATTACATTACAAGAAACGGAGCTGTCTCTTTAACAATGTATCCAGAGCAGAAAGGCTTATTAGAAGGAAAAATGGAATTAATAGAAGGAAAACAGCTTTCTTTAAAGCATTAAAAGGCATTTATTAGAAGGTAAATTATATAAATTAAATTACAAAAGATTTAGGTAAAATTAAAGAAATATTAAAACTTATACACTACAAAATAATGTACAAAATAAATACCCTACTTTTAAAGTAATAAACGATTATGACTACTAGGGGGCGATATCATGCGTCATGCATTGGTGAGTTGACGCGTTTACGTCAGCGTCCAAATGCTGTGTGGGTTGGAAATGTCTGATATAGTAAACGTAGCATCCTGCACACTATCAACCATATTGCTAACATAACTAAATTTAAAATGGAATTTGTAGACTCTGTTAACGCTCACTATTGTTTTCCAATAGTTGGAGTTATTGTTTGTGCACTCCTTGTTTTTGCATTTGGTTTTAAATCTCCTGGGCAACCGCCAAGTTTCGACATAGTAGAAGAAGAACGAAAAGTATCAAAAAAACGCAAAGGGAAAGATAACCAGAAGGTAAATTTTTCTTAAATGTGTACGCTGCATTTTTGTTCAGATTATAAATAATCAAAATGTATGCAGACGAAAACTTTACAATACATGTTTTTACCACTACTTTTTACTCCAAATACTGATGTAATTTTGATGTCCCAAATTTTAATGAAGTAATATCACTGAGATGACTAATAATGAAATTTTTTCTGTAGTAGCTGCAAAGTGATAACTATAACTAAATAACCTAAAGTTGAATTTCCAAGAAAATTCCAAAAAATTACCCTTGGAGCATTTTGTAATCATTTTGAAACTTTTACAGCACATTTTCATTTTAAATAGCTTATTTCTAATAAAGTGATAGGTGATTATAAAGGCTGCTGCTATTTAAATGATTTGAGTATCGTCATTCAATAAACTTGCAGTATTAATGAACTCAAACTTAACATATGGGCAAGTAAAACTAGTGATCAACATGGAAAAAAAATACAATACCTGCCAGTGCTGATTCAAATAACAAATTGGTTCACAGTTAAATACATATTTCAAAGAGCAATGTCAAATCTGTCTATACATAATAAAAAGCTACAAAACCTGAGAGTCTGAGATAATATCAGTGCACATAAGTGACATGGATTCTCTTATTGTTTGAATCCTCCTTCCTAAATAGATATCTTTATGCCTAAAATAGCAGATATAATTTCAAAAATGTCTTAATGATACTATACACACACACAGTGTGGGTTTAATAAATATAATAGCAGTACTACAGTCCACGGTTACAATGCCACCATCTTGTTTTTTATGCAATGTAATGATACGTTGCATTTTGATTAAATGACCAACCTAAATACACACCAGAATGAAAGAAAGCATAGCAGCTACACATTACAAAGAATATTCAGCTAAGTTGTACTTATAATGGCCTAAAAACATTACTATCTAGTGAAGGCACTGTAAAGGGAGAATATGCCAACTGAATATAATGATAAATGCATAATTTTAAACAAATTTTTAGTATATAAAATACTAAAAAAAATAACTGCATTTAGTGCATTTTTTTCTTAACTGAGCATATTGCTAAATAACGAACATCACTTAAACACTTGTACTTAAGCATTTATACATTGGTTAGTGCAATATTCTGCTGAAAGAAGTGGCTTTGTTTGGCATATATAATGTAGCATCCTGCACACTATAAGATAGTGCAGGATGCTACATTATACAGGGTGAATCTGAAAAAGTGGGCAAAACTTTACGGGGTGGTAGAACGCAGCTACACGAGCAATATTCGTCATAGAAAGTATGGGCGGAATGCAAACGGCGAGCCGCTAGGTGGCGTTGGAAATGGTATAAAAGGGTCGGTCCTCGCATCCAACGGCATTTCTACCGTGGATTGCCGAGAGGATGGCTGGTTATACTAACCACGAAATGGCGGATATGCACTTTGTGTACGGTGCGGCGGACGGGAATGCAAGTGAGGCACAGAGTATCTCCTCTCCTTCCTGTGTTCATTCTTTAAATGTGACAGTGGAAAACTACCTTTTAACTTCTCACCGCTTGCGTTCCGACCATACATTCTATGATGAATATTGCTCGTATAGCTGCGTTCTACCACCCCGTAAAGTTTTGCCCACTTTTTCAGATTCACCCTGTATATGCCAAACTAAGCTGCTACTTTCAGCAGCATACGTCACTAACCAATGTATAAATATTTGTCTAACAAAAAGATTTATATATCTTTTAGAGCTTATCTGACATATCTATTTTGACTCTAGCATATCACTAAACAACAAATTGTTCTGCACTCAAAAAAAAAAAGCCCCAAAAGTTGTATTATCTTGTCGGCCACAACTATTTTGACTAGCATATCACTAAACAACAAATTTTCATTCAGCACTCAAATTAGTCCCAAAAGATGTAAAATCTCATCTGACACAACTATTTGCACTAGAGAATATAGCTAAACAGCAAATTTTTTATTCTACACATAAAAAAAGCCCCTGAAAATATCTTGTTGAAGACAATTATTTTAACCACAACATATTGCTGAATAAGATTTTCATTTGGCACTTGAAAAAAGGCCCCAAAAATAAGTAATCTCGATGGAAATGACAATTTTAACTATAGTTTATTGGTAAACAACAAATTTTAGTTTGCACCTAAACAGAAAGCTTCCCAAAATAATCTCATTGGAGATTATTTTAACCCTTACCATGTTCAGGTCTGAAAAACCAAATTGTACCCTGTGGCCAAGCTTTTTTTTTTTCAACTGTGTTCAGGCTAAAAAAAGGTGAACTTTATAACTTTTTTTGCCAAATAACTACTGAAAGAAATTGTGGCATGTTGTATGACAAATTAATCAGCATTTAATTCTGGATTTTCTGAAAATGTTTAACAAACGAAAAATGACTAATTTGTTTTAATTGGGCTTTTATAAAAGCATACAGTAAAAAAAATGCATCTTACAATGCAAATAAAAAACCTCATCACAAGAACTATGATCACCTTTGTTTTAAAATAAGGACAATAATAGGTCTGTTAAAATCTTTAGAAACAGTGCCTTTATCTTAAAAGCTATTCAAAATTCAGTCATCCATATGGTAACAGAAACATTCCCAGCTCTAAGCATTTCAGTAGCAATTTCATCTTCCGCTGGGGATTTATGTAGTTTAAGTTTAGAAATGGTGATAATAGCTTGAGACTGATAAGGCCAGTAATGCATCTATCATCATTATAGACAATGGGAGTAGAACTAACCACATTATTTAGAATATCTTTGAAATGGTCCCTAGCCATAACAGAATCCTCACCTTCAATAGTCTTACCATGTTTATCCTTCAATCCCTGTATATCTGTCCATTTCTTCCGATATAAAATATTAACCTGGTACAGCTCGCTGCTATTACGCTACCTATCTGCTTTCTCAGCAAAGCTATCAAGCCAAAGATTCTTATCTACTAACAGATCCTTTACACGTTCATTAAGTTCTTTGTAACGCTTTCTATTAGTGCTAGTAGGGTATTGATTAAGTATATTCCTATAGTTCTTTCCAAAATAAAAAGATTGAATTACCAAAAGAAATTCTGGTACTTTTCAATTATCTCCGGTCACATTTTCTTGACTTTTTTTTTTGGGGGGGGGGGGGGGGGAATGGCAATTTTTGATGGAGTCAGGAAGGTTAATGAGTAATTTAGGGGTGGGTTATTTGAGCTATGTTTTTTTTTTTGTTGTCTCTGATGAGATTATTTAATTTCGGGGGATTTTTTATAATTTGGTCCGCAGTACACTTTCCGATTTTCATGTTTTTCGGTTTGTGTTGTCTGCGAGGACATTTAGTTTTGGGGGCTTTTTTATAATTTGGTCGGCAGTGCACTGTTTCCGATTTTCTTGCTTTTTGGTATATGTTGTCTTCAATGAGATTATTTAGTGTGTGTGTGGGGGGGGGGGGGGGGCTTTTTTATAATGCTCCGGTCACATTTTCTTGGCAATGAAAATTAAACACCAAAGTAAACCAAGAACATCATCGACAATACATTGCTGACCGGCATTATAAAAAAGCCCCCAAAACTAAATAATCTCATTGGAGACAACACATACCAAAAGGGGCGGGGGCGGCTCAGTCGGTAGCGCGCCAGGCTCGTAATCTGTAGTTCCCAGGTTCGAGTCCCAGCTGGGTCAGCGTTGAGATTTATCTCCGCAAAATTCCCCCCGCCCTGCCCACGGTCAGTAGGGGACACCGATGGGCTTGGAAAGGCCGCCGTCCGTCGGATGGGACGTTAAGCCGTGGCCCCGTGTGCGGGAGAGCCATACCCTGTGCACGTTAAAGAACACGCTGGATGGCCTTGACGGGAGGCTACCATCTGTCTCCCAACAGCTATTCCAGTGGGTCCCCTCCCCCAACCTTCTCTGAGCCTTCGGGGTCCATGTGACCTGGCCATTTAGCCCATGGTGTGCAAAAAAGTGCCGCTCAGAGGTAAAACAACCCAACCCAACACATACCAAAAAAGCATGAAAATCAAAAACAGTGCACTGCCGACCGAGTTATAAAAAAGCCCCCAAAACTAAATAATCTCATCATCAGAGACAACAACAAAGAAAAGCATCATATAGCTCAAATAACCCACCCCTAAATTACTCATTAACCTTCCTGACTCCATCAAAAACTGCCATTTTTTCCAAAAAAAAAAAGTCTCCAAGAAAATGTGACCGGAGATAATCGAAAAGTACCGAAATTCTTTTTATGTGTATATATATATTTACAATTTGAATAATGAATAAAGTTGACTATTTTTGGAACACCCATTTAATAGGTTACTATAGGTTCCTAAATCTTTTGACACTGCAGCCCACTAGAATTTTAATAAATTTATGTGGCCCCCTGGAACTTTGAGCACTTACACTTTGAACTATGTATTTGACCTATATATGTCTATATCTTATTCTGCACTTTGATCTTAGCCAAAAGACAGAATTGGTACATTGGATCTACAAGAAGTTATAAAAGTAACCTGATTCTGTGGAAGTGAAATATGTTCTGTTCTCAATCAATCGATGTTTGTGCCTTGATTGGTTTGGTGAATTGATAGTAATCAGAAGCTATCTTCCACAAGGATTAGCTGCATGGTAATACTTTTAAGTGTCATTTATATCTTTTAATTTTTAATGCTCACCTTAATAAAATCAGAAATTTGGAAGCACTCTGAAAATTCTATATCACATTGTTTAGATTTCATATACTTTTTTCCAAATTAAAGCCTACATAAATTGGTACTTGTCTCATCTTTTGCTGGGATTTTGTGTTATTTATTCCGTTAATTGAGTTATCAGAAATTGTGATTATCCTTTATTGTGATTCAGTAGTAATATTTGTCTTTATATTTCACAAAATTTTCTATTAGTACCTGGGTATTTCACCATATTTGCCTTAAATGTTCCCAAAGTGGGTTATTAATAAAATAATCTTTAATTTTAAAAAGTGGGTTATTAATTAACCCTTAATTCTGAACAAAATGTTCAGAGTTAAGGGCTTTTTCATTTGATATATATATGCACCTGTTTCTGTTGGTTACTTTAAAACAGTGTTGGCAAACAAAATGAAAAACATTTCATTACTTTTTCATTACAGCCAAAAATTCAATATCGTTTTTCTTTACATTTATCATTATAGCAAAATTTAAATTTCACCATAATGTTTTTTCGAAACATTTTTAGTGCAAATGTCAAAATAATGAAATATATTAATAGATTCTGAAAAAAATTCATTGCCGCCACGGTGGGAATCGAACCCACATCTCTCCAGATTCATGCCACAGCGCGCTAACCATTGCACCACGCGTCGGACAACGAATATTTTCAGAATATGACCTTATAAATCTTCCTGAGACGTGACTGAGACTGTGCATTCACTTTGGATTGATTTTAATTATATACAGTGGACCCCCGATATAACGCGCATGTCGGGCGGGAAATAACACCCGCGTTATAAGGTGAACCGCGTTATACCGAGCGGCGCGGTGGCGACACAATAAATTTACTCAGAACGATTTGAGCTATATACTGAAACATCCCATCAACTATATATATATATTATGTATTTTAATAAAAAACCAATTTATTTATTAAGTGTTTTATTAAAATTCACATAACATAGTTATACATCGTAATAAGTACATATATTTATTATTTTATTTACGTACATAAGGTACGCTTGAAAATATGTAAAAACAAACACTATAACTTGACTAAAATCTATGTATTCGACATCATTTCAATTACAAAACATCACTTAGAAAAGTGAGTAATTTTTATTTGTTTGCTTTTTGATAACTTCTGTATCATTTCCCCTTTGAAAGATGCTAATTGCAACAATCTGACACTGTTAATATTTTCTTGTGATTCAGCCCATTTTATAACAGTTTCCATGGCTGTTATTGCTTCTTTGGTTGTTGGCGGTATATCAGCTATCCCACTGGCACTTTCATCATCATTTTCTGTTTCTTCTTGACAATCTTCGTCACCGCAAATGGATTCGATAATCATTTCATCAGTCATATTCTGACAAATACTATCTTCTCTAGCGTCCACATCCAACCAATCAGTCAAAGAATCATTAGTTATTTCTGGCTCATTCAATATTTCCCAGATGCAGGAACTCAATACATACACAATTACTTAATATGCAGTAACAATAAAATGCAATACTCACTAACGCCACATGGACCTGTATAAACATGTTTGAACTTATCGCGAACATTGCCCGCACTATAACCGAGTGCGCGGTATAGCAAGCAGCGCTATAATGAAGATCCACTGTATTTAACGCGGTAGCGGTAGCGACCTTCTCATTAACATCTGATAATCAAATGCAACGACTGAAAATGTTGCATCTCCTTGAGTATAGATGGTGCTGTCTCAGTCATGTCTCGGGAAGATTTATAAGGTCATATTCTGAAAATATTCGTTGTCCGACGCGTGGTGCAATGGTTAGCGCGCTCTGGCATGAATCTGGAGAGATGCGGGTTCGATTCCAGCCGTGGCGGCAATGAATTTTTTTCAGAATCTATTAATTAATGTTTCTTAACAGGGAATACTGTGCATTCACTTTGGATTGATTTTAATGAAATATATGTTATCACTTTTATATATATCCTCTAGCATTGTCGAACAGTCTCACCAGTTCAATCAATCCATTAAAAAAAGATTAAAAATTGGAAAGAGGAAAATTATCAGTATTAATAACAATGATTAATATATAAATGTATATATGCAAATAGAATTGTTGCCTTTTAGGCTATTGATTCTTAAAATATATGATTCAGAAATAATAATGAAATAAAAATTGCAATAAGGACACCAAGTTATGAATAAATAGGATAACATCATTCTGTGTATTCTAATGTATGTAAGCCATACAATTGAAATTACTAAAGATAGAAACATACCAGGATTTAGTTTCAGGGAGAGGGTGAGTCTGAGAATATGATGAGTAGGGGTTCCCAATTACTAGTCACTGAACAGGAAAGGTTAAAATGATATTCTACATTGAATAAAATTTTATAGTATTTTATTTTATATATCTACTTTTAGTGTTGGCATAACATATGGGGCTGAAATAAAATTATAGAAAGGCAACTGTTTTAAATTTCAAAGCAGATAGACAAGTTTGAGATTTCGTAGAAGAACTGATTTTTTTTCCTCCCTCGGTATGTCCCTGACTAACTATTGAAATTTGCACCAAATTTCTGGGAATTGTTCAGAGTAAAACAGAGCATTATTAATGAAAATTTCTGAGCATAAGTATGCGTTCATAATTCTTAGTACTCTAACGATTTTTTTTGTGCACAGATTAATATTTTAAATATAATTTGCTAAAATGACTCGAGGAAATTTTACAAAAAAGTGAAATTCTGATCAGAAATATAACGCATAGTCGACGAAAATTTAAAAGAAAACAAAATTCATTCAAAATATGGATATCATAATGCAATCAATGTATTTTGTTTTATTCATCATTATAAGCAAAATGTCATCTAATAATTTTGAAACCAAATTATTTCTTTTGTTAGAGAGAACCCATTTAAGCATAATAAAAATTCTCTACAAAAGAAAACATTTTCATTACTGGAAAAATCAGAACAAAGCATTATAATGACTTGCAAGAATTGTTTTAGCGATACCTGCTACTCAAGTATCTGAAGAGCGAGTTTTTACTATGCTTAAATGGATTCTCTCTAACGAAAGAAGACTCTTTGCTCTCTCAAATTCATTTTATAAAATTGAAATTCTATTTTCTTTTGCCTCGAATATTTCGGTTTCATTAGGATAGATTTTCATAAAAAAATCATTGGTTGAGTCATTTGATGACTTTGAACTACTTTTATCGATTCTCTCCTGTAGAAGAGATTTGTTGTACATTTGAATGTAGTCTTGCAAAATAATTAAATGAGCTTTCTCTGAAATAGACTTCAAATAGATTAAAAATAATTATATAAGTAGAGAAATTGAAAACATTACCTACTTTATGCAGTTTCTTCTTAAAGGAGCTGCAGAGAAGTACAAGATACACATAGTCACTGCTAGATCGAAATGTTAGAATTACCTCCTACATTTTTCTTAACATATGTACAAGGTGAGGTTGATTATTACCATATTTGCAAACACACAATGGAAATATTTACAGGGGAAGTAAAAAGTTTAATGGGAAGATTAAAATCAAAAGTTTCAACTATTTTCAAGAAGTGAATGGTCCTTTTCTCCAATTCTCTATCCTTTACTCAAATTACCCCACCTATATACAGGGTGATTCAAAACTCTTGGGCTAAACTTTAAGGGGTGATGAACACACCTAAACAAGCACTTTTTGTCATACAATGCATGGTCGGAACTCAAGCGGTGAAGCACTAGAGGTTGCTTTCCAGTGAACACTTATAAGCGCTGGTTTTCGTATTCGTCATTTCTAACGTAGATTGCAGAACAGATGGATTGTTTCACGAATCAGGAGAAAGCGGACATGCATTTCATGTAAGGAGCTGCGAACAGGAATGCGAGGGAAGCCCAAAGACTACAGGGAGCGCTTTCTGACCAGACATGTGCCTGATCGTAAAACCTTTCAGCGATTTCACTGGTATCTGTGTGAAATGGGCTCCTTTGTCAGTGGCTTGCAGGATACAGGGCATGCAAGGAGTGTCGGAAAGCGCTCATGGTAGTCTTTGGGCTTCCCTCGCATTCCCGTCCGCAGCTCCATACATGAAATGCATGTCTGCCTTCTCCTGATTCGTGAAACAATCCATCGGTTTTGCAATCCACAGTAGAAATGACAAGTGCGAAAACCAGCGCTTATAAGTGTTCACTGGAAAGCGCCCTCTAGCGCTTTACCGCTTGAGTTCCGACCATGCATTGTATAACAAAAAGTGCTTGTTTAGATGTGTTCTATCACCCCTTAAAGTTTGGTCCAAGAGTTTTGAATCACCCTGTAGTTCCTTTTCTAAATGTCTAACTGGATCAAAGAGAATTGTAATGTACCTGGGATTTTTACCCTATTGTAATTGTCCTGTTTTCCCTCTGCATGAATAGAGACTTCCTTTCTTTTGCACTGCAGCTGTTATCTGGCTATCACAAAGTACTTTCTCTGAGTGCCAATTGCAAAGAAGGTGGCTGAGACATCGGCTTCGCAAATTTCTTTGGAATGTATCATTGAGCTACTGAAAAATCTTTCTGCATTGACCATAAAAGTAAATTGCACATTTGTTTGTTTCACACAAATTTCTAAGTATATCTTATAAAAGAAAAACTAAAATGTATCAACACAAAAGCAATGAAAATAACAAAATTATTTTTTCTGTTATTTGTTACGTTTTATCATTATAAATATTTTGAAATTCCATTAATGTTGTTCATAACATTGTTCAAAAATCATTTCATTATTTTGTTATGTTACAATAACATTTTCTAACACTGCTTTAAAATAAGGCTCTCAAATTTAGTTGTTTTATTTTATTGCAAAAAGTTAAAAATTAACTCAATCACTAGGTATTCATTATTAGAAACTTGCCACTTTAAGGTCTAAAGCAATAGGAAAATGATTAACATGATTATATACCTATTTTTTTTTGCAGATCATATGGAAATTATCTCCATTTGTAGGATAAAAAATTGCATGCACAGTTATTCCAAAAATGGTAACACATGGCAGATATGATAGCTTCTCATGTTGCTAAACCATGGAAAACAAAAGTCATCATTTGCTGTCAGTATAATCTAAGGTCTACACATTGCAGTTAATTCAGATGCATTTGCTCATAATTTCATTGTTCGCAACCTCTATGTGCATATAATCTACAGTTGTGTTACTGGTATGAACAATAGAATGAGTACTCAAAACATTGGCTCGAAACTAGGCCACTGAAATAATCACAGAATTATTTTGAGTATCTGTATTAAGTATAGCCAATAGCAGATATGTTATAAAGCAAAGAGTAATAATTACAGATCTTTGTTTCTACTTGAAAAATTTTTCAAAGGGATGATATAATTTTTGGAGCAGCAAACTTACTATTTTTGATACTTTTTTTTTAATAAAAAAGCAACTATTTTTCCTTTTTAAATTTATTATGTGTAAATAAATATATATATTTGCATCTATAAGTTTCTGTATAATCACAATGATATAAATTGAATATAGAATAGTTGAAGAGTTGAGGATTTCCTCAAGTTTTGCAACATTATTAAGTTTTAAACTATTTAAATATTGGTTTTATTAGTCCAAAGTTAGATAATTACATAATTTATTAATCACCCATCATAGATTTAGTTTTTATCAATTGATGTTTATTTTGGCTGTTGGAATTTGAACTTGCCTTTCATCATCTAAATTTCTCACATTCAACTCTAAATCCTGATTATTTTATTTACTCTTATAAATCTAAGATTGCAGTTTTGGTTATGTGCTTAGTCATGTGTTTTATTTATGTGCGTAATCATGTATTTCAAATGATGAAAATAGTATATTGCTGAGTTGAACTTTGGAAAGTGCCAAGCAATCACAAACTGATAACTTATTAACAAGCTGGCAATAACTTCAGCTTTTGGATGTTTAGTTGTGAACTGAGCAACTTGCTATTTCCTTTATATAACTTACATTAAAACTGGTAACAGTAAAATAGTTTATGCAGCATAACATGCCGCATTATATATGCCTGCATTATACAGGGTGTCCATAAAGTCTCTTTACAATTTAAAAAATTTATTAAAAAATCAAATGAAAAGATAAATATTTGGAAATTATTACAAAATGAGAAGTAGATATTGAATTTTTTTTCCATCATTTAATACAGCTCTATATGGGCACCTTTAGTTGCACGAAGCATATCAAGACGGTACTCGATTTCTTGCCATGTTCACCATGTTCACCTCATTGATGGTGGCAATGGCATCAGTGATCTTTTGTTTTAGGTTAGTGATGTCCCGTATCTTTGTTCAATACATGATATCTTTAACATAACCCCATAGAAAGAAGTCCAGGGGAGTAATATCTGGTGAACGAGGTGGCCAGGGAATTGGGCCATCCCTTCCAATCCACCAGTCTGGAAATGTTTGATTTAGGAACCCATGGACTTGCAGTCCCCAAATGTGGTGGTGCACCATCTTGCTGAAAAGTGATGGTTGGTTGAAGGTCATCTAGTTGTGGTGCCACATATTCAGTGAAAAGGTCAAAGTAAACATTTGCAGTAATTGATGCCTCGATGAAGAAAAATGGACCAAGGATTCGATTGCACATGATCCCACACCACACATTAACCTTTGGACTATCTCAGTGAAGTTCACTAGTCACATGGGGGTGTTCTGATCCCCAGATTCTCACATTATGTGTGTTCAGTTTCCCTGAGACATGAAAGCTTGCCTCATCACTAAAACAAACTCGAGTGAGGAACGTTTCATCCTCAGAAATTCGTTCCAGCATGTTAACTGCAAACTCTTTTTGTCTTGGTTTATCATTTGGCTCGAGTCCCTGTAAGAGTTGCACTTTGTAAGCGTACAATCGCAAGTTCTTGTGTAGAACTTTGTGCACTGTTGAACATGGTAGCTCTAACTGTCTGTCAGCAGTACAGATACACATTATGGGAGATCAACTAAAGGCTTGTCTTACACGATCGATGTTTTCCTCAGATGTTCTTGGTTGTCCACTCCTCCCTTTATCCAACACTGTCCCTGTCTCCATAAATTTCTTGTGCCATGTATGAATTGACGGACGTGACGGTGGATCTCTTCCATACTTAGTTCTGTAGTTTCACTGAGTCTGCGTATCCGATTTCGTTTCAATAAACCATGATACACATTGTGCCTTCTCTTGAGGAGTAGCCATTTTTTAAGAGTTTCTTTAAAAAATACCTCTTTCATCAACGTGGTACCTGAAATACACAAATGCAATGTGATTAAAAACTTTGATAACCACTTAATACATAGAACAAATTTAATTAAGATATCTCATCAATTGCCTTTGTAATAAATTTTTTAAATTGTAAAGAGACTTTATGGACACCCTGTATATCACATATTGAGCCATGTGTGGTACCCTTGGCACAGTAATAGTCGTGCTTGGATGCTACATATGTGTCTTTGGCATTTAACATGTTAAACTATAAGAAGCTAAAACCAAAAGTTAGATATTGTAGCATTATATTTTTCATTCTCCTTTCTCAACAGTGAGTTGCTATGTTCCAGGCAAGTTGGCAGATTCAGTGTAAGTAGTGAAAAAAAATGCTCTCCACTTTGTGGTGATCTACTTGCAATCAGATTAATACACATAAGTTTGAACTTATTTTCACATTGGCACTGATATTGCTGGGAGAAAGTATGTCTTTGCAAGGTTTTCTGTAAGATAAGAAAATATTTTTCTTACCATTTTTGTTAAAGCTGTTGATTGCCTAGAACCTAGCTACTCACCATTCTGCAAAGAGCAAAACATATTTTATCTATATCTACCATGATTATTGACATTTACTGTGAATAACCATGCCAAGCTTATTAAAAAAAAATTCATTTGCACATTTGTATTTCTTTTAATAAATTGTACTATCATAATTTTCAAGCAGAAACATAAAGATCTGTAATTATTGCAATCTGAACAAATTCAAGACAAGCTTTAGAAAAACTTCAGAAGTTGTTCTGTGATCAAACTTCTAACACTATCAACCACAATCATTGATCTCTCATCTATCAGAAATATGATCCATTGCAGAAAATAGACAGGACTTGATAAAAATTACACACCACAGGATTGGTCATACAAGATTTAATGACAAAATGTACCTAATGAAAAAAAAGTTGACACCTTCAAAAGTACACATTGTAAAGCGACAGACAGTCACATGTATGCATAAACTGCCCTCACTATCAGAAGGAAAGAAATTTCTTATTTGACAGCATTAAAGAATATGGAATTCAGGACTTCACATTAAACAGCCTACTAAACCACAGTTCTCTCCACATACAAAGAAAAATATACAAGAAAATGCTTAATTTCCTAAAAGCTACAAACTTATACAACATAATCTGAGAACCAACCCACTGTATATACTAACTCCAAGGGAAATGTCTGAAAGATGAACTTCAAACCAAAATAAAAAAAAAATCATCACCATAATAAACAGGATATCTGCCATTGGATTAAATGAACTCTTCTATCTCTACAAATGGAATAAACATGTAAGAGAAAAAGGGCCAAAAAAAAGATAATAAAAAAGCTTATGCTGTGAATAATTATAGCCTCTTCAACACTCAAAGGGAAGAAAAGATCTATTTAACCTCAAAACTTCATAATCAGATCATTCTGTCAAGGAAAAAATATTATCTTCATTCCTATTTTGGACTTGCACGTCACAACCTCAAATATTACAACCCCCCCAAAAAATATATTTTGCTCCTAGTCCTGCTCATTCTAAGGATTGTAAAATCTCCTACAATCTACCATGTATTCAACAGACACTTCTCATCCAGAGCAACCATCATTTTCAGCTGAAATAATATCTAAAAGAATATTTGAGAATTGGACTTCAAGCTCATCAACTCTGTGAATGCAAAAGCTGAAATGCATATCATCAACCTTATAAATCAGAAGTAACCTTGTTTATGTTGAAGACACCATTTAGAGTAGCATTGTGAACTGGGATTTTATTTTTTTTAAATAAAAAATGAAATCTGATATATACAGGGTGTCTCAAAAATATAGGTACAAACTTTTAGGGGAGGTAGATAACATCTAAAGGAATGAGAATTGCATAGGAACCCATAACCAGAAATGTCATGGGAAAGTGGTAGCAGAGGTACAAGATTTGAAAGGACACAAGACAGTGATTAATGGGAAAACATTTATTGGACATAATTATTACAAATGGCGTACTAGATGATACATTACATAATGTTACAGCAGATGCTCGAAGTTTTCACCATGCGATGCATGCATGACACTGACGGAGCATTGATTGCCGGACATGGTCGAACACACCTGGAGTTTCTTTGATAGCAGCAGCAGCGCAGACGAGCCTTGCCACGAGATCCATGTCAGACACCACAGGTGATTCATACACGATAGCTTTGAGGGCCCCCCACAGAAAGAAATCAACGCTCGTTAAATCAGGTGAGTATGGGGGCCAGGCAACTGGTCCAGCCCGCCCAATCCATCATTGCCCAAAAGACATGTTAAAATGCTCACGAACACACCTTCCATAATGGGGAGGTGCCCCATCATGTTGAAACCACATGTTGTGTCTCACATTTGCTGGAACATGGGCCAGTAAGCCTGGTAGAACCTGTTGCAGAAAGATCAGATACTTCGCGGAGGTCATGCGGGATGGTAAAAGGTATGGCCCGACTAAGCAGTCACCGACCAAACCTGCCCACACATTTACTGCGAAACGATGTTGTGCCGCATGGGTGCGCATACCATGGGGGTTCTTGTGAGCCCACAAATGCGCATTGTGCTGATTGAATACGCCATCCCGAGTGAAACTGGCCTCGTCAGTAAACAAAACATAAGCTGGGAAATTCACATCATGGGCACTTTCTTGGAGATACCATTGTGCAAAATGCACATGTGCAGGATGATCTGCAGGGAGAAGTAACTGAATCCTTTGGAGATGAAAGGGGTGTAAGGACTCGCCGTGCAAAACACGCTGTGCACTTCAACAAGACCTTCACTAAGGCAGAGGCGACCGCACGTGTGCTGGTACTAGGATTAGTCTCCACGGCATCCAACACACCTTCTTCCATGGCAGGAGTACGTGTTGATCGTGGCCTGCCTTCACTTCTACTACCACTTAATGACCCATAATCACACAAATTTTGATGTGCACGTGCAAACAAACGGTGACCTGGTACATGTCTGTATGGGAAGCGTTCTTGATACATGAACTAGTGCTCAATGAATGCATTGAGCGGCTTGTCCATTGCCCTCAGCTATTTCATGCACTAGGTGCATGTCTGCCAGCTCTCTGTTTGAATACCTTTGCATGCTCTTCGTCAGCCAACTACCGCTCGAATGAGGAAATCCGAAATTTCCCCTCTAGCACACTGATGAACAGCGCCGCCTATTGACTTACGGTGACGTTTCCAGTTATGGGTTCCTATGCAATTCTCATTCCTTTAGATGTTATCTACCTCCCCTAAAAGTTTGTACCTATATTTTTGAGACATCCTGTATATATACATGTTGTTTAATAGCAGCCCTGCTAGACTTAACATTGACAGGCAGTGAAAGTTCTTGCAGTACAGGTCCTTGACCAGAATAATAATGTATTCTTCCACCTTTACGGAAGATACAAAATATAACTTCTTTTCGGAAATTCTCTTCAACTCTCATCATTCCTAATATTCTCCTTTAGTGATCCTGAAATATATATCAGGGAGTGTTTGCTACAAGATAGTAGACAATGGCTCCTAAGAATTGAGTGATTATGAAATGTTGAATGTGTTAGTTACCACTGCCTCTTTCATCCTGTATGTCTCTTGCACATTGCATTTTTCAGTGCTGTTCAACATATTTCCAATCAATGATTATTGCAGTAATGCATTTACCTTTCTCTAAATTTGGTTTTACTATTTTCAAAAGAAGATAAATATTCTATGATTAACTTAATATTCATAAAAAATTATTGCATGCATATTAGTAAATGCAAAGTCATTATTTTTTAAACTTAATGTTTAGACACGAAGTTTATTATGTTTTGTGTTTTTCAGCAATGAAGGTTTATTTCAATGATATGGTTTAAAATTAGGTAAACAATTTTTATCTGTTGAAGTCCTTCTGATATGATTTTGATAATTTTAACTTTGTTTCCAGCTTAAAAATTTATATATCATCTTTTCTTTAAATCTGCATTAATTGAGCTAATATATCTCCCAATTTTAAACTGACAACTCCCCAACAGAATAAAAACTTTCAATTTGCTCATAATTGACCACACGGAAATGACTGAAAACTTGAAATAGGCAATCTTAATAAAGGTATTGCATACAATTGTTTCAGTAGCATAGATTAAAAAATTTAAATATGTTGCAACATATAGGTAATGGACAAAAAAAAAGGAACAGCAATATAATTCAGTGGTAAAGTATCACAGGAAATGTCCTGTAGACATGAAACACATGAAATGATAAGCTGAAAAAAAATTGGTTTTTGCCATGAGTGGGATTTGAACCCCCATGTATAGCATTGTAAAATCACTAATACAGTGTTGGACTGCCATGTGAGTTCAGTACCGATGTATACTTTGTGTCATTGAGTCGACCAGTACTGAAAGTCAGCAGGAGGGATACAAGATTATTCATCAGAAGAAATGTGATCAGTTCCTGTTTGTTCGATGGAGCTGGAAAGCACTGCCTCAGATGTCATTCCACAAGTTACCATAGGTTTTATAGTCGGATTATATCTGGTGACTGCAGAGTTGAAAAAGTTGTCTCGTGCTCTGCAAACCACTGGGTGACCACATGTTTTGTGGATGGTGGCATTGTCATCCTGGAAGAAAGCTCTCTCTTCATGAAAGAAATGCTGTACCATTGGATGATGATCACTCAGGACTTTTAAATAATAAGAAAAATAAAAATAATAAATACCCCCTCAAGTAGCTGCTTGCCACAGAGGTCTGACAGGAGTCTGTCAGTTTATATGCTATAGTAGAAGGTCTGAGAGGATGGCAAACCCTCAGCAGAAAAATGACACAAACAGCTATGCCTTACCCGGGGCTCGAACCCAGGTCCCTTAGATCAGTAGCCAAGCACACAATGATTGGCATTAATCTTGCCTTCTAACAGAATGAGTGTAACTAAACCATGCCACAAGAAAGTACCCCACATCATTACAAAACCAGCAGAACCCTTAACAGTAGTAAACAAGCCAAGTTGTAAGCATCCTTCAGTTGGTACCACATGTACACTTGACCATTTGTCATAAGCAAAGTGTAGGATGATTCATCAGATATTACATTTCTATATTGCTTAAGTCACCACTGCTTGTATTCTTTGTACCACTGGATGTAACAATGTGTATTAATAAGTGGAGAGTGGCTTGTGAAGTGCAACTTGACTGCAATATTGGAGTTCTGGTTGTACAGTTTTTGATGAAACTGACATACTACATTGAAATCCTAGCACAGCTTATCAGCTGTAGCTCACTGGTTTCATTTTGCACATCACACTAATGATCGAATGCCCTTATTCTGGAGAATGCACTTTTGGCCACTGTTCCATTTTGCAGATGTTTTCCCTTTAGATTCCATGCAGACACAGCCTTGGAAACTTCCTCGTGAAACATTAGTGAGTTCAGCTGTCTTAATGACCAAAGCTCCTGCCAAATGTTCTCCAATAACACTGAACAACAAATTTTGACATTTGGTGTGTTTCAAAAGTGCAAACAGTCATTTACCTGTATTATGTCATTCCCTGAAGGTTGCATATCAGTCTACAGCTGCTGCCGCCACCTCTTCGCCTGCAGCTTATATACCAAATCTTGAGAATCTCGCATCACATTCAAGCAGTAATCTGTTAACATTGATGGGCTCCATGTCCCTCGATATCTCTTTTCCATTCTAGCAAATTCCTGATGAAAATGTTCCCAGTGCTGATCATTCGCAACACCACTGTTTTCTGGAAAGAAATCCAAATTAAAACTTAAGAAATGTACCTTCAAAGGCATACTACATCCCAGTTTGTGATATGAGGGCAGCAGTTCTTCCACAAGGTCCTTGAAATTTTCTGCTTTTTTATTCCCTAAGAAGCCTATTGCCACCTGTTGGAAGGCTTGTGATGCTCTCTGTTCATCAGTGATGATATGATCAAACACCTCATCATATAGCAGTGAGCGAATATCTGGACTGATAAAAATACCCTCTTTTACTCTTGCATCAAGTCTTGAAAATTTCTGTGGAAGGTACAGAAAGGTGTTTACATCTGATCCATAGCCTTGACAAAATTCTTCATTAGGCCCAATTTTGTATCTTAAGGTGGAAACAAAATCTTCATTGTTTGTACCAGCGGATGATACTGTATATTCTTCTTCCCTAGCTCCAGTGATTGCTGAGAAGCCCAAATCCTTTTCACATAATGAGATGCTTTGTCTCTGCCATTCCATTTGCAAAGGAAGCAACAGAACTTTGTTTATCTAAGCTATAGTCCAAGCAAAAGAGCAATGACTTAGTCCACACAAATATGCCACTTGTATTTGTCATAATTTATCTATTGAAGTAATGTTTCATATTGTCATAAGTTTCCTTCATATTAACAGCATGACCTACTGGAACAGAAGGCAACATGTTCCTTTTGTGTAAAGAACAGCTTTCATATTTGATTTCAAGAAATCTATAACCCCCATTCTTCTGAAGTATGTGTCATGTAGAGGAATGTGAATAAACTATCAACATTTTTGCAAACAACCATGTTGCCTACCATGGTAAAGAAGAATACCAGATCTTTTTGGCAGCTACAATATACACTTACTTTCACATTTCTATCAAAGAGATTCCACTGCTGCAGTCTGGATCCTAGGAGCTCCACCTTGCTTTTTTACAACTCCAGATCTCTAAAAGATCATTCAACTCATTATGCATGATCTACTGTGGTGAATCTGATGATGTGGGTGTCTGCAGATGCTATTTCCTGTGTTCCTGTTTAATCCTTCTCTTCCTCCTCTTAGTTCACATCATGATGTTTCGGTGGCTCTGGGATAGGCAGGTTTTCCCCATATGGCACTGGGCAGATGGTATGTTGGGGTAGTTTATCTGCTCTCTCTTTTTACTAATACCATTTTACAGCAGAAGTGCCATACAAAAGTCACTCACGTGGTTGGACAGTTCCCACCATATCATAGGAATGGCATCTACCACCTCTTGCGATTTAGCCAACTGTGAAGACTTGTGTAACTATTAAATGCTATATGTGGAGCCCAGCTCCTCTGTTGATCTCCAATTTTATAGCTGAAGTAAAGATGGTAGTCCTTTTTGATGGCAGGCATTATTTCATGCTTCTGTGATGCGAAAGTAACTTTGCCACAAATGTAACAGAAATGTCTGCATTGTTCACACAAGAATGAGGCATATCACGTACATACAGCACCCACATACAATCATGAATGGATGATAACTAAGGAAGGGTAACTCCCAAATGATACAATAGCTCCCGGGCATTGGGTTGCCTCGAATGATGCATTATCTCCCTGATATTGTGTCACCTCAGCCCTTTGTGCATCACACGAAAGACTCAAATCAGTATACACTGTATATGGACGCAGCCTCTTGTATTTAAAAAAAAAGCCAATCACCATTTTTTAATGTCATAATCGTGTTTAGTACCTCAAAATTGTAAAAAAATAGCTGTTTTCATTTCCGAAACATTTTCAGTGTTTTACAGTGTCATCCCCCTTTCGAAATCACTAGGTATTCTCCTGACAACATGGTACCAATAATTACATTGTTACACCGGGTTTCCCTTTATAGACATGACACTAAGCAAACTGGGATGTCATTTGTATGTTTCATTCTTTCGTCGTTCTGTTAAACAGTGACACATAGACACCACTGTTTAACATAAACTGAAGGTTTTCTGCAAACCTTGGTGTTTTCCATTTTCATGTCCCTAACCTGTACTTTTCAGCTGTAGTTTTTGAAGTGAGGTGTCTTTGTATTTTCACAACCAAATTTAGACAACTATATAAGTAGAAACAAAATCTCATACATGTAACACGTAATTTTTTTAATTTTAAATATCTTTTAGGTAGCATTTTTCTAAAATGTTTAATAAATAGCCTTGAATTTCTTGTGTTAAAAAAAATTGAGCATTTATACCTAACTCTTCAACTTACTTTCTCCTGTTTAAATTCATCAGTATGTAGACTTTACACACTGACAAATAATGTGATTACTTTGAACTTTGTAAGATTGCATGCAGCTTCATGTCTTTTTTATATTAATGTCTGCATTTGGTAGAAAAAGGACAGTTGGGAATGAATTGACTTCAAAGTGGTAATATTAGTAGATATAAACTTTCCAGATTTTTAATTTGATTCACACATCATGCATTCGATTGTATTAGTATTTATGATTTACATGAAATTTGCTTTCTTTTCCATTGACTTTGAAAATACAAGTATAATAATATATATGTTTTTATTTTCTCCAATAGGCAAAAGTCCATCAAAATGGTAAAGCTGGAGGAAATGTATTATTGAATAAATCAGATAATAGTGGTCATGCACAAAAAGGGAAAGTTGCTGTCGAAAAGTCAACAAATAAAACTGAAGTAAAAGTAAGATTTGGTTCCAAAACAATTATTAAATTGCTTATTATTTTGCAGTATTTTTTTTTATTTAACCCAGAAATCATTTTCCTAATTTGCTTAAGGTACTTTTGACATTGTTTAACGTGCTGAAAAATAAAAACTTTTTATAGTGTTTTTTTAAACTTATTCATTGTAATAGCATCATCATAAGCATTCCTAATGTTATAATTATAAAATATATTTAGATTATTTTTAATGCATGACAGAATGTATACTTGACATAAAAATTAGGGATGGGCTGCCAAATATTTTCAACCTGTATCAAAGGAAATGCTTTATTTTATCAGTTATTTGCATTTCCTTTGATATTTTGATATGCTTTGATTGCTATGAAATCATTTATCGATTTACCACTTTGTCTCTACAATTATTTAGACCTATCATCTAGAAAACACATTGTTTTTTCTTTGAAAATAAATGTTTTTTATTGGTGAACAAGGACAAATTTCTTTAACTCTTTAATGCACACACGAATAACCAATTAAAAGTGACGAAGGAAAAACACCATTTGGATGATTCCATTTTTAATCTTGTCTGGTAGAGCCATTGAAGGGTTAAATTAACATTGGTAAAATTAGAATTAAACAACTAATTTCCAAATGGATTCTTCATTTTCTCATTTTTATTATGCGTAATTTTATTTTCTCAGTAAATTATGTATTCCCAAATTTGGATACCTATATCTGAGCATCAATTTCTCAATCACTATTTAGTTAATTTGGTAATATGCATAACAAACTGATAGTCATAAGAATAGAAATGTGTTAAAATGCTCAGAGTTTTAACACTACAAGTAATATTTATCAACAAAAAAGCTACAGAATTAAATGCCATAGTCTTGATAATATTTTTGCTTTTTGAATTGTTTCAGGATCAGAACTTTCTCAAACTTTTAAAACAAAAAGTTTGCAGCACAGCTTTAGCAACTGGATCTACAGGGTGGTCCATTAATTCTAATCAGCTAAAAATAATTTAAACTGCCAAATCAATGTGATTAATGGATTTAAAGGTTACATTTATTGTATTTTGGGCTTTGAATCACTAATAAACATATCTAAGCTTGTTAAAAAAATTTTACTTCATATTTTCACCCTTATATAACCAACATGGACTTATGGGCCACCTGGTAAAACTGTTTCAGAATTTAACTATTAGTTATTGAATACTGGTGTGAATACTTCAGCACAGTCACCAAACACCCTAGCTACTGGGAATCTGTGTAACACAAATTTCCCCACAAGTAGCTCCTACCACAGAAGTTTGACGGTAGTCTGGTGATACTGTATGCCATAAAGATCTGTAAAAAAAAGTTCAGACCTCAGAAGGAAGATAGCACAAGAAAATAAACATCTATCCCTTGTGTAGGGTTTCAACCCGATCTCTTTGATCAGCATGCAATCTCAACAACAACAAAAAATGCAAAAGGTTGAAATAAAAAGTTAACAAGGCAAAATAAAAAAGGTTGTAAAATTGTCAAATTGCTTCATCATCATCATCCTCAAGCAGCCATGGGCTACAGAGGTCCAACCAGACCACACAATTTAGTTCTCCAAGCATATCTGTCCTGAGCAACATCTGCTGCATCTCTGATTAATATCATGGCTTCACAACTGTGAGTTTATTCTCCCAGATATGATCAAATTCCCTAATTAGTATTTATAACATTTGGAAATTCTAAAGCATTTTATTGATTGATTTATTATTATTGCAGGTCATGAGGTTAGAGACAGTGAAATAAACAGAAAAATAAGACCAATAATAAATGGAAAAATAAAGTTATAACCATTACTTCTCAGTGAAGCTTAAACTTGAAAAAAATTTTGCTTTTTTTTTCGTAATTCTCATCCTGAATGAATGACTTCTAGTTTTATTTCAACAGATAAAAGCCATTCTCTGTTTTTAATTTTATTGTTGGTAAGAGCACAAAATCTAAATTTACAAAAAATGTGTAATTGATAATTGCAGCAGAATTTGCAGAAATCCTCTGAGATGTTTATGCAAATCTGGTTAAAAACACTTGTACATAGTATAAAAAGCTACTTTGCCTGAGGAAAGAGAAAAAAAAAACCTCCAGCTATTATAAATGACCATTTAAATATTTTTTTAAATTTCTTTGTTTATCAGTAGGATTTAATAGAATGCATAAATTAAAGCATATATAATTACATTTAATAAATTTTTTTCTTACAACAGCAAAATCAATATTTTTTATATTAAGAACAGTTTGTCAGAAATGGCTTCAAAATACTGACAGTTAATTCCCACTAGTTAAGGATTTTTTTTTTAATTTCATATGTAAGAATTGAATTTTAGATTTTATGATTAAACTAGAAAATTCAACCAACCTTGATGAATATGTAATGCTCATTTTCAAAGAGAAAATTTGTTTGTTAATTTTCTAATTTTAGTGCTAGTTGATGTGAAAATTCAAATTAATGGAAAATTCTGAAAATGCAAATAATATTTTAATAGTACCTACTTTTCCCATATTTCAAATTTTTATCATTAATAGACTGCTTACAATATTCATTAAAGAACAGTAATTCAAAGATAATATCCTGTTATATAATAATTGAAGAATTAAGGGGAAATATTGAGTTTTGACAGGAGTGGGAACAGAACCAACAACCTCCTAAAAATATGTCTTCTGCTTTTCCTACCAAGCTTTCCCAGCTAAGTTCAATTCTTTTTTATCGATTATGAGCAGGTTGAATATGATTGTTCAACCTGCTCATAATTTAAAAAAAAAGTGCTCTGTTGTTGGGAATGGGTAGAGCAAGTCTGCCTCTTGTTGGGAATGGGTAGAGCAAATGTCTTCAGAAAGATATTATTTTTGTATAGTCAGACAAGTAGATACAGAATTATCAGTGATAAATTGAACAATAGTAATTCACAAGAGTACTTTTTGAATCATTTCAGATTTTACCATTTTTAATATCCTTCAGATGTTGGAAAATGCAAAATATATCCTAGTAACTATCAAACAAAAATAGTTTATTTTCTTATAAAATGAATGTCTTTAGATGGATAGACAGAAGGCAAAATTGTTATAGAAAACGAAAAAAAAAAAGCTACAAAAGAAAACGAGATTGTTTTAATTTTTTTTAAAACAAGTTGAAAAGAATTTTTATTGGTTATTTAGAGGTTGTTAACAATCATAAATGTGGATCCACTAAGTTATAGGTTGAAAACATTAATGTATTGCCTTTCTACATCCTCAACAAATAGCTGAATGCTAATGCCCTTTTTATCATTCATTTGCTGTATCTTAGTGCTAAGTACTCATTAAGTAACTGAAGAATCTATGCTTGATCCCAGTTGTATCAGCACTTTCTAGAACCTCTTATTTAAGGTAGTTCTTGTTTTTTACTGAATAATTGCTTGTTGTATTTTTGGAAAGTGTATTTTTATGAGTGCAATTGAAAATATGTATAGTATCATACAAGTATTGTCATTGCACAAACATTTGTAATTCTTATTTTCTGTGTTCATTAGTCAGCGAAAAAGTCTCGTTCTCAGCACCATGCAAAACAAGTGGAATCTGAATCTGACTCACGTGCTGTTGTGCAAGAAGATAATAATGAAGGTTTGGAGCTTTGACAAAACTTATAACAAAATTGGATTTGTTTACTGTACACAGTATATGAAATAGTTTATTTCTTGTATTTTAATAAAAATGTTTTTGTTGTTGATGGTATATATATATATAAAGATTGCAATATCCTGAAAAATAGAACATCCACTGTGAGAAATCACTACTAAACTACAGGTACTGGACAGAAAAATGGGAACGTTCCAGTTATCTCAATAGAAAATCACATTCAGAGCTCAATAACCTCAATATGTTTTTTAATAAAAAATATCTAAAACTAAGTTAAAAAGATCTCAGTCAAATCTATCTAAATCTCAATTTTAAATGATGCGAGTTCAGTATTCAAAGAACACTGGAATATTTACAAGCTACAAAACAATTGACCATAAAATTTAATTAAGACATTAAACAGGTCAGGGAATCAATACTCTAGTAATATACTGGGTGCAGTGCACCTGGTATGCTACTACAGTCAATTATGACCTCTGATCTCTTGACCCCAAAATTTAATTAAACATTAAAACAGGTTATTTTTTGTAGCCTGTTAAATATTCCAGCATTCATAACTCTTTGAATACTGAGCAAATATTGTTAAATATCAAGATTAGATAGATTTGACTGAGATCTTTTAATAATCTTTTAATTAATTTAAATATCCGCAAATCTACTTGAAATAATTAGTTGAAAAAAAATTGGTTGTCCTTGGTGGATTTGAACCCATGTTGATGTCTAGTGGAAGCATGCTGGGCATCCCAACCACTAGACCACCAAGAAGCTAACCATTTCTCCAACAAAGTGACATATAAGCATTCCTGCAATTTTTTTTTATTCGCCAGTGGCACCATCTATCATCAGGAATCAGGCAGCCAAGCCTCCACATATGAGGTAGTAATATTTGTCTCTCATGCTTACAGCATTATATAAGTAATTCAGTAAATAAATTATCAGAGGAAAATGTCCTGCAAACAAGAAACACTTGAAATAATTAGATGAAAAAAATTTTCCTAGGTGGGATTCAGAAGCATGCCAGGCATCCTAACCACTAGACCACCAAGGACAACTAATTATTTCAAGTGTTTCTTGTCTACAGGGCATTTTCCTGTAATACTCATTACTGAATCTTCAAATCTAATTGCATTAACACAGACTTTTTATATGACTTTTGCAGTAGACAAGATACTAATAGAGCTCTTCAGCTATAAATTCACCTTTTTGCTATCATTTCAAATATCTTTTTATCATTTTTATAAATTGCAACTAAGTGAATTGAGATTATTCTATAAACCTGTCTTTCATGAGTTTTGCAGACACATTTTAGTGCATCGAATTGATTCTTTAGTCATTACATGCATTTCATGCATTGTAACATGCATTGTAATTTCATGTCATTATTACATGTAGTTGATTATTTACTGAATTCTATGCCAACATGTAATCTGTGTATTTAGTATGCATTATTTATATATTAATGCAGTTGATTAACTTTGTATTTGTAAAATAATTGTAAATATAAAGTTATTTCAAAATGTATTTTAAAAAGACTGCATTTTTTCCACCATTCTAATCAATTGTACTTTATTATCTTGCTCTGAAACCATTGACATTAAAAGGTAGTAAAATGCATTGTTTTCATAATTTTTTTTCTGTCAAATGTAATATAGTTAATTAAAAGATCTTTTTTACCTTTTAGTTCAAGAATAAAATTTCCAACTCTTAGATTTGGATGAAAGTGTGATTTTTTTTTTTTTATGTTGCCTAGAAAATTATAGGGCAGTGCTGCATAGACCATGAGACACATGACTATGTTTCTGTACAAATTTAACCCTTTGCACCCAAGGGCACCACAGTGGCGCCATCTTGATTTTATCGTAAAACTCGCGGGTGCCATAGCGGCAACATGCTATGGTCAGTCTGGTGCTAATGTCTGTAGCAGATGGTTGTGTGTTGTATCTGTGCTTCATATTATTATTTGTGATCATAATTTTTACCCATAAACATGGCTGATAAAATAAATACTAATGATAGAAGTTATTACCTATATAAAAAAAAAAACTTCGAGTGCAAAGGGTTAAACAAATCAAAATATTTTATAGTTTATAAAATATTTATTCAATAGTATATATGTCATTAGAAAATAACTTTAAAAAATAACACTGTTTTACTAAAAAAAAATACATTAAACAAGAGTATGCAGTAGTGGCTAAAAAATGACCCTAAAAGTGTTAAAATTATGAAAAAAATTTAAAGCACAACGGAAAATGTAGGAATGTTTAAAATTTATTTATATTGTATTTTAAATTCCAAAGCCATATTCTACTTCCTAATTTTTTTTTGTTAACACACTATTTCATGTAGAATTTAGATTTGTATCATGTATTAAATATTGTAATTGTTAATTGCTATATTGTCAGAGATGGGGGGTGGTTCAGTTGGTATCACACTATACTCCTAATCTGCAGTTCCTAGGTTTTGAGTCCCAATTGTGCTAGCATTGGGGTATATCTCCCCTAATCCCTACCCAGCCCTTAGTAAGAAAGGGGACCGTGGTGGACTTGGAAAGGCCATTGTCGGATGGGATGTAAACCATGGCCCTCTATGCAAGAGAGCCATATCCTGTGCACATTAAAGAATGTGCTGGATAGTGTTGACATGAGAAGTTACCATCTGTCTCCTAATAGCTGTCTGGGGTAGGGGTGGCTCAGTCGGTAGTGTACCAGGCTCATAATCTATAGTTCCCAGGATCGAGTCCCAGCTGGGTCAGCGTTGAGATTTATCTCTACAAAATTCCCCGCCCTGCCCACAGTCAGTAGGGGATACTGATGGGCTTGGAAAGGCCACCGACCGTCGGATGGGACATTAAACCATGACCCCATGTGTGGGGGAGCCATACCCTGTGCACATTAAAGAACACACTGGATGCCTTTATGGGAAGTTACTATCTGTCTCCCAACAGCTGTTTCAGTGGGTCCCCTCCCCCAACCTTCTCTGAGCTTTTGGGGTCCATATGACCTGGCCATTTAGCCCATGGTGTGCAATAAAGTGCCGCTCAGAGGTAAAACAACCCAACCTAATAGCTGTCTAATGGGTCCTCTCCCCCTAACCAACTCTGAACCCTTGGGGTCTTTGCAACCTGGCCATTTAGCCCATTGTGTGCAAAAAAAAGCATTGCTCAGAGGTAGAACAACCCAACTACATTGTCATGAATTGCAGAACTGAACATTAATTGAAACAGCACTGTAGTAAGGAACTTTTCAGTATTCTTACATTCAGGTAATAATACATCTGAGTAATATGGGAAATATGTATTTAATGCATCTACTTAACAAATTTAACTTTTTTAGAAATAAGGGCCACATTGTACCTGGTGTACTATAGCATGTTTGTAATATGAATTGCATTGTCTGGAAGTCCCCTCCCCCTTGTATCGAATTTTAACTCTAGTCCCATAATCCATATGCAAAGTGTCATCAGGAAGCACCCAAAATATGGGTTTGATTGTTTGATTCCTAAGAAATAATTTTTTCCCTACCCAGTGATGGCTCTGCTGCACATGGAGCTGCTAAATAACACGTGATTTGAGAGCAAACTTTCCAAGCCCAATGATGTCCTCTCTCTCACTGAAGACTGTGTGGCAATCGAAGACCTGATACTTCAAGAATATGGTTAAATAAGTATTGTATTTTAATGAGACACTATGTATATAATTATATTTCCACAATTTCAGAAAAGATTATTAATATTAAACATAAACTTATGTCTCAACAGTGTTCTTCCTTAACAATTTTTATACATGTTAGTGTTCTTGAGAGAATGTAATCAGTAGACATTAAACTATCAAATAATCATGTATTAAATCAGTGTCTTCCAAACTTTTTGATATTTTGTCCCCACCCTTTGAGCTTTCAAGTTTTCAGCATTCGTGAAATCCCTCAATCTCTTAAGGTGGACTTTTCACTGTTGAATCTTAAATTCATAAACTAAAGAAGGCTGAACAGTTTCATCTATTGTCATTCTATAAAATATCTCTGGTGTCATTTTTGTTAGGCTGCAAGAGACTGCATATCACCTCCACCCAACACAGAGACACACACAACACATACTCTAGATGATTATCCACATAGTTTGGGAACTATTGCATTTTGAATATTCTTATGTATGAACAATTCTTTTTTGCAGGAGGATGGGTGCAACTCGTGTCAAAGAAGGAACGAAAACATCGGAAGAAAGATGATGCAACGATTAATTTTACAGAGGCCGAGAAGTCAAACATTGAAACAGTGAATAACGAAGCACAGCCTTTTGATGCAGCTGTTTCCAGCATATCGTGTAAGATTTTTTCTACTGTGACAGAATTGTAATTTTCATATGAATCAGAATACTAGAAGTGGGACTAAGGCCCTTAAGAATTTGGAGAGACTACCCACAATAAACAAAACTATCTTTTCCTTTGCTCTCGTAAAAATTAAATATTTTTTATATAGGAAAATAGTTCTTAAATAAACACCTTTTTTTTATTGCTGTTGTTTCAAGACAGGTGGGAAATGAGAACTATGGTTAATGTATTTGTTCTCATATCACAAACAGTGTAATGTGCACTAGCAATTTTCCCTTGAAATTCAACAGATTATTGTAGGCAGAAGTAAAAATGGTTTTAAATTGCTCAACTCTAGAAATAAGGCATCTATCTCAAAAAAATATCAAGTCTCTAATCTCCGATTCAATCAGAAGTAGAGGCTTAATTTTCTTTCAATGCAACGGGATTAATTTTACCCTTCCCAAAATCATGATTACTGGACTCAAGAAATCATTACACCTACTCATTTTGTACATTATAGCCTGAGTTGCTAATGCACCATAAAACCCCAAACAATCAACCATTTTGCCTAATCGAGTAAAGGATTTTATTGTCAACAATTACAATGTTTTTTAAGGTGGAGAAGAACTATTTTCTGTTTAAAAATTTAATGTATGCATTTTGGTATAATTGTTTTTTTTTTTATTCTGCAATAAATTAGATCCAACTGTGTGACACTTATTGGGTCCATATAATCAAGAAAATGAAGCACAGCTTTTATAATTTCTAGAGGGGAAAATAGAAGCATACATTCTTTTGTCCTTTAAAAATTTGTTGTGGATATGACCAGTTGCCCCACTGAAGATGCCTCAGTATTCTAAAATGTGTTAGGGGTATTTAAATGTATTAATTGAAAGCAGTAAGAATATATGCTAAAGAAATAAAAAGATTCATAATAACTAAAAAATGTTGTAAATCTGGAACTATCAGTTGATAATCACAGTTACTTTTAATCTCTTAATATAGCTGGTAATCAAGAACATATTCAGTTAAAAACTGAAGTTATGGAACAGAAAGAGACTGAAGAAAATGAATCTGGTTCTGCGACTATTAATGTTGAGAAAGAAACTTCTCAGGATGCAAAGGTAACATAATTTTTTTTTTTTGCAGTAGTGTTGGAAATGTTATAAAAGAAAGTGCTCAAAAATAAGTGATTTCATATAAAGCTTATTGTCAAAACAGTTTCAGACTTTGTTTTTTTTTTTTTTTTTTTTTTTGGAGGGGGGGGGGGGGCGTATGTGCAGGTATATGCTGTATCCCCAATCTTTTTTAATCTATTTCAAAATACACCGAAGAGCAAAAATATTATGACTACCTGCCTAATATAATTATGTTGGTCTTCCACATGCTGCCAAAACAGTTGTTACCTGGCGAGGCATGGATGCTACAAGATTTCTAAAGGTGTATTGTTGTATCTGGTACACCAACATGTTATCAGCAGATCCTTTAACTCTTGGAAGTTACATTTCTTGAACAATCTAAGAAGTGTGGCATGGTGCATTATCCTGCTGAAAGAAGGCACTACTAGGTGGGTATGCCATTACCATGAAAGGATGTACCTGTTCTGCAATGATGTTTAGGTAGGTGGTAGACATCATAGTTTCCTGCACATGAATGGCTGGACCCAGGGTTTCCCAGCAGAACATTGCTCAAAGCATTACACTTCCTCCACTGGCTTGTTTTTGTCCCATTGTGCATCCTGGTGCCAACACTTCTCTAGGTAAACAATGCACATGTACCCGGTTGTTCACATGGTGCAACAGGAAACGAGATTCATCGGACCAGACGACCATCTTCCAATCATTCTAGGTCCAGTTTCGATGCTCATGTTCCTGTTGTAGGTGCTTTCGATGGTGAACCAAGGTTAGCATGGGTGCTCAGAGCAGCCTGTAGCTATGCATCCCCATTTTCAGCATGGTTCGATTGTGCTACATTACTCCTGTCACCAGCATTCAAATTATGGGTGAGTTACAGCACAGTATCCCTTCTTTAAGCCTGAACCGTACAGGATAACCTTCACTCACTTCTAACATCGATAAGCCGTGGTCGGTCCACACCTTGCTGGAGGTCCATGGTTTTTCCCTCCTTGGACCACTTTTTGAAGGTACTAACCATGACTGACCATGAACACTCCATAAGCCTTGCTGTCTCAGAAATGCTCTGACCCAGTCTGGCCATTACAATTTGGCCTTTGTCAAACTCACTTAAGTCCACTGCCTTTTCCATCTGAAGAACAATAATAACACTGATTAACAGAGCTCAGTATCAGGTGTTATATATATCATTTCATGACCTTCATACTCGCCGTTTACCTGCAGTTGCTTTGGTTTAAATAAAGACTCGCAGGTCATAATATTTTGGCTCTTTGGTGTATATACAAGTATTTATGCAAGTTTTGCAATAATGAACTGTTAAAGCTGTAAGGCAATTTAAAGGTAAACACCTGCATTGGCTAAATACATGGTTAAAAATACCTTTAGACACTGATTTAGAATATTGCCAAAATCAGTTCTTGAGAGCAGAGTTGTTCCTAGATGTGGACTTGGAGACTCCTTGTTTCCAGGTTTATCACAGCACTTTATAATTCTTTGATTCACATGTATGTCTCTAGCTTATCAACTATAATTACACTGCTTATCAAATAATGTAGCATATGTTGTTTCCATCTAAATGTTATAATTTATTGATTATCCCTTGACTATATTACTTTAGAATTTTTTGTGTCCAAGTATAATTACACTAGTAGTATTTGATGAAGAATGTATGTTTCCTTTTGAATGCTTTAATTTCAATAGTTATCCTTTAAAAACAAATAAAATTGCCCCTGTTTTTATGTAGATATCAATAAAGCAGCAGCAAAGAACCCCCAGAAAAAAGAAAGGAAAAAGGGAAGATTCTTCTGCCAATTCAGAACAGGATCATCCAGAACCTGTTTATGTTTTGGAACCTCTGACAACTGAAAAATGTGACGATGATAAGAAAGAGAATAATACCTATCCTTCTGTGTCTGATGATGATGTAGCAGTTGAAGCTGTTGAAAAAGATCTATTAGAAGTTCATGAAAAAACAGAATCTTCTCTGGAAGAAGAAGCTAAGAATAAATCTAAGAAAAAGAAAGGGAAAAAGAAAAATGCAGAAACTACTGTTTTGCAGGAGGATAATAAAGTTGATGTTGATAGTAAAGTTGAGCTTTATGAAACGGAAACAGAACCAATAAAGCATCCACCAGGAAAAGAAATAATTGGTGATTTAAGTCCTGCTGTTAAATCTCAAGAGATTAATGGTATGTATGTATGTATTATTAGGTAACTAATTTTAACTAATAGTTTTCTGAATTGTTTAGTTTCATTTCAATTTTTAAAAACTACATATCCTCAAGAAGTATAAAAGTAACATTTTTAAAGTATGAATATTTGAAGACTGTGTTTAGCATGCTTGGTTACTGATCAAAGGGACCTGGATTTGAGACCTATAAAAGACATGAATACTTGATTTTTTTTCTGTGTTGCATTTCTGCTGAGGTTGCCTATTTTACAGATCTCTCTGGCATATCAAACTGATAGGCTCTTCTCAAACCCTATGTGGTTAAACAGTTACTGGAGGGGTAAATGTTTTAAGTGTGCTAAGAAAGTTTCAGTTAGACAAGGATTTTTTGTAGCTGTGGTTTTCATGGACTAACTTAGGTAATATACACTATTCATGCCTTTGAGGTAGGGATTATCAATAACTCCCACATTAGGTATGCCACTGTAAACATAATGTGTAAAACATCATTAAAACATTATCAAATTGTGCAGTGACTGCAATAATACAAAGCTTATATAAATTTTTTTGAGCTTGGAATTAGTGCAAGGAATTGTTTTCAGGCATAAGAAAAAAATATTACAACCTGAAATTGTTAGATTATTTATTTAATGGAATGTGTACAAGCTGTTTTTTAATGTATTAATGGGCAGACATTTTGAAATGTGCCTGCAATTTCAATTCACATACTCTAAAACAATCTATTCAAATATTCTCTAGGCAGACAAATGCAACAGCACAGAGCAGTAGAAAATTGTATTATGTGAAGGATAAGTCACCTAACATTCTGATTTCCAAGAAGGCTGGATTGTTGATGTCCAATCCAAAAAGCAAGATGAAAATTTCAAAATTATCCATGAAAATTGTTTCAGGAATTTTTAAACAATATTTTTAAGGGGAAGAAGGTACTCCTCTGCATAAAGGATGGAGATAACCTAGAAGCTGTGTTTGGCTTATCTGGTTTTTCATATAACATAGAAACATATACACAGGGACATGCCTGCTGTTTTGTAGTTGGGTACACTAACTTCTAGACCAGGTATGGGCTAGATCTGGAGTGCCCAAACATTTTCACATGGGGGCTACTTTTAATTTTATGATTTCTTTAGATGGCTACTAAATTTTTATTTACATTTGAATATAAAGCAATAAAGGTAGTACTATCAGTAGTAAATTATTGAAAATAAATAATTGGTGCTTAAAGTGTTAAAAACACATTTTTAGTAGAAAAAAACCTACCTCTTAAAAATTAACTCTACCCCTTACAATGCCATAGGAGATTCCTACCTTGCTAAAGGATGACTGGTAGCCTGTGGGTGCTATAATGGGCACCCCTGGTGTATATTATGAGATTTGAAACCCCAATATTAAATACTTCTAATACTATATATAATAATGGGTAAATTGCTACATGAGAGTATTTTAAGAAGTGGGATGTAATATTGGTGCTCACTTGTACTGCAGTTAACAATAATTCAACCTGGCATGTGAAAATCCCTAATTATGAGGACTATGAGCAAGTAACTTTGAATTATAAATTGATTGTAATTATCCTGTCTACAAACCTTTTGCTTATGTCAAATATAAAAAAACTGTTGTAAGCATTATTAAGATTGGATTATAGATCACTTTGGAACAAGCTACTGGATATATCAAGCTTACAATCTTTTTTTTTGGAAGGCAATAGTGGAGCATCAGTTTTAATAAGGTGATGGACTGCCTTGTTTCTACAAGTTATCAGTAGGAATGTTTACGAGACATGGACAAGATCCACTGACACAGCAGTGATCTGCCAAATATGTCTTTTAACAACTTATCTAGTATTGCATACCTGCAGTGCTCCATTTATATCCTGTGTCTATAACTGTGTAACACTGAATTTGTAATATTTTCAAGCATAAAATAAGACCCCTGTGTCTTAAACACACAGCCTGTGAAACACAAGCAGTTTATTGTAATCATGGCAGTGAACTGTGTCTTATTAGCTGAATAACTGATGATTTTGAAGAAGAATGGAGAATAGGGTTACATTCAGCTAAAGATGAAGCCAATACAAATGGAATTTAAGCTTATATTTTGGCATTAACCCTTAGTATCAGGTTTTTTCTCTAAAAATACAATTCAACTTCCGAGCCTTATTAAGAAACTAGTAATGAATGAAATAGTTTACATTTCATACTAAAAGAAAAAGCATTTAATTCTGAACAGAAAAAAATATAGTAAGTAAGCATAAAAAAAAATTGATGCAGTTTGTAGTCATTTGTTGTGATTTTTGAAATCTGATTAATCAGCTTTTGACACTTAAAAGGTTAAAAGTATGTAACATTCAAATACTAAAACAACAACAATATAAGTAATTTATTTCACTTATTATTGCTTATAATGCAGCTTCCCACTGAATGCTTAAAATAAAATACAATCTGCTATATATATATTGAGAAGTAACTGATTTGACCCCCTACTTTGAGTTTAAAACTACTGGTTTATACAATTATAAAATATGAGCAATTACAAAATTTTAGTACTGATAGTAAAATAAACATTCTTCTAATAATGGAAATTACTCATAACTAGTGTTGGAAAATGTTACATGAAATGATTTTTGAATAATGATACTAATAGCGTTAACAGAAGTTCAAAATATAATGATAAAACATAACGAATTTTTTTCCCGTTATTTGTTATTTAACTGTTTTCACTCTTTTTGTGTTGATTCATTTCATATTTTTTTTTCATAAGATATACTTAGAAACTTGGGGGAAACAGACCACAGGTGTCTTAGCTACCTTTTTAGTAATTGGTGCTCAGAGAAAGATATTTGTGATAGCCAAGTTACCAAACCAACTTCTCTTCATTCTACTTTAGAGTTATTCAGAGATTCTGTTACTTTAGAGAATTTCAAACCTGAGCAATACCAAGTAAATTTGCTGGTATATAATAAAAATGTTTTATATTTGTACTAAAAATATTTCGCTATAACATTAAAATAACATTATAATGAAATTTAAGTTTTGCTATAACAAAAATGAAGCATCTTTTTTTTTCATTTGCCAACACTGCTGAAAACCTATACTCACAAATATTGATCATTTAGCAGTATAAGTTCTGTTATAAAATGTTTAATTTTTACATTATTAATTTTACATATTTTTAACTGAAACATTAGTAGTTCTAAAAGTATTGCAAAAATTTTATTATTGGCCCCTCTAAGTAAAGATTTTGCTACCACTGATATAAATTAAAAAATGTTAAACTCAAACTTCAAAAATGTTTACTGGTAGTGTAAAGTTGTTATCTCGTTTTCAAAGAAAACGAGATCATAGTTTTGCTTTGTCATCTGTCAGTCTGTAAACATCAAACTTTTTTAGTTTACAGAGATAAATTCAAATTTTTTTTGTATTGGATAGGTATTGATGAAATATTATGATATGCACTTTCTGAATCACTAAAGCTATAATTATGTTCTCGAGCGGTGAAAAAAGTTGAAAATTTCAAAATTTTAAACGAATATTGCAATGATATATTTATGCTAGAAATTAGAAATTTTGGTGGTGGAATGTGAATGTCATGAAGTTTCCATTGGAAGCAATGCAAAGTGATAGAAAACTCTATTTTAGTTGGACTAATGAAATATAATAATTTGCATTTTTCAAATATTTAGGTAGTTTTAATATACACTGCTGGCCATTAAACGTGCAACACTAGAAAAGACAAGAGATATCAAAGCCATATTTAGTGAATACATAGCTTATGTTACAAGGATCAAATGATTACAAATACAACTCGGTTAGACTTGTGGAAAAGAAAGAAATCGGTATCTTGTGTAGCCACCATGAGCAGCAATAACCGCTGCTACATTGTCTGGCATTGAGAGGAAGAGATGTCAGATGTGTGTTTGGGGAATGTCAGTCCATGCAGTTTCGATACATAGCCAAAGTTCATCTGTTGTAGGAGCTGCTGGTGTCTGGTATGCTAGTCGTCGTGAGATCATGATGATAGTCTGGTCTCACGACAATCTAGTCTGGTATGACTAGATCGTCGTGAGATCATCCAGACATGTTAATTGGGAACAGATCCGGTGAACACACAGGACAAGGCAGAATTGTCATATGGTGGCTATCCAGGAATTGTTGGATGATGATAATACCGTATTTTATTTTAAGCATTCAGTGACAGCCCACATGTGGTCGGGCATTGTCCTGTTGGTAAATGGCACCAGAGAGTCCTTGAAGATAAGTTATGACCACAGGCTCCAACACCTCATTAATGTAATGCTGGCTGTTCAAAGTACCGGTAATGCATACGAGGCATATGAGTGAGTGGAATCCAATGGCACCCCATATCATAACACCAGGGGCCGGACCTGTATGGCACAGCATCATGTATGTCTCACTGAGCCTGTCACTGCGGTATTGCCAGATATGGATTTGTCCATCATGGTGCTGCATACTGAAGTGGGATTCGTCTGAAAAGACAATGCGATGGCATTCACACATCCATGCACAACATTCTTGGCTACATTGCAGTCGCATACCCCTGTGTTGTAGAGTCAATGGTAGCCAAAGTAATGGCTGCCTAGCAAAGATGCCCCGATGCTGCAGACAACATCGAACTGTATGTGAATACTGGTTGATGTGGCTGTATGATAATTCAAAGCCGTGTGCATGAGATGTCTGTCCTCTCATTCTTTTGTGTGACAGGGCCATTGAGATCCCTCATGTTGGTGAGTTCATTCCTCTACCCACTGACACCATATTCTCATCACTGTGGCAGCATTCCATCCAACATGAGCACCAATGTCTCAGTACAATAATCCACCTTCCCGTAATCCCACAATTCTCCCTTGATCAAAGTCGAAAACCTGGTCATATGGATGCCATGTTCTTCGATGGGGCATACTTGATCCTTTAGTGCGCAAGAACTGTGAACAAACATAATTCCAGTGTTTTACACTGGCTCTTTGTAATCTCCTCTTATACCATTTTCAGGGGGCGTCTGTCACACATGATGTTCATATGTGCTGCACTATGAATCATTTACATGTTCTCCCATGGGCTATCCATCTTGCATATTTTGGGACAATCTGATGAGTTCTTCCTGGTGTTTCACTTTAATGCTGTGTGCATTTTAATCCTGGTGTGCAGTGTATATATATCTTTACAGATCACTAAATATGAAAACGGTAGAGCTGTTATCGAGTTTTTCAAATAATATATCTGAAATAAAAATTTTAATGATAGCTTTTCAAAAGATATTCCACTGACAGCAATAACAACCCATTTTTCTGAGAGAGGTGTGGAAAATGCAACTTTTAAATTTAAAAATAAAAGACTAATACCTTTATGTTATTTAATTACTAATAATTTATTTACATTTTCCCATCATCTGCTAGCTCAAATTAAAACTGTTAAGGAGTGAAAGAGTAGGCAAAGGAAAAACTTCATTCTTTTTGAAAAGAGATTCTCATATGTGCTAGAGGTGATATGTGTTTTTCTAGTTTAGTAAATAATACATTAATTTTACATTTCATACCTGCAAATTGTGTAGATTTATTTTGAAACTTTTTTACTTGATAAATTTTTTTTCTAAGCATGAAAATATCAAAAGCTGCAAGGCTTAGGAGTAATGGCAATAATGTAATTTCATAAGCAGTAAACATTGTCAAAAATTTATTTACACTGTTACTGCTATAAAGATTTCATTCATTTTAAAATTATAACCACTGATTAGATCTAACAGTGAAAAGAGCTCATCTATAATAAAAGGTGTAAATTTTCGATAGTATTATTCTGATCGCAACAATTTGGTGATATTTTTAATCTGCATTTTAATATACATGTGATAAACCTTTATTGGTATAAATTTTATGTACATTTGGTATTAATAATTTACATTATTTTTCAACTATACAGAAATGATTTTGAAATTTTTGTTTAATGAAAAATAATGCTTTTCAAAGATTTTGCATTTTGTACATTAAATTGTTATGCTGACCAATTTTAATGTTATAATTACTTGTATTTAATATTTTAAATGTTTTTCTGACATTGTGATAATAAATTGTGTGGAAAATATTTATAGGTGAGACAGACAAAGTAGAAGAGTCAAAGGAATTGGATTCAGCAAAAGACTCAAATGTTGCTTTTGACGAATTATCACGTATGTTTTCTAACAATTCATTATTTTGCTATTTCTTTAAATCAATTTATATGTTCATATTTTTATGTCTAAAAACTTAAGTGCACATTGTAAATTTAAAAAAAATGCTCTGAAATTTAGTAAAAGCATATATTTTTTGTGAAAAACTAACATTAAAAGGATGGAACAAATTTAATTTCAATAAGCTATTAAAAGTGAAACATGGAGAAAAGTTTGATATGGAAGTTGACTGCCAAATCTTAACATTTCGACTAGTTTTAACTCTAAGACTATTTTATATTTACATTATTGGGTAAGAAAATACTATTTTACATTAATGCAAACATTTAATTCAAGCTGAATTTCCTACAATGTTATTGCTTTAAAGCAGAGGAATATGTGACATATGATCCTCTGGCTGGTCCCAACCTATTTGGTCTACCAAATGAATATTGTTTTTAGTTGAGATTGGCATTCAATATAATGCAGTGTTCCATATAATGGAACTACTTTATGATCACTATGATCATTTATATTATTGTATTTATCGTATAAGAAGACATCTTGGATTTTTCCAGAACTCTCCTGTCCTTGTGAAAAATCTTTTTTGGAAATGATGAAATATGAACATTTGTCTATAAAAATTAGTGAATTTAAACAGCTATAACACATAATATATTAATATCATAACCACTAAACTGTCAAAAATTTATTTACATTGTTACTGCTATTAATTATAATTTCATTCTTTGTAAATTATGACCACTGGTTAGATATAACAGTGAAAAGTGCTCATTGGTAATAAAAAGTGTGAATTTTTGATAGTATTATTTTGATAGCAACAATTTGATGGTGATATTTTTACTTTAATCAGCAATTTAATGGATGTGTAAACATGGCACTTATTTATTGTCATTGGTATTAAAAAAATGTTCTTCATTTTATCAATACTGATGACAATGTAAGCATATAAAAATTCACCCTTGTTGGTTTAAGATTATAGATTAATTATTCAAGATTAAGAGACTTGTCACGTATAGAGTTAAAAAGCTTGTAAATATAGTTGTCTTATTTCTTGGCAACAGTTTTTACAACAATTAGTTTCTCATTGTTAATATTCATTACTTAATACTTATACCATTATTAAAACTGCATTTGCATATGGGGCGGGGGTGGCTCAGTCGGTAGCACGCCAGGCTCGTAATCTGTAGTTCCCAGGTTCGAGTCCCAGCTGGGTCAGCATTGAGATTTATCTCCGCAAAATTCCCCGCCCTGCCCACGGTCAGTAGGGGACACTAATGGGCTTGGAAAGGCCGCCGTCCGTCGGATGGGACGTTAAGCCGTGGTCCCATGTGCGGGAGAGTCATACCCTGTGCACGTTAAAGACCACGCTGGATGGCCTTGACGGGAGGCTACCATCTGTCTCCCAACAGCTGTTCCAGTGGGTCCCCTCCCCCAACCTTCTCTGAGCCTTCGGGGCCCATGGTGTGCAAAAAAGTGCCGCTCAGAGGTAAAACAACCCAACCCAAGCATTTGCATACCATGCATTAAACCTTCCAGAGCCCATATCTTGTATACAAGTTTACAGAATCTGAAATGAGAAAATGGCTTCAATATTAGTTTTAGCACAACACATGAAACTTTATTTAAAATAATAAAATTTGCCATTTTAAATTTTTCTTACATTTATCTTATAAAAATGCATTATTAATGCTTGAAAAATAATATTTTCCTTTTCCATTTGGTGCATATTTTACTAAGCTATATAAATAATTTGTTAAAGCCATCAGATTGCCATTTCTTAGAAGCAATATACAATATTGCTGATTTGTTAATGTTATTGTATGCTGAAGCAATCCCCTCATTTAAGCTCACAAGCTTGATTTGAACTATTATCAACAAATTTTTTCAAAAATCTTCTGAAACCAAAAACTGTTATTTTTAAAAACAAGATTTTGAAAGTAATTGTGAAATACATACCTCTATTTTTTATTGTTGTTTTATGCTCTTTTCTGCCTTAAAACTATTTCAATATGCCTATAATTATTTTTGCCTTTCATTCTGGCTGTTTTTTTTTTATGTCATTGTTAAGCATATGACAAAATAGTTTGGCCTCTAGGTGTAAACATTTTTCAGGCTGTGCCCTGGAAGGGTTAAAACTGCATTTAGCCATTTTTGTTTGTATATTTTTTTCTGTGAAAATAAGTTGCATGAAAATGCATAAAAAGAAACAAAGCAGAGTATAGTCATAATAAAGGAATGAAATCAGAAATGTCTTGAATGAAGTGAATGAGGTTAGGATTCTGGAACAATCTTTCTCCCTCCCCCTCATTTACATTATTTCCTATGAGAAATTCATGTTTGACTAATACAATTTCACCTTACACAAATTTTATGAAACATATCTATTACATTAGTTGGGGAGCCACATATTCAAGAAAACTATACTCTATGCACATTAAAGAACATGTTGGGTGGATTGACAGGAGGCTCTGTCTTTCTGAATCCAGCATATTCTATTCCCATACCCAGTTTTGAGTTTTTGGAGTGTTTACTTGGCTGTTTAGCCCATTATGTGTAAACAACCCAACTCTTGAAAAAATTACAATAAAGAATTATATTTTAAAAATTTTATTTATAAAGGGATTTCTATGTCAGGGTTAATTTTTTTTTTTTTTTTTCATGTTTGCCAGTAGCTTTAATAATTCAAATAATTGCAAATGAAAAAAGTTAATTTAATTGAATAATTTTAAATTAGCAAAAAATTATTGACTTTAGCCAGTTGTATACAAACCTATGATCTGCTAACTTATCAGGTTCCATTACCTACTTTTCTACCAGTCAGTGACTGAGTTTTCTGCTAACAATAAAATTTTTCTGAAAAACTTTTCCCATTTAACAGTAACTAAATTTTTAACTAATTTAAAATTCTCTTTCTGTGAAAAGTAATGATGAATTTGATTTATTGAAATTAAAATATATTTAGTAAGATTTTAAAATTTTAGTTTATTCATAAATATTTTTAGATATAAAATCTGTTTAAAACAGTAGTTTAAAAGCCACAAGCTCTGTAGTTTTGATTTAAGTCTTATTTGCCCTATAGATTTATGGCAAGATCCAAGGCCTCAAAAAAAGAAGAAAAAAGTACGCCGTGAGCATTAGTGTTAAGAAAAAATTGCTCACTAGCAAACTTTCATCTCACCTTGATGGGATACTATGTGGTCTTTCAGAATTGTCTGAAGAACCCCTTTCATCCTGCCAACTTCCTGGAATTGAGATTCTTCTCAGACCAAAGAAGGCATAGCATGAGGTCATGCAGGAACCTCCCACAGGATATTGCAGAGACTGTACAGTCACTTCTTGAATACAAAAGCATTATTCAGGGAACTGATATATCCTGGGTGTGTGTAAATGTGGATTTGGTTCTTTTGGATTGTTCTCTTTTCTTCTTTGCAATATGGTAATGGGCATTATGTAAAAATGTCTGACATTGCATTTCTTAAAGCATCAAATGTTACTGTCTCCCATTTACCATTTACTCTTTCAAATGTAGTGGTTGTGATCATTGTTGAAATATTCCATAAGAACACAAATGCAACTGAAACCTTTCAAGATAAATAATTTTATAGTTTTATAATAAATATCCATATTTTAACTATATTATTTGTATAATTTTTGCCTAAAAATTTTAAATTTCGTATAGAGAATTACAAATAGTATATTGTGCCAAAAGAATAAAAGCCACAAAAAACGGTGTTAATTTTGAAAATGGTTTAATTTCATCATATTACCTGGAGACCCAAAACTTTGATGTAGGTGGTAATATTTACTCCATATAATAAATTTAATGAATTCTGAATTTCTAGGTAGGATATGTAACAAATTATTGTAAATATATTTTTATGAATGCTGTGAAATATTTTCGGTATAAAAGTGAAAAGATGTTCATGTGTGTGTATATATATATATAAACTGCAATGACTAAAGTTTCAGAGTGTAGTCAAGACTTTTCTTTTATGAAATAGTTGAGTTAAATCAGCTGCATATATTGAATTCCAAATATTAATGCAATGTGATACACTTTGGACTTTTCAGTAATATGCAAAAATGTTTTGGTTCGAATAATACATTAAAATGACCCACACAAACTTAATGTCCTTTATTTCCAAATATTTTACCTTCTTTGCTTTTTGTCTAGTTTATTTAAAATACTGTACTTGTAACAGTAGTTAAATGTAATTCCTACCTTAACTAGTTAACTGTCTGGTGTGAATATAAAACTTAAGTATTTCACGTGCCTTCTTAAGCATTAAATATTAAGCTTTCACTTCTTAGTGTTGAAGACTTAAAAAAAAAGTTACACGTTTTTTGATGTTCTACTTGTAAAGTCATAATTAGTAGTTGATTGCGTTCTTTATGAATATAATGAAATCATATTTTCCCTTATTGTCTCTGAGTGTTACATTTATGCTGCAACAGTAATATGTAAGTTTTAAAGTTTGATACACAGATATAAAGTTTTTATGAGTGGGGGGGGAGATTAAAATTTAGCCAAATTTCTAGTGGCCAAACAATACCTTTGGTGGCTCACATTAGAATTTTGTGACTTTTTATAATTTTTATGAACTTTTGTATCTCTAAAAGGACCTTTACCCAACCAATGTATTTTTCTTTTGACCAGATATTTCATAAGCAATTCAACCATTCTTCATTGTTACTCACAGGGCGATTTGTTTAGTCACACTATTGGTAAGCTGGGAACTGGTTTTTGAACCAATTTCTAAATGTGTAATTCACTACAACATATGGGGCGGGGGTGGCTCAGTCGGTAGCGCGCCAGGCTCGTAATCTGCTGTTCCCAGGTTCGAGTCCCAGCTGGGTCAGTGTTGAGATTTATCTCCACAAAATTCCCCGCCCTGTCTACAGTCAGTAGGGGACACCGATGGGCTTGGAAAGGCCGCCGTCCGTCGGATGGGACGTTAAGCCGTGGCCCCGTGTGCGGGAGAGCCATAAGCTGTGCACGTTAAAGAACACGCTGGATGGCCTTGACGGGAGGCTACCATCTGTCTCCCAACAGCTGTTCCAGTGGGTCCCCTCCCCCAACCTTCTCTGAGCCTTCGGGGTCCATGTGACCTGGCCATTTAGCCCATGGTGTGCAAAAAAGTGCCGCTCAGAGGTAAAACAACCCAAACAATACTACAACACATAAAGTAATAAATGCCACTGAAGTTTAAAAAGTCCAAATAGTTCTGTTTTTGTCAAATAATGAAAATTATGTTAACCTAAATGCTTATAACCAATATTCATTATACCTTAAGTTAATGTATAGTTTGTAATAATGCGTATGATGAAACACCTTATGGAGAACATCTGACAAAGTAAAATTAGCATATTGTGAACAGGAAGTATTTTACAGCAATTTCTTTTTTCTGTTAAGAGTAAAGATTCAAAGTGTTCCCAAACTACAACTGCAAGGACTTAGTTTGCAATATGGCAAAGGTTCGTGCATCTTTGAAGTGTTCAAGATCTTCAGCTGTGAATTTAAGGCATAGAAAGAAAAACTGCAAGGAAATATTGTTATTGAATGAATATATAACTTTATTGTGCAATAAGGAGGGAAATTATTTATGATGGGTTTTCTTGAAGGGAGAATTTGAGTAGGGGGTAAAACGTTAAAAGTAGCTGTGATATTTTTTCTCTCAGTTGCTTTAAGCTTCTGACATGCAGTTGAAGGAGATGTTTTGCCTTATGCAAAGGTTTGGGAAAGGTATAACCTTGATTGCAAGTATTTTGGAGTTCAAAAATAACACCTTGCATTAACAACTCCTAAGAATATGTAAAAGACGAGGAAAATTCCACATTTTTATTTCTCACAGTATTTTTGGAATATCTTTTTTTTTTATATATTTCCAGTAATTCATCTTGCACATTGAGTGAATCAAAAGTAATGTCTTTAAGTTTTTGACACAGTCTGATTTTTGTATTTTTTTATATAATTGATATAAAAATTTTATTTATTGGTCAACAGACTGCTGTTTGCCACTTAATGACAAAGCAGTTTATTAAGACCTAAGCTTTATAGATATTTAACGTTGCTTACCACGTATATCAATTATTTGGTTGGGAGATAGTCTTGTATAAGAGGGGTGATTTGCTAATCGATAAAAAGTATATTTGTATTATGATCGCATTAAAAGTTCTTTTTTTTTATTGGTGCTTGCATTGTCAACTAAAATTTTTTTGAAAATTCAATTGTTGCTATATTATTACTTGATTGATACTGAATAAGGTTGTTTTTTTTGGCTACAGCAAAATTCTGAATAAGATTTCCCACTGGTCTGCTCAGTCTTACAATGTCTCAGACTAAAATTAAGTTTTGTGCAAATATAATCACCCCTTGCTGAACACAATGACATATGCACGTGGTTTGTAGAAAGCATGCACAACTTGCATGAATATTTTTTGCATAATTTTATGCTTCAAGCTCTAGTTTTTTCATGGTAATTATGGTATATTTTATATTCGTAATTTTTATGTTCAACTTCTATAGTTGACACAAATGTAGAAACTGACACTGATGCGTTGTTCCTCATCCCATATTTCTGAACTCAAATATGCCTAATATAGAAAATGCACTTTGGGTTATCTCAAATCAGATTTAGATGTAAAACTAAATGAACTGATTTAGTAAGTGTTCTAAGAACCTGGGTATTTAAAAATTTTCATTTCAGCAGTAAGAATTTAATTTTGTGTTTCAAGTTTCCTTTTTGGGGCATCTACTATAATATGAAGTCAAAATTAGAAAGTTTGGAATCGGTAATCAGAGTAGTAGAATCTCTGCAGAGGTTAACAGTATATGAGGTAGAACAAAACTGTTTGTCTTTTTAAGAGTTAAATTTTTGTTTAATTCTTTTTTTACATGGAATTTAAAATCTTAAGTTTATTCTTTTGTATCTCTAAAGCAGTAGGAGTAGAAGTGTTGTCCATGGGTGAGATATGATTGCCAGTTTCACCTCTAATGCTGAACTCCCTTGATGGGTGGCAAAAGGAGAGTGCAAGAGAACAGATTTACAAACACAGGGACTGCAAATTACAGTTCTTCATTCAGTACAATAAACTAAAATGCAAGTAAAAATTTGTTTTCAAGAGAGTGAACGTAGAAAATAAAAAGGTTATAAATCTGGAACTCCATGTCAAGGAATTTACCACTTAAAATGCCATCTAAATATATTTTTAATCTTTTGTACCTCAAATCAGAAAAAAAAGCGAGATGCTCAGAATATTTTTGTTGATCAGGCCCACAAAGTTTCTAAATTGGGCCTATTGTATAAGTGTCAGGTTGCAAAACCTTGGAGAAATATTTTAGGAACAAGAAAGAAAAAACAGCAAAGAAGTTTTATGAATATAATTTTGCTTCAAAATAATAAAAAAAGATATATAGCACAAAATATAACAATACTAGTTTTCTTTACTATTACTTAACAAAACTGAACGAAAACAGTGGTTAATTTTGTATGCCAGCTAATTTTTTTTCTGCAGTACTGTCGACATAAAAATACTATTGTTTTTGAGCCAGTGAGTGTATGTAGAAATGAAATCTGAAAGTACATCAATAAATGTTTTTGTGGAAAAAATTTAGCCGACATACTGGATTCGAATGTGCAGAGTATTCCAACCATTGAACTAATGCCAGCTCAGTCTTTTTTCCACTAATGACTGAGTTGGGATTAGTTCAATGGTTAAAATACTCTGACATGTTTCTGAAGAGATGTAGGTTCAAATACCATATGTCGGCGAAATTTTATTCCACAAAAACATTTATTGATTTATAGACTTTAAAAGCCAACAGGTAATGCTGAGATTATCAATTACTGAAAGTACGTTTAAAATTGGACGTTTTTGTACATTTTGGCATTTTAAAATACTTGATTAAAATGGGGATAATTCTTTATAAAATATATTTTCTCTACTCACATTAGGTTATGACTCTAGTTCAGTGTTTCAAACCTTTTTCAGAAACATTTGCACAGCAATAAAACAAACTCTTTTGCTTATTTTGAAATAATTTGTTTGGTACAAGCAGTGGCAAGAGTGAAGCTTGACTTGAAAAATAGGTTGGGAGATCTAATGAAATATTTGTATGTTGTAAATGTGAAATTAGCTTGAGATGTGGTTTAACTTTGACATGATTAAAGAAAACAGGAAATTTTTGTTTTAGAAAATCTGTTTTCTGCAGTTTGCTATATTGTTATGCTTCACAAATCAAACTCCAAAAGGCAAAGATAAAGTAATATTTTTACAAAAATATCTTATTGAAGCCTGAATATTTAAAAAAAAAAGCATATAAAATATTTAGAATTTTTGCAGACAGTTGGCAATCCTGATAGGTTTACTTGGGGGGGGGGGGGGAAGGGATATATATTCAGGGACTACTCTTCATGGACCAGATGCAATAATATGTTATTTTTACCTGTCTTAACCTTTATTACAAAATAATTTATTTCACCAAATCAAACCAAGTTTTAGAGCAAGTCTTATGTTTCTGATATATTTTACACTGGCAATTTTAAATTTGAACAGCATAATATCTAAGACAGTTGGTGATTAAAATTGGGTAACTAAGACAGTGACACCACAAGCTTCATAAGCTTTCATTTGTGAGAAAGCATTTTATTAAAATGCTTATCAGATTAGAACCAAATAATATGTAAAAAAAATGTTCTTTAGTAACTCTCATTATGGTTGGGGGATATTTCACTAGATTAAAATGGCTGACACATCAGGAGGTTGGGAATTTGAGTATTACCTCCCATACCAAAATTCATTATTTTTAACTATTGCATATTATATTTTTTTATATATGGTCAGGTGTGCTGGAAAATTGTTCACTGCATAAGGATGCCAGAGAAATTAGACTATGCATAGATAGGATGGAATGTTACAGAAAACAGACTGGAATGAATTGAAGAATTACTACTTTAGATACAAAAACTAGACTACTCTGCATGATAATTATTGAAATACTATCTTTGTATCCATGTCTAAGCAAATTATATTATTGTATTCATAGTGCATTGCTTTGAGCAGAAAATTTACACTGAAGCTGGATTTTTTTTATTTAAAAATTATTATAAAACCTCCATTTTTTGTACTTAATGTATATTTTTATCTAAACAGGAAATTTCAAATATGCTTTAAGGTGCAAAGAAAATGGAGCCAGATATATATATATATTCAAAGTAAATTTTAAAGTAATATAAAGTGTGATTTTTCTGTAGATGCTAAATTTATCTTGCAGATGACTTTATATAAAATATTGATTGTTGTTATTGCCAAGTAAAATGTTCATATAAAATGTAATAAATTGCATTTCTTTCCTGATGTTATCCTATCTTTGTATTGTTAATTGTGATAAGCAGGTAGCAAGTTTATATTATATCACAACTATATATATATTTTTTTAAATGAGTTTTGGGCAGCTTGACATAATTATGGTTTATGTTCAACTGGTTTGGATATGTGATCCTTAAAGGCGAAAAATTATATAATTGCATTTGTTTCTAAAGTTATTGCAAATTTACATACCTGGTGCTGATTTCCACTTGTGTACTATATCTGTGGTTATGATGAACTTGTTACATTTGCTAGAAATATGATAACATATCAGTATTTGTTCTACCATAAAATACATAGTATTGCTGACTTGTTCTCATTAAGTTACACTAAGACAAAATGCCTTTCGAATATAGGCGAACATTTAACTTTTAGGAACACTAATGATAAGTGTTTTTATTTCTTTTAATATTTGATATTTCCTTTGTTGTGAAGTTGGTTGTTGATTTAGATTTTCATTATTAGTAATGTTTCGAATTTAAATGTAATTTTCTCTGAAATTCAGTCCCCTTAATAAAAAAAGGGGACATTGATTTGTTTGAAAAGGCTGCCGTTTGTTGGATGGGACATAAGCCATGGCATGTGCAGGAGAGCTATCTAATAGTTGTCTAGTGGATTCATTCTCTGAGCCCTTTAGGTTCCTTGTGACCCTGCCATTTAACCCATTTTGTGCAAAAAATGCTGTCCAAAGGTAAAATATCCCAACTACCAGGAAGTTGTAAACAGGGTCACCTTAGGAGTACTATCACGTAAATAATTATGTCAGCTGATTGGGTGACGAGAATATGTTTCAGTTGCTTAGAGCAGTGTCTCGCAAACATTTTTACTCTGTGGCACACTGAATCTAATTTTTTTTTCCGCGGCACATGAATCTTTTTTTTTTCCGCGGCACATCTAAAAAAGAATTTTTGATGGTTACGTAAAAAGAGGAAAATTTAAGTTTCGTTAAATGCATTTTATTTAAAATAAATATAATAATAAATATAATTAATCATAACTCGGTGTTTGTTTTAAATATTTGTCCATTCTATGGCTTGAAATAATCAAAAATTAATACCAAAATTTGGAAAAAGCTTGATAAATGCTTACAAGATCCCAGTTGATAAATTCTGAAAGATTTTTATTAAAGCACGTCGATAACACAAGTGAAGTCAAAATGAAATCTTTGGAATATCTAGTGTCAATTTGAAAATCTCTCGCGGCACACAGTTTGCGAGACACTGGCTTAGAGGGTTAAATAAGGTTACAAATTTAGTATTCAAGGTAGATTACAAACCAAGACAGCCAGTATGATAATAGTTGACAGGATCATGTTGATTTTGATCATATGCGAGGAAAAGCTGTCAAAAGAAAAACAATACATGCATAACCACTAAATGTAAAGTATGTTATCTGTAAATTCAACCATGTACTGTTAATTTGTGCTTTATCTGTTTGAATGGATGTTAAGGGAATAGCCAAGACTTGCATATGAGTGGCAGTTGACATTTAAACATTAAGAAAAGCTGAAAAATTCATGCTATCACCTGGATTCAAACACTGATCTTAGTAACATAACCAGTTGCTCATAACCATGAATCCTGCTTTTAAATCCATTGATGGGTGAAAAAATGTTACTTGCCTAATGGATGTTTATAGTTTTCAATGGCATTGTAAAGTGACAAAGGATTTTGTTCAGTCAGAATAAATCATTAGTCAGCTTGTTATTGCCATAGTTACCTAAGTCAAACTTGGCGTGTGCTCGGCTCCCACAAGTAAGGGACCCCGAAATTCCTGACGTAAAAGTATTAACACAACTGAATATTCCTTAAATTTTCTGCATATTAAAATTTGCCTTTGTCCAAGAAACCTTAACAGCAGCACTGTATAAAATGATAAATTCTATCTCTATTGTTCAAAATTTATTTTAAAACTTGTTAAGAACAAATTTTGGCTCATCCGTATGTATTACATCAATCTGATTTTTGGATGTCACTCCAATGAAAATAATAGAGTACAACTTCCATCTACCCCTAACAGCTGTTCAATGGAACTTGACCTATCCAGTTCTAAGCTTTTGTGATCTGACCAATTAACCCATTGTTCAGCATGAAAAACTCATTGTGTAAAGGGAACCGAACTCTATTATCATATCCGACTTTATCTCCTATTTATCACCTCTAATATATGTAGAACAAGTCTGCAATACTTGAGTGATCTTACGAATCCTGTCTTCCCGGATATAGCCAGGTTTCCACAGATTTTAAATGAAACTATAAATATCACATTTGTACGATAAATTACCAATATGAGTATCCAAAACAAGTGTATTGCTGTAGTTACAGCGGTGATCTTATAGGTGGATAAAAGAATATTAAAATTATACCTCTTTATGTCGCTGATTGTTGGAACGTGTTGTTGTGACGAATTGATAGATAACTTGCCGGACTCGTCCTTGTCTAGCATATTGATTGTATGATTGGAAGTGTCATGGGACCAGTGGGAATAAAAGTTTATTGAGGGTTTGTCTCAGTTTTTGGTGTTTGTTCATTATGCAATTCCAAGCATAGTATTTTTTTTTTGGCAGAGTGTGAAACAGATATATTCAATCGTATACCAAAGGAGGAGAGTTATCTCCCCCCCCCCCCCCCCCCACACACACACACACATTCGAGAGCTTGAATAGCATATTTTCTAGGTCAGTTCCCTAAAATTGGAAACAGGCATGCCAAAAATAATAAACTCAAACATGTCACCCCTCTGAAACCTGGGTATGCCATTGATTTCGATAAATTAACATTACCAGTCCCTCATTGGTCGCAGGGGTTGGGCTCACATAGTAGCGTGTTAAGCATGTAACCTGGTGCTTTCGGGTTCGACTCCCTGTTTATGCAAAACATTTGTTGTATGCAAATACCGCATTTTGCGCCTACATTTAATGTACCTGCCCCAAATTTTAAGATAGGTTAAAAGGTTTTCTACATTTAATGTAGCTATTCCAAATCTTTGATCTAATTTATTTGCTGCTAAAATAGTGATAGCCGTCTACTATGTCAATTTCACTGCAAGCATGGAAGAAGAGAATGTTATTTGTACTTCTCAATAAAAGGAAAATATCAACCTTTTCTGCCAGAAGTGAATAGGTTAAATTTCTTTATAACGGTCATTAATTAAATTAGAAAGACAACAGGAAATAGCTTTTCTTCTGAACCTTTTATAAGAATAATTTTTATTGGTGCTTATTTCTGATCACAGCAGTTGCTTAAGTGCTCCTACTGTCGGGGCTCAATAGTGCTTCAGAGTGACGAGACCAAGTTGATTTCAACAAATCTTTTCCACTGTGTGCAAACGATACTTGTTTCACTCCAGATCGTTAATGATGTTCATCATATGGTTACATGCAGGGCCGGATCTAGGGGGGGGGGAAGGCATGGCCCTTCTCAATAATGCCAGTAAGAGCTCAGTTGCGTGAGCCCCCTTTACCTTTTGATCCGGGCCTGTTTACATGTTTCTGCAGTTTCATTGAATTCGATTATGGAGACATTCTCAAATGACTACCAAACATGTCCAAGTTCCCAATTTTTTTTGAAAGTGTAAGATGGGTTTCAGGTATTTAATCGGGGGTGTATCTGGGAGGGGGGAAGACCAAGGGTTCACCCCCCCCCCCCCAAAAAAAAAAAAAAAAAAAAAACTAAATCCTGGGGTCGTGTCGATCTAAATAACTACTTGGAACCAAGAATTGAAAAGAAATTCACTCTCAAATTAGAAATAACTTTAAAAAACTCGACCACGAAATAATGCAAAAGCGGATAAAGAAACATGATCCCTCACACAACTCGCGGAATCGATCTTGTTAAATTTCTCGCACCAGTTCACCATCTGCAGTATTCGCCTCGCTTTTTAATCTGCATATTAACATACCATCCTCTTGAGCACTAATGGGTCCTGCAAGACAGGATGACCATCGCCTCACTCCTACATGCCTATGTCCAGGGGGAGTTGTCTGCTTATGGCTCCCAAAGACGGGGAGCTGACCCACAGAATGTGGGTTAAGAATGGTCACAGAATGAATGTTTCTGTGTCGCATTTCTAACAAATCTTTGACACTTGTAAGCAGCTGTGTGAGGGGTGATTGAAGTAATATGATGTATTAGCAGGCGATAAATACAAAAATTTGAGATAAACGTGTTGCATGTGAAAAACGCACTTTTTTCTAAAAAAAAAAACAAATCGTTACTAATTTATTCATTTAAAATGCATTGTATGATTTTCCAAAGTGTGGTTGGTATGATCTTGTCCATTGGGGGGAGGGGGGCCTCAGTAATGGGGTAGCGCGTCAGGCTCGTAATCTGCAGTTCCCAGGTTTGAGTCTCGGCTGGGTCAGCGTTAAGACATCTCTGCAAAACTCCCCACCCTGCCCATAGTAAAGGACATTGATGGGCTTGGAAAGACCGCTGTCTGTCAGATGGGAGGTTAAGCTGTGGCCCCGTGTGCGGGAGAGCCATACCCTGTGCACGTTAAAGAACATGCTGGGTGGCCTTGACAGGAGGCTACCGTCTCAACAGCTGTTCCAGTGGGTCCCCTCCCCCAACCTTCTCTGAGCCTTCAGTGTCCTTGTGACCTGGCCATTTAGTCCATGGTGTGCAAAATAGTGCCACTCAGAGGTAAAACTCTGGTCCATGGGGGAAATACGGAAAATAATAACAAAAAATAAATACATTCGGAAAATACGCAATTCTGTTATTGCACAATCATGAACGCAAACAAGATACAACAGGTTCTCATCACACGTTCTTGGTTTTTTTAAAAAGCTATAAAGTGTACACATAATAAGCAAGTTACGATTAAATAGTGTGAAAAATGTATTCATTTTCGCTTTGTTTTTGAGCCTCGAGAAATGCACATAAAAGTTCAGGGCTACATACAGTTTGAAAAATACTGCAGTATACAGAATCATATCAAAATAATATGACCACCCACGGAATTGCAGTGTACCCACCAAGGCGTGTCACACAGTGCACATGACAAGGTCGACCACATGGAGATATAAGCGTTCGGCCAGGACAGATGAGCCATAGTGCATAACGTGAGCATATGGGCAGAGGTATTGATTTGACAGACTTCATGGACTGTTCACTAGGTGCTGTAGTGTGTACCAAAAATGGACCACTGGCACACAGAGTACCTCCAGACAACTGTGGTGCCCCAAAGGCCATGACCCCAGAGGAGAGCGTAGACGGTAAAGGGCAGTCGACGCACAACAGTGCAGCAATTGAGCACTCAAATGAATGCTGGGGCACCAAGTATGTGTCCCCAATAACAGTAAAGTTAACCCTGTTATGCATGGGTTAACGCTGCATAAAGGCACCCATGTTAACCAAGGTCCATCGGCAATTACGCCTGCAGTTCACATGGGATTACTGTCATTGGACAGTGGAAAAAGGTTGTCTTCTCGGACAAATCGAGGTTTCTACTCCACAGAAGTGATTGGCGGTGTCAGATACGATGTCAGACACACAAGAACCAACACCTGGACATGCTTATCAGTCAAGTATAGGCTGGTGGTGGCAGTGTGCATGTCTGAGGGATGTTTTCCTGAGAACGCTGGATGGGTCCCTGAACGCCAATGGTTAACTGTCCATCCTTACTGACCACATGCACCCCTTCATGTTGGACGTTTACCTTGGTGGTGTCTATCAATAGGACAATGTGCCATGTCACTAAGGTGTTGCATGACAGCAATGCCCCCATTCTCCCTTGGCCAGCGAAATCATCCAACCTCAATTCCGTAGAGCATTTGTCGGACTACTTGGATTGACAGGTTCGGCGTGCAGATCCACAACCATGTCATCTGTAGAACCTCCGTGCTCTGTTGGAGTCCGAATGGGCCACGTCTCTGTCAACCTTTCAGGGCTTCATTGCGTCCATGCCACGCCATCTCGCCACTGTCATCCAGGCAAAGGGCGATTATTCTGATACGACTGTGTATTATCAGAAATGTCTGGATACTTCGTTATTCCGATGAAAATCCACTTCATACCTCGAAGCCATACACTTCATAGTTAACTTTGAAAAAAAAAATCGTTTTCTACCGATATATAAAATGCGAATCTATTGAAAGTTGGAATAAAAAATCTTTCAAAACGAAAACATCAGTACACAATATTAAATATTTCGGTAAACGATTTGTTAATAATGTTTTGTCGGTAAACGAAAAGTTATAAACTTCTGAATTTAATTATAATACTCGTGATGTTTCAGCCACTCTTTAAATATCAAAACAAGCACTGCTGGAAGATTCCAGTGAGATTTTTCAATATATTTCCAGAAATAAATTTGGTACAGAAATTTATTTTCAAAGCTTTGGAAATTAAAATGTACATTCCATTAAAAAAACATGGAATTGTCCGAATGTTTTTTGTAATATTTGTGAAGCTGTACTTAGTAATTACGAAGTTGAAAAAATACTTCTCCCACTTTGTGATTGGTCAAATTCAAATGTCAATATTACATCAAGGGTACATTTTATTCTTAAGTTTCATAGGTACATAGATAATCTTTAAGTGCACATAAAGCTTTATATCTATGCGAAATTTCATTTTTTACATTCGATGGTAATTCTCCATATGTCAGCTCGTATCCTACTGGTTGAAAACAACTATCCCATCCAAATCCATGTGAACCTCGTGGATCCACAATTACTCCTTCAGTTCGTCCATGGAAAAGTTTAACTTTACAGCCAGGTCCCATAGTAAAGGCAAAAGTACACAATGCATGTGCACTTTTGTCTTCCCAGCCCTACAAAGGAACAAGAAAAATAGTCAAATAAGTCAGAGTTAAATATAATAAAATTACTGTACATGTAAGGATAATCAAGAATGATTAAAATAAACCACAACCAGTAAAAAGTAATTCAACCCTGTGTAAAATGATCAGTTGAGAGGGTAATGACAAAATTTTGTTTACAGCTTGTCAGTGGCTTGATATCCCATTAGCTCTGAATAATTTTTCCTTCAGCTGCCATACTTCTACAATCCGATTGTAAAAGGGCAATTATTGACTATAATAAAAGTGAAAATTCAAGGATTGACTTTTGATAAAAATATGTTCAAAAGTCACAATCATTTTAATTTAGATAATTTATACATTATTGCACATAATAATAACCTTAATACCTAGTAGCACAAAATAAAACTTGAATAACTACTCAAGTTATTAAGTTAACAAAAATAAGTGTTGTTACAATTTTCTGTAAAATATTTTCATTTTTGGCAAGTTTTGCACTAAAGGTTTCACAAGAGACAAAAAATTGCTTTCACTTGCAGCAAACTTTTGGTACCCATTTTTTATACGTGATTAATCTGTCCACATTAAAGTTGTGTTTAAAAAAATTCAACTGGATGGAAAGAGAAATTCTCCTCTGGCAGTTTTCTTACTGATCTCTTCATTCACAAGATGAGGAAGTCTGGGCAGAGTGCTGACAGATCGCCCACATTTGCAAAGCCATTTGATTCTAAACCCCATCCCATTACAGGTTGGGATGCAATTTTTAACTCAACATAGGGTTACATTAGGGGAACTTGTCAGTCAAGTATCTGGAGAAATACAGGGTGGCAAAAATTATTAAAGAGATTAAACTTAACGTGTATATGACACGTGATGGCATCAACAAGTAGAAGACATGCATTCTCTACTGGTGTCAGCATGGATGGTGATTCTAGCCTCAATTTTTCAGTCATTGTGGCCACTACTATTCTGTTAGTAAAGATATGTTTAAGCTGTACAGTGAATTAATTAAAATATATCTGAAGCTGAATTCCAGGGATATTTATGTTGGGAACAAACCTACTATGGCATATACACTGACAGGCTGCTGTCAGACCTCTATGGCAAGCAGCTGCTTGAGGAGGTATTTATTTACAAAGTCTTTAAGGGACTGTCCCAGGAAAATGGGAACATATGGTCAACCTACAGTTGACCCACCCCAAGATAGAGAGTGGACTGTATAAACTTTTTATTTTGCAGGTTATTCCTAGTTTAAAAGTTACACCATAGAAAATGAGCAATACGACTGCAAAATCCTAAAATGCATTTTAAATATAAATTTTGCCTCAATTGGCATAGTGGTTAGGGAGTTAACTACCGTTCCATCAGGGAAATCTTTGTGTGTTGTGTTAGTTCTAACTAAGGCAGTGGTCAGCAGTGACTTCGGTCTTAGTAGGGTATGTCCTTTTATGAGAAGCCCTGTAAAAGCTAGGAGTAGCTTCTAGGATTCTTCTTTGTATGTGTTACAAATGACGAAAAAAAATAAATGAACAGCTCAGTGATGGTTTTTCTCCAAATATATTTTTCTTCTACACATAATATATATTTTCTAAAAGGGATAAATTTACATGTTAGCAAATAACACTGTATTGGCTTCTCATTGGTGGATGTCAATGAATTAAAAAAAAAAATTGATGTACATAATTTATTGATATGTAATAAATAGTTTAGCAAAAATAAACACAAAAGTTAATTTTATGATGTTTTTCCTTACTTGTATTAATGCTAATGATATAAATACAAAACATCATAGTACTGAGTGTAAAAATAGTACAGATTTTAATGGTATATCAGTTGAGAGGATTAAAAAATATAAATATTCCAGTATTGAAGTAAACAACTTAAAAATTAAAATTTCATTTTCTAACAAAAAGCTCAGATATACAGAGTCAATATAAAAGAATATCCCCATTTCAAAGCACTATATTTTATTAAATAATTAGGAAAAAAAAGTTTTAATTAAACTTTTTAGTAAATAATTAGTAAAGTAATTGTGTATGCAAATTGTAAAGACACTCTCAAAGTTTTGTATTTAACATACTTCAATGTAGGTGCTATTATACAATGTAGTGATTCTTTTCTTTAAATGTTGTAAATTAGTTTTTTTTTTTGGAATTAATGATATTTTTAAGGTATTATGAAGTCTATGGTGTCACATCGGGACTTCTTGGGGGCCGCAAGAATGGTCCCCTCTACCAACCTAGAGGCTTGGAAATTTGGCATTTAAGACATCATATGTGATATGTCCCAATATGTGATACTAACTCCATACCATCTTAACAAGGAAACTTCGAGAGCTTCTTGACAATATGGACATAACAATTACTTTTTTACTTATCATTGTGTTACATTTTTTATACATAATTGTAATAAAATATAATTTAAAATATGGGTATTCTTTATAACCCTGTATTTATTATATAGGTTTTGATTTAAAAAAAATGTTAAAAATAATTTTATTTACACGATATTATGCATGCTTAGTCAGCTGTTCATTAAGCTCTAAATAGTTTGGAGGGATTATAAAGTAAATCATGCAAGGCTCAACCAGTGATACAATTCTACAGTTGTTAACACTTTTCAATACATAACACAAACTAGTGAATTGAAATATTTCTCTGAAATTATCCTTTATATATATATATACATTTTTTACTCTCATTCCTTTATTTAAATCTTACATGTAGTCAAATGGTTGTGCTTGGCAATGAATCAAGCACACTTTTTACAGATGCACTTTCCATCAGAAGTAAATATGGTTAAGTGATGCCATCCGATGCTCCACTATACAGGATAGTACTCATCTAATGGAAGGCACCACATCACTCTCGTGTACTGATCGACATAAAAGGAAAACTCACATTAAAGCTGCAAAGCAGTAGAGAAGGAACCTATCGAAATGATCTGTATTACACAATAATTGTCTAATTCCGTTTGTACATTTAATTCAAAAATGGAAACTTTGTGAATTTTGAGCTGTGCCAAAGAATTATTGCCAATTGGGATTGGTAGCGATAAATTCGGAATATATACTGTAACTCTGTAATTGAATTATGCCCAGAGTTGATCGTTTTCAAGGGGGAGTTCTGAGCTTTGTTTTTTATTATATGTAAAAAAAATGATTATCACTACCATGAAATCAATTAGTTGGGACTGATGTCCATGTTCAGAGCTCTCGTGATACAAGTATGGTTGGGAGAGGGGACCCACTGGACAGCTGTTGGGAGAGGGGTGTCGGCCTCCCGTCAAGGCCATCCAGCGTGTTCTTTAATGTGCGTGGGGTGTGGCTCTCCCACACACGGGGCCACGGCTTAATGTCCCATCCAACGGACAGCGGCCTTTTCGAGCCCAACAGTGACCCCTATTCACTGTGGGGAGTTGGCAGAGAAAAATCTCTGGAAAAAATTACTGGCACAGCTGGAACCCGAACCTAAGAATTGCAGGTTACGAGCCTGGCACGCTACCAACTGAACTTCCCCTACCCCTGTAATAAAAAAAAAACAGTTAAGAAAATAAAGAAGTTAAAGAATAAAAAAAAAAGTGTAAGAGAAGAATGCAATAAAAAATATGTAAAGAAAAAAGACTGAATAGAATAATAAGATTTTAAAAAAAAGAAAAATAAAATAGATGTTTGGGAGTTTAAAATACTTTAACAGAAGTTTACAAAGTAATTAACATGTACAGAATGAAGGAGTACAAAAATTGATAAAATGAGAGTAGAAAAAAATAGAGGTGAACAGAAATTTAAAATGCCTAATCAGAAGTAAATATAGTAATTTAATAATGTATTACATATATCAATTGAAAGTCTAAATTTGGTTGACATGTACAGAATAATAGAGTAAAATAATATGTTAAAGGGGAAAGTAATAGAAATAAGAAGTGAACAAAACTTAAGAAAGAAAGAAAAATCTTATACAAAAGCACACATATTGATTAGCAGGTACAGAATAAAAGTGTAAAATAATAAATAGGATTAGAAAAGAAATAAAATGAATAGAAAAGAGACAGACGGGAGCAGAAATTTAAAACATTTACATGTACAAAATGAAAGTAAAAGATAATGATTTGAAGAGAAAAAGAAACATGGAAGGGAACAGAAATTAAAACATTTATGCAGAAGTGCATATAGTACATGACGCGCACAGATTACATGAATAAGATAGTAATTACATACAAGAAGAGAAAGGGGGGGAAAAACAGAAGTTTAAAGTGTTTAAGCAAAAGTACTCTTAGTAATTAGCATGTACCGAATAAGAATATAAGATAATAAATAGCTGGAGGAAAGGTGAAATGCATAATGATTAATATGTAATAAAAAGAAATATGATCTGTGAACTTAAACTGTGCCTAAACAGGGAAGTCAAGAGATATATATTCAGGCTACGAATTAAACTCACCTATGTAGAAAGGAATTTCATACAGTGAAGAGCTGAGTGTCCTTCGATTCACCTCTGCCTGAAATGAGCGCTTAGACATTCCTCGGTGCTGCTCCTGCGTGAAAAGCAGCGAAAGGGCAGAGACTTTAAAGGTCAAATTCAGGGTCGGAGATAAAGGTATGTCATTGGAAATGGCTAAAGGGTGCTGACCAAAGCCGTTAGAAAGCCTTTCCATCAGATGGAATGTTAAGCCGTGGCCCTGTGTGCTGCTTATCAACACGTTATAAACTCTTCCCTATCCTTCTCCAAATCTTACGGCCTGGCCATTTGCCAGTTACATACAAAAAAAAAAGTGCTACTCAGAGGTAAAACAACCCAACCAAACAACTGATGTGCTTAGGACAGCAATTGCTTTAACCACCACATACAAAAAAAGTGCTGCTCATAGGTAAAATAACCCAGCCAAACAACTGATGCACTTAGGATAGCTATTGCTAAAAAATGTGTTTTATAAAAACTTTGAGGCCTGGAAACTCAAAAGAATTTCATATAGTATAAAAACAGGAAAAGCAGCTAGCTGAGGATGAAGTTTTTAAGATACTATCAAAAATTGAAAGAAAACTAGACTTAGTGTTTCATAAGTCAAAATAGTAGGGGGGAGTTTGTGTGTGCAATAAATAAATAAATAAATATAGCAGATGTACACATTTTGTGTTATTTACAGAATATAAGCTTTGCACCCTCTGATATGAATTTCTGGTTGCATCCCAGATGGAGAGTTAATTTATTTAAGTGTAATAGAAAGATGAAACTGAAAACAAGGTGATGGAAATAAATATAATTTGGTAGTAAAGTATCGCAAGGATACTCAAAAGGTTACACCTTGACACAGAATGGCATTGAACGATTAAATCCTTTGCCCTCGAGAGGTTTGATGCTTTTGACATTATGTGCACAGTATCTTGGGTATTAACTGGTTTGATTATGCAAATAACGAAGTTAGACCTTCAAGAAGTATCTTATGTATGGGGAGATTTCTTCGGTTTGGCCATGTGCTAATATGCAGAATGAGAGATTAACAAATAGAGCTATTAACAGTATAACTAAATTATCCCCTTGAAATTCAGCAAGTCTTTGAAGTGCAAAAATAAAAGTTATTTTAAATTGAACAGAGATAGAGATTTGAATTTTTAATGCAACATAGGTTGGCATGGGGAAAACATGCGAATTTGGGGCTGGGCAGTTAAATAATTGATCCATTTTGAGGAGGGTCAAAGGGTGATACAACTCTCAAACAGCGGGTCACATATGCACACATGCCCTGTTGGAAAACTGTCATAGTGTGCATTGTTGTGGAAGGCAGATACCTAACAACATGTGCTCAGAATCACTTATGGCTATTATTTATATGCTTGAGAAAGAGGGAAGATTTAGAACAAGGTGAGTGAACACTGTCAAACAGCATTATTAGAATAAGTGTAAGTGGCAGCTTTTACTCATGCTAGATACATTTGGAGAATAAATTTGCAGTCTAGTTTGGTCTCCATAGATTTTGTATGTTTCTTTTTCTGGTGTGATGTCCTGGAGCTATAAATCCATAATAATTCTAAAATAGATGTAAAAGCAGTTCTATATTATTAGGTTGCAGAAAATTCACGGAGTTTGTAACCTTTTTTACCCCAGATAGAAAAAGCAATTTCTCTATCAAAAAATGTTAACAATTTTGTGATAACTAGAGACATTAGTTTGCCTTCTATTCTAAATAAGTTTATTTGCCCAATTCTACTTCACAAAATTAGATATTGACTGATTAATAAATTCAAGCTCAGAAGTGGCAAGCATTGAACAGACCAATTTTTTTCATTTAGGTAGCTTCTTGAAAAACCTAACGTGTTTCAACTAAGCATTAAGATCTTTTAGGCGAAAGATATTTTTAGTTGAAAGAATTGCACTGTTCATTTACTATTACTTTTAAGGATTCAAACAATAATTGACAATCTCTGCATTACCTGTAGAAGTTTACACATCTGTAAATCAATAAATGTTTTTGTGGAAACATTTATTTTAATGATTTATTCAACTGCATCACTATCATGCATTTAGTTGAATAAAAAAAAAAGCCTTTCTGAATACAGTACAAGATTTCAATGATTAACTTGTATGTTAACCGTATAAACTGTTCCAAAAGACGAAATGCAACTATTATTATTAAAAAATGCACCTTACCTGAAGTAGCTTGTAAAGACCTTCAGGCCCAAGCTTATCAAGAAACCATTTTATGTAAGGACCGGGTAAGCCTCCCAAAGCATTAAAGCATAAACAAGTGTCTTCAATTATTATGGGACCTTTGACAACTTCTGCAGCTGTTTTACACTTAACAATGCTAATGTCATCTGGTTCCCCCTGATATTCTGGAAGGTCAATCTCACTACTAATTACCTATAACAAAAAAATTCTGCATCAAAAATAATGAGCAATATAACTAAAACATTTAATTAATACATAACTCCATTTCTTCAGTTACAATATTCCCACCTTATCTTTCATTGTGCAAACATAAAGCTATGCTAATATAAGAAGTTACAAAGTAGCTTTACAGCTTCAAAGTTATAGCTATTTATTGCATATATGAAAGGAAAAAACAAATGATATGACAATAAAAAGAAAGCTTTAATTCAAGTTATTTAAATCAAAAAATTAATCCTAGTTTACAGATGATCAATAAGTGGTCGTAAAGGTGATGTGCAGGCTCAGTGAACTGCAGCAGAGGCTTTGGGTTGGGTTGTTTTACCTCTGAGCGGCACTTTTTTTGCACACCATGGGCTAATGGCCAGGTCACATGGACCCCGAAGGCTCAGAGAAGGTTGGGGGAGGGGACCCACTGGAACAGCTGTTGGGAGACAGATGGTAGCCTCCCGTCAAGGCCATCCAGCGTGTTCTTTAATGCGCACAGGGTATGGCTCTCCCGCACACGGGGCCACGGCTTAACGTCCCATCCGACGGACGGTGGCCTTTCCAAGCCCATCGGTGTCCCCTACTGACCGTGGGCAGGGCAGGGAATTTTGCGGAGATAAATCTCAACGCTGACCCAGCTGGGACTCGAACCTGGGAACTACAGATTACGAGCCTGGCGTGCCACCAACTGAGCCACCCCCGCCCCACAGCAGAGGTTGTGGAGCAACTAGGACCTTTCCTAATGACCATCAGACTGAAAGCTGCAACAAATGTATTTTAATTATTTTAATCTAGTTGCAACAATGTTAAAACATTAAATTTGTATATTAAAATATTTATCTCAAGTGATGATCTTTAATTTTACCTATATCTGCATGAACCTTTGCAATAATAAACTATTTTAATATTCTGCAATATATGTTTCCCAATGTGACATCAAACCATAGTACAGAATAGGATGGTGCACATATTCCAATGGAATTCAGTTTCTCTCACACTCTATTGAAGCATATCAAGAATTCCTTTGGTGACTGCAATAGTAATCCTGTTTTTCAGTTCACTGATGGACTGCGGTAACAGCAGTATTTTTTTATGAAACCCACAGAAAGAAATCGAGTACTGTTAGGGCCACTGCATAAAGAGTCATTTAAAGGGGCCATCACAACAGATGGGGCGGGGTGGCTCAGTCAGTAGCACGCCAGGCTCATAATCTGCAGTTCCCAGGTTCAAGTCCCAGCTGGGTCAGCATTGAGATTTATCTCCACAAAATTCCCCGCCCTGCCCAGTCAGTAGGGGACACCGATGGGCCTCGAAAGGCTGCCGTCTGTCAGATGGGACATTAAGCCGTGGCCCGTGTACGGGAGAGCCATACTCTGTGCACGTTAAAGAACACACTGGATGGCCTTGACAGGAGACTACCATCTGTCTCCCAATAGCTGTTCCAGTGGGTCCCCTCCCCCAACCTACTCTGAACCTTCGGGGTCCTTGTGATCTGGCCATTTAGCCCATTGTGTGAAAAGAAGTGCTGCTCAGAGGTAAAACAACCCAACTCAATCACAACAGATTCATAGCCTGGGATATTTCTAAGGTCTTTTTTTGCTGATTGCTCATGGTCAGTTATTATTCATTTGAAGCTATATAAAAAAAATTCCGGTCCTTTAACTAGGTGTATATCCAATATCCTCATAAATTTTGGAAACAATTGCTTTTTAGATACCTCCCAAACTTGGGGGGGGGGGGAGAGAGGACTACTATAAGTACACCTCTGATTCTGATATAATCATCGGAAAATAAAAGACTTTTATTGAGTAAAGATAATTTAATTTTTGTAAAATATCATTTAAAGTTGTGTCACAGCTTTAAACATTCACTCACATACACTATTATCAAATTTAGACAAAACAATCGTCTTAAGTGGTATTTAAAGCACATAAAATAAATAGTCAACAGGAAAACAACATATTAAAAAAAAAATGGATATATTTTATATATATATATATCAGTATAGCTTTTCCAGAACTCGAACTCAGGCTTCTTTGGACATATTACTGAGAAAAAATAATCAGATTCTCTAACTACTTCATCACAGAACAAACACAACTTCATGCAATTACAATGTTAAAAGCTAATGTTTGAGCAAAATAATGATAGCACTCAATATTTCTACTGGAGTTTAAGAACACATGCTCGAGAGTGCTCTCGAAAGTTCTATACCACAAAAATGCTATGCTGCAGAAAAATCCTAAAAACAGAATTTTTAATACTGACCAAAAACTTGAAAAGCAAAAAAATAAATGCTAAATATAGTAACTTAATTATGCAAATGAATCAACTTACCTGAAATGGAGAATGTTCACCTAATATTGCCACCACTTCTGCCAGTTTCTTTTTATTTCCAGTAACAAATGTCAGAAGTTTTGGCATGCTGTCCGAATTATTTTGCTGAAAAAGTAATTTTAAATGACATGAAAAGTATTTTAAAATAAACTTTTTTATACTTAAAAATGTTATTAGAGTTAATGGATATGCACTCAGTACATTATGCAGACTGAAAAAAAAAATCACAAAAAATAAATATATATATATATCATTTTTAATTTGAAATTAAAAAAAAAGAAACTAACATATAAACACCTAACTGCCACAAACCAGGTGAACTCATCCAGAATTATCTATTTCGCTTTGCACAAGCTGAGCTTGCCAGACACCAAAACTAGATGCTGTGTAATGATTAGGGTGAACTACTCTCTCCTAACATTAGTTTTATATACAATGTTTGCTCCAAGTTGGTGCTGCCATTTAGTATTAGCTTCAAAAGCAAGTCACCATTACTTTGGCTGTTTCACCTCTGGGAGTCACTTTTCTGCACACAATGGAATTCAGTATCCATTGTGTTCAGTTCAGAGCAATGGCCAAATTACAAGGGCCTCAGTAATCAATCTCTAAGCCCTTGTGATCAAATGGCCAAATCACAAGGGCTCAGAGATTAGGGAAGAACTGGGCAGTTGTTAGGAGACAGTTGGAAACTTCACATCCAGGGCATTCTTTAATGTGTACAGGCATGGCTTTCCTATATATGGGGTCACAGCTCAGTCCCATCTACAGATGGCAGCTTTTCCAAGTCCAATGGTACTCTGTTTTTTACCAACAGAAGAATAAGAGTTGGCAGCTCTCAACACTGGCAAAGGTGGGATTCAAATCTTAGAACTTAATTTTATAAGTCAGCAGTGCTACCGAGACAACACCCGACTCCAAGCCACCATTACAATCTGACAGAAATTAATCTTTACAAGTACACACAGTTAGGAGTCATTTGCATACAGCATAGATATGCATGCTAATATTCATACATATATAGCCATTCCACTGGCCAAGTATGCTACACTGCAGATTAAATGGACCTAGATACAAGCTTCAAGTAAGATATGAATGTTTATTTTCTTACATTTTCTTTCTAATGAGATCTTGCCTTCCTCACAGACTTTTTTTATGGCATATTATACCGAAACTATCAGACCTTTGTGGCTTACAGCTGTTTGAGAGGTACACTATTTTTATGCAAATTGTAAACAAACTTGTGTTTTACAATCATCAATGATTAGTTTTGAACTAAAATCTAATTCACTAGTGCATAGAAAATAACCATAATACCAAAAAAGTCCTGTTAAACATAATGCTTTATTGTATAGTTTAAAGCATAAAGAGGGAGAATGCAGAAAGGTAGAAAAAAGGCTGGCAAGGGGTTAATAAAAACTTCCCGATCATCTGTTTGCACTCTCCTTTCATGTTCTAAGATTTTGGCACTTTATATTTGCAAATACTGAAAATTTATTACTATATATATATATTAATTTACAGTTGCATTTTATATTAAATTTCCAAGTTCGGTTTCTTTATATAGATGTAAGTAGATCTACAAATAAAATAAGAAAAACAAATTAAAGAATATTCCTTTGTTAAAAAAAAAACTTAAAAAATATGTGAAGCAGTGCTGGTCATTTGCTATTAATTTTTAAAAATTTACTAATCTGCTAGGTGAATCATTTTAATAATTCCATAGTTTTGTGGAAAAAATGAGTGTGGCCCCATGTCAAGAAAATTAACTTTTTCTACAAAACTATTTATTGATTTATAGACTTCAAAGTCAACAGGTAATTTTGTGAATTTACTATTTATCCAATAATTCCTTTCTAAAAAAACAACTATCCTAAGAATCAATTATTTTTGCTTTTCAGAACAAAATTAAAAGCAACTATACTGTCCCAGTAGCTGAGTGGCTAGCATGCTTGGTGGCAGCATTGGGACCTGGATTCAAATCCCAGATAAGGTATGGTTGTTTCCTTTCTCATGTTGGATTTTTAGCTGTTGCTTTGCCTTCCACACTCTTTTTTTTTACATATCAGACTGACAGGCTTCTATTAGGCCTCTGCAGCAAGCACCTGCTTCAGGAGAATTTCTATTTTTTAATTTTAAAACAATCAAAAACAGTAAAACAGAATTAAAAGTATTAAAAATAACACCTATTTGAAAACGATGCTCTGAATGACTATATTATGGAGGGAGAGAGAAAAAAAAGAGTTACAATTGGCTAAACTGGTGATCACTTATTTGGAAACTATTCAGAATAATTAAATTGGCTGGATTGGCTCAAATGATTAATTATTCTGATTCACATTTGCAAATGATTTAGAATGACTCAACTATGATACTTTACTCAACGAAATAAAATTCATTTAAAAAGTGTAAAAACAGTAGCTTATGAAATGAATTAAAATCAAATTTAAAAATTGCTTTTCTTTATACATATAATATTTCAATATTTGCTCAAATAAAGTGTAAAGAGACAGTTAAAACTTTATATTACTTTTTTTTTTCACATTTTACTTTATTTTTATCACCGGGTTCCGCGATTCACTTTAAGATCATACAATGCATTTCAGCGAGACAATTCAAAAAATTCAACTCGCGGGAAAGATCGTTTTGTCCATTACCGGTCTGCAACAGAACCCCATATTCCCTGACAGATAAACTTGGATCAATAAAGGTCAATCAGAGCAAAATGCATACAAATCTGAGTACAGAAACGATACTTCTTATTATTTCTAAAGCTAAGTTTAAAAAATTACTTTATTAAGTTTTAAAACACATGCAATAAATAACTATTAATTATTTAGCAATTATAATCCTTACTTTTAGATTTGCAAAGCTGCACCCATATAATTTCAGCTGGGTCCAACGCTATGCTAGGGTCGGTCCAAGTTCTGTGCGGGTCCAAGAGATGTTCATAGAATAAGAAAAAGTCACCATACCTAATCGGTGCCTACGCAATGGGAATGCTTGCCGATTTCAAGACGTGCAGCGACAGCAGCGCTAGTTACATTTTCGACCGCAGTTTTTCCTTGCTACTTGCTTAATGTAGGTTATTGCGCTGTTTACGGCTTGCTTCAAAATTGGATTCTGATACGTATTTGTTCGTATGTGATTATTTACTGTTCTGTCTACTTTCTGCTGTCTTTAACTAGAAGGCTGAACGATGATGCAGTATTGTGTGATGTTTTGCAGATGCGAAACTCAGTTTCAATCGAATCTCTTCCAAACTGGATCTGCAAGACAGGTGACTGCATCAATATAATATATTAATAGCATGGAAAGATAATGCTGAACAACATAATATATTATAACATAGAAAGATAATGCTGAACATTGAAATAACATGGAAAGATAATGCTAAACATTGAAATAACATGGAAAGATGATGCTGAACAACATAACGATGACATGAAAAATTAGAAAAAAAATTCTGAGATCACTTTTGAATAAATAATATTTTGGAATCGCAGAAACCTTTACAATATACGGAACTGAGTTACACTGCCCTAATAAAATATTAGAGAATTTCTGTGTTATGTGAATGGGAATCTTACTTGGAAGCTCTGTAACTTATAACATATTCATTTAATGAAAAAATGTTTCAAATATTAATTAAAACTTGATGGATATTTTTTCAAATCATTTAATAAAATATTAATTTTAAAAGTTACATAACGATTATTTCGATGTTAGATCATTATGATCGATTTTTATAAAACAGGATAATTTATTATTAAAATTTCCAGCTTCCACAATTCTTTCAATACTGAAACGAATATTGATGATTAATCGAGAATTAGAATAAAGTCGATTATCTTTCATTTCAGTCACAGTTTTTCATTAAATGCATCAAATGTGTATGTAAAATCTGAGTTTGTGTTTATCGGCCTAGATAGCAGTAGCATCCTGACAAGGTAGACAAGTACCTTCTGCACACACAAGCGACTTAAAAAGAATCTAGCCCTGACGGGTCTACAATTACCAGTCTACAGTTTTTATCTTCATCACATTTCATTATTATATATTTCTACTATTAAGACAGAAATTCTTTCGCGATCGACCATAGTACATAACCAATTACATGTGTTGTGCCACATACACTGCTTATCCTGATCTCCTATTTTATATCCAAAGTAATGTTTATATGATCTCTTTGTTATAGGTGACATTTTTTTCCTGTGTCTTGCACAAATGAACTCTCCGCAAATATAACAGAAGTTGTCTTCCTTATTTTGCCATTTTCGGTGGGGCATTTTCTAAAATGCAAAAGAAAAATGATAACAAAATAGAAGTATTCACAAACCTGTCACGCTAACTGCACAAATATTGTCATAAAATATCTTTACCTACCCTAGAATACAGTTTGAAAGACTGATGTTAATTCCACAAATATCTTGTCACTTATACGTTTTTGAAATAAACTTTACAGAGGCAGACTAGTAGTTATCTAAACCAATGGTTCTCAAATTTTATGCTTCACGTACCCCCTGGAAATGCGTACGTAACTGGCGTACCCCTTGTATAGATAGACAAAACTATAGTTGTAGTATAGTGCCTATAAGTATAGTGTGGCATTCGCCTATTAAAATCTAGCAGAAAAAGTGTCCCATACCAGTAGAGAGCTGGGAACAATATTCTTGCCTTGTTTACATTACCCTCTATGGACGTTTCGCCTTTCAATGACTTTTAAACACAGAAGCATTTATGCAATGATTTTACCATTCAAATGCATATTATTCCTAAGTATTTTAACTGAACTAGTAAAACTTAGAGAACGCTTGAGCAAGTATATATATTTTTGACGAAGAAAATTGATGGCCGTTCGATCAAAACAAACCGCATTCCTCTTTATGTATCAGAGCGCTGAAGTGATCGTATTGATTGGCTCCTTGGTAAACTCTTCGAATGACACGTGATGTAACATATGTTCTAACATGTGACGTTTGGACTCGCCAATTGTAATAGAAGTCTTATGGGGTAGATATCCTTGTAAATTGCAAAAGCAATTTAAAACGTAAAAGCCAATTATAACGTTTTAAATTGCTTTTGCAATTTACAAGGATATCTACGCCAGGACTTCTATTACAATTGGCGAGTCCAAACTTCACATATTAGTACATATGTTATTGGTCACATCTTCAAATTATAAAATATACTTCATGTAATAAAAATTTGAATTAACCGATAGGTTAGATCATTTTCATACTGCAAATTATTAGTATCATGATTATTCTGTATTAAAATACTCTAACCTATCGATTAATTCAAATTTTTATTACCCCCTGTCAACCCACAACCCCTACTTCACCACTCTGAATACACCAATTGGCCATAAACAGACCCCCATAATCCCTTTACCCCTCACTATAAGGAAAAATATTTTTTGTGGTATCAAATATCCTTTAATTCACAAGGAATACAGTTTGCACTGGACACCTTCGAGTCTACTTCACTGCATTCCACTTCATTATTATTGCTAATCTAACTGGCTAACAACCATCTCATTACCCCCATATACCTCAATTCACATCCCCATTAAATTAATGGCACATTTTAAAATTTTTAAGGGCAGTTAATTAAAAGCCCCTCTCCTCATCACCCCAAAAATTCCATTTCTAGAGTTAACTTCCTCTAATGCAAGAGGATTTAAAGAATATAAAAGTTCTATCTTGGGGGGCTACCCCCCTTGGCACAAATTTCCACCCCTATTCAAGACCCCAGACCCCTCCTCCACCACACCATTAAAATTTTTTAACTATCCCAATCCCAGACCTTTAACTACAGTCCATCCCATTTCCTTGGTAGTTACGCTACGTTGTGTAACGCAACGCAAGCGCTAATATCTACCTTATTGACAGCAATTCACAGCATATCCCACAAAAAGCATTATACATTTCACCCTCCATCATGGAAGATATTTTAACTACTCCCCACCACTCTCTAACACTTTTTACGACGTAGCAGTTTCCCTTTGCTTTTTTTTTTTCATTTTTCAACGAATTTAGGCTGCTTGCGAGCCATTAAGCCTAATCGCCGAAATGTGGGAAAACCAGCACTTTATGGTCCTGGTCCCGCCAATCGTTGCTTACAGCGCCCGAAATTGAATTTTGCGATTGGACCATATGATAAAGGGGCTCAGGCCCCTTTTACAAAGTGGTCCAGGAAAGGATGAAGGATTGTTAAATGCTGTTACCATCTCGTGCTGAATGCCACAGCATTTTATTACCGTTAAGTACTGGAACATAGGTCATGGAGTTGACAGGAACCAATAACAGCTTTACCGTATCCATAATGCATATTAAACTTGAATGTTCTTAAACGTAAAAACAAAACCTCAGTAATTTATTTATATTTGAGTATAATCTAAAATTCTAAATATTACTCTTAAAAATTCTCTTCTTAACTGCACTGTGCAAAAGAAAGTTGTTATACTGAGAAAAATACTTTTAAAACTGTTCGTTGCAATCGTGAGGCTAACGGTTCCTATCGCTTCAAGATGCCGCATGCAAAGCATACCTTACTACGTTAAAAGTACAATGGACACGATCATGCCTTGCCGCTTTATAATTTAGCCACGTCGAGCTGAATTTCTTACGGCGACACAGTATTCAGCAAGTTGTACTTGAAATTGTATTAAACGTCACGTGAAGTTAAATACGAGCAAATTTAAACTATATAATTCTCTCCTTTTCATAACATTAAACATAGCAACACTGAAATTTACAACTGCCCTGAAACTTCTGTAAGCGATCAATTACGCTAAATAAATCAAACAAATTAAAGATTTATTCACTTTATACTTACCAAATTAAAATGGATGTACAAATGGGATTTGTGAGGATGCCACCCCAATTAAACAATTTTTTATTATGTAAGCTAATTCTTAATATTTAAATTTCTGGAGGAAACTAACGAAACGTTTTAGCTGCTTATGGAGTATCATGTTTTTTCATGCCCATAATGTTTCACGATATCATTTTTTATGTAGAACTACTTTTTTCCTATCTAGAACTACTTGTGGTGGAGTAATTTGTCATAAAAAGGTATTATACCAATATCTTTTCACTGCCATGTACGAAGTTATGATGCGACTCTTGTCCCCTTGTCGGTAGGGACCATTATTTGGACCACTTTTTAATGGCTAGGCTATTGACGATTGCCACACTATTACTTATAGGCATTATAGTTGTAGTAGAACAATGGGAATAAAATAGAACATGTTGGGTTGTTGTTGGGTTGTTTTACCTCTGAGCGGCACTTTTTTTGCACACCATGGGCTAAATGGCCAGGTCACATGGACCCCAAAGTCTCAGAGAAGGTTGGGGGAGGGGATCCACTGGAACAGCTGTTGGGAAACAGATGGTAGTCTCCCGTCAAGGCCATCCAGCATGTTCTTTAACGTGCACAGGGTATGGCTCTCCCACACATGGGGCCATGGCTTAACGTTTCATTCGACGGACGGCGGCCTTTCCAATCCCATCGGTGTCCCCTACTGACTGTGGGCAAGGCAGGGAATTTTGCGGAGATAAATCTCAATGCTGACCCAGCTGGGACTCAAACCTGGGAACTACAGATTACGAGCCTGGCGCATCACCAACTGAGCCACCCCCGCCCCAATAAAACATGTATATATATGATATATATCTAGTGACTTTTGAGCTCTCACGGAGTAACCCCAAAAATACAAATGTATACCCCCAAGGGGTACGTGTACCCCATTGAGAACCCCTAATCCAAACTTTGAATAGTATAACATTGTTGCCAACTTGTGAGTATAAACCATTGCAAACAAGTTAGTGTTCCCAACTTTTTTGATGTAACATTTCCCGATTTTTCATTCCCCAAAGAATATGTATGAAATTCATGTGTTATATCTCCATAACTTTAAAACTTGCCCTGATAGGCCAATTCTGATCTCAGATTTCAATTTTCCACAACAAAATACTTTAGGAACACATCAGTTAACCAAGGAAAATTTCTCTTGTAGAACAGCGTAATCATAATCAATGTAATAGAACAGCGTAATCTAATCATAATTAGTCTGAAATTAATGATTTCTATTTCACAATTTTCACATTAACAAATGCCTTTTGGATTAAAAAAATTATTTCATTGTTGTCGATTTCTGTAGAAGATCAATATTGTTACGTTACGACAGATGAACGTGCAATAATGAAACTGTGATGTGATGGATCTGTCTTGATGCTCACGTGAACTAGAGCGTGAGAATTACGTCACTAACCATTTCGAACATTTTTAAAAATAAAGAATAAGTTTCAGAATTTCAGCCATCAAGTATTCCAAAACTGCAGCTGAATATACTGAGCTTTCACAACCAATTCTTTTCAGACATTGATCAACACTCATCAGACGATGAACTCTCCCTTCAGAGAAGTTGAGGTCAGCTCTTCTTGTCGACTAACATTTCACATCCTTCGTCTAATATCCAAGTGTCTTGAGAAACTTTCCTAACATTCATTTTATGCTAGTTTGTATTAGTCTGTGCACTATAGTATAAAGAAGAAAGGTTTTTATTTGCTGTGTGCGACGGATGTTCAATAAGTTGATTAGTGTGATCATGTTAGTAAACTAGTAAAGGAAAAGAAAAAGTCATCATCTGAAGCGTGGTGATCAATGTCTGAAAAGAATTGGTTCTGAGAAACCAGCATACTTAGCCGCAGTTTTGGAGTATTTGATGACTAAAAACTTGGAAGGAAGTCATTTGGTGTATAGTTATTCAGTTTGTTCTAAATATGATTGTGCCAGTTATCAATTCTTATAAAAAGCCTTATTTTATACTTTATGTGGTAACAATAAGAATTATAGAGGAAACAATTCTTTGGGAGAATAATAAGGTGCTATGTTCTTCTGAATGTTTATTATTATAATGATGAATATTTGTGTTAGTTGAATTGTTTACATAAATGTTTTCATTCATACTTTTGAATAAATTACATTATTTTAGAATTATAATTGTTAAATACTAATTTTGAACTCACGCTTAGTTTCCATCTATTTAATTCGTAACAATATACGTATTACTAAAGTGTAATATAGCGATTGCAGTAAATTATGAATGAGAACATTACTACAAATTTCATAATGACAGCAAGGATAATTAAGGATGGTTAGTTTTTGTGAAAAGCAAACGAGTATGAAAGTAATAACAGTTGACATTCATGTATGTGAAAGTAATTATTTTTATAATAAATTAGAACAAAGGAATCATTTAAAATCGAATTTTGACTGTTAATTTAAGAGGCCTTTTTCTTTCCATGATTTACAAAATGACGAAAATAAAGATTTGTGTATCCAAAAATTTAAATTATTTAGTGTTCAACTCACAGAGTTCTATAAATATATAGAGTAGATGTAGACCTGGCAAACGTACTAAGGACAATAATGAAGCAGAGCAAATTGGCCAGAAAGGTTGCTTGTACTGTAGTGGTATAAGTTTAAATAGGAAATTCTTGAGCATGAGTTCAAAAGAATATTTAATGACAAAATTTTATAAGTGAACTAATTTATCACAAAAGTATGAATGAAAGAAACACAAATATAAAATAAATTCAACTAACAGACATCATTATTATCAGTATGAAAATAAACCATCAGAAGAATATTTCACCTTATCTCTATTACTACATACCAACAGTTGTTTCTTTAGAATTCTTACTGTACCCTCCTCGAAGCATAAAATAAGACTTTTTACAATACTCAATAAGTGGTCCAATCATATTTACGAATAAACCTGTAAACTAACAAGAATAATCTTACCAATTCTTTAAACAAACCAAAAATAAACGCATCAAATGATTTGTTTTCAGAATTTCAGCCATCAAGTATTCCAAAACTGCAGCTGAATATACTGAGCTTTCACAACCAATTCTTTTCAGACATTGATCAACATTCATCAGACGATGAACTCTCCCTTCAGAGAAGTTGAGGTCAGCTCTTCTTGTCGACTAACATTTCACATCATTCGCCTAATGTCCAAATATCTTGAGAAACTTTCCTAACATTAATTTTATGCTAATTCATTTAGTCCAAAATCAATGCACAATTCAAATGCTGTCAACTTTTTCATTCCCCTTGAACATCGTTATATTTCGAATTCTTATTGTTCAAATAAATTAGTGATGTAATTCACATAATCTTAACAATACACGCGAGCTTCAAAATGATACAGCACGTCACGGTTTCATTTTTGCTCCTTCATCTATCGTACCAATAGTTGTTACTTATTTAAAAACTATTTTGTATAGTGATTATATAACAAGGTTCAAATACGTTAAGTTGCAAATAGCATATCATTACAGCAATGAATAATCTCATAAATTCTTTAAGTAAGTTTATTTAATTTCTTTTCACTCAAATTAATTTATAGTTCACGATTTGTGTTAATCAATAATATAAAAAATAAATAAATAATAAATACCCCCTCATGCAGCTGCTTGACACAGAAGTCTCTCAGAAGCCTGTCAGTTTATATGCATAATAGAAGGTCTGTAAGGATGGCGGGACCTCAGCAGGAAAACAATACAAACATCCATGCCTTACCCAGGGCTCGAATCCAGCTCCCGTAGATCACCAGCAAAATGCGCTAACCACTTAGTCGCAGGACAGCTAATCAATAGCAAATTCACATATTACCTATAGTTTTGTTTAAAGTTTCAATTTATATGTCAGAAAAAATCTTAAACTGTATTTATTATTAAGTTTATATTTCCTATTAATAAGCCATTATTAGGGCAAAGGTTAATAAACATGAAACGTGTGCAGAAAGAGAAAAAATTGTGGATTCTAACAAAACAGAATAAAATATGCAGCATCCATTTCGAATTATACTACTGCATTAAGAGAAGATTTGTGGGGAACCCTATTGCCATTATTATTAATAGAAATTCCCAAAAGTTAATGCATACTTTTTCTTGTAAATTTACAATATAGTGATCCTTTGCAAAGATGACATTATAAACAGGAAGATGTTTTTTACATTTTCTTTCTACGCAAGAAACGCAACTTTTCAGCTCTTGCCATACAGAGTCATACCAATTTATAAAGGAATTTCCATGTTGTGTCAAAGGTAAAACTAATTCGAAGCTCTACAACTTCTGAAATATGCTTTGCATGGAAAATATTGCTGGAGATGAACTAAAAATTTTAAACAAATCTATCTGAAAGTCCGTTTTCTGAAATATTCCTTTAATATTTGACGAGTTGGGGATTTAACTGTAGTGGAGCCAGTGAGAATTAACCACAGTATTCAAGCTCTAATAATTTTTTTAAATTTTGTACGAATATTGATGAAAACCGAGATCTTCAATTTATCTTACAATTAACAATAATTTTCGATACAAATCGTATTTTAGAAGTTTTAAATTATTTTATTCATATGGCATCGAAATAAATAATGAACAAAATCCCCATTGATGTGATGTTGAAATTCTCTGATCAATTGATAGTGATTCTCCACTATGAAATTTCCAATGCCACGAAGAAAGCTTGTAAAGGACAGGGGTTTATAGCCATAAAAAGGGCACCTCTTTTTTTTGGAATGGAGGTCTTTCTACCAGTTCTGTTTTATGATCCTCAATGTACAATGTGACTTTCACTTACTTCGGAATAAATTGTCAAAATCTGTGAGGATTGAGGGAAACCGTTGAATTTATCACCTTGCTAAGTAGATTTGGTTGGACTTGAGGCAGTAAGCTATACAGGGTGAATCTGAAAAAGTGGGCAAAACTTTACGGGGTGGTAGAACGCGCTATACGAGCAATATTCGTCATAGAATGTATGGTCGGAACGCAAACGGCGAGCCGCTAGGTGGCGTTGGAAATGGTATAAAAGGGTCGGTCCTCGCACCCAATGGCATTTCTACCGTGGATATATCCACTATCCCGCAGGTGTGAAGCCTGCATTACAGCTGGCGGCAGCTCTTTTGAGCAATTTCTTTGAGCATGTACCTCAATTACATTCCTGTTAATAAAATGTTTTCTGAAGTATCTCCTCTCCTTCTTGTGTTCATTCTTTAAATGTGACAGTGGAAAACTATCTTTTAACTTCTCACGCTTGCGTTCCGACCATACATTCTATGACGAATATTGCTTGTATAGCTGCATTCTACCACCCCGTAAAGTTTTGCCCACTTTTTCAGATTCACTCTGTATATAAGGAACTGGAGAGACCTGTGGGAGCGACTGCCTCTAATGATTTGCCGGTTTAAAAGTGTGGCTTGGGATATCGCTTAGTTTCTCAGAGCATAGGTGGTAAATCAGATCTGTTGTATATATTAACCTTCGTAAAATCGTCATATTTTATATCAGAATTATTTGCAGGGAAATTTAATAATGAAAGAAGATTTTGTTGATTATGACTCTACCAATTATTATGAAAAAGACTGTGAATTAATAATATTTCGCAGCTAATTACAAATATATATTTTTTGCCATTAAGCAAATGTAACATTGTTAGCCAAAATGATTTCACACAAATGTTAAAATAAGATAGGATTTTAAAAAAGACGGAAAGCCTTGATTTATTAATATTAGGAATTTGGATTAAAATATTTATTAACAGAGAAACATTAATTCGAAATCCTTCTGTTTCCAAATGCAAAAATATGTTGAGTCTTATGCTTAAATGCAAGAAATTATAGTAACATACTCATCATCATCATCATCATCCTCAAGCAGCCATGGGCTACGGAGGTCCAACCAGACCGCGCAGTTTAATTCTCCAAGCATATCTGTCCTGAGCTACATCTGCTGCATCCGGCCACTGTACACGAATTCTAACAAGGTCCTGTTTGACATTGTCTGCCCACCGCATCCTAGGTCTCCCCCTCCTTCTGAGGCCTCTAGGCACACTGTTCATAACCCTATTCGCCAATCTATAATTATCCATACGGGCAACATGGCCAAACCAGCGGAGTCTCTCTCTGCACAATATGCTGCTTAAAGGAGGTTGCAGACTCCTTTGCCTAACCTCATCATTAGTTACAAAGTTAAACCACCTAATACCCAAGATACTGCGTAAGCATCTAGAATCAAAAGCATCTAGTTTCCTGTTATCTTGCTTACACAACGTCCAAGTTTCACTACCATAACTAACCCTAGAAAGAACCAAACTATTATACAGTCTAATTTTAGTCTTTAGGTGTATACGCCTATTTCTCCACAATCTCCATAGATTCTTAAAAGTCCCGGCAGCAATACCTATTCGTCTGTTAATCTCATGCCGCACATCACCAGTATCAGTTACGCAGCTCCCAAGGTAATTAAACTGTGACACCTGCTCAAGACTGCAACCATTCAGATTAACTGAATCACAACCTGCCTGACCAATTTTCATCACTTTAGTTTTCTCTCTGTTTATAACCAAACCTACTGTACTACCAGTCTCATCAACAGTTCGAATGAAAGAGTTCATCTCGTCAACATCATTTGCCAAAAGGGCTAAATCATCAGCATAATCTAAATCAGAAATTTTCGTATCTCCAGCCCATTTAAGGCCAAAAGCTTTCCCTTGAAGTGAATTTCGCATAACATAATCAACAACCAAACTAAAGAGAAAAGGAGACAAAATGCACCCTTGTCGAACACCAGAAGTAATGCTAAACCAATTGCTACAAGACTTACCAACTCTCACACATGACTCAGTGTTATTATAGAGAGCTTTCATTATGTTAACTAACTTGTCTGGTATACCATATGATCTTACAATCAACCACAAATTATGACGATCAACAGAGTCGAAAGCCTTTTTGAAATCAACAAAGCTAGCAACCAAAGGTTTCTGAAACTCTAAACATTTCTCAAGAATCTGCCTAAGTGAAAATATCTGATCTACACATCCCCTACCACTTCTGAATCCACATTGCTCATCACGCAATTGCCTGTCAACCAGATTCTTAATTCTATTAAGCACAATCATGGAAAGAACTTTACCTGGAACGGAGAGTAGGCTGATACCCCTATAGTTATCACAAGAACTGCGATCACCTTTTTTGAAAATAGGGATAATAATAGCTCTGGTAAAATCTTTAGGAACCATGCCTTTATCATAAAAGTTATTCAAAATTTCAGTCATCCAAATGGTAACTGAAACATTCCCAGCTCTAAGCATTTCCGTAGTAATTTCATCCACCCCTGGGGATTTATGAAGTTTAAGTTTAGAAATAGCCAAACTAACTTCAGATTGTGTTATAGGGCCAACATTAAAGCCAACAATGCATCTATCATCATTGCAAACAATGGGAGTAGAACTAACCACATTGTTTAGAACATCACTGAAATGCTCAGCCCACCTAGCCATGACAGAATCCTCACCTTCTATAACCTTGCCTTGTTTATCCTTCAATCCCTGTATATCTGTTCGTTTTCTACCACACAAAACATTAACTATCTGGTACAGCTCTCTGCTGTTGTGCTGTCTAACTGCTTCCTCAGCTTTGTCAGCAAGGCCATCAAGCCAAAGATTCTTATCAGTAGCTAACTGATCCTTTACACGTTTATTAAGTTCTTTGTAATGCTTTCTATTAGGACTAGTAGGGTATTGATTAAGGACATTCCTGCAGTTCCTTCTTTCTGAAATAAGCTCAAGTGCCTTATCACTTAAATAATTCTGCCTCCTCTGCTCCTTTTTCCCTAAAAGAGTACTGTTAGTTTCCAAAAAAGCCTGTTCAAAATGGCCCCATTCTTCCTCAACTTCAGTATTAAGCAAACCACGACTGTCATAATGACTAAGTAACCTATCATGGTAAGCTTTAGCTATAACTGGGTCTTTCAGAGCTTCAGTATTAAAGGTAAATTTTTTAACCCTAGCACAACACTTTTTAAGTTTAAGTTGCAAGACACTTTTAACAAGGTAATGGTCAGATCCCATTTCAGCTCCCCTATATGCCCTGGTATTTCTAACAGAACTAGCCCATTTGCTGTTAATTAATATATAATCAATCATATTCTTATGCAGCCCATCAGGTGAAATCCATGTGTATTTATGTATGTCGCGGTGTTTGTAATATGTGGTAGTTATTCTGAAACCATTGAGTTTACTTACCTGTAGGAGACGTTGCCCATTGCCATTGCAGCTACCAATACCAAAAGGGCCTATTACTCCTCCCCAAAGGTCAGAGTCGGTACCAACTTTGGCATTGAAGTCACCAAGAACAAGGGTAATATCTCCTTTCTTGACAGAATTCAAAATATCCTGAAGTTGTCTGTAAAACCTATCCTTCTCATCCTCATCAGAATCCTCAGTGGGGGCATAACAGCAGATAACATTCAAGTCTTTAATGCTTGTCTGAAATTTTGCGGTAAGAAACCTTTCATTAATGCACTCATATCCTAGAAGAGCATCACTAGCATGTCTGCTGAGCAGCAGACCCACGCCTTGGTGATGCTTTCCATCCTCCCTCCCTGTAAAGAGAAATTTAAAGTTATTTTTAAGTATCTCACCTTTACCTGTCCATCTGGTCTCTTGCAAGCCTAGAATATCTAGGTTATAGCGCTGGAATTCCTGCATGAGGACATCAAGAGAATAATCTCTATGTAATGTCCTCACGTTCCACGTTCCTGCAGAGAGAAAATGATTAGTAGGATTTTTAAAGAAATTAGGTTTATTGAGATTGGTAGGGCCAACAATATCAAACAGCCCCCTGATCGCAGGCATGGGGCAAAGACCTGTTCCTCCTCCGCTAAAGGCTGAAGTCACCGATGCTGGTAGGAACTTCAGGCACCACCTTTTCAAGTGGACTTTTTCAAGAACCATATGGCCTGCCTGAGACACATTACTCCAGTTTAGGCTTGACGATGCCCAACTAGCAAGTAAGGTTCAGGTACCTGCGATGGCCTCTGATTAGGATTATCCACCAGCTGATATAAGGTATCCCATGCCTCTAGCAATAAAGTGCAATTACAATTAATAATAATGTCTACCTAAAATTAAATTTCTATTTTACTGTATTTAAAACACATAAAATAGGTTAAAAAATAACGTTAGTCGATTTTTCATCAAATTAATCCACTTATTAAAAAAATAAATAAAAATACGCCCTCAAGCAGCTGCTTGCCACAGAGGTCTGACAGGAGCCTGTCAGTTTATATGCCACACTAGAAGGTCTGTGAGGATGGCAGGACCTCAGCAGAAAAACGACACATACATCCATGCCTTATCCAGGGCTCGAACCCAGGTCCCTTAGATCAGTAGCCAAGCGCGCTAACCACTCGGCATGGGACGGCAAAAAAAAATTCTGGAGGCGCCGGGCATCGATCCCGGTACCTCTCTCATGTTAAGCGAGCGTTCTACCATCTGAGCTACGCCCCCTGTGACATCCACTTATTAGCTAAATAAATATAGAATATTTTTTATAAAAATTTTTTAACATGTGTAATATGAAAAAATCAGTAGAATGATTCAAGAAATTTATTAATAACAAAGGAAAAAAAAAACCATTCTTGAAAAAGACAGAATAAAAGTACCTAAAATTAACATTTGAAAAGGAATAAATATCTATATATCAGTAATATTTCAGTTTTCTCACAAAAAAAAATGCGTGTTTTGCTGGTAGGTCAAGTGTTGAAGTATTTAAAGTTTCTTCTATTGAGTGTTTGTGACCGAAGTTCCGCATCTAAAAACAACATTTTGGATTGCGAATTTTTTTTTTTTTTGATAATTGTTTTAGGTAAAATATCCATGAAGGCTGTAGTTTACAGTCTGTCTTATTCATGCAGCCAGTGGGAACACGAAAGAAATCCATTATGACTTAGAGAAAATAATTTAGCTTTGCCGTCTGTGTGTAGACACCAAGTTTTTGTTTGCACAGATAAATTAAAAATTCTTTTTGTGTTGGATAGGTATTGATGAAATATTATGATATGCACTTTCCGAATCTCTATGAAGCTATAACTACGCCCTCTAGCAGTAGAAATTTTTGAAAATTCCTAAATGTCAAACGAATGTTGCAAACGATGAAACGACTGTTAGAAATTTGAAATATTGGTGACCTTTTTAGTTTTAGCAGTAATTATTTGCTTTTAGAGATAACTGAAAAATTCTTTTTTGGTTAGATAGGAATTGATAAAATATTATGATTCACAATTTTTAAATCTTCCGAAAACTATAATTGCGCCCACTAAATGGTGGAAAAATTTGTAAATTTCAAACAATTATTTCAAATGACGTATTTAAGCTGGAAATTTCAAATTTTGCTGGTGGTAATACGAATTCCCATTGGCAACAATGAATTGACCTCTTAGACGAGGGGGGACACAATTTTTGTTTTAGCAGTTATTTTTTGTATTTATAAATAAATAAAAAATCTTTTTGGAGTCAGATATGAATTGATAAAATATTACGATTCCCACTTTCGATCACTTTAATTGCGCCCTCTACGGACGGGTGAACAAGATTGAAAATTTCAGAATTTCAAACGAATATTACAACGGCGTATTAATGACAGAAGTATTAAATTTTTATGGTGGAATGTGAACGTCATAAATTTTCGATTGGAAACAAATGAAAATGAAACTCTTTTTCAGTTTGATTGGTCGTAATGAAATATAATGCGCATTTTCCAAATACCTAGTAGTTTTAATATATATATATCTTTACTGATCACTGAATTGATGAAACGGCAGAGCAGTTTTCGAGTTTTTCAAATAATATGTATAGATTAGAAATTTGAAAAATTAGTGATAGTTTTTAAGATGTTTTCCACTGAGAGCAATAATCTACCCACTTTTCTGAGAGAGGTGTGGGAAATGCAACTTTTTAGATTTAAGAATTAAAAGACGATTGCTTTTATGTTGTGCTTTTAATTATTTATATTTTACTTTTATGCTGTACTATTTAAAATACTATTTGCATTTTCTCAGTATTCTGTTAGCTCAAATTGAAACTATTAAGGAATGAAACAGTAGGTAAAGGAAAAATTTTATTGTCTTTGAAAACGAGATTCTCATATGCACCAGATGCGATATGCGTCCTTCTAGTTTCTCATTAAATCTTGAGTTTCCCCATAGGTAATAAAAGAGTACCTAATCATTAAGGTAATCTTTTACCACCTTGGATAGGAAAATGTAATCGGCCGTAAAGCATGCATTGAATCCGTTTCATTGGTGAGAGAGAGTTATATAAACAATACTTCAGTGTTCTTTCTTTCTTTTGCCAACACCTCATATATATATTTATTTGCTAAATTCTAACTATAAATGATAATAATAAGAAAAGATTCATAAGAAAGTTTTAAATGTTTGAATACCCAGTGTACTAACCGCTAAGCCATTGCAGACTTTGAGCTTTGGCTTTAACCATTGAGGTGGCCTTTGCTTCCGACGCAAATCTTTTGTTTAATTTTAGTGGCATAGTTTAGAATTTTTGCGTATGCTTAAAATGGCTGACACCTTGAGTTGTTGTGATCAAATTAATGTAAAAAAAATGAAGTCCAGTTTTCCCTGTTTTCGAAAATCGAAATTGCTAATATACTTTAAGTGATCGATATCTGTGTTTTATTAACAATTTTCTGATTTTGTCTTATTGGTTCCTGAATTGATATCTTCTATTTCTGAAATAAAGGAAGTAGCCTCAATATGGCACGCCATCGCAATGTACGAGCTATGAATATTGACGAAGGTAGGTGTTTGCATTTAGCTCTATTTGCACAATTACATAATACGAAACGTTTTTTTTTCCAGTTGCCTACATTTTGCCATGTAATGTTTTTAAGCACTTTTATATTTTTGAGAAATACATAATAAATTTCAAAAATGACTCCCCCCCAAAAAAAAGAAAAGTTATTATAAAATATGCGATACCCAGTGCTTTCTCATATGTTTACTAAATCCAAAATGTTTTCTGCCCTATTGATTGAGTGGTTAGAATACTTGGAGTGGGGGTAGTGCGCCAGGCTCGTAATCTGCAATTCCCAGGTTCAAGTCCCAGCTGGGTCAGCATTGAGATTTGTCTCCGCAAAAATTCCCTGCCCTGCCCACAGTCAGTAGGGGACACCAATGGGCTTGGAAAGGCTGCCGTCTGTTGGATGGGATGTTAAGCCGTGGCCCAATGTGCAGGAGACCCATACCCTGTGCACGTTAAAGAACGCGCTGAATGGCCTTGATGGGAAGCTACCATCTGTTTCCCAACAGCTGTTCCAGTGGGTCCCTCCCCCAACCATCTCTGAGCCTTCGGGGTCCATGTGACCTGGCCGTTTAGCCCATTGTGTGCAAAAAAGTGCCGCTCAGAGGTAAAACAACCCAACCCAAATGGTTTCAATACTTAGCTATAATGAGATTTACTGAGATCTTACTTTTATAGATCTCTATGGCTTAGAAGCCACTGAGACCTATGTGGCAAGTAGCTGCTTGAACAGTAAATGATGTTCCTTTGCCATTGCATTTGTATGAAGTTTGAGTAGCCAACTATTAACACAGATAGGTATTTAATAATTCTTAAACAATGCAAGAGTATACTGTTTCCAGGAAATTTTCTGGTATAGGGTTTATGCATATTTTATTAAAGTACAATATAAATAATTTGATAAAGCCATCTGATTGCCATATTTTAGAAGCGCTATAAAGTATTGCTGATTTGTTTGTTAATGTTACTCTGTAAGTGGTTAGCACACTTGTCTACTCATCTAAGGAACATGGGTTCGAGCCCTGGATAAGGCATGGACGTTTGTGTTGTTTTTTCTGCTGAGTTCCTGCCATCCTCACAGACCTTCTACTGCGGCATATAAACTGACATGCTCCTGTCAGACTTCTGTGGCAAGCAGAGTGATGCTCCTGTCAGACCTCTGGCTGCTTGAGGGGGTATTTATATATTTTTTATTATTATTATTGAAGCAATCACGTAATTTAAGCTCACAAATGTGATTGGACTATTATCAACATATTTTTCCTTAAATTTTCAAAAATCTCCTAAAAATTAAGAACAAAAAACTGCTATATTTAAAAACTGAAGATTTTGGAAGTAAATGTGAAATAGTGGTGCTTATTTTTTCAGTATACCACTGTAAAAAGTGTTATTAAAATTAATATGTTAGTACAAAAGTTCATATTTTTTACTTCATAAAATTCAGAATTAAATTCTCTTTAATTTGGCATATAACATGACCTATTTCTGTTGATTAGTTATTTATTAAAAATATTCTAAAGTTGACTGGTTTATTGGACTCTGCAACAAACCTGGACTTTTCTCAAAGTATGGTACAGAGAAAAAAAAAATACAAAACAGAAGAAATGTTTACTTTAAACAAGAAATTTTTTTTTTGTTATTCAGAAATAGCCTTCCTATTCATGTGCAGTATAATCATTTCTGTCTATTAGTGTTTTTAAAGAAATTTTTGTGTTGCCAGATGCATTTTTTTGTTGAATATTTTATTTTCAGAAAATTCAGAATTAAATGCTGATTAATTTGGCATATAACATGCCATAATTCTTTTCATTAGTTATTTGGCAAAAAAAAAATTAAAGTTAATTTTTTTGCCTGATTAGAGTGAAAAAAATAGTTGGACCTGGGAAGGGTTAAAGAGACACACCAATATTCATTTCAGATCAGATTCAAGGCTTTTTATGAACCTAAAATAAGATCAAAATGCAATATTCAGAGTCTATCGTAAATCTCAGCAGGAGATGATATGTTTACAATTTAGTTCTGCAAAAATCTCCAACCATTGTATCATTAGTTACATTCTCACTCTATTTATATTGTGATCTTTCACATACCCTCTACTTATGTTTCTTCATGTAGCATCATGTTGTATTGTCAACTGCAGACTAACCTTGCAGGATTCTTACAGATAGTGCTTATGTTTATACTTTATGTTGAGAAAATATTCCCCCTAATGGATAAAGCATGACATGATAGAAAATAATCATTTGTATTACCACAAAATTCACAGTATAAATTAAAAACTAAATATTCTCAGATTACATTATCTGAAAATAGGAGCCCTGCACTGATGTGTTGGGAGCGGGGGTGGCTCAGTCGGTAGCGCGCCAGGCTCGTAATCTGTAGTTCCCAGGTTCGAGTCCCAGCTGGGTCAGCGTTGAGATTTATCTCCGCAAAATTCCCTGCCCTGCCCACGGTCAGTAGGGGACACCGATGGGCTTGGAAAGGCCGCCGTCCGTCGGATGGGACGTTAAGCCGTGGCACCGTGTGCAGGAGAGCCATACCCTGTGCACGTTAAAGAACACGCTGGATGGCCTTGACGGGAGGCTACCATCTGTCTCCCAACAGCTGTTCCAGTGGGTCCCCTCCCCCAACCTTCTCTGAGCCTTCGGGGTCCATGTGACCTGGCCATTTAGCCCATGGTGTGCAAAAAAGTGCCGCTCAGAGGTAAAACAACCCAACTGATATGTTGTGCGAGCTGTAAAATTTCCCAGTGACAAACTAGCCTTGAAGCTTATATGCATGCTAGCTCTCTTTAGACATTAGCTTAGATTAAGGACTACATGCTGTTGGGTGGAGGCTAACTTGTGAGCAGGAAAGTTCAAATCTAAAGTTCTTTACCATGAATATCTTTCATATGTGGCTGACACACTCCAGTGTTTACAGGACAGTAATGTAGTCTCCATGGTTGCATGTAGCTATGAAGATATTCCATCAACACTGTTGCAGGTGACTTGTTGCTCCTTCAACACCACACTAAAGTTGTTTCAGGAGAGCCAGTCTCTGTCAGATAGTACTTACTTGTTGCAAGTTGTCAAGGCACAACACTGTAGTTATGAACTTCTGCTACATGTACTATCATCAACAGATGTACTGGCTAAGCATTTTTTTTGTCTTGCTTGCTTAAACTCTCACTTCAATAATCCACTCTTGGGAACATTAATGTAACTCAATACATTAAAATGATTAATATTGCATACAGGTTAAAATTGTATACTAAAGTACATCCCCGTAACATGTTCCTCCATCTACCAATGGCTTCCTCAGACAGGCAAGTTAGATTAAGTTAACTTGGAATTTTAATAGAAATTTTAATCTGTCAATGTTCACCGAACTCAGCTGTGCATGACGTAGCAGGAGATTTGATGCTGGAGGTAAGAGTATATGGTCTGTATTGCATGAGGTTTATTGGCGTAGATTAACAAAAATATTTTCCAAATAACTGGTATTTAGTAGGAGGTACTGCTATAATTTTAAGGTGAAGTTGTTATAAGTAAATTATGTATTATAGTTTGAATAAAAGTAGTGTTAGCAGTTTATTTTTGAGATCAGTTTTGTGTTCTAATTTGTCACAACAAATTTTACAGTTGACACAAAGTATTAGTCCAGGCTTCCATCTTCGGATAATGTAACCTGAGATCATTTAGTTTAATTAATTTATGCACTGAATTTTATGGTAATTGAAATTGATTAAGCTAATGTCACTGTGCTTTTATATAATTGTTATAATAGAAGTTGAATGACAGAAATCAGTGAAGACTGAAAGCTGCAGTAAACTAAATTTTGATACACTGAAGTGCCATTGAATTAGGGATAGATGTTATCCAAATTCAGTACCACAAGTCCTGCATTTGCACGCATGCATAGCTAAAACTGGTCATATATAGCTGTCAGCTTTGGCCACAGATAAAGGAGAAGACAAATAGGTAACTCTTTAAAATTATACTGCAGCACCACCTAACGTGAGGCTCGAATTATCTGTTTTCTCTCAGCTCTTGCCTTGTTAAGACCGCCATTAATCGGTATTGTTTTGTAACTTTCAACAGAAGTATTTGTTTTCTCTCAGCTATTGCCTTGTTAAGACCACCATTAATCGGTATTGTTTATTGTTTTGTAACTTTCAACAGAAGAACGAAAGATATGTTAATATATCGTAAAATATCAGGAAAGGAAAAAAAAGGTTTAAACTAGTACGGCAGTACCAAGCTAAAAACACTGGTTCTCATCCAATCACCGAAGTTAAGCAGCTTTCGGTGCAGTCAGTACCTGGGAGGGTGAACACCACGTGCAGTTGGCAAAAAATCTGCTGAGAACCCGCCATCCTCCTAGATCCCTCTACTATGACGTATTAAACTGACAGGCTCCTGTCTGACCTCTGTAGCAATCTTATGCTTAAGGAGGTATTTATTTATTTATTTATTTATTTATTTATTTATTTATTATTTACTTCATGAATATGTAAAAATGAATATGCAAATCACATTCTTAATATACTTGGAAAAAGATAGCAAAAGGTACTCAGTGGTGAGTGCCGTCAAGTGTTGAAGTAGCAAAAATTTCTTACCAAGCTAGTTTGTCTTTTTTTACAATCGCTCATACAATCCGAGTCTTATTATAACACAAAAACAAACTGAATTATGACAACACATTAGTATATTCTGCATTTAGTTTACAGTGAAACACAAATACTATACTTTAAAAAAAACAGCAAGCAATACTTGGTGACACAGAGGTCCACGGTTCTAAACCCTGTGGGAAGCATTTTTTTTTTGTGATAGGCTCTTTGGAGCTTCTGGGCCTCGTTCATAGAGATGCTGCAATCGCTTCTTATAACCATGGGGTCTATGGGAGTTACCTATCTGTACTCTCCTTCATCTGTGGCTTTGGCTCCACCAAGCATTTATCGTGAGAAGCATAATGGGAAAGGTGCGGGATTTAGATGCATTTGACAGAGGGCAGATCGTAGATGCCCGACAGATGGGACACTCAATCTCTAAAATTGTCAACGAACTTGGATTTTCTCATATGACAATTTTAAGAGTGTTCTGGAAATATGAAAATTCCAGCAAAAAAAATAAGCACCCAGACAAACTGCAAAGGACAACCAGCCTTGAATGATAGTGGGTTTCACCATCTGACACGCATCGTACGGACTGATAGGAGCCAGACATTATTTAAAATCACCTCCCATCTGAAAGTGGTTTACAGCTGGGAAGTCAGTGCATCGACATGCAACGTTCACTTCATCATCTTGGCTTCAGAAGCTGCCGACCTATGAGAGTTCCACTTCTAACAGCATGACACCAGGCTCAATGCCTTGCCTGGGCTAAAGAACATCAAAACTGGACCAGCAAAAATTGGCAACGGATAGCCTGGAGTGATGAATCTCGATTTAAACTCCATCACACCAATGGGAGACTGATGGTATGGCACCAACCCCATGAAGCCATGGATCCTGCATGTCAGATTGGAAGAGTACAAGCTGGTGGTGGCTCAGTGATGTCCTGGGGTGTCTTCAGTTGAATATCTGTGAGACCTTTGGTATGTGTGCTAACAACTCTCAATGCATTCTGTTACTTAAAACTAATGGCTGACCATTTACACCTATTTATGGCCATCATGCATACCAATGGAGATGACATCTACCAGCAAGACAACTGTTCATCTCACAGGTCCAGGTTGGCTACTGCATGGTTGCAGGAGCCTTCTGCTGACTTTGAAATAATGAATTAGCCACCTAGAAGCCCAGATTAAATCCCATCAAAAAGCTTTGGGGTACTGTTGAGCAGGATGTTTGTGCCCATGTCCCATCAGCAACGACCTTGAAAGAATTGGTGACAGCTCTGGAGCATGCATGGGTCGCCATACCTGTGGAACATTTATGCAAGCTTGTGGAATCATTGCCTCGTTGTGTGAGCCATTATCAGGGCCAGAGGAGGTCCAACATGTTACTAGGTTGCTATCCCTAATTCATTGGCCTTCAGTGTATTAGTTGTCAGGAATTTTTGAATTAATTACTAAATTTGATCACTCAGTCCTTGAGAATTAGATTAGATAGGTAACAAAAAGTATGTATCACAGTAATTGTTAGCTGAATTACAAAACTTTAAGCATATTAATCAAGTATTGAGATTCTTATTTTAATTATTGTAACCTTTTTATTGTTACTGGATAAATTAAATAGCAGGTAAAGAATTAATATTAATGTGGATAGCAGATAAAATTTGAGGTTTGATAAGAATAGTATTAACATAGGAAAAACCATTACTGCATTATTGATGACTGACATCACTGAAAAAAACTACCTGAGATAATTAAAAATTTGGTGATGATAGTCATTTTAAAAAAGAAAAAAAAATGCATTGGAATGAAGTGATAAATTTAAATACATCCTATATTAAAGAAGTGATCTTTTTGATGATAAAGAAAATTTTTAGTTCAAAAAATTATTTTAGTGTTGTATAGAAAAAATGTAAAGGGGAGTTATTGGGTAATAAAATGTGAATGCCTTCCCATAATTGTGGATAATTGCATTTAAAAGAGTAAAATTAACCCAGAAGAATTTGCAAAGTTACTTTCTGGCAAGTTATTTTATAATACACCTAATTCTGTTTTTACATGCATTTTTTTTTTTACACGATTTTGATTTAACACAGTTTAGAAAAAAATTCCAATTCTCTTTTTACACGATTTATTTTGATCTAACACGGTTCAAATGGCACCTTTTTAAAATTCTCCATTTGAATTTAATTCTGAAAAAATATTCCTAGAATTTACATTTATAATAAAGATACCGCTTTTATAGTCACATTTTTTGAAGTAGTTTTAACTTTGAAAAATGTACTATAAATACACATTTTGTTCACTAAAATCCCCAAAATAAGAACTACACTTACATAACTACACAATAAGTTTTCTCTATTTTATGGAAAAATTGTACCAAACCTACTTCATTTGGAATAAAGTGGCAACATTGAGTTCCGAGGATTACCCCCAGTTTTTATCTTCATTACATACGTTAGTCTTGGTCTCTCATTTTGTGCTTAAGATTAGAAGAGTTTAGATGTTTAATAGAAGAAATCAAAAAAAATTTGTTTTGTTTTTTTAAGTTTTGTGTGTGTAATATAAATTTATTAAATTTTGCTGATAAGTAAACTAACACACAACATAACTACACAATAAGTTTTCTCTATTTTATGGAAAAATTGTACCAAACCTACTTCATTTGGAATAAAGTGGCAACATTGAGTTCCGAGGATTACCCCCAGTTTTTATCTTCATTACATACGTTAGTCTTGGTCTCTCATTTTGTGCTTAAGATTAGAAGAGTTTAGATGTTTAATAGAAGAAATCAAAAAAAATTTGTTTTGTTTTTTTAAGTTTTGTGTGTGTAATATAAATTTATTAAATTTTGCTGATAAGTAATTTACAATTTTCATCATCTGATTTATTAATTACAATTTCAAATATTTTTGGTAAGCCTTACCATGATGTCGAATAATTCAACTATACAAAAGCAGAAAAGGAAAGCTATCTCTTTGGATACTAAGATCCAAATTTTAGATCATCTTTCAACTGGAGAAGGTTCAAATCCATACGTAAATATTTTGGTTTGAACGAAGCTACCATAAGAACCATCAAGGAAAATGAAGTTGCTATAAGAAAATCTGTGCTTTCTGGAACAAAATTGAGTGCTCATACATGATAGATATTGTAAAAGTGAAGATGGAAAAGGCACTAGTAATGTGGATAGAAGATAACTCGCAAAAAAGAATACCTCTAGACGGAAATACCATCAAACAGATGGCATTACAAATATGTAAGCAGATACAAGAAATGGAACCAACCACATCAGCTCAGTTAAACAAAAATTATGAATTTTCTGCAAGTACAGGTTGGCTTCCAAGATTTCTCAGGTTCGAGTCCCAGCTGGGTCAGCATTGAAATTTATCTCTGCAAAATTCCCCGCCCTGCCCACAGTCAGTAGGGGACAATGATGGGCTTGGAAAGGTCGCCGTCCATCAGATGGGACGTGTGCCCATGGCCCCATTAATGGTTCCATAAATGTTTTATTCCAGAAGTTAAACGCTATTTGAAGGAAAAGAAATTCTCGAATTTAAAATTCTGATGATTATAGACAATGTGCCTGATCATCGTATTTTGGAACACCCAAATGTGCAATTTTGTTTTCTGCCACCTAATACGACATCCTTAATACAACCACTAGACCAGGGTATAATTGCCACATTTAAAACTTACTACGTAAGACGGACATTCCAATACATTTTGGATAAACTAGATAAAGATAAAACACTAACAGTTATTGATGTGTGGAAGAAATTTTCTATTTTAGATTGTATCAGACATGCTGGATTGATGTTATCAGAATTAAAACCATCAACTTTAAACGCATGCTGGAAAGCTATTTGGCCAGAATGTGTAAAAAGCAAAGATTCTGTACTGCCAAATACGACTGAATATCCTAATATCATCACTTTAGCACATGCAGTTGGTGGAGAAGGATTCGATGATTTATTGTTTGCAGATATTGATGAATTGCTGGTTGACAAAGCTCTTAGTGAAGATGAAATAATAGAAGTTGTCCTTTAGACTCCTGATGAAAAAGAAAAAAGTGATGGTGATGAAGAGGTTCCATTCACTGCAGGTTTAATTAAAAAAAGGCTTCAAATGGTAGTAAATTGGAAAGTCATTTTCTTACACATGATCCCATTGTTGAACGAGCTGAGCAGTTTAAACATGAATTGAAGTCATGTATGATGCGAATTATACAAAACAGAATTATGACAAGAATTATACAAAAATCTAGTCAAAGCAGGATCTCACTGATTGATTACAGAGACACAAAACTAATCAAACTTCAGAATCATTGGAAACAAGTGATAATTTGGTTCCCCATTCCACAGAGAGCATTTCACCATTGCAGTATGAACACAACAGCTGAAATGTTTCAAGCGATGAAAGTGATTTAATTCCAGTCTTATACAAACAAATTATGTCTATTGTAAGAAAGCGACAACGAATAAAATCTAGTTAATAAGCATATGCAAGTCATATTTTTTGCACTTTTGTATTCTTGAATTAGTGACATTATTTTCTTTATGAAGGATAATTTACTTTATATATGTACATATAATTATCTTTATAAGTTTATAAAATAAAAAATGTGTTTAAATGAATAAAAATCAAATAAAGATTTAAAGATTTTTGGTACGATTTGTTTGAAAACAACTTATTTTTCGTACTGGGTTTTCACATCTGGAATCAATCTTCTACTATTTTTTCACATGCACTGTATTTTTTTTTTACATGGTTTTTTCAGGAACCTATCTACCATTTAAAAATAGAATTGGGTGTATTTAGAAGGTATTTTTCTGAAATATAGGCTTTTTTTATCACAGTATTTTTTTAGTTATTAGTCATTTAATAAACCATTGGACTGATTTCTTTTACTACAAACATACATCAGACCTAAAGCATTTGCAAAGCCTTGACACATTAATTAAGTAGCCAATATTACACAGCTCCCGATAAAGATTTCTGGTTATAGATACCCCTTTTGGGTGTGGATGCAGATAGAATTTTTATTATTTACATAGTGCTTTATCAGGAGTAACCCAATTGAAATATCTCAGTAGAATTGAAAACATGCAACTCTAGTTGCAGCAATATATTTGTTAATGAAAATGAAGATGAATTCGGTACATGACAACTATTCAACAGAGTCCTAAGCAGTCAGAATAATTAATTATTGCCTATGACACTATACCACCATTATAGTAGAACTGCTGTACTAGAAATCCCCCTTAAGAATTTACTTTCTCTGGTGATACAGATGAAACTTTACCTGCTATTCTGTGCCATTTCAGTGGTGTAGAGTACAAAGTACACTGCACTTCACCTGCTGCAGGATCTTCTCTCACAGCTGCATAGCTACTGGCATATTGCCAGGCAGTTCTTGTATATGTTTTTTATGTTTACTTCTTGTTGAAGACACCTCTTTTTAAATAACCACCAAACACTTCTCAGAATACTCTTCAGAAAAGTAATAATGTCTGCTTAAATTTGGGAATAGCTTTTTTAACTATTGCTGCAGTGGATAATGATGTAATATTTTTTAGCTTTGAAGCAGAAGCATACACATAGTAACTAAAAGTTAAATTACATATGATTTATTATAATTTAATGGTGAAGTATGTCCTAATCCAAAACTATAATATTTGTGAAAGATAGGAATAAATTTTACTATAAATAATTTTTTGCTTTCATCATTTCCAGTGCTGTTTTTCGTTTTTCTTTTTTTGCTTGACTTTCACTTGAGCAAAGTATGATTCATTAAAATTTTTATGCCCTTGTTAATTTCCACACAGTTGAGATATGACAGCCTTAAATTCATAAATTGTGTAACTGTGTAATGAGTAAAGTTTTTGGAAAGGAACTTTTGAGCTACCAGAAAAGTGATAACAGGAAGTAATGTTGTTTATAGGTATATGAAATGAAATTAATTTTTTTAATAGAAAAAAATTCCCAATAATTAAAAATAACTTAAAATCTTTGTCATTGAGCAATAAAAAAAATTTTCCCTTAAAATTTATCCTTCAAACTATTTGCATGTTAAAAATTTTTCTCCTAAAAACTTTTTACATGCAAATAGTTTGAAGGATAAACTTAAAAAATATATATTGCTCAACAACAGAGAATTTTAAGTTATTTTTAATTAATTTCAGGGCAAGAAAGTCATTTTAATTGTGTATTCCCAATAAATGCCACAATACTTCTTATCAAATATTTGACAGTTTTTAAAAATAATGTTTGTTAGCATTCAATAGAATTGTAGGTAATCATAAGTGATTACAGAAATAAATCAATAATATTTTATTAATTAAAGCTGAATGCATTTATTATTTGGAATAAATTTCTATTGTATTCTTAAGTCTAGTATTTTTGACAAAGCATTTTTAAATTTTTTAGAATATGAAGGATATTATGATTGTTATGGTCATTCAGTAGAAGATGACTTTTGTATCTCTCCTGGAACAGGTAATTACATTTCCTTTAGATAAACAGATATAGATATCTTGCAATATCAATACATATAAACTTAAAATCTAATATTAAAAATTATTTAAATAAATAAACTTTTAACACTTTTTTTTATTCTGCACTGCCACACACTTTTATCTGTTGTGGGAACAAATTTGCCTTTTTTTGCTCTGCAAAGGAAGTGCATTGGGGGAGTGGGTTGTTGGGTTGTTTTACCTCTGAGCGGCACTTTTTTGCACACCATGGGCTAAATGGCCAGGTCACATGGACCCCGAAGGCTCAGAGAAGGTTGGGGGAGGGGACCCACTGGAACAGCTGTTGGGGGACAGATGGTAGCCTCCCGTCAAGGCCATCCAGCGTGTTCTTTAACGTGCACAGGGTATGGCTCTCCCGCACACGGGGCCACGGCTTAACGTCCCATCCGACGGACGGTGGCCTTTCCAAGCCCATCGGTGTCCCCTACTGACCGTGGGCACGGCGGGGAATTTTGCGGAGATAAATCTCAATGCTAACCCAGCTGGGACTCGAACCTGGGAACTACAGATTACGAGCCTGGCGCGCTACTGACTGAGCCACCCCTGCCCCGCATTTGGGGAGTGAATGGGGATTGCACACACATATATATATATACAGTATATACACGTAAAAAAAAACTTTTTTGCTTTAAACTTTTATTCAAACCCCAATTGAAAGTAAAGATAACTAGTATTATTTTTATTAAAATTCTCTTATAGGTTTACCCTCTTCCCACCCTATACAGTGTTCAAAATTCAAGTCTATACCTATCATAGAACTAAGTGTTAATTTAAAACCACTTTTATTTTTCTGCCCCTTTGGAAGTGGTGGTATTTAATTGTACTTAAGTAGTGTAGATATTTAATTTCAATGGAAAATTTGCTAGTAATATTTACACCAAAGAGCCAAAACATTATGACCAGCACATCTTTATGCAAATCGAAGCAACTTCTGGTAAATGACAGCACATGTGAAGGTCATGAAATGGTATAAATAACACCTGATACTGAGCTCTGTTAATAAGTGTTATTCTTGTTCTTCAGATGAGAAAGGCAGTGGACTTAAGTGAGTTTGACAAAGGCCAAATTGTAATGGCCAGACGACTGGGTCAGAGCATTTCTGAGACAGCAAGGCTTTTGGGGTGCTTTAGGTCAGCTGTGGTTAGTGCCGTCAAAAAGTGGTCTGAGGAGGGAAAAACCATGGACCGCTGGCAAGATGTGGGCTGACCACGGCTGATCAATGCTAGAGGTGAGCGAAGACTATCCTGTATGGTACAAGCCAACAGAAGGGATAATGTGGCACAACTCACCCACATTTTGAATGCTGGTGACAGAAGTAATGTGTCGCAACAGACAGTACATCGAACCCTGTTGAAAATGGGGCTGCATATCTGCAAGTGCTCTGAGTTCCCATACTAACCTTGGTTCATCATTGAAAGTGCCTACAATGGGCACATAAGCATAAAAATTGGACTTTGAATGATTGGAAGAAGGTCATCTGGTCCAATGAATCTTGTTTCCTGTTGCACCATGTGGACAGCTGGGTATGTTTGCATCGTTTACCTGGAGAAGTGTTGGCACCAGGATGCACCATGGGATGAAAAAAGCCAGTGGAGGAAGTGTAATGCTTTGGATAATGTTCTGCTGGGAAACTCTGGATCCAATCATTCATGTGCAGGAAACTATGATGTTTACCACCTACCTAAACATCATTGCAGACCAGGTACATCCTTTCATGGCAACAGTATATCCCTCTAATAGTGCCTTCATTCAGCAGGATAATGTGCCATGCCACACTGCCCGGATTCTTCGAGAATGGTTTGCAGAACGTGAGGAAGACTTCCAGGTATTACCCTGGCCTCCAAATTCCCCAAACATCAATCCAATCGAGCATCTGTGGTTTGTGTTGGAACAGCATATCTGATCGGAGGTGGCTCAACCACGTAATGTACAAGAGTTAAAGGATCTGCTGTTAACATGTTGGTACCAGATACCACAAGACACCTTTAGAAATCTTGTAGCGTCCAGCCTCACTGGGTAAGAGCTGTTTTGGTGGCACGTGGACCAACATCATATTAGGCAGGTGGTCATAATGTTTTGACTCTTTCGTGTATATTAGTAGGACCTACTCAAAATGCACTTATTCTGAAGTTTATGTTAATGCATGCATGAAAATAAAATATTTTTGAGAACTCAGATATTTTACAATGTAATATATATAAAAATTTCAGAAAAAGTTTTAAAATTTACCTTAGAAATATTCCCATTGAACCTTGTGTAATATGGCATATTCCTTTCATTGGTAATTTCAGTAAATGGTAATACAGTTGAGATTTAAAAGTTAGTGAGTTATTATTAATTGGAGTTGCACTTTAAGTGTTCAATCTTATTTTTGAAACAAGGATAAATTTGCTCTACAGTTTTTTTATAAGGCCATGTAATAAATAAATTTATAAGGCATTATTTCATGAGTTCCATGTCTCATGAAATTGTGAAATTTGTTAAAAATTGTGAAAATTGATGTCTGTGATTCTTTATTACTAATATATTATTTTAATTTTATTCATGTTCCAGATGCTGTTAGCAGTTCAAAACTGTTATTGCAAAAATTTTGGAAAAAAAAAAAAATTGGACATAATTTCTTTAAGATTTTATGTTGAAAGAATTGGTACTGTTAAAGAGTAATTTTTAGTGTGTTAATTTTAACTTTTTATGTTATATTTGTGTATGGATGAAACAATCCAACTCTTGTGTTCAATGTAATGTGCTACATGTGGAAAATTTATTTGTTGTATTAAAAATGTATTGATTTTTTAACAATCATGCAAAATGATTTAGTAATTTTATGCACTATAAAATAATGTGGATACGATACATTTTGATATTTATTGCAGAAGCTGAATTTCTCTATGATCGTAATGCTAAAAAGCACTCAATGTCAGCATTTCTAAATCCCAATGCTGAAGATGTTTTGCATGAAGAAGAAGAAAGTGGGGAAGACAGCCCCCATCGCAGTTGCACAGATTCTTTAAATGGTCATCAACCAAAACTAAGCAGCTTAGATAAAGGTATGCTTTGAGAATATATATATTGTATATTCTCACAAAAAATGCTCCAGTTACATTTTTAATAATGTTATGCCTTTTATAACAGTTTATAATTAATCTTTTTGCTGAATTTTTTTTTTTCAAATATTGTATTTATAAATGTAACTTTTTTAAAGTTAATTGTGCATTTCAAAACTTGGTTGCTTGCATTGAATTGTATCTTGTCCATAACAAAATGCTTGACTTTTTATAGTTGTGAAGGTCAAACTATAATCTGTATGATTTTCAAAAGAAATGTTCTGAATGATGAATTTTTGTGGGTATAATCTTTTTAATGGAATTATCTAATGCAGACTCTAAAAATATCTTGTCTGTGTAAAATTACAGTTCCTGCATTATTGATGGTGTAGCAAATAATGTATATGTTTTTTGATAGCTAAACTACAGTCTTGTATTGAAGGGATGCAGAATGTGGTTGGGGACACCATATCTGAGACTACTCTTTCAAAAGCTGCTTTAGATCATAATTTTAATATGGAGAAAGCTTTAAATGCAGTTCTCTCAGGTGGGTAGGCTTTAAACTTAAGATATTTTGAACTATTGTAGAACAAAAATATATACCAATAATGCAAATTTTAAATAGTTTTCAGATTTTACTTGTAATACAGCAAGACAAGCTTTTAAAGTAACATTTTTCTGTAGCTGTAAAACTAGTAAAAAGCAATAATGTCAATGAAAATGCTTTGAAATAGTCATTAATTTTTTTCTCTCCTTATCATTTTTCAAGATGATAGATTTAAGCAACATTTCCTTCTTTTTTTTAATAAGGGACAGGCAATTGTGTGATGAGCAATGTGGATTCAGAAGTGGTAGGGGATGTGTAGATCAGATATTTTCTCTTAGGCAGATTCTTGAGAAATGTTCAGAGTTTCAGAAACCTTTGGTTGCTAGCTTTGTTGATTTCAAAAAGGCTTTCGACTCTGTTGATCGTCATAATTTGTGGTTGATTGTGAGATCATATGGTATACCAGACAAGTTAGTTGAAAGTAATGAAATCCCTCTATAATAACACTGAGTCGTGTGTGAGAGTTGGTAAGTCTTGTAGCAATTGGTTTAGCATTACTTCTGGTGTTCGACAAGGGTGCATTTTGTCTCCTTTTCTCTTCAGTTTGATAATTATATAAGAAATTCATTGCACGGGAAAGATTTTGCCCTTAAATGGTCTGAAGATACGAAAAATTCTGATTTAGATTATGCCGATGATTTAGCCCTTTTGGCAAATGATGTTGATAAGATGAACTCTTTCATTCGAGCTGTTGATGAGATTGGTAGTAGAGTAGGTTTGGTTATAAACAGAGAGAAAACTAAAGTGATGAAAATTGGTCAGGCAGGCTGTGATTCAGTTCATATGAATGGTTGTAGTCTTGAGCAGGTGTCACAGTTTAATTACCTTGGGAGCTATGTAACAGATACTGGTGATGTGCGGCATGAGATTAACAGACTAATAGGGATTGCTGCTTGGAGTTTTAAGAATCTATGGAGAGTGTGGAGAAATAGGCGTATACACTTAAAGACTAAAATTAGACTGTATAATAGTTTGGTTCTTTGTAGGGTTAGTTATGGTACTGAATGAAACTTGGACACTTTGTAAATGTGATAACAAGAAACTAGATGCTTTTGATTCTAGATGCTTATGCAGTATCTTGGACATTAGGTGGTTCAACTTTGTAACTAATGATGAGGTTAGGCAAAGGAGTCGGCAACCTCCTTTAAGCAGCATATTGTGCAGAGAGAGACTCCGTTGGTTTGGCCATGTTGCCTGTATGGATAATTATAGATTGGCGAATAGGGTTATGAACAGTTTGCCTAAATTCCTCGGAAAGATGGGGAGACCGAGGATGCAGTGGGCAGACAATGTCAAACAGGACCTTGTTAGAATTGGTGTGCAGTGGTTAGATGCAGCAGATATAGCTCATGACAGATATGCTTGGAGAACTAAATTATGTGGTCTGGTTGGACCTCCATAGCCCATGGCTACTTGAGGATGACGATATAATTTATAGCAACATTTCCTGTTTATAAGAGTTTTATAATTCATTTTATAATCCTCTTTATGTGCATACCACAACAGAAAAATGCCCATTTCAATCGAAAAATCAAAAACCTTTTAAAAGTAGCTTTTAAAAGAAAGATGAAAAAATATTTTGCACTAAGTTTATTGTTCATAATAGTAATATTAAAAATAGCAATACTGCAAGATAATTTTTGAATGTTCTTAAATCATAACTTTTATTTATAGGATATGATCCAAAACCCCAGCGATTACGAAGGGATAGGAGAAAAGGTATGGATCCAAAACTACTATTGACCTAAAAAAAATACTGAATTTGCTTGATTTTTATGTAATTGTGTATAAGAAGGATACACAACTTGGTAACTTCATTTAGTGACTTAAAATTTGTGAAAACTCAGTGCAATTAAAAAATCTGCTCCTGTATCTTAACATCCTGTTACATACCAGTTGCTCTACCGGTTATTATAGGCTAGTGTTATTTACATTTGCTTAGTTAAGGTTATGAATGTCAGTACTTGCTGTTCAAGGTTTCAGGTCAAATTTTTGCATTATTTAAACCAATGATGAATTGAGTCTTAAGTCTAGGCCATGTGGATTATTCTTATTGCCCACAACATTGAAGTACTCACTGTGAATACTCTGTTAAACGTTCTGGCAGGTTTTTGGAGAGATGGCGGGTTCGAATCTTGTATGTCGGTGAAATTTTTTCCATAAAAACATTTATTGATTTATATATGTTTAAACATCTACAGGTAATGCTGAGATTATCAATTATTATTTAAATTATAATAATGCTAAATAGTGTGATGTGACTTCATTATTTATTACCATCTCACTCAGAGGATGAAAAAGAAATAGTTGTCACCCGATATCATAGATGGTGCCAAAAGGAGGTGCCCAAAATTCACAGGAAGAGTGATAATTATTATTAATGGAAAAAAGACAGCCGGCATTAGTTAAACAGGTTAGAATACTCTGGCACGTTTCTGGGGAGATGTGGGTTCTAATCCCAGATGTCAGCGAAATTTTTTTCACAAAAACATTTATTGATTTCTAGATGTTTAAACATGATAGATTTAAGCAACATTTCCTTCTTTTTTTTATTATCATTTTACAATAATTACGATCATAGAGAAATTCAACTTCTGCAATAAATATCATATTATCATTTACATCATTGTTACAGGTAATTCAGTGATTATTAATTATTATTTAAATCATTAATAATGCTAAATAGCATGATGTGACTTCATTATTTATTTCCATCTTTCTGAGAGCACTAAAAAGAAATAGCTGCCACCCGAGATCATAGATGGTGCCAAAAGGAGGTGCCCAAAATTCACGGGAAGAGTGATAGTCATTATTAGTGGAAAAAAGACTGAGCCAGCCTTAGTTCAATAGGTTAGAATACTCTGGCATGTTTCTGGAAAGATGTGTCATCTTTTATGAGAGAGAAATAATGATATTTCTTTAGATTAGAATTTCTAAAGAGATTCTTCAGAATGTTTCTGAATATATATATTTCTAAAAATATATATTTTAGATATATATTTTTATATATCTAAAAAATATATATATTTTTAGTAGTAAAAATATTTAATCCAAAAGAAAATATAAAAGTACAGGCAGAGAACAAATAATCTTCCAAATAATTTATCTTAAGATTAAAATACAACTAAATCATCTATGGAAACCCTTTTTTAAATTTTAAATGTAAATTTTGAGGATAACAACCTTTAAATCAAAGGAAGGATAATTAAGCTTATCCAAAAATGTGATCATTTTTGGAGAGATATTTATTCAAAATATACATTTTGAATCCCATATGTCGGCAAAATGTTTTCCACAAAAACAGTTAATACTCTGAGTGTTGGAAACCATTTCTCATTTTCACTTTTGGAATTCTAGTGGACTGTAAATGATATATAAGTTCTATATTATATGGTTGTAACATTTTTTATTTCTTAACAAAGTACCCTTTTTTAAAATAAAATATTGAAATTTACATTTAAAACTATAACTTTTTTTTTTCTTGTTGATTCTTTATGCAAAGCACACTAAAACTGAAAATTAAACCATTTCTGCCTGCATCAATTAGATTTGCATGTTCTGCCACTATTCTAAGTAGCACCAACTGCTGATACTTGTATTTATGCTTCATTCTTCTATTCAGTAAAGAGAATGCTTCTCAAAAGTTAAGTATAATCACCAAAATGTGAATAAAAAAATGTCAGAAATAAATTTTCTTTTACTATATCTAGGTAATGTGTAGTTTAGAAAAATGTGTAATCCTGTCTGACATCATGGAATATGCAGAACAGATATTTTACATAATTTGTAGATGCATGATCATTTCAAATTGAAATGCTATATTGTCAGTTTGGAATAGCTGGGGCTGATAATGTCTCAAAGATAGCATTTAGACAACTAAAAATGATGGAGAGCCATTGGAAGGTTGGAGACTGGTCAAACAATCGTGGTGGCCATATTCTTTGGTGTCCACCTTTCTGTTACTCAAAGCTATGGCCCATTGGTTCAAGCTCCTGTCCATGTGAGGGGACCGCTCTGTAAAGGTTCCTCTGATTCAGGTATCTGCATCCTAAATACTCACTCATGTTTGCCGTGCATGGTGCCCCACAGCCCTTAAAAGGAGGATCATGGTAGTTGTTTGGGGTTCCTCAGCTCATGACTAGCAGATTCCCCTTTGGACACTGAAACATTCCTTAAAGGAAGACATTTTCTGATAAATTTCAATGACGAACACAACTCAGGTTTAAGAAAAATAGTAGTAAAAATATTTAATCCAAAAGAAAATATAAAAGTACAGGCAGAGAACAAATAATTTTCCAAATAATTTATCTTAAGATTAAAATACAACTAAATCATTTATGGAACCCCTTTTTTAAATTTTAAATGTAAATTTTAAGGATAACAACCTTTAAATCAAAGGAAGGATAATTAAGCTTATCATGTTTATATGTCATCCTTAGTTTGTCTGACAGCTGCATCAGGTTGTGGTCAGGTGACTTTTTTTCATCACTCCAGCTTCTGGGTGGGAGTCATCTCCTTATGGCACCCTTTAACTGAAGAAAGGGAAGACAGCTATGCCGAACTGGGGCTGATGTGGGGATAGTCCATTAGTTGCAAGAGAGAGTTCACTGGTCAGACAGCAAGAAATCACAAACTGTTTCCCTGCATCGAAGTTCAGAAACCACTCATTGGCAGAGATGCCCTTTGATGCATTAGGTCTCAGTTCCTGCGCATTCTGTACTTCTATGTGCTCAGGACATCCTCCTGCTTCTGCTTGTCCTCAGTATAACTGGGGCGGGGATGGCTCAGTCGGTAGCGCGCCAGGCTCGTAATCTGTAGTTCCCAGGTTCGAGTCCCAGCTGGGTCAGCGTTGAGATTTATCTCCGCAAAATTCCCCGCCGTGCCCACGGTCAGTAGGGGACACCGATGGGCTTGGAAAGGCCGCCGTCCTTCGGATGGTACGTTAAGCCGTGGCCCCCTGTGCAGGAGAGCCATACCCTGTGCACGTTAAAGAACACGCTGGATGGCCTTGACGGGAGGCTACCATCTGTCTCCCAACAGCTGTTCCAGTGGGTCCCCTCCCCCAACCTTCTCTGAGCCTTTGGGGTCCATGTGACCTGGCCATTTAGCCCATGGTGTAGAAAAAAGTGCCGCTCAGAGGTAAAACAACCCAACCCTCAGTATAACTGCTCTCCCAAAAATCTCAGTGGTATCTGAAGTCCTCTATCTTGATAGCTATTTCACATGTTCCTTCCCCCCTTGTTTCCCATGAATAGGTGCTCTCAACCCTCTGTAGTATCTGTTGTGCAGCAACCTTCTATAGTATCTGTTGTGCAGCAACCTTCTGTAGTATCTGCAGATGAACTTAAGAATCGTAAATTCCACCCAGGGGGTCCGTCTCTTTGCTAAACATTGACATCATTGTCTGGGAGAAGGAGATTTCTTATTGATGAGTATAAACAGTGGACAATGTTGTTCAGTTCTAAGTCTGCAGCTGGCCATAGATACAATTTTGTGGTGGTCTTTTCTGTGTGGTCGCATTTTTGCTGTCTGCATTTATTCACACCACCAGACTATTCTGTGTCTGACCTGAAACAGTGCAAGCAGTGCAAACAGCTGCAAGCAGAATAAAATTGAGAAACACTGGCCTGCAGGCCAGTGTTTCTCAATTTTATTCTGCTTGCAGCATTCCATTCTGCAATTTCTGTTCCATCTCTAAATATGGTCTCCAGTTATTGTTTTACTCTTAATTAACCCTTCAAGCATCCAGCCTGAAAAGCGAATGAATCTGAATGAATAGCTGTTTTTTCACTTGTTCAGCAAAATAGAAACAGAGTCAGTACTGATTTCATTCTTCAAAAACTGCAACACCTTTAACATGGTTTTCATTTGTGTGAGATCACTATGTATGGTCTTCAAATTCTATGGCACCCTTAACAGTTAAAGCTCTCAACCATTAAAGCTATAATTCTAAACTTTATGTTTGCATCACCCATTTTTATTTTGTTAGCTTCATGTAATTTTTACAAATGAACTTCCCACATCCGAAGAAGTTTACAAATTGAAAAATTCATTTATATGAACATAACTTAAATAATATAATCAAAGCCTAACTGTAAGCTGAAATATCAGTACTAACTTCTGGAGTAATTAAAAAATGCCTTTTTTTTTATTTTGATATCCTTCTGATACAATTCATAGATCCCTGCTATTGATACTTTAAAGTTGGGTCTCAAGCATGACTCAAATGTTGCAATTTGAAAAAATACTGTACTCAAACTGGACCTAAGCATATCTATTAATGTTAATCTGAGAATTATTACAGTTGCAATTGAGCACATTTTTTCTGCCTTGTTCTTTGAATATTGTAGTTGCACCAAGAAAAAAATATAGATAGCACTACATTACAATGATATATTTTTCTTTGTTCTATTTTGTTAGAATTAGCAGTATGACAGTTGTTTGTTTATCATTGCATTGGCCTATTAGTCATTTTCTTCATATAACATAATAACATTTACATATAACAAATTGTATGCTTTATATATAATTTTTCTCCTTTAATGTAATTTTCAGTTAATAATGTATTTTAAACATAATACAGTAGCTGCAATTTATTTGCTCTCATCAAATGTTTTCTTTGGGTCAAAATAGTCACATTTTGAAAATTGTGAATGAAGCAATTCAGGCACAGGATAAGATTTTCACTGAATGCAAAACAATAAGTTTTCCTCTTTTTTTACAGAAAAAATTAAAAAATTTTCAGATTTTGAAAAGTTATGAAAATGGGTTGTGTGCATGGGCAATTCAGATCTCTACTCCTCCAAACCCTCAAGTGTTAAAAATAAGTATCCTCATATATTTTGTAAACTGGATTTTAAACAAAGCTAATTTTAAATTACTGAACCACCAATCCCCCAATTAATTTTCTTCACGAATAATAATAATAAAAAGAGTAACTTGTTGTGGTCCATATCCCTTACAGTCATAAAATTAATAAACATCATATAAGTGTTATATTTCAAGATATATTTTTATTTCCTCTTAGTAATTATTTCACCAATCACAAATAATTTGACTTATTTTAAATGTTTTGCATCAAAATAAGGGTGCTTGCAAAATTGAAATAACTAGATCAGTGTATTGTTCACGGTCCTCAGCCAACAGATGGCACTGCTCAAAAAACAGGAGGTCGAAGTGTAAAGTGTGTATGACATAGAAACGTAACCGTTGGTGGCCTATGGTTCTATGATTTGTTTCTTTTGGATAGGTAACGTGAAATCGTGTCGTGTGTGATCTGGCATGAATGTGACTTTATGTTTGCTTTTTTCGCTATTTTTACTGGATAACATACTGATACAGTGACAGGTGAAGTGGATATGTAGAATATATATTTAATGAGAGATTTTTAATGATAGGAGAATAGGGGTAATTAATACTCAGACCTACTGTGGCATATAAACTGACAAGCTCCTGTCAGACCTCTGTGGCAGGCAGCTGCTTGAGGGGGTATTTATTTTTTTATTTTGTTGTTTTTTCAAAATTTGGTTAAAATATGGTAGATAATAAGTTACTTAGGATATTAAGGAATTGAAATTATTTAATATTTGGAGGGTTGTTGTTGAAAATGTTAGCCAACTGTTTTGTAATGTTATGGCCATGTGGGAGTGGGGGTTTGGTAGCTTTTTGTGGCTATGTGTTTAGGAGGATGTTTTTCTTAAGTTCTTTGGAGTGAGGGGCATTTGAAGGGGAAGAGAGGAGTGGTTAGAACCATAACTGGTTCTAACCACTCCTCTCTTCTCTAGAATTATTTTAAATCTTTGTGTTTAGTATGATGTAATATGTATTTTGTTGTAAGTGTGGAAGAAAATGGCAAAAGTTTAGAATGTGGGGAAATTAAGTGGTGAGAATAAAAAAGTTTTTATGGAGTGTTAGGGTTTTAGGAGAATAATTTTTGGTGAAATGTGTGCAGTGAGTTTTCAGAGGATTCTAATGTAGTGGGGTGGTGGAGTAATGGGGGAAGTATGTTTGAAATTTTTGATTATGGGACTGAACATAGCAGTAGTAACGAACACATGTATTTCGTTATAGTAGTTTGATATGAATTGAGTGATTATTAGTAGTTACATATAATAATTATTTGTGTTTTATAGTGATATATTAAGTTTGTTAGATATTTAGGAGTCATTTAAAGTTACTAATATGATTTATTGTTAATATCTGGAAACATTTGGTGGCTTTTTTTTTGTATGGAAATTTTGGGTATTGTAGAATTGGTGTGGAAAAATAGCAGTTTTTCAGTGAGTCAGGAAGATTAATGAGTAATTTAGGGGAGGGTTCTTTGAGCTATTTGATGTGGGAGCATATTGTTTATTGTTGTTGCTGATGAGATTATTTAGTTTCGGGGGGCTTTTTTATAATTCGGATCTGCTGTGCACTGTTTCTGATTTTCTTATTTTTTGGTATGTGGTATCTCCGATGAGATTATTTAATTTCAGAGGCTTTTTTATAATTCAATCAGTGGTGCACTGTTTTTGATTTGATTAATTCTGGTGATTTATTTAGGTTAATTTTTTGTACGTGTATGACTTTTTTTTTTTATTTTTGTGAAAATATGTTTATGTAGTGTCTTTAAGTATTGGGAAAAGAAGGGCGGGATTACAGGAATTTGTAGTATGTGGGAAGACAAGTGTGCTGTCTTGGTTTCTTTATTTCTGGGGGTTTTTTTTTTGATAGTTTTAATTTTTTTTTAGTAATTCATAGTTGTAAGGGATGTTTTTTAGTGGAATTTTTCACAAAGTACAGTTACCATGGTAACAGAACTTGAGTTATCATTACCATGGTAATGAAAAAGAGTGTTTTTTTTTCTAGAATCACCTGTTTGGGTTAGGGTCTGAGGTATTGTGGGAATCATCAAAGTGGACCATTTTGTTACGTTGCATCAAAAAAAATGGTGGCCGAGGACCATGATGTGCACTACTGCCAATAACTATTTTGTATAAATGTTATTTGATTAGAATTAAATCACAGTTAATGAAGAATTAGTGGTGGTCCAGATGCAGACTACTAAGTCGCCCATGTGCTGAAAAATAGCTAATTTGATCCTGTCCTTTTAATTGTTGAATATGTTAGAGATCCTGAAATACTTCTAGGTTGATGACAAATTAACATGCTACTGTATGAGACTGAAATATTGATTTTTTTTTTTTAGTTTTAAATTTTTTTTACTCTTCCTTATTTTTTTAACAGAAGCCTTTTTTTCTTCTTTTTTTTTCATAATCTTCATGCTGTTGCTGTTTCATTTTTGTGACATATCATCAATTTTCTACTATAATCAACTATTTGGCTGCTATTTACCATTTTTGTCTCCATTCATGGCACTGGTAAGGTAAGAATTTTATGTTCAAACAGAATATGATTTCTCCATACCTACAGAATATGATAACTTTCACAATGTATATTTTGAGGATAGTATCTTATGGTGTTGTTCTCTGAGCTATTTATTTGACTCAGCTACTGTTGATTTTACTGACAGATTTAAAACTACAGATCAAAACAGTTGTACATTATTTTCAAGTTCATCACTGTTATTGTGGATAATAACGAAGCCCTGTAAAGATCCCACCAATGTGATAATTTCATCTGCATCATGTGTACAGAAAAAACAGAACTCAAATGAATTTCATAGCACATCCAAATCATGTACCATAAAAACAAAGACTCCGAAAAAGGTTGTAGATAATTTATATGAACTGTGTTCACCATCATGCTTTTCTTCAAGTCCTTTGAAACCTACAGTCAGAGCTTGTAAACTGCATTCATTCCCATGTACAGGCAGATATTTTTCTTTTAAACCATCTTTTTTGAAGGAAATTTACCTGTATTGTAGACTATTGTCTAAAACTTCAGAAAATGTAATAAAACACATTTTTGATATGTCCAGTTCATTTCAAAAGCAGCATTCTTTGGGATCAGTTGCTGTGTCAAATAATGAAACACAAAAATCACATCTTATCTACTTAAATTTATTTTTAGAGTTGTTAAATAAAGCATCTGTGCATCCATTCTTAAAGTTTGTGGCTGAAACTGAAGCAGAAATTTTATTAAAGCTTTGTGATGGTTCATTTTTAAGAGAATGTCAGCAGTATTTTCTCTCAAATTTGGTTGTGCACTTTAGTAAACTGTATGATAGGAGCAAGGGCCATGACAACCTTCCTTGTGTAAAAGAACTTACAGATTTTTTATCCTGGTTGCAGTCTTTTGTACATAATTGTGAATTTTCTGAATTCTATTTAGACTGTTTAATTGAATCACTATATTCAAGTTTTGTAAGTGGAAAAACAAAAGGAAAATGTTTTTCTCATTTTAAAAATAGTAAAGTCATTACATTACAGGACATGAGTATTTTGCCGCACTTCCATAGTAGGGAATGTTGCACAGAAAAAATAACTTGTAAACTTGTAATGAATCCTAATAAAATTTGGGTTAATAATACAAGACTTGAAAAATGCATAAGAACATTTTTCACAAACCATAATGCTTTACTTATTGGAAATGAAGATTTTTGCATGTGTAAAAAGTATAAGTTTCAAAATCATGACTTTAATCATATGGACTCATACAAGAACAGAAATTGCATTCATTCACTCTCTTTCATAACTACTGTTTTTATCTGTAAACAAATAATTTGTTCACTGCAGGCTAAAGATGCATTGCCTGAAACAGAGTTTTATCAAGGCAATAATATTAACATGAATGAAACAAAATTGCCATATACATTACAGGACTGTAAATGTAGAAATTGTGGAAAAGTTGATTTTTCTCTTGTAAATTACTTAAGCAATAAAGGTTTTGCAATAATGCACAGCAAGCCTTCTCAAAAGAAGTTTGATATGAAGAATGAAAGATTACACATTTACAAATCAAAAAATAATTTGTTGCAAAATAATGTAAATATAGATCATGTCTCAATATCATCTGACTCACTTACAGAAGCTGTACCACAGCATTCTGCAAATGAAATATTGTTAGATAGCAAAAATATGTATAGTATGTCAACTGAAATATTACCAGTTTGTTCTGATTATTTTTCAAAAAAATTAAATGAAAATCCCTTTGAACAGTGTAAAAATTGTAATATTAAATCAAGAACATCTGAAAACTCTATGTTGAATATTTCGAATGTTAATGCAATTTGTCAAGCATCAAATGTCAAATTGCCTGAAACAATACTGTGTTTGGATGAACCATCACTAATATCACTGGAAAATCAAGGGGAAAGGAATTGTCTATCAAATTCATCTGACAGTTTTGAGAAGTCAGACAGTTTGAAAATTGATGGTGTTTTAAACGAATTGCAAAAATGTAGTTCTGTGAAAAGAAAATTAGCAAAAAATTGTGATGCTATGACTAGTAATCCAAAACATGATTTACATTTAGATTTTCTGAATAATGACAATTTATCTGTGTTAATCTACTCAGAAAATGAAATTAACGATAAGGAACAATTTAATGATAAATGTATTGGAATGAACAATTCAAAAATAGGTGCAGTATCTTCCAATAAAACTGAATATCAATCATTTGAAAATGGAAAACCATTACAAGAAGATTTAAAAAGTATAGAATCAATTTTTTTCAGTTTTACTCCTAATGATTTACCAAGCAAAGAGAGTAAAACAGCGAGCATAATGGAAACTGATGATGTAGTAGATGATCATTTATTGACTGCATTATTAGATGATCAGTTAACATCAGTCAGTTATAAAATATCTAATAATTCACCCACTGAACCTGTATTGCATTCTGATTCAAGTAATGACAGACTTTTATCAGATTTTGAAAGTATATATTTTGGTTCAGATAAAATAGATCTATCACAAATTTCTGTTAAAAATAGTAAAACTTATTCTGTTAGGGATCTGGGAAAGGAAAATTGTGAGTCAGATAATATAAACTGTCAAAACATGCTGATTTCTACTTGTAATAATGGGGAAACAGATTCAGAGGCACCTAATAAAATTAGTACATCAAAGGAGGATGCATTTTCTGAATTTTTAAAGCATTCCAATAAATATAATGAATTGGGATGCCCAAAAAATGGATTGTTGAAAAATATAAATGATTTATTTCATAACCCTGATACTGGCAACTTTGGTACTAAAAATATGATTATCAACCTGAGTTTGTCACAGGCAAACAATATCACAGGTAATGAAGTATTGTCAGATGTACCTAATGCTATAAAAGAAAACAGTTCCCTAAAAGATATAAACAATTTTGATATAACTGCTCATTCATCAGGTTCTCTTAAACAAGATCAGTGTCTAAGAAATTATTTGTCATCAGATTCAACTGTTCACTTACAGCAAGTATATGAAGATATGAACACAGATAAATTTCATTTTAGTCCACCAGAAGATTTGTCATTATTAAATATAACAGATAGTGATTCTACATCTGATGCGTTAGATAGTTTACTTTCCTCATATCCATGTGATAAACACACCACCCAAAATGCCATCTCTGATTTGAATCCTAAATCATTGAAGTTTTTAGCACAGAAGCATTTTAAAAATTCAGATATGATTATCTCAGATAATGAGCAACAGTTATCTGATTTGTTCCAGAATAGCACTAAGATGCTCTCAAAATATGAGAATTCAGACTCAGAAATGAAATCAAAAAATGAAAGTTCAAGCAATAATGATCAGAAGTCACTTAAGGAATTTTCACTTGCTGATCTATATTTTTCATCACAATGTGGAATGCACAATGATAAATCTTTCGAAGCTCAAAATATATATGAAAATAATGATTCATCAGTAAAACTACTTGGTTCTGAAACTACAGAAGTCATTCACACTGTAACTGGTATTGAACAAAATTCAGGTGTGGTCTCGGAACCCAAACGTGAAGTTTATAATGATGAATCTCACTCTGCTCACATGATTGACTTAACCACAGCGAAGAAAGTCAGTCAAGACAAAATGGAATGTTTTAACATTAATTTCATCTCTCGAAAGTCTGCATCTAGTGATTTCTCTAAAAATGCTACAAATGATCATGTAAATGGCAAAAACATTTTAATATCAGATGACATAAAAAGCAGAAATACTCTAGAAAAAGTGCAGCCAAGTTTGTTTGCAAAAGTGTTGTGTAGCAAATATAAACCTCAACAAAACTTGTTCCTTCCAAAACCGCCAAAATCACTGAAAGAAATTCTTTCAAGTGATAGATTTTTTGGAAAGTTTTTATTTAACACTCCCTCTCCAGATGATGTAGCAGCAGCAAAACAGAGTGAAGCTTTTCACACTTCAGGTGATACTTTTGTTTATTATTCTTATAGCTGTTAATTTTAAGTTAATTATACCCTGTGTGTCAAGAGATGGCAGCAACAACTTCATCTCTATGTACCCAGCATTGGTTCATTTATCTGATTGGCTCTTTGATTTGACTCTCTGAATTTCACTCCAGTAGTTTAAACCCAATAATAGCAGACTTCATTTTCCCATATTTCATTTATTACATTATAAATACTGTAGATTATTGCATTGCAAATCCTCTGGTTGCTATATGTATTGCATAAAAATTACTACAGTGAAATATATATAAAAAATACAAAATTCCTTGAATATGCACTGAGATGCCAGTTTATTAGGTACACCACCTCTCTTCACATAAATGGTTCATTCCAACACATGCCACGTGACTGTAGTGTGTGGTATAAATCAGGCAGACCAGCTCTTCGAGCATCAATTACAGTTGGATTAAGCATCAGAATAGGCAAAACAAGCAACTTTGAACGTCACATGATAGTTGGTGCTAGTTGTACCGGTTCTAACATCTCCCAAATAGCTGTCCTCCTGGGCTTATCACGCACAACCATTTCAGAGGTGTTTACCGAGTATGGTGCAAAAAGCAAAAATCTACTAATGGATTGGCAATTCTGTGAATGAAAACAGCTTGTGGATCAGAGGGGTCAAAGGAGACTATCAAGAATCGTGCCAGTGAACAGATGGACCAAAACTAGGCAAAGCACAGCAGAATTAAACATTGGTGTGCAAAAGATCATCTCTAAATGCACCATGTATCAGAAGACATTGTGAATGGGCTACCAATAGCCACCAACCATGTCAGCGAAGAACACGAAAGTGCATCTCCAATGGGTGTAGGAACATCGACACTGGACTATTGAGAACTGGAAAAAAGTAGCCTGGTCTGATGATTCAAAGTTCCTTTTATGTCAGAATTTGTTGCAAGCAACACAAGGCCATGTAGTCAGCTTGTTTGGTGTCAACAGTACAGGTGGGTGGAAGTGGTGTGGGGAATGTTTTGCTGGCCTGTATTAGGCATCCTGATTCCCATTGAAGGACATCTGAACTAATGGCGTATTTAAACATTGTTGCTGATCAAGTTCATCCCTTCATGGCTACAGTTTATCCTCACTCGGATGAACACATTCAGCGTGTTGATGCAAAGATTCACAAGGCACGTATCCTAGTATTATCTCCAGTGATGCAAAAGCACGTATCCTAGTATATCTACAGTGATGCAAAGATTCACAGGGCACTTATCATCACCCAATAGTTCTAGGAACATGCTGATGAGTTTTCCTTGCTTCATTGGCCTGCACAATCCCCAGATCTAACCCTATCAAGCATCTTTGAGGTGGTTATGGGCTGTTTGCAGTAAAACTCTACCACTATCCAATATTTGCAGCAGCTGTGCGACACAATCATTTCTGCATGGTACAACATTCCTGCACAACTCATACCAGCATTTTGTAAGTTCCATGTCCCCCATGAATCTAGGCTGTTCTGAAGACCAAAGGAGGTGCAACACACTACTACGTAGGGTACCTAATAAACTTGCGTCTCAGTGTATATCGTAATTTATTTTTGTATTTCATTAATTTTACTAAATACTTCTGCTTTTATGTATTAAACTGTGTGTTACTAATAACTTTTATTAATGTAAGTTTGCACAGTGTTTTAAAACATAACAGTAAAAATCTTTGTTGAGAAAGTTCCTTAAAATGAGCTGTAATTATAAGAAACTATTTCATAAAATATTTTTAGCCTTCAATATACTGGATGCTAAATTTAAATAAATCTCCTGGAATTAAATTTTAGGGACCTAAGGCCTAATTACTTATGCAGTTAAATAAAATTTAATTACAAGTTAAAAAAAAATTATGCCTGAATACATCCATGTGATTTAAATTCAGCAGGTGTTCTAGTTGTTTACTTCTTAATAATTATGGACTGCAGCAAATTCACTGTATTTAAATGAAATTTACAAGATGAAAAATTAAGTTTGATACAATTGGGTCTTTGGAATGAAATTATGGATGGAAGCATTCAGCAAAATTAACTCTAAAATTATGCTTAAAGCTTTTGTTTCAAAACTTTCAAGTTTTACTTAAGTATTTTTCAGCTTTAAGAACAAGGAAGCATAAAACCAAAACTGTTTTATTATAATTCCTTAGCAACACAGCATAAGAACTCTTCAATATATCTAGAATTGTATTAATGTTATGTATAATGCTAACTTAAAATTTCTCCCCTATTTTTGTGAACTAAGAAAGTATTAATGTTTATATCATTCAGTTGAATCTGGTTATGAAGCAAGAAAATATTAACATTTACTATCATCCTATAACTTATATTTCTAAAATTTTGTGAAATTGAAACATTTAAATCCTTCCAAGTTTGCTGTCAACAATTTTTAAAATAATAACCATAAAAAAAAATTTTTTTTAATTTGTTTTTTCATTCCATATTTAGTGAAATTTAATTTGTCCTTTAAATATCCTTCCCTTATGTAGTGAAAAGTTATTAAATTATACTTTAAAATATTATTTATCTTTAAGGAAAACATGCAATACATTGTATTCTTTGGTAAAAGTTTTGGAACCAAACTAAAAGTTCTATAGACATCCTTAACTATTACAAGAGTTTGAAATGTAACTTTAATCTCAAGAAAAATAATTGCAATAAGTTAAATTTAACTCCAATTTCTGAATTTTATTGCAGTAATACAATCACATGTATTTCAAAGAGTGCTACTATTCATATTTTATTTACATTTCTGTAACATTAAATTTTACCCACCTTTAGTACATTACCCACTTACCATTATAAATTCTTTAATAATGCTTCTTTCAACTGCCATTTTGGTAATAGATGCATGCTCATAATAATTTCCTAATTTACAAACTTTCCTTTTGGGATTTCCAGTTGTGATGAATATACAGATACTGGACAGAAAAATGGAAACATTCCTATGTTAAGTCAATGAAGAGTCAAATTAGGGATCTGTAATTTCTACAATAAGCTTTTTCTAGGAAAAATAGGACTAGGTAAATTTAAATCTCATTTAAATCTATCTAAATCTCGATTTTCAACAATATTTGTTAGGTATTTAAAGAGCTATGGAAGCTTGAACACTTAACAGCAGCAAAGTCAGACCTAAGATACTCATGTAAAACTGACAATTATTGAAAAACTATTTGCACAAAATTCTGAAACATATGCTTGTTTTATTAAATGGTTTGAAATAATACTTTTTTTATTATGCCTTAACTGGCGTAGTGGTTAGGCAGCTAGTGACTGTTCCAGCAAGGTAAACTTTGTGTGTTGTGTTAGCTCTAAGTGAGGCAGTGGTCAGCAGTGATTTCGGTCTTAGTAGGGCATGTTCTTGTATCAGAAGGCCTGTAAAAGCTAGGAGTAGCTTCTAGAATTCTTCTCTATCCTATATGTCTCAAAAAAAAAATAATTAACTTTTGAGGTGAATTCTTATGATTGACTGAAAACAGATATTGTTCAAAATTCAAATTTATATAATTTAATTGATATATATTTATCTTCAGTCACCTGTTACCATAAAAATTTATTTAACTGGTTTTAGAGCCTCGAATTTTATTCTCCATTGACATAAGATGAGGATGTGTCCATTGCCTGTAGTAGCTGTTTGTGACATATTTACACATTATCACTTAAATATATACATGATTGCAAGATTCGTTGTTTTTTTTTATGGAACTCTTTTATTGTGGAATAATTTGGTGTACAATTATAAGTAACAAATTGCTGCCAACTCTCAGTAATAATTATAATTTTCCTTGAAATGTGTGATCTATTTTGAAATGCTTTTTTATATATGTGCCTTAGATCTTCTATTTACAAGTAAAACTTTCATTTGTTTAAAGGAAGTTCTTGCTTCTCCTTTTCAGAATGGAATTTATTTTTCTATATATATAGCAATTGAAATAATTAGGCTTTAAATTTGCCATGTACTTTGAATAATGGTGATTGCATTTTCAATAAAGCTGAGAATTTTTAGTATTTTGTAGTAATCACCAAAAATGTGACAATTACTGAGGCTGGGGTTGCTTCAGTCAGTAGCATGCCAGACTTATAGTCTGTAGTTCCTAGGTTCGAGTTTCACCTGGGCTGGCATTGAAGTTTATCTCTGCCAAACCCTAACCCTGCCTTAATCAGAAAGTGACACCAGTGGGCTTGGAAAGACTGCCATCTGTCTGATGGTATGTAAAGCCATGGTCCAATGTATGGGAGAGCCATACCCTGTGCACATTAAAGGACATGCGGATGGCCTTGATGCAAGGCTTCCATCTGTCTTCTGTTTAGTGGTTCCCCTTCCCCAACCATCTCTAAGTTATTGGAGCCTTGTGACCTTGCCCTTTAGCCTAGTGTGTGCAAAATACATCTCAGAGGTAAAGCAACCCAACCTTGTGATAATTACCAAAAATTTATATTTTGTTTCCCCATCAGCAAAATATTTTCCTGTTATCTTTTAATATTGAATTTACCAAAAATAGTATTGGAATTGCATCATTGGTATTTATAATTACTTTCATAAATGGCTTTCATAATGCCCTATTTAGACTGGTGTAGCACCAAGGAAACTTCATAGTGAATATAACAGAAAAATTTTCAGTGTTAGTAAACTCATAGGGTTGTAATTGACTTTGTAATCAGCAGTTGTGGTTTCAGTTTTCTGTAGGATGAAAATCAGTTTTTCTGTGCAAAAAAAAAAAACAAAAAAACCCAGGTTGAGAAATTGGCCAATTCACATTTTTCTAACTATTGACATTTGTTTTCCATTGGCCAAGCATTTATCATGCTTGACTGCTGATCAAAGGGACCTGGTGAAGACTCAGATAAAGTTTGGATTTTTTTTTCTTCATATTGTTTTTCTGCTTAGGTCTCGCCTTCCTCAAGGACCTTCTCTTTCTGTGTACTGACAGGTTCTTGTCAGACCTTTGTGGCAAGTTGCTGCTTGAGTGGTAATTTATTTTATTACTCTTCAAGTATTAGAATAGAAATGTCCAACAAAAACCACTCTGCATTGTATTTAAACTTTTCTCTACCATACCAGCCCAAAACAGCTCAAACTGCAAGTAGGAGATAGTGAAGAGTAAGTAGGAGACTATTAACATAAACTGTTGAAAATGAGTGTGATGATGATGGAAATTTTACCTTCAAGAGGATAAAATATTTCAACAAACAACGTGATCAGTTAGGAAAATTTTAAATCAAGCACATTCAAATCTATTACACACTTCTGTGAGTGACCACAGTTCACTCATATCAATGATTACTTATAGTGGTATAATTTAATATCACAATTATGTGATATTAAATTATACCACTATAAGTAATCATTGATATGAGTGAACTGTGTTATGCTGTAATTAAAAACATAGTACTTGAATGTACCATTATGTCCGTAATGGACATACAGAAATCTGCTTACAATAAATTTCAGAGTTCTAAGCTCTGATAATATTTAATAATATGCCTGTTTTTGTACTAGGTGACTTAATTCTATACCTTTCACAATCATGAAGGTGTACAAGTCTTTTTCACAGTACTTTAGAAGTGTTAATTACCTGCTTGAACATTCATCGTTGCTGTAGCTCTTACTTTTCCAATGGATACCAGTCCTGGTTAGATGCACATTAACAAAGTAGTGTTATTTCTTGGGTGGTGTGCTTTTCTTGAATTCCAACTCTGTGCTGGCTGTAAGTTGTTTTCGCTGTCATGCAGGCTCTTAAACACTCAGATTCCAGCTATGCAATATGAAGTCACCTTCACTGAGTTAGTGTGGGCACCCAACTGCTTCTTCTTTTGATGCATTGTGAGCCCTACTGTAGATTAATTTCATAATGGGGCAATCAGGCCTACATTTAACTAATAACTTCGAAGTTAAAATTTTTTTAACACTACGTAAATTAAAAGTTAAAAGCATTTTGTGACGCATTCCCCCCAACACTTGTGGGGCTTCTACAGGCTGCTTTTTGTTGCTTCTAAGAGATGTCCGTAGAAGCCCCCACAAGTGTTGGGGCAAAACACATCACAGAATGCTTTTAACTTTCAATTTATGTAGTGTTAAAACCTTTTTTAAACTTCAAAGTTATGAGTTAAATGTAGGCCTGATTGCCCCATTATGAAATTAATCTGCAGTTGCATCAAAAGAAGAAGCAGTTGGGTGCCCACACTAACTCAGTGAAGGTGACTTCATATCACATAGTTGGAATCTGAGTGTTAAGAGCCTGCATGACAGCGAAAACAAACTTGCAGCCAACACAGAGTTGGAATTCAAGAAAAGCATGGCACCCAAAAAATAACACCACTTTGTCAACAAGTTGTGCATCTAACCAGGACTGGTATCCATTGGAAAACTAAAAGCTACAGCAATGATGAGGGTTCAAGCAGGTAATTAACATTCTTACAATTTAAAGTACTGTGAAATAGAATTGTTCACCTTCATGATTGTGAAAGATATAGAATTAAAACATCCAGTCCAAAAACAAGCATATTATTTAGATGATATCAGAGCTTAGAGCTCAGAAAATTATCATAAGCAGATTTCTATATATCCATTAAGAATATAATGGTGCATTCAGGTACTATAATGCTTTTTATTTTAAAATAATTTAAAATTCTCTGTCATTGAGCAATGAAATTTTAGAGTTTATCCTTCAAACTATTTGCATGTTGAAAGTTCTTAGGAGAAAACTCTCAGAAGCTTTTCGGAGCAAAGACATCGCTCCATCTTTAGTGAAGTGATGCTATGTATTGACGTTAGGTCTGTTTAGATAAAGAGCTTCTTTCCACATGTCGTGAAGGGCAATTACAGTGTTTCGTTTGCAGGTGGGGACAGACGAGGTCATTATTTCAATAGCCTCGCGGACTATGGTTCCGTAGAAAGTGGATGCATGCGCAAGAAGTGTGGCGTGCTCCCAACCTATTGTTGCCATGTGTTGCACTGCTAGCTCAGAGGCGGCCGTCGTTAGCTTCTTTTGGCTGACATCAGTTTGGTGCTCCATGAACTTTGTAAAGAGCGAATGGTTTTGCCGATGTAGTACACAACGGAATTATCCGGTACTACATCGGCAAAACCATTCGCTCTTTACAAGAAAGGTTCGCGGAGCACCAAACTGATGTCAGCCAAAGAAGCTAACAACGGCCACCTCTGAGCTAGCAGTGCAACACACGGCAACAATAGACTGGGAGCACGCCACACTTCTTGCGCATGCATCCACTTTCTACGGAACCATAGTCCGCGAGGCTATTGAAGTAATGACCTCGTCTGTCCCCACCTGCAACCGAGACACTGGAATCGCCCTTCACGACATGCGGAAAGAAGCTCTTTGTGTAAACAGACCTAACGTCAATACATAGCATCACTTCACTGAAGATGGAGCACTGTCTTTGCTCCGAAAAGCTTCTGAGAGTTTTCTCCTAAGGACTTTCAACATGCAAATAGTTTGAAGGATAAACTCTAAAATTTTATTGCTCAATGACAGAGAATTTTAAATTATTTTAAATTAATTTTTGAGCAAGAAGGTCTTTTTAATTGTATACTTTTTATTTTTACAGCATGATTGTGATATTAAATTATATTAGAGTAAATTGCTGTGAGTTTACTAAATATTAAACTTACAGTGCACTTACAGCTAGGAACATTGCAAAGTACAGTTTTAATCATAAATTACAATTGTATATTTTGATGTGAAATGGGTCCTAATGTGATTATTTTAATCAGTTTATGCAGTTGGATTTATGCAGTTTTCTCTGAGAAACCTTGAAAATGAGGTGCAATAAGATGCATGCTCCTATTACCGATTTCACACATGGTGTGTGTGTCTGGGTGAATATAGAGGAGATGGATAATTTTAATGCAAATGTTTTTATTTCCTCTTGACACAATTCAGAGTAGTTTTTGTTCAAGAATTTTATTTTTAATACTTCTAGAGATTATCCAAGAGCATCCTGTTTAATGAGTTTTAGTGAAATTGTTGATTTTTTGACAGTTGTATAATACATTTTTTGTTGTGAGAAAGAAGTTGTCAGGCTGTTCAGCAGATGACATTAACAGCAAGATTGCACTAAATCTAAGCATGCAACAATCAAGTTATGTGTCAGTCAGTTAATGTGAAAAAGAAATAATGTATTTTATCTCCTGGAATCAAACAGGATCTGGGAACACTCCAATTAGTCTACTAGTTGAGCAAAGTTAATCTTGCAAATGTAGGTACCAAATTTCATTCCCTCATGGTAAATAGTTATCATATTGGAGTTAGTTGAATAGGTCAAGTAGCTTTACAAGCGCCTGGTTTATTAAAATTATGTTGTATAGTTTTCTTGAGATAAAGAGCTTGATTTCATTTTACATCATACTTCCAGAAATGCTTCAATCATGCTTTTGTGTTCTTCAGTCCTATAAGCTGTTGTTGCAATTAAGAATAAATTCTCATTGCTTTAAATATGTAATTGATATTTTCATCAAGCAGCATCAGTCTCTCACAAAAGAAGTACTGTTAAACTTATGTTGTTTGATCATTTCTTTCAATACTTCTACTTCTATTAACAAAAATTGGTTGTTTAACTGAAGAACGGATAGTTCTAAATTAGGTCTAGCATCTGGTTTTCTATGTCTTATTATTACTGTTTTCCTGGTAGTTAAGATTTCAATTGCAATTTTGCTCATAAATTTAGTAATTAAGGACACTTTTCTACTCCTAGAGGAAGCTTCTTTCATTCACTAATCAGTAAGTTTTTTGCTGTTCAGGTAAGATTTATATATTTTCTAATATTTTTATTTATCTTTTAATGGTTTGATTTCTAGACTTCATTATTTGAACACTACTATATGTATTGTAAGTTTTAATTGCATTTTTTTATGTTTCAAAATCTTGATTTTTTTTTAGTTTAATTTATGAGTGATCTTTTTTCCTTTGCTGGGTCAACTGTGTTTATATAATGTCACATAAAAAGCTGGAAAAAAAAATCGAAATATGTAGCAGTACTTTCAGTTTTAACATTTATGAATACAACTTTTGTTTGCCGGTATGACATGAAATCATTGTTGTAATATTCTTATTACTGCATATATATATGTAACTGCATGATATTAAAAAATACTGTGGATGTTTTACAAGTTGGGTAATTATTTGTTAAAAAGATTTTTTGAGAAGCTAGCATGAAATATGTCATTTTTAACTCTTAAATTAAGTGTATTGGTTTACAAGTACAAAACTTCCATGTGTATGCCAAATGCTAAAATTATGTATTAAAAACTTATTCAGGACGTTTTTACCTGCAGATTAAGCAGTGCAAAGATTGATAAGTAAAAATTGGTTGTGATTAGTGTGGGACTTGGGCATACTCATTACTTACATGCAACTACCTCTACCAACCCATTAGGAGCTTGACATGAAAAATTTTGAGTTCAACTGTATTGGACTATACAGTGGAACTCAAAGTTTTTGGTCAGATTATAGCTTAAATGATTGCTTAGAAATTGTACATTTCCAATGTAATAGTCTTTTTTGCATTTTATAATTGCTAAATTCTTAAAGAACTTACTTTTCATTTTTATTAAAAAAAGAATACAAATAATATTAATAAGCTTCAGAAGATATAAGGTAATATTTATAACTGTCATTACCTACTAGCAAAAAACACTTAGATTTAAGTTTCTCTCAGAAGTCAGTAAATGCTATAGGAAACCTGAATAATTAAATGATGGTCATGACGATATATTAAAAATTTTCATTAGAAATAAGAGCAATATATAGGCACCCATTGTCAGGTGTATACATTCAACACACCTTCTGTGACAATGGTGAAAATGGTGAGATGGCTCAGTCGTTAGTGCACCAGACTCTTAATCTGCAGTTCCCAGACTTGAGTCCCACCTGGGCCAGCATTGAGATTTATCTCCACAAAACTCTTCGTGTTGCCCTTGGTCAGTAGGGGACACCGATGGGCTTGAAAAGGCCACTGTCCATCACAGGGACATTAAGCCATGGCCCCATGTGTGAGAGAGCTATTTCTGAGAGAAACTAAAATAAACCGAAAACAAATTAGATGACCTTGACAGGAGGCTAACGTCTGCCTCCTAACAGCTGTCCAGTGAGTCCCTTTTCCCAAATCTTCTCTGAGCCCTTGGGATCCTTATGACCTCTGACCATTTAGCCCATCTTGTGCAAAAAAAGTGCTGCTCAGAGTTAAAACAACCCAACTTGTGACAGTGCATGTAACATGGCATTATCACAGAATGTGTTTTTTAATTGGTGTTGGTGCATGCACTTTGTGTTGGAGAGTGTTATCTTTTTTTCTTTGATATATTTTGATTCCCTTCACACCTAATTTTCAAAATTTGGTATGCAGGGTTCCCTTGTGCCACTCCATGTTGTATTAAAATTTCAAGCCTCTCTGATAGAACTTGAGTTCAAGCATAGTCAGTTTTGTTCTTTCACCACTTGTTGAATTTAAATGGGAAGTTTGGTGATATATATAATAGTATCGGTGTTCTTGAAAATTTAATAATATTAATGGCTAATTTAACTAAATATATAACGTACACTTTTTATTAGCACAGAAATTGTTAAATGTTCATATGAAAATGATGTCCTTAAGATAAACAGAATACATCATGAAAGTCAGAATCTCCTTAGGAGCATAATAAGATGAATTTATTGCTTGATATCACAAAGGTTATAGAAAAGACACCACTTCCTGAACATATAAAAGAATGGCACAAACTAATCAGAACACAACTTGCTGCAAATCTTCATAATAGTTGACAAATTATTGCAATTTCAGATATATTTATATCCAGCATCAGATTTAAGTAGATGTTTAGAAGGTTGCACAGGAAATTATATCATTTAAATTGCACAAAAACTATGTGGCACTTGAAAGATTTGAAGTATCACTTTGCAAATGTGATATATCATTTAGCAAATGCATGCATTTAATACTGATTATACAGTATATATTTAATATTTATATATATATAATTTGACTAAATTAAAGAAAGGTATAATTTACATTAATTAATTATTTATTTGTTGAAATATTAAGTTAAGAAAAAAAATCAGTGTTGGTGGTACTTATGAAACAGCTTTGATCTGTTTTGATCCCCCCCCCCTCCCTAAAAAAAGATTTATTGCCCATGTGCCATATTATAGTCATCAATTCATGCATAGATACAGGGCTTATTAAAATTATTTTAAAACATTATTTATAAGTTTAGTATAATGCTTATTTATAATTTAAATACTTTTGGATAATTAATGAGCTATTTAAAAATTAAATGGCTATATTTTATTCTATTTAATATTCAGATCACATTATTCAAATATTCTTAACTTACATTTAGTAATTATTAGTTGGTTTTTATTTTTTTTAAAAATCATTTTGGATGTGTTACCTAGATTTTTTAGCTTCATTCATTATAGTTTGTGCTATATTATATATAAATAGTAGGGTTTAAATATTAAAAAAAAAAATAATAAATACACCCTCAAGCAGCTGCTTGCCACAGAGGTCTGACAGGAGCCTGTCAGTTTATATGCCATAGTAGAAGGTCTGTGAGGATGGCAGGACCTCAGCAGAAAAACAACACAAATGTTCATGCCTTATCCGGGGCTCGAACCCAGGTCCTTTAGATCAGTAGCCAACCACGCTAACCACTCAGGTGCTCATATTTTATCTCTTGAAGTAGGAAATTGTAAAGGTAATGAAATATTCCATTTTTATTATCTAGAAGCACATTACTGTAAAGGTTCAAATAGTAGCTCAGGCTACAATTTACAATTTTTTGTTTGTATCCAGCTGCAATTCAAGCTTGGGTTACTAATTAAGCCCCAGTGTTTACTATGTCATATATGGTAAACAAGTTATATGCAGTTATATTGAACAGCAAAGACACACAGATATGTTTTAGCTCATTTTATAAGAGATAATTGCTGACTCAGTGGGAGTGAAATTCATAGGACATATGAAGATCAGTGGGGGGTGCAAGACAAATTGATGTTCTGTGGGACAGTTTGGAAAATTCCAGGACATCTGGCATCTCTTTCTGAGACCTAGCCACTAGTCACAAATTCTGTGCTATTTCCTGGCTGCAATTCAAGCACAGGCTATTGTTTAGGCCCTGGCATTTAATGTAGTAATAGCATCAACTTAAATGTGATGAAGCATTTCTATGTAGTATGTAAATTTGTATTAAGTATCAATCGTGACTGCAAGTATATATTTTATGAAATTTTTAAATTTTCCCAAATGTCTTGTAAAAAAAAGTTGATCCTATTCCAAAATTGTGCATCTTGATTAAAAGTTTAATATCAAGTATTTTCCTAACAGATTTATTGCAAGTTATTAAAACTGATAGCATAACAGTAATATTTTCTTTTAATTGTATGATATTTTGTCTTTAGGCACTACAGATAAGAATGATGGCCTTCAAAAACCTCCACCAACTCCAGATGATGTTAAGGACTCATCTAGTGTTGCTCAGAGTGGCAGGCTAGAGTTTAATACTGATGAAACAAGCCCTATTGATGTTGACAACCTTAAAAAGTATATATACCCTTTGATAATTAACATATACTGAACATTGTTGCTGTGCAAATTCTTTAAATGTCATTAAAAAATCCTAGATCTCAATATATATTTATAATTTAAAAGTTAAAAAATTCTAATATAGCTTTCAAACATTTAAGAAGGTTCACTGGGACATAGGATATGGATTGTGAGGATTGTGACTGTTATTTCAAATAGTTAAAGATGCACTAGCACTGTTTGTACTATATATCCATTTAACTAGATGACATAGTGAATATCATATGAGCCCCATACATTCAGACACCTTTTATATGATCATTTGTTTTTACCACCTGTTTTTGCTTTTTCCAAGTTTCTTGGATATTTTAACATATTTAAACTTACGTGTATCATTTTTATATTCATTGGTTTTTGTCTTTTTTACAGTTGTTGATACTTGTTTTTTCCCACTGGTTCTTTACACGCTTTGTTGATTTATGGTTTGTGGCATTTTTCCTTTATCACATGCTTTTAACTTTGGTTGTGGGTTACTTGTCTTTTACCTTCTCTTTTGCCTTATTTGTTGCTAATATAGCCTTAGTTGCTGATGCATCATAAAACCTTAAACAGCCAACCAACTGACATAGTGAATATCTACAGGATGGAGTTATAAACGTACCAGATTCTCTGTGCTAACACAATCCATATTATTTCAAGATGTGACTGAACAAAAATCTTTGTACCTTATTTCATTTATGGCAGTACTCTTCCAGTAGCTACTAAAATATCAGCTTCAACAGTTACTTCTATCAGAATTTACAATTTGGAAATTTTTTTAAACCTAAATAAATTATTTCCTCTAGGGAACTATAATTGCTTATATATATATAAAATTCCCCTCAAGCAGCTGCTTGCCACAGAGTTCTGACAGGAGCCTGTCGATTTATATGCCATAGTAGGTCTGAGAGGAAGGCAGGACCTTGGTAGAAAAACAACATCCGTGCCTTACCTGGAGCTCGAACCCAGGTCCCTTAGATCAGTAACCAAGTGTGCTAACCATTCGGCCATGGGACAGCATATATATATATGGGACATATTAAATCTGAAAAAAAAAAGGAAACAAGATTAATAAATGAATCTTGTTTTAGGGTAAATTAAGTTTTAATATTTTAGCTTGATTTTAATTTAGAAATATTTAAATGCAGCTTGAAGTGTATGAGGGACATACAGATGCTTAAACTATTGGCATTTTAAAGGTAAAAAGCTTTTTCTTGATAAATAATTTATAATGTGATTACTGAAAATATTACTGATCCTTTTTCCCACCAGGGCCTAAGAAAAAAAAAACCACTCCTCCTTGAGTGGCAGTCTCCAATCTGTGTCCCTTATGACTGTGTGACTATGAGAACACGAACTGCCCTCAATTTTCTAAACCACTGCTGGTGACGGTTAAAATAAATACAAAGTTTTCCATCAATTCTACTAAGACCTAAGAGGCCACACCCCTACAATGGAATTGTCATGGATTCCAGAGGAATATAGATGGCATTAAGGCCCTCCTAAGGCACACAAGCCCATCTGTGTGTGCCTACAGGAGACATACTTGCAGACAGTCAACAATCCTGCTATCCAACACTTCTCTCTGTTTCACTGGGATCACAATGGAGATCGTGCAGCTCGCAGGAGTGTTGCTATTCTCATGAGCAACCATTCTCCATTCCAGGTCATACTGCTCACCACCACTTTGGAGATGGTTGCCATCTGCCTCTATCTGAGATTTTCATTGACTGTCTGCTGCCACCTGGAAGTATTATCTTCCAGGAAGACCTTGATGTCCTTGTCTTGCAGCTGTCATCCCCCTTCCTCATTATGGGGGACTTCAATGGACTCAGTCCACTTTGGGGCTGAGCTGATACTAACAGGAGGGGTGGGGTCCTGGAGCAGTGGCTCCTGGATCCATCACTCTCTCTGTTGAACACTGATATCAGTACATACAGGAGTTTATCAAAATAATGGAAACACGTACTGTTTGTGGAGAACATTTTATTAATAAGCTGTAGGCCCGCCTCGGGCATTCGGAACAGACACATTTGACGTAGAATAGACTTATACAAGTCATGCACATATAGTAATGGAATGTGGGACCATTCTTCCTGTAAAATATGGCCCAACTGTGCCAGTGATGCTGGAGGTGGAAAGTGTGATCTGACCTTGTGCTCCACAAATGTTCAATAACGTTTCGCACAATGCATGGGTGCATTATCTACTTGAAACTATGAGCAAGCATTAGGGAACAATGCCTGCAACATTGGGTGCAGGTGGTCCCTGAGAATTGATTCGTATGAAGTGGATGTGATATGACCCCCAGAAAAACTAATGGCCCTAAGGAATGCCATGATATGGCACCCCACAGCATCAGGGTCCACCTCCATGCTTCACAGTCAGAATCAAACAGTAGGGGTAGTAAATCTTGTCCTTTTTGATAGGTAGTCATAATCTTTGATACAGTTTACACCTACTATTTCCGCCATTCTGGTTACTGAAGCTCCTGCAAGATGTGCACCAATGATCATGTCTTAATTAATAGATTCTGAAAAAAAATTCATCGCCGCCACGGCGGGAATCGAACCCACATCTCTCCAGATTCATGCCAGAGCACGCTAACCATTGCACCACGCATCAGACAACGAATATTTTCAGAATATGACCTTTTAAGTTTTTCTTCTTGAGACGTGACTGAGACAGCGCCATCTATACTCAAGGAGATGCAATGTTTACAGTCGTTGCATTTGATTATCAGATGTTAATGAGAAGGTCGCTAACACTACCGTGTTAAATATATAATTGAAATCCAAAGTGAATGCACGGTATTCCCTGTTAAGAAACAATAATTAATAGATTCTGAAAAAAATTCATCGCCGCTACGGCGGGAATCGAACCCGCATCTCTCCAGATTCATGCCAGAGCGCACTAACCATTGCACCACGCGTCGGACAACGAATATTTTCAGAATATGACCTTTTAAGTTTTTCTTCTTGAGACGTGACTGAGTATAGATGGCGCTGTCTCAGTCACGTCTCAAGAAGAAAAACTTAAAAGGTCATATTCTGAAAATATTCGTTGTCCGACGCGTGGTGCAATGGTTAGCGCGCTCTGGCATGAATCTGGAGAGATGCGGGTTCGATTCCCACCATAGCGGCGATGAATTTTTTTCAGAATCTATTAATTATTGTTTCTTAACAGGGAATACTGTGCATTCACTTTGGATTTCAATGATCATGTCTTTTTGGAGGGCACTGAGATCTGACATTGTCGACAATTACACCCCAATAGCTGTTTCAGCTGCGCCTGTGGCACTGCGACGTGATAGCCGACATCGTACTTCTCCCATTTATATGTCTCATAGCACAGGTGATGTCATCCCTGTGATATGCATGCAGTGCATTCCATATACTCCAGTTGCTGTCGGTGTTTCCATTATTTTGATAAACTAACTACTGTACTTCCACTCCCCAATCAGCATTAACTGCCATTGATCTGACCATCTGCTCCTCCTCGATCCTCCACTCTTTATATGGGAGGTCGAGGACAACCCTTATGGTAGCAATCACCACCCCGTGGTGTGTATCATCTAACTTGGGGGGGGGGACCTTGCACCCCTTCATATGTATCATAGTGGAGGCTAGATCAGGCTGACTGGAATGGCTCTGAACTCCTTCCTTTGTGAGTTCGATGAACACTCAGACATCCAGGAGCCAATCAATGATGCAGTAGTGGAGATGATGGACTGTATCATCTATGCAGCTGCCTCAACTATTCCTCAGACCTTTACTTTTCCAGACCAGACCTTTCCATCGTTCAAAAAACCAGGTTGGAATCCCCACTGTGCTGCAGCTTGTAAGGCTCAGAACAAGGTTTGGAGGTGTTTCAGAGATATCCGACATCCCCCAACCTTGAAGCGTTCAAATGCACCAGATTGAAAGCCCATTTCATCTGGCTCCAGAGACAGAAGGAATCTTGGATGAAATATAAGTCATGTGAAATAAAGTCTGGAAGATGGGTGGGAATTACACATCCCACTTGTTATCAATCCTGGAGCACAATGGACAGGCAATTGCTGATCTTCTTCATCTTCATACTTTCCTAAGTTTCTGGCCCAAAAGCGCCAGGTTGAATGTACTTCTATCTTTCCATTCGAATGACCTGGAGCCTTACAACAGGCCATTCACAATGGAGGAGCTTTGCCTTGCTCTACACTCTTCTCATGCATCTGCTGTTGGACCAGACAATGTCCATTTTGCCATGCTCCAACATCTCTCACCATCGAGTAAGGATTGGTTGCTTTGATTCTTCAACCATATTTTCATTGAGAAGCAGTTTCCAGACTCCTGGCAGGAGGCTATCATTTTGGCCTTCCCTAAGCCAGGAAACGATCTCAAGATTCCTTCCAATTATCATCCTATTGTGTTGACGAGCTATGTATGGAAAGTGTTGGAAAGAATAATAAATGCCAAACTGATCTGGCATTTGTAACACCATTGTCTTCTTTCCAACACCCAGTGTGACTTTTGCAGGCAACAGTCTACCTTAGACCACCTGATCTGCCTTGTATTGGTGATCAGGAATTCTTTTTTACGTTGAGAGCACCTGGTGTCAATTTTCTTCAACATTGAAAAAGCATATGACACCACATTGAAATTCGGCATTCTTCATGACCTCTATAGCTTTGGCTAGAGCGGTCACATGCTGATCTTCATTTCCAACTTTCTATCCTCTCATTCTTTTCGTGTCCATGTTGGCTCTTTCGCAGTATTTCCCCCAAGAACAAGGGACTACCATAAGGCTGCATCCTGAGTGTTACACTTTTCATTGTCAAGATTAATTCTATTACTAGACAGCTTCCTTCAACTTCAGGCAATGCCCTCTATGTTGATGATTTAATTCTCTTTTGCTCATCGTCCAGCATGAGGGTCATTGAAAGACAACTGCAAATTGCTCTGAACAGTCTTTCAGTTTGGGTGACAGCCAACAAGTTTTGGTTCTCCCCACAGAAAACCACGTGTGCACTTTTGCTACAGGCGTAATCTTCACCTGGACCCGAGCTACAGCTCAGGGGTAACATCATTCCAGTTATGGGGGAGTCCAAGTTTATCGGTATCATCTTCAACCAGAAATTGATCTTTTTACCCAATATACATAATCTCAGATCCAAGTGCACATGGGCTTTGAACATCCTCAAGGTCTTCTCCTCCCTCTCTTGGGGGCTTGACCAATGTTCGTTGCTTTGCCTCTACTATGCACTTGTCCAGTCGAAACTGTACTATGGATCCCAGGTGTTTGACTCTGCCCTGGATTTGGTGGTGAAGGTGTTAGACCCTCTACACCATCAGGCCTTCCGTGTTTTGCATGGGGACCTTCTGCTCTTTACTGGTCCAGAGTCTACATTGAGACCAACGAACCACCATTATCTATTCACCATCAGCAGTTGTCCCTGCAGTATGCAGCAAAATTGTGATCCCTGCCTGGCCATCCCATTTGGGACTGAATTTTTAATCCTCAGTGAGAAATGCTATACACTAATTGGCCAACAGCCATTTGTCCTTTCGGTTTGTGTGTCCAAGATTACTGCATGGCATTAACACCAGTCTTGATAGCATCTCACAGTCGACAGCCAAGCCACTTCCACTGTGGCTCGTTGTTTCTCCTTCATGCGACTTTTCTCTTTGCAGGATGGGGAAGGCCTTTACATCTGACTGTGTGTATCAGCAACTCTTTGTCAGCCATTGTGCTGAGCACTTGGACTTCTTGCCCATCTTCACAGATTGCTTGAAGTCTGGCACATCAGTGGGATCAGCCATGGTCTGCTGTGATGTAATCATTGAAGACCAGATCCCACAGTTGTGTTCCCTCTTCACTGCTCAGTTGCATGCTATCAACATTGGCTTGGACCACTTAGTGGCTAAGCGTTATTATCATTGTGTCCTCTATACTGAGTCACTTAGCTTGCTACAGGCTTTGATCTTGGTGAGGTATCAGCCTCACTCTGTTCTCCCCAAGAGCTGCCAGCAGCTCCATATTCTGGCAGCCACAACCACCATTCCTTTGTGGGGTGCCCAGTCACGTCAGGATCAGGGCAACACTTGGCAGATGCTGTTGCCAAGTGTTGCCCTGATCCTGATGTGACTGCACATATACAGGGTGAATCTGAAAAAGTGGGCAAAACTTTACGGGGTGGTAGAATGCAGCTATACGAGCAATATTCATCATAGAATGTATGGTCGGAACGCAAGCGGTGAGAAGTTAAAAGGTAGTTTTCCACTGTCACATTTAAAGAATGAACACAAGAAGGAGAGGAGATACTTCAGAAAACATTTTATTAACAGGAATGTAATTGAGGTACATGCTCAAAGAAATTGCTCAAAAGAGCTGCCGCCAGCCGTAATGCAGGCTTCACACCTGCGGGATAGGGACCGACGCACATTTGCGAAGACGTTGGGTGCGAGGACCGACCCTTTTATACCATTTCCAACGCCACCTAGCGGCTCGCCGTTTGCGTTCCGACCATACATTCTATGACGAATATTGCTCGTATAGCTGCGTTCTACCACCCCGTAAAGTTTTGCCCACTTTTTCAGATTCACCCTGTATACATATTGCCTGTATCCTGACTGACCACATATAGACTGCCACCACGTCTATATGTGGCTTTTCAGCAGTGTTTTTCCATCAAGCTCCGGGCACAGTGGCAGAGCTCTTGTCTGAATAGGTTGATAAACTTTTTGAGATCAAGCCCATTATCAAACCATGGCAATTATGTTTCTGGAGGAATCGTAAGAAGGAAATTTTACTTGCTCAGCTCCACTTAGGTTTCTTCTTGTTACTTTTACACTCTTGTTTGTTGTTTTACATTTTTATACTGTTCGGGTTTTGTGGGATTTTAAAATTTGGTTTTCATCATTTATTTTGTCCTTTGTTTGGCACATAACGACTTCAATCACCACTGCACCATAAAACCCCAAACAAACAAACAAATTGATCCTTTTGTTATAAAAACATTAAAAGCTCATAATAGTATTTTTAGTGTTCAATTGTCTTCTTCAAAATTAAATTATGATAAACACATTTTACATGAAATAATAAGCTGGAAAAAAAATTGGTTTTGCCATGAGTGGGATTCGAACCCACGTCTCCAGGAAACATGCCTGTTATGCAACCACTACACTACCAATGGCTAACTTTTTCTCAGCTTGTGTAACCTTATCAACTTTCCGGATTTTATTTATTTGATTCGCAGTAATATTGTGTTGCCATCTATCTGGGAAGTGGACAACTCTGTTGCCTTATACAGATGGAATTAATATTTTCCACTCTGCTCATGGCATTAAATCAATAGTAAAGATCCTCTCAGATCTTCTACTATGGCATATAAACTGACAGGCTCCTGTCAGACCTCTGTGGCAAGCAGCTGCTTGAGGGGGTATTTATATTTTTATTATTAAAGAATCACAGGATATGTCCTGTAGACATAGAACTCATGAAATAATAAGCTGAAAAAAATACATATATCTTATATAATAACATATAACATATATTTTTACATAATATTTCTTAATCTTCATTAAATAACATAATAACCAGAAATTATTAATAATTGATTAGTTTTTATCTTTATGATTTCAGCTGCAAACTACAGTTATAGACCTTCTTTTTCCTAAAGTAAGAGAAACAATTTCTGCTAATGCAATGCTGTCAACCTCCTGTTAAAATGTTTTGCTGTACTTAATCTTCTAAAATGTCCAGTAAACTTTAAAATGCTATTAAATGTTAAAATTTTAAAATATAATAAGTTCATTCCTTACCAGATTGACACTCTCAGAATCCACTAATTTTTTAGGAACTTCATTATCTCAATGTAAATCAGATTTTTTTTCACCTTTTTCTCTTTTTACTGCTGCTTTTTTTGTGACTGGACAAAGCTTAAAAGGAAATTGGGGAAAAAAGAAAACACTGAAATTCAGAAATACAGTAATTCATATAAAGTGTATTATATATGATCGTTGTTTATATATTATACAAGATATTTTATATCAGTACAGTATTATAGTTTTTAGGATAACTGGCTATCATTCACCCAGGTTCAAGTCAGCTGGGACAGCATTGAGGTTTATCTCCACAAAACTCCTTACCCTGCCCTTGGTCAGTAAGGGACACTGATGGGCTTGGAAAGGCTACCATCTGTCTCATGGGATGTTAAGCCATATTTCTGTGCAGGAAAGTCATACCCTGTGGATACTAAAGAACAGGCTAGATGGCCTTGATTGGAGGCTTCCATCTATCTTATAACAGTTGTCCAATGGATTACTTTTCCTAACCTTCTCTGAGTGTTTGGGATCCTTGTGATTAGCTCATTGCATACAAAAAAAAGTGCTGCTCAGAGGTAAAACAATTCAGGTTTGGCTGTTATGTCCAAGTTTGATTACTGTGTAAGCTATAATAATTTTAATTGCCCTTGTAACATTCCTTTTTTTTTATATATAGGTTCAGACACTGCTAAAGTTTAAAGGTATCTTCAGCCTTATATTGGAGAGCTTGGTTCCTTTTAAAAAAAAAATCTTGGTTGTGCTGCTAAATATGTTTTTTAATGTATATATTTCTTTGACTGACATAGTTGCTATTTACTTAATAGGACATCAGTAAGCAAAGAATCAAGTCCAGAGAATAAGAACATCCAGGCTGAAGAGGAATCACCTCAGGAATTATCAGGGAATTCAGCTGATGTAAATGGTACTGAAGATGATGGTGGAAAGACATCTTCTTTGAATGATATAGAGCAAGAGAAATCAGTACTAAAATCTGATGAAGTAAATGCAATTTCTGGAGAATCTACCCCTAAACCAAAGTATGCATATATATATATAAAATTTTTGTTGCAGTAATATTGTGCTGCCATCAATGAATTATCATTAAATTTGAGAATTTCTGTTAGCTTGCAGCCTACCCTCAATGGACACAGATTTCGGAAGCTACCATCATGTTAGATGGATTTATTAAGTTATGGTCTCCATGTGCAGTTTAACACACCTTGATAGTGTAAAAAGGCATACTGGATGGTAATTAATGCCAGTTTTTCTTTTGTGATCAGGCCAGTTAATCTATGTGTAGCAAAAAAAGTGGCTTTCTGGAGTAAATAACACCTCATTAATTAATTAAAAAAAATCTTTTCATGTATATACTTTTGAGACTAATGTTAAAACTACAGAAATATTTGAATTTATAATGCACGTAATTTGATAATGAAATTTTTTCCACACATTGTTTATATTATAAAATGAATTTATTTGAGTTGATTTATTAGATTTTTGGCCACATTTTTATTGTGAATTATAAATCTCAAACTACTGTAAGTTTGCTATCCCAATTTGTGATTTCTGTGGCATTTTAATGTGAGAAATTAAAACTTACTTTTTTGATTTTATGCACTATATAACATATTTTATTATGCTTGACAGGAAGATAAATGTTGCAGTTATAATATTTTTCAATAAAATTTTTTCTTCAATAAATTTTTAACAAACACATCGCTTATATAGCCTTTTATTTTGATCACATTATATTCAATGATCACAATATTAAAAATTGACAACAGAATATCCCATGTTCTTAGTCATGTATATTTTTTCCAGTAACATTGTGGTTTTCATGTTACAGAAATGAAAATCTTTTTTTTTTTGATACAGATATGAACAGCTCAAACAAAAATGTTTATGTTTATGCTCACTTAAGAAGAGTATCTATTTTAAATCAGATGACTGTCTTAGGATAGCCCAAGGTGACATTATCTGGGATGGAGACCTTTAGAGGATTAAGCATTGACATTCACAGGGAAGCAACAAAGATAATAATGCATTATTTCAGTTTTCTGTACATAAAATTTGTTTAAAAGTAGATCATAGAGCTACTTTCAAACATTATACTCCATAATTGCAATAGGGTGAAATTATTGCAATTGTCTTCAAAGTAAACGTCTTAAACAGCAAATGCATCTTATTGGGCTCTGATGTAGAAAACATGTATAGTTAGACTAAATTTGACAAAGAAGTGTAAAAGGTTGGATAAGAACAGTTCATCATTTATTTATGTCTGTGATATATTTTGTCACCAAGGACCAAATGAGATTTATCTGCAAACCTTTGTTTCAAAGTTGTTTAATCAGTATGTTTAACATAAAAATACTAATATCATCATTATGCTCATTACTTATACTCATTACTCATATACCTATTATTTCATCATTCTGCTGAAAATTAAAGGATAATAGACAAAAGTGTACATAACTCAAAATGTTTTGTAATAGATTGAAGTAAATGTTGCATGGAAAAATATTGTGACATGACTGAGTAACAATAACTGGGATAATTTTCAAATTGTGTAGTTTACAAGAATATGAGTTCATATAATAGTGGTACTAGTATTAGGAGCAAGAGATGTTAAGGCATATGGTCACCTCTGACAACCTTAAGACTTGTATCTGTTTTCATACTGTTGATGAGATTTTATGATGATAAAGCCTACTCCTCCACAGAGCAAATCTGAGCTCATGAAAGATTATAGGAGGGGGGGGGGGGGTCCTACACATGCTCAAGATATTTAAGGTTAAGGAATCTAGCTGGCCACTATGTCTTATGAATATCTTTCAAGAAATTGCATTTTTTTACTGTATGACTTTATAAAAATTTCTATTAAAATAAAGCTAGTCATCTTTTTGTATTAAATATTTTTTTTAATTTCAGAAAAATCGAGAATTAAATGCTGATTAATTTGGCACATAATATGCCATGATTTGTTTTGTTAGTTGTTTGCCAAAAAATTTCTAAAGTTAAATTTTTTTGCTGAGCATGAGAAAATAATTTGGCCTTTTCACGTACACTGGTTTCCATAAATTAAGGGAAAATGAGAAAAATCGTGATAATTCGCCAAAAAATTGTGCGATCCTCACCAAATTTGCTCATGTAACCAGTAAAGTAATGTCAAATGAACATATCATATTCAAATTAGTCTAGGTTGTGTCAATTTGTGTAATTGGATAGTGGCATAAAAATGTGTGTTTTGAAGTGGATCGTTATTTTGTGTTGTATATGTGAGTAAAGAAATTCAAAATAGCCATTTTGTAGGAATGACCTCGAGACATCATTTGCCAAGTGAGCTGTGTCGGATAGCTATTGGCTGGCTTGAAGCAGGCCAAAGTCAGTCAGATGTGGCACGATGTCTGAATGTGAGTCCTTCTGTGGTCTATAGACTGTGGAATCGATTTTTTATAGCATGGATTCTGCGTCTCAGAGGTTTAGCCGAAGCCCTCTCTATGAGAAAGTCCAGATGTCACATGACTGTGATGTTTGGAAAAGAGGCCCAGCAGTCCCATGAGCCTTTCATTGCTTGTTCTTGCTGGCTACGGTGTAATGCTGTGGCGGCATTTTTTTTTAATTTTTTTATTTTCATAGTAATTATATATTACACGTTTTTGAGGTGAATACAGCATGAATTGTTATTTATTAGAGTCTTTAATGTCCTCATGTGTAATCAGTGAAGGGATTTGTAGTACATTATTTTTGTGTGAGTCACTTTGTGATAGTTCTTTGTTAGGCCACCACCGTGACTCGACTGAGATTTACTGTTTGCTTGTTTGCAACAGCAACTCTTGCTCGGCTATAGAAAATATTCTTTTGTCTAAGTGATGTTTTGTGAAAATCATCTCAATCAGAATTTCATTGTCACTTTCAAGAACTTCCAAGGTAAATGGAATTTTGAAACTTTTAATAGGTAAGTGATTTGGTTTTACAGTTGAAATCTCAGTGATATATGAATGATAAAATTATTTGATTTATAATTGACATTCGCTGATATTTTAGTGATAAAATGAATTGGTTTATAACTGATATTTCACTGATATTTTAGTTCTAAAATGATTTGATTTACAGTTGACATTTGCCGATTATTTTAGTGGTAAAAAATAATGAATTTAAATTAAATGATTTGCCAAAAATTTAAGTGGTAAAGTGAGTTAGTTTAAAATTGCCATTTGCTGAGATTTTACTGCTAAATTGATTTGGTTTATAGCTGATATTTAAGTGGTAAAATGGTTTGGTTTATAGTTTATATTTCTGAGATATTTTAATGGTAAAATGACAAATTTGACATTTGCTGACCTATGTGTAGAAGGCTTCATGAGAGAGGTCTGTATGTTAGAAGGCCAGTAATTTGTATACCCCTCACGTCATGTCACAGGAGAGAGTGGTTGAATTGGGCATGCACACATGCTAACTGGACAGAAGAGCAATGGAGGTCCGTACTCTTCACAGATGAGTCCAGATATTGCTTGCAGAGTGATTCCAGACGTTGTTTGACCTGGAGAGAACGAGATACCTGCATATCATCCCAGTAACATCTGCCAAAGAGACAGTTATGGCAGAGGTAGTGTGTGTGTGTTTGGGGTGGCATTTCCTTAGGTGAATGCACAGACCTCTATGTGTTGACGAGTGGGAATCTCAATGCTCAAAGGTTTATAGATGACATCCTGGACTCTTATTTACGTCCTTATGCTGGTGCAATAGGTGAAACATTCATCTTGCAAGATGATAACGCTTGTCCACATAAAGCTCAACTAGTGGAACGATCCTTCAAGAGGAGACCATTATGCACATGGAGTGGCCAGCACAATCTCCCAACCTAAATCCGGTTGAGCATGTGTGGGATGCTCTAGGGATATGTGTTGCTGCCATCAACACACAACCTGAAACAAAGGGGGAGCTTATTACTACTTTAAAGGAACAATGGTTATTACTCCCTACTGAGTTGATTCACAACATCATAAAAGCATGGAGCATCACTGTCATGCCCGCATTGCTGTAAGGGTGACCATGCTTCTTATTAAAGAACTTTGCCAATTGCTGACACCTCATTTTTGAACAAGTTCCTGTAAGTGTTATTTTTTGATGAAAAATGTTTCTAGTATAAAATATTTTATGTCATTCTGAAATTAGCATTGTAATTCATGTTTTCATCAAGTTTCATTAAAATCATTCATATAGTTTTTTGTTTATCATAATTTTTCTGAGTTTTCCTTAATTTATGGAAACCAGTTTTTCAGGCTGGATATTGAAAGGGTTACTGAAGACATAGATGAAAGGTGATTAATTATAGATGCAGCATAGTAAAGTGCTTTTAAGCATTTTTTTTTTATATAAAATTTTATAAATACCCCCTCAAGCAGCTGCTGGCCACAGAGGTCTGACTGGAGCCTGTCAGTTTATATGCCAAAGTAGAAAGTCTGAGAGGATGGCAGGACCTCAGCAGAAAAACGACAAATACATCCATGCCTTACCTGGGGCTCGAACCCAGGTCCCTTAGATCAGCAGCCAAGCATGCTAACCACTTGGCCACGGGACAGCTTCGCTTTTTTACAAAGAATTCTATTAAAATATTTGTATATATTTTTAACCCATTTATTTGCAAGTTTTATATCTCATCAATTTTATATATATTTTCTGTACACTACTCCATTGAATTCATTACTTTTTACTTTGGCTTTGTGCCACATGGTTAAAAAAAACCTATACCAGTGATTTTCACTGCACAAAAGAACAAAAAAAAATATCATACTGATTGTAAATACTTTTTAAAACAGAAATATGGTGCTTATCAGCTATCAGTCACTGCCTTCACTACTATCTTTGCATCTGCTCCTTGTCATTGTAATATCATCAACCCTCATAGTTGGGAAAAATTGATGAGCTATCCAGTGCTTGTAAACTATTATATACTAGAATACCACATACAGATATTATAATATACCAGTTCATCATGTTTACAGATATTATAATATACCAGTTCATCAGTGTCTTCTTGTTACAAGTATGACTACCATCTTCTGGGCTTATATCTCCCACCACTTGTTTTTATGAAGAATTATGTATACTTCTAATATCAGTCAAAAAGTATGGAAACTAACTGGACTTATAAAACCACATAAAGTCATCAACCATTTGCCACAGCTGATAGTTTCTGGGAAAATTAGTATGGGTGGTATGATATGACCATGAGAGATTTTTGGAAGAATTAATATTTGATTTGAGCAATTGTCTTCTCTACATGGAAGGAAATTTCTTTTCTATGAACTGTTTTTTTTACACATGACTTTCAATCTTTTATTTCAATACAATTTTAAAATAATTTGTGCTCTTTAATGTAATCTTTGCATTTACTACATTCTAGAAATAGGAATGCAGAAAAAGACCTGCTAGAAGCTTACAAGAAAGAAAGAGCTGGAGAGAAACCTCTTATAAACCTTGTTGTGATTGGCCATGTAGATGCAGGAAAAAGCACTTTGATGGGTCATCTTTTGTTCAGGTGAATTGCATAAATTTTTATTGTATTTAATGATAATTACACTAATTTTTATATGTCCAAGAATATAATCATGAAGAGAATTCAACTAAAAAAAAAAGTTTTTGCTGTGGTAGACTTTAAGCAAAGTAGGCTGTCCCACTTATAATGAATTTCAAAGGACCTTCTAAAAACTACATTACATCTGTAAATTTTTTATATAAATTTTGATAGGAAAAGCGTAAAATAAAAGAATAGGTGCTTTCAAAAACTCATTTATTACAACACAAGCAAGTATCTAATAAATTGCTGTATTTCTGAGCATGAAATATGGGCTATTCTATAAAATCCAATTACTCAGCTAAATCATGCTTATCATGCATTCTTTACATTAAGAAGCTCTTGAAAATATTCAGTAATGACTAGTTATGGTATATTCAGATACTGTCTGCAAACAATTATGAAATCTTTGTTGCAATGATGATTTTTGTAACCGTATGATCAAATCAAATTTTCATAATCTATGTTAAAAATGAAATTCTTTTGAAGATTACAGTTGTTCCTTTCTATATGTTTGCATTATCCAACAGTGGCTGCCTTATTTTTTTAATATTATTTATGTATAAAGAAATTATTACACTTTTCATTCAAATTATTCCGAAAAAAGTAGTCATATTAGATGTAGTACTATGTACTGGTTGAATGGGAGAATTCAAAAAGGAAACCATTCTGAAGTTACTTGCTATTCACCTCAGCTAGCAACCAAAAGTTTCAGTATTAATTTATATTGCTTTTAGCCATATGCTAAGGATTTGCCTTTAGTGTTTTTTATTTGGTAGATAGCATACTTGAGAACTTGAGAATTAAGAACGAAGCTCTGAATACTTTTCACAGACATAATTGTATGAATAATATCTACTACCATATGATGTAATTTTACAGTGTGTCACTATAATACAGTACAGTTTATAACAATTTCCAGGGTTACAGGGTGGCTAATGGGTGAGATATATGTGATTACAGTTCATATCACATCTTGCTAAAAATGCTCAATCTTTCTGGCGCACAATGTGATATCCAGCAGCAAAGAATGAAATAGGGAACTATTAGTGTAATTGTAATATGGTTAATGAATTTATAAGAAGTGGCCTATTAATTTGCATAAACAAAAATGCAACGGCCTTAATAGCATGGCCTTATAGCATTAATAATGCAAAAGCAACTGTAAGCTTTTACATTATTCCCTGAAAGTACATTACTGTGGAAAAGTACTAAAATGCAGATGTAAGGTTTTAGTAACTTTCACAAAGATGCAACTGATAACGTTTTATGGTGTTGATCCTAAGAATACTAGTGATTAATAAAGTTCCAATTTTGGTATCTTGGTCTGTGATGCACAGCACTTTATATGTTGTATTTCTTCCTAGAGGGGCGGGGGTGGCTCAGTCAGTAGCGCGCCAGGCTCGTAATCTGTACTTCCCAGGTTCGAATCCCAGCTGGGTCAGCGTTGAGATTTATCTCCGCAAAATTCCCCGCCCTGCCCATGGTCAGTAGGGGACACCGATGGGCTTGGAAAGGCCGCCGTCCGTCGGATGGGATGTTAAGCCGTGGCCCCGTGTGTGGGAGAGCCATACCCTGTGCACGTTAAAGAACACGCTGGATGGCCTTGACGGGAGGCTACCATCTGTCTCCCAACAGCTGTTCCAGTGGGTCCCCTCCCCCAACCTTCTCTGAACCTTCGGGGTCCGATGTGACCTGGCCATTTAGCCCATGGTGTGCAAAAAAGTGCCGCTCAGAGGTAAAACAACCCAAATCTTCCTAGATGTATTCTTGTGATATTTTAATTCACTGAGCTGCATTCAATCCATTCTCAAGGAATAGGCACCCAACAAAGTTAAAAACTGCATCTTTTGAATGAATACACACGCGCACTATTGACTGCACTATACACACGCGCTTTTTGTCCAATTGGGCAAAAAACGTGTTTGTACTAAGAATGTAATGCATGATGAAAAAATATTTAAAGCATTATTTAATGCATTTATTAATTAATGTATTTTAGAAGTTATATATTTATTAATTTAAAGAACATTTTAATTAAATGTATGAAACAAATACACATTTTTCAAATTATGTTAATTATATTAATGTCTGATATGAATGCTTAGTTACCAAATGCTTTCATTTCAATAAAGAACCTCATGTTCTACTTCAGTTACTTACTCATTTTTGAAGCAGTTACTTTATCACAGAAATAGAACTTGATTGAACTATTAAAGGCAATAATTACTTTCAACAATTGCTAGTGATAAGTCTACAGAAATTTTGATAAATTCAAACCAGTCCACACGACTGGTTTTGGTTAACTCCATTGGGTTTGCATGTAGCATATGCTACTCTCCTAGGTTAAAAAAAAACATGCAAAATTTGGTTCCTCTAGCTCTTTAGGTGGCTGAGTGCGTAATCAGACAGACACACAAACTTTATATATTATATAACTACATAATTATATGTAGTTATTTTCTATTATAGGTTAGGATGTGTAGCTAAGAGAACTATGCACAAATATGAACAGGATTCCAAGAAATTAGGGAAAGCATCTTTTATGTATGCCTGGGTATTAGATGAAACATCAGAAGAAAGGTTTGTATATATATATATTATTTGTTTAAGCTTAAGCTGTGTTAATATAGTATTAAAGAGATATATTTAGATTATGTTTTCCTATAGTTTAAATAAAAATAATATCTTTAAGATTTTTGTTTTCCCTGAAGATGCATATTGAAAATTAATAACTGTTTTTAAGCAATCTAAAGGCAAAGTAAAATTCATCAGTGTACTAGTTATAAAAAAACTTACAACTAATGATGCTTAAATGCTGATCCTCTTTAATCATAGCTTTCAATTCATGTTGTATTCTTTGTAGTTGAAGTCTTTTCATTTTATTAATTTTGAGATTTTAATTCAAGCTAAATCTTTAATAAAATATCAGAAAAGTAAGACTTTCAGTGCACTTTAAAAAGAGAAAAATACACTTTTTAAGAATTAACTACTGTATCATATTTAAAAATAAAAGTTATATGGCTAATTTGGCCATATATATTTTTGTTCAGTATGTACTTATTTATAAAATGTTTATATTAAAATATGCTATAATTCTCTGAATTTTCTTTTCAGTCTTCTGAATAAAAATTATACCTAAAGCATATTTCTAATAATGTTGCTATTAATAGAAATTTTAACACTGTAAAATTAATTTCTGCTCTAAGTTGTGATAACCTACCTTCACTACAAATTACTTCTAATGTATTATAAAATTTGTTGTAAATGTTTGCCATAAGGAAAATGAAAGTAAAAAAAATCTAAGTGGATGGAGGAAGAAGTTCAAAGAAACGTGATATATTAGTTTAAAAACAAAGCAAAGAAAGTATTTAATAGATTTAACCTGTGGTAAAAAGAAATAAGCATAAAAATTTTACAATAATTATAATGTAAAATGAAAATAATATTGTTTTCAAGAACTATCTGGTAGTAGCACATAGAAGTCTAATGATAATCCCCCCATCCTATCTATGAATAATTGAAGCATGGAAAGTTATACAGGGCGATTCAAAACTCTTGGGCCAAACTTTAAGGGGTGATAGAACACACCTAAACAAGCACTTTTTGTCATACAATGCATGGTCGGAACTCAAGTGGTGAAGCGCTAGAGGGCGCTTTCCAGTGAACACTTATAAGAGCTGGTTTTCGCACTCGTCGTCATTTTTACTGTGGATTGCAGAATGGATGGATTGTTTCACGAATCAGGAGAAGGCGGACATGCATTTCACATACAGAGCTGCGGACGGGAATGTAAGGGAAGCCCAAAGACTGTACCAGGAGCGCTTTCCGACGAGACGCGTGCCTGATCGTAAAACATTTCAGCGATTGAACCGGTATCTGTGCGAAACAGGCTCCTTTGTCAGCAGCTTGCAGGATACAGGGCATGCAAGGAGTGTGAGAATGCCACTTGTTACAGAGGAAATTCTACATAGGGTTGGAGATCATCCCGAATGTAGAACGCGAGCAATTTCCCATGCCATAAGTATGCCCCAATCGACGGTGTGGCGAGTTCTACGAGACGAACGATTACACCCTTACCATGCACAGAGGTGCATGCCTTGACACCTGCAGATTATCGGCCTCGTGTGGATTTTTCACAGTGGTTCCTGTAGCAGACTGCAGCGCAACCAGACTTTGATGCACATGTCTTATTCACTGACAAATGCACCTTTACACGTTGAGGGCATTTATAATACCCACAATTCTCATGTTCATGTGTGGGCCACCAGTAATCTGCACGCCATATGTCCACATTGGTACCAGCGGCGTTTCTCCATAAATGTTTGGGCTGGAATCGTCTATGACCATTTGATTGTCCCATACCTTCTGCCAGCCCGACTGAAAGGGAGAACGTACCTCGTATTTTTACAAGAAGTCTTGCCAGAATTACTGAACCCTGTTCCAGCAAACATTCAAACACATATGTGGTTACAACACGACAGAGCGCCACCCCATTTCAGTGTGGATGTGTGGAACGCCTCGGATGCAACATTTCCAGGACATTGAATTGGTCGGGGTGGTCCCATCACTTGGCCTCCACGATCACCCGATCTCTCATGTCTGGACTTTTTCCTATGGGGCCATATGAAAAGCATCATCTACGATAGCCCCATCGATTCCAATGAGGACCTGGTTGCCAGGATTTCTGTTGCCGCTACCACTGTACAAGAAATGCCTGGTGTTTTCGCCCATGTACGCCAATCACTATGTCGAAGGTGTGAAGCCTGCATTAATGTTGGCAGTCACTCTTTTGAGCAGTTTCTGTAATTTGTTCAATAAAATTACGTACTTTCTGTTCTGCAATTGTTTCAAACCTCTTCTGTCTTTCTTGTGTTTCTTCATTTTCTTACACAGTAACTGCTAACCCCTAGCACTTCATCGCTTGAGTTCCAACCATGCATTGTATGACGAAAAGTGCTTGTTTAGGTGTGTTCTATCACCCCTTAAAGTTTGGCCCAAGAGTTTTGAGTCGCCCTGTATAATGAAATTAAAAATAAACATTGCAATTCACATGCAAAAAATGTAAAAAAATTATTCATTATTCTGTGCCAAAATTAAATATATGTGTATCAAAAATTTATTATATATGTATAGATTATAAATGTTTCATAATTTTACAGAATTCAAATATTTTTCCCCCCTTAGAACTCGAGGCATTACAATGGATGTGGCTCAGTCCAAGTTTGATACACCACACAGATCAGTGACTTTGTTGGATGCTCCAGGTCATAAAGATTTCATTCCAAATATGATTACAGGTAGTTTTTGATAATTATGCCTTTTTTTCATATTCAAATGCTTTGAAATATAGTAGAATGGTATTGATTTTATAACCAATTAAATTTTTTAATAATTTATAATCATTAGGTGCAGCCCAAGCAGATGTGGCAGTTCTTGTAGTAGATGCAACCAGAGGAGAATTTGAAACAGGATTTGAAACTGGAGGACAAACACGAGAACATACTTTACTTGTTCGTTCTCTGGGTAATTGATTTCATTTTTGTTTTCTCTTTTCTAGGCTATAAATCTATATTAATTATTGTACCATAATCTAAATCTGACTTGAACATGCTCTCCTGTCCAGAATAATATGCTTATTATTGTAGTAATAATATAAAACTAATCTGGTAAATTTGGCTAATTTACACAATGAATCTGGCTAATACAGTAAATCTTTTTTAAAAAAATATTACAGTAAATCTGGCTAATTTTTTTATGATCCATGTTGGCTTGAAGCTTCTGCACTTCATGAAAAAAAGAAAGTTTTCTCAATATAATGAAACCAAATTATATTTTTGTGAATTATATAGCTATTTACTTTATATTAAAAATGTTTACAGTGGAAGAAAGAAAAATATAAAAAATAGTCTTACCATGTGTACTAATATTGTTTTTCTTAATTTAGAGATTTCATGACACTTTACATTTTTACTATGGCTATACATTGCACGTGTACTTTGGCATTATGTATATTGCATTGTATACTATTTGAATGCAATATATTATCATCATTATATCGTCACTGTATTACTTTGAAAAATATTCAGTTATAGTTTTCTGTTTGAGCTTTGGGGGAAAAAGGTGTGGCATTTAACATACTGCTCCACATTATCAACTGACTTTAATAAAGTATCTGGCCTAATAGCACATCAGTGCATACAAATTCTGTGTGTTTATCTGTTTCACTAAAGCTGTAATTTCGGTATGCTCATCATAGATTCTACATTTCATGTGAATTGCAGGTAAGGTTTAGCTTGCTAGTGCACCAGGTCTGACCCCAGTGTGCCTGCATTGAGATTTTCTCCATTATGTTGTTGATTGAAAAGATGACATGGTCTTTGTAAAAGCTTCGTCTATTGAATGGGACATTAATTCATAATCCTGTTTACTGGAAAGCCACACCCCTGTATGTTAAAGAATACTCTCCAAATTGCCTCAATGGGAGGCTTCCATCTGTCTCCTTGTAGCTCAGCCAAAAAAGGTGCAGAAGGACAATATATGGTTCTCAGATGACATTTTTTTTTCACAATGATCACACACATTTTCACATTTTTTCACATTTCACATTTTTTTTTCACAATGATGTAATGAGGTGACAATTACAGCATTACCTGGTTGACATTTTAATGTCAATATATCAATAAATATTTTGTGGATAAAATTTTGCCGACATACGGGACTTGAACCCGCATCTCTCCAGAAACATGCCAGAGTATTCTTACTGACTGAACTAATGCCAGCTCATCTTTTTTCCCCACTAATTTAAGACTTTAAACTCTTTACCAATAATTTTCGGCGCTTAACGCTGTGATTGTCACCTATATTTAAATCATTAATGATGCTAAATAACGTGAAGAGACTTTATTATTTCCATCTTACTCAGCGCAATATAAAAAGAAATAGTTGCCACCCGTAGATCATAGGTGGCGCCAATGGTAGGCACTGACAATCATCGGTGAAGAGTTTAAAGTCTTAAATTAATGGGGAAAAAAGATGAGCCGGCATTAGTTCAATCGGTAAGAATACTTGGGCATGTTTCTGGAGAGATGCGGGTTCAAGTCCTGTATGTCGGGAAAAAAAATTCCACAAAATATTTATTGATATTTTTTCACACTGGACACTATCCCAAAGCACTGACATAAAACCTGACATTTTTAAAATCATTGTCAAAAGAGGAAATTTCGTTCTGCCCTTCTAAAACTGCCAAATAATAAAATCCATTAATTTTCTAGAAATTTCCCTGGCTGACATTTTTGTTGTTATCATTTGCTTCCTAAATTAATGCATAAAAAATTCTTTCACTTCCACCCAAAGACTCTTTTGGACAATGCATTGTGGTAAATATGGAATTTTGATTCTTCACTGAAAATCCCCAAATAAAAAAATAAATAAATACCCCCTCAAGCAGCTGCTTGCCACAGAGGTCTGACAGGAGCATGTCAGTTTATATGCCATAGTAGAAGGTCTGAGAGGATGGCAGGACCTAAGCAGAATAAACGACACATACATCCATGCCTTACCCGGGCTCAAACTCAGGTCCCGTAGATCAGTAGCCAAGCGTGCTAACCACTCGACCACAAGACGGGCTAAACATTAAATTAAAACAGCATTTTTGAAACAGTGCATGTCACTAAACATTAAAATTTTTGTGCACAGGTAAAAAACACTAAAATTAAATAAACACATTAAAGCCTAGCTGTAGACAGACATGTGCAGATCACAGAACATTCATGATATATTTCATAGATGTCTTGAATGAACTCCATCATGGCTATATTACAGGGTGCCTGAGGCACTTGTGTGGTTTGCATTTATATATTAATTTTTTTTAAAAAAAAGGAAGAAGATACTACCTTACACAAAGAACAGAGATAACCTAGAAGCTATATTAGGCTTGTTCTGTTTTCTCATACAACATACAAACGTTTATACAAGGACATGCCTCGCTGGTCTTAATAGTCAGGTATGCTAACCGTTAGACCCAGATAGGGCCTTCTCTAGTGATTAGTGTATTGTAGTGTATCCATATTAGGAAATAAATAAAACTACATTATACATTTTCATGTTTTAAACCATGCATTAAGATATAAGGTATTAACTTTTTATACAATTTACATCTATATAGATATATTTAATATATCTGTGTTTATATGAATTAACCGAAACAGCAACCTGAAGTCTTAAAAATGCTGGATTTGGGACAATGTATTAGGTATTACGTAAATTATAAAGTTAGATAAAGGAGGTAACCAATTGCCTTTAAGTAGCTTCTTGTGTAGAGATTGCATTGACTCATTATTTGTATTCAGAATGAGTTACAGATTAGTAAATTAGTGTTCATAAAGTTTTCAGAAAAGGCAGGTGTGGAATGAGGTGAGTGAACAATATCATGCAGAACTGTAATGACCTTGGGTTGGGTTGTTTTACCTCTGAGCGGCACTTTTTTGCACACCATGGGCTAAATGGCCAGGTCACATGGACCCCGAAGGCTGAGAGAAGGTTGGGGGAGGGGACCCGCTGGAACAGCTGTTGGGAGACAGATAGCCTTCCGTCAAGGCCATCCAGTGTGTTCTTTAACGTGCACAGGGTATGGCTCTCCCGCACACGGGGCCACGGCTTAACGTCCCATCTGACGGACGGCGGCCTTTCCAAGCCCATCGGTGTCCCCTACTGACCCTGGGCAGGGCGGGAAATTTTTGCGGAGATAAATCTCAACGCTGACCCAGCTGGGACTCAAACCTGGGAACTACAGATTACGAGCCTGGCTCGCTACCGACTGAGCCACCCCCGCCCCCTGTAATGACCTAATGCAGCAGCTGTTACTCAGGATAGATGTATTTGTGAAGTTAAATTGATAGTCAGATTGGGCCACTAGTGTATAGTTGCATGAATATTATGTTTATATGTTGTCAAGTTTAAAGCTGAAAAGCTTATGATAAATAACATTAATTTTTTTGTGTAATTTTTATATTTTTAGGTGTGTCACAGTTAGCTGTAGCTGTAAATAAGTTGGATAATGTCAACTGGGATCAAGATCGGTACAAGGAGATAGTATCAAAGTTGTCATCATTCCTGAAACAAGCAGGTTTCAAGGAGAATGATGTTCAGTTTGTGCCTTGCAGTGGGCTTACAGGAGAAAATCTTATAAATGCTCCTCAAACTCCTATGCTCAAAAGTTGGTATACTGGGCCTTGTCTTGTAGATGCTATTGGTGAGTTTTTAATATGTTATAATTTTTCTTAAGTTTAAAGATATGTTTTGTAGTGCATGATGATTTGCACTGAACCTAACTGAAAACTCTGGTGTGATATTTAAATAGTCTTTTATTTAGTACCAAGTTCATTTGCTACTATTTAGCATTCCATTTTGAAGCAGGCTGTAGTTTTAAAAAAATCAGTTCGTTGATCTTTTAAAAATGTAAAAAAGTCTATTATATGAAGATCCGAAGAAAAAAAAGTATTATTCTCACTGATTTTTATATCCTAAGTTTTTGTAAATACTGTAAGTCCTCGACTTACACAGATTTGATTTCTGCAGATTCGTAAATATGGGGTTGCAGTACTTTGACTCACGACTAACAATGCCATCTATCAAGCACTTCTTTTAACATAATAGATGGCATTCCTAGTAAGCTAACATGCAACTGATAGTGCCATCACCATATTGTTTCTTTGTACGTTGAGTGCAAGTTGTTCTTGTTAGTGAACCTATGTAGTCCTTATTGTAAATAAAATATAAACCCTAAATATGTCTGAGAAACATAAGTGGCGAGTGTACAATGATAAATATATACATGAAGCAGATGAGAATAAACTTTCATTTTCTCAAAGTTTTCTTTTCATAAGCAGAACTTGTTTAGCTTTATTATCCTTTGAAATGAATATATATGTCAAAAATACATCGTATTTAAGCGCCATTCAACTTACATGGGTTTTCAACTTGCGCAGAAACCTTTGGAATGAATTAAACCGCTTGAGTCGAGGACTTACTGTACCTTCATGCGACAGTTATGTGCAATAAAGACAATTCCCTATTATGCAGAAGATTTGCATTTTTGTGAAAAAGAATTTAATCTCAAGATGCAATAAAATTGCCTGCTGCTTCAGATTTTTTTTTTTTTTTGAAGAAACGAAATCTTTTTAAGCACATATTGAATGGATTATTATTGATTGTATAATATTATAATGTACAAGACTCAGAATGGTTTACCAGAAATGATGATTAGTATGTGCTGCATATAAGTTGCAGTATGTGTGAAATTAAAATTTTGAATAATAGGATTAAATTAATCCTGAAAGTTAACAGTGCTGTAATATGAGGTGTTCTTTTTTTAAGTTGTCAGGGTGTGAGAGAGAATCAAACATGATAATGATGCACAAAAGTGAAAAAGAAGAATTAGTAAATGAATTCCAATAATAATTCAGTAAATAAGTGCCATTATATGTTATACTTGGCTAAAGCAACTGAATACTTGAGTGCAGGTGTATTATTGAATGAAAAGAATGAATTTTTATTAGCAGCAATGGATGGTTCTCTTAAGTTTTACGGCTTGTTTCTTTTAATGATTTGTTCTTTTTTGTTTTTCCTGGTTTTATTCTTAAGTCATTATCCATTCAAACACATTTTTCATGAAAATAGTTTCTGTGTTAATTTCTTCTCAAACATTGGATAGTTTCAGTCCAATGTGATGTCAAAAGTAGTACATTTATTTTACATTTGTGGTATATATATATGTGTGTGTGTGTATATCTAGCCTGAAATATTTGTCAGTTAGGGTAGACATATTCAATATAACCTTGTAGATATGCAATGTAAGAAAACGATAGAAAAACTATGGGTGAGATAAATTTCTCCCATTTCGCATTAAGTTGAGGGCAGATCTTAATAATAAATGACTTGCAATCTGAAAATTTTTAAAAGCTCACATTTGTACAAATCAGAATATTTTCACTCTGTTGAAACAGCATTCCAATCAACTTCATTTCAAATCTGGATGACAAGCCTTGTAAAATTATTTATGTGCTAAATATAGCCTACCAAATATCTAAGAGCAGCCCTGCTCTATAGTATGAAATGCATGTAATGATAAATTACAGTATGTACACATGATATTTCTATTTTTCAAAAAATGTGTAATTTTGATGTGCAAATTTCTATTATAGGAAATTTATGATTTGTATCATAAATTTTGTGGTACTAACTGATCATTTCCACAATCTCACAATTATGTAACATGAACATTTGTATTGCAGGGAACATTGTAGTTTTATATGCATTTATTGGATGTAGTTTGAAAATAAATATTCTGAATTTCATATTAAAGTGATTCAATATATAAATGAATGTCTTTGGTGAAATGTATGATTTTTTGCATTTGTTGAATTGGATTTTATATTATACATTCTTAATTAAAGGTTTTGTAATAGTCCAATGACTGATATAGTTTCCAGCTGAGACTCTGAAAGTATTCATCAGATATAAATGAATAAAAGAAAACATTTAAACTTATCAGTAATTCTAATTAATAACTGTGATCCTGTTGAATAATTTCTTTTTTTTTTCTCTTTCGTATAGACAACTTTAAACCTCCTGAAAGACCAGTATCCAAACCTTTTCGACTTTGCATTGGTGATGTCTTCAAGGGAATGGGAGGAGGCTTCTGCGTTTCTGGAAGAATAGAAGCCGGATTTGTACAAAATGCAGACAGAGTACTTGTGATGCCAGCTGGAGAACAAGCTGTAGTTAAAGGTAAAAATAGGCCTTGTTTATAAATGTTTCTCAACAATAAAAAATGAATTTTTTAAAGGTTTTTGCGTAATATTTTTCTGTGTACTATAATCTGTTGCAAACTAATTATGTTATTGTAATGTTTGTTATATCTTTCAGTTAATTGTTTGATAGTTATGTTTTAAATGTTTAGCATTTTTCAACTAAAGAATTTAAAGCTTTATGATGTGTTGAATAAAAAAAATCTATTATTGTATTTTTACATTGGTTTTAATGCATTAGTAAGTTAATTTCTTTTTCCTTCTGGTAGGTATAACAATTGATGAGGCATCAGTAACACATGCCTTTGCTGGCGACCATGTGACTCTGCAGTTGGCTGGTGTTGACATAAATAAAGTAAATAGTGGCAGTGTAGTCTGTGACACTAATCAACCTGTAAAAGTCACAACTCGCTTTCAGGCCAGGCTAGTCATTTTCAATATAGATGTACCCATTACAAAGGGCTTCCCAGTTATTTTGCACTACCAGAGCATGAGTGAGCAAGCTATTGTGCATAAACTTATCTCCCAGTTGCATAGAAGTACTGGACAGGTGGTGAAGAAAAAACCTAGGTAATAATAAATGCTTTTTTTATATTATAAACGATTTTAGCTATGTAGTTAATAGTTATTTATACATTAAACATGGAAATTCACTTTGAATGCTGTTAAAAAAATATTGTTACTGCAAACTTATACTGCTGGTACTTCTGTTGTCTGACATCTCGGGGTGGGTGTGGCTCAGTCGGTAGCGCGCCAGGCTCGTAATCTGTAGTTCCCAGGTTCGAGTCCCAGCTGGGTCAGCGTTGAGATTTATCTCCGCAAAATTCCCCACCCTGCCCACGGTCAGTAGGGGACACCGATGGGCTTGGAAAGGCCGCTGTCCGTCGGATGGGACGTTAAGCCATGGCCCTGTGTGCGGGAGAGTCATACCCTGTGCACGTTAAAGAACACACTGGATGGCCTTGACGGGAGGCTACCATCTGTCTCCCAACAGCTGTTCCAGTGGGTCCCCTCCCCCAACCTTCTCAGAGCCTTCGGGGTCCATGTGACCTGGCCATTTAGCCCATGGTGTGCAAAAAAGTGCCGCTCAGAGGTAAAACAACCCAAACCCAACTGACATCTCAGAGAGTTCAGTTACGAGCTTGAGTGTTCTTTCATTAATAAATTGCTTTTAGTCATATTTAACGATGAAGGACAACAATTGCAGGCTGATTCAAATGCACTTAATTTGAGGCTTTTGAATCTAATAAGTTGAGCACATAAAAAATCTGTGAACTGTTTTATGCAACTAGATAAGCAAAAGAAATATTCATGCGATGGGGAAAAACATGACAAGGCATGTGCAGTGGTAAATGTAAATGTATAAATATATGTGTGTGAATGTATGGAAGTAAAGGTTGTAATTGATACTTGTACATTGTAATAGTGATTAAACAATATGGCTTGATTTTGTTTCAAGTGTTTTCATCATGGCTCAATCAGAAGCATTCTCCTGTTGGGAACCATTTCAGATTCTTTAGTGATAGATTCCCATTTCATTTCAGCTGTCATTTAAAAAAAAAATACCTCCTCAAGCAGCTGCTTGCCACAGAGGTCTGACAAGAGCCTGTCAGTTTATTACGCCATAGTAGAAGGCTCTATGAGGATGGCGGGTCCTCAGCAGATTTTTTGCCAACTGCAATCAGTGTTCCCCCGGTGGTCACCCTCCCAGGTACCAACCACGCGCAAAGCTGCTTATAACTTCAGTGATCGGACGAGAACCCGGGTTTTCAGCTTTCATTTAGGTGAAAAGAATGCCTTGAAATAAGGTGAAAAGAATGTATATAGAAGACATTTGCATATCTATATAATTTTCCGTATATTAATTTATCTTGCTTTAGAGAGTAAAAGAACACTTCTGTATAACAAGAGTAAAAATGGAATGTATTTGGCATATGGATTTCATATCATGCTGCAAATGTCTTAACATGTTTTATTTTAACTGTTTGCCCAAATATTTCTATGCTGCTTTTTGCAGCTGAGCCAATTATTTTACAGCCATTTAAATTGCTCTCTCCCCATAAAAAACTACTGCTATAGCAAAATGAAATATCTCGTCTCAAAAGCAACAAATTATATTGATCTGAAAATTTTTATGCATTTTCCTAAAGTACTAATATAGATTATGAAGGTACTTACAATTTTAAGATTCTAAGTCTTGCACCTAAATGTCTCAATGATGGGTTACATGCATGCTGTGTGTATTCGATGACCTGATAGGATTCTTGTCTAATACCTTTGGCATACATTTTTACCCGTACAGATTTTTTTCAGAGCAGTGACATTTTGGTGAAACTATCTCTTTCTTTCCACATACTTCCAGGTGAATAGTTGCCAATGAGTTTTGTCACTAAATTTTTCTGAAGTTAAGTTGCTTGATGTGTGAACTTTCTAGTTTTAATATTATACAAAATGAAACTATTACTATTGAGACAATCGAAACTTTTGGACAAGGGATTTCTTTTTTCTCACAACTTTTTTCTTGTTTTTGTTTCATAGAGTCATAAGCTAAAGAATCCAAGTTTGTGGACAGAATTAGAACAACACAATCTTCTCACCAAACAACAGTAACATTTTTATGTGTTGCAACTTCTTAATTGTTATTTCTTTCGTTTTAGCGTTTTTGTTATTCTGGACTGATTGGTCAGTCTCTTTTTACAACAAAGACAACTCCATATGTATACAGGGTGAATCTGAAAAAGTGGGCAAAACTTTACGGGGTGGTAGAACGCAGCTATACGAGCAATATTCGTCATAGAATGTATGGTCGGAACGCAAGTGGTGAGAAGTTAAAGGGTAGTTTTCCACTGTCACATTTAAAGAATGAACACAAGAAGGAGAGGAGATACTCTGTGCCTCACTTGCATTCCCATCTGCCGCACCGTACACAAAGTGCATATCCGCCATTTCGTGGTTAGTATAACCAGCCATCCTCTCGGCAATCCACGGTAGAAATGCCATCGGGTGCGAGGACCGACCCTTTTAAACCATTTCCAACGCCACCTAGCGGCTCGCCGTTTGCGTTCCGCCCATACTTTCTATAACGAATATTGCTCATATAGCTGCGTTCTACCACCCCGTAAAGTTTTGCCACTTTTTCAGATTCACCCTGTATATATGTCTGCTTTTCTGCAAGATTTTTTATTTGGTTTTTATGAAGGCAAAATATTGAAATAAATTATCATTTTTCCATTTAATTCTCCCACAAACAAACTAGTTTCCCCAGTAGCATATTTGAATTCTTGTTTCCTTTATTCCCCTCCCAATATAATTTTTTTCCAGAGATAAATTTTTCATTTTAGATATAATAACTATTTAGGCCGTCTATGTTTACCATTTTCTTGCTAATGATATATGCATCCAAGATGAAGAAATTATGGTTCTATTGTTTTTCTACTAACAGTGATCAGTTGCAGCTCCAGATGCTATTGATAGCTTCTGTTCTTCATCCACAGATGTCAGATTTAACCAGTTAGAAACAGCATTATATCCTTGCCTTTCTCACTGGGAGATAAATGGTTAAAGTTAACGTAAAGACTGCTATTGTTGAAAAAGAATAAACCTGTGACTATGATAAACACTAATAAATCTGTGTATTGATAGTTATTACCTTAACTAATTGTTTTTCCTACTTATTTTTTATTACGTGATCCTAACAGTTAAATGCATACTGTTTTAAAGTCATTTAAATTGAATGAGTTATCTTTAATTGGTAATATTTTGGGAAGTAGATTTGAAATCTAGATGTGTTTTAGCAAAATTTTAAGTATGTGTACATAGGATTACCATACGTCCTCCAACTACACTAATAAATCTGTGTCATATCTTTGAAGTGTACTGAATCATATATCTTGATTTTTTATCCTATATTTTGAAGTATACTGAATAATTAGAGATGTCTTTTTTATGACTAACTGTTAGTTGATACTTGAAATAAAACTTGGTAGGAAAAAACTTATTTTATTTCACAAATTGAAAGCATGTCCCCTTTTTGTCCTCCATTTTTACCTTTTCTGTCCCCAATTTCCCTCTATTTCTACCCTTTCTGTCCTACTTTTATAACACTAGCATCTGGTAACCCTATGTGTACTTGATTGTCAGATGGATCTTCTGAACTGGTGAATCATTTATTTTTTCACAATGACTTCTTTGTAAAAATTCATGCTTCTCCGAACTAAATTCAAATAAAGTAGCTTTTGTTTTAATGTACATTTTTAAATATTGTATCTACGAAACGAGAATCATAGTAATGAGGAATGAATTGGAATGTTTTATAACAATTTCTCAGGCAGAAGAATTAGAGCTAATTATCTGTGCTCCTTGCCCAAGAAGATAATTCAATCCTTGCTATGAGAATTGATTTTTTAAAATGATTTTTTTTTTTGCAGATGTTTAACAAAGAACAGTAGTGCTGTAATTGAAGTGGAAGTCATTCGTCCCATCTGTGTGGAGCTGTACAAAGATTTTAAGGACCTTGGCCGATTTATGTTGCGTTCAGGAGGCTCAACCATTGCTGCTGGCTTGGTGACTGAGGTAACTGTTATTCACATCCTAATTACAGGGGCGGGGATGGCTCAGTTGGTAGCGCACCAGGCTCGTAATCTATAGTTCCCAGGTTCGAGTCCCAGCTGGGTCAGCGTTGAGATTTATCTCTGCAAAATTTCCTTGCCCTGCCCACGGTCAGTAGGGGACACTGATGGGCTTGGAAAGGCCTCCGTCCGTCAGATGGGACGTTAAGCCGTGGCCCCGTGTGCGGGAGAGCCATACCCTGTGCACGTTAAAGAACATGCTGGATGGCCTTGACGGGAGGCTACCATCTGTCTCCCAACAGCTGTTCCAGTGGGTCCCCTCCCCCAACCTTCTCTGAGCCTTCAGGGTCCATGTGACCTGGCCATTTAGCCCATGGTGTGCAAAAAAGTGCCGCTCAGAGGTAAAACAATCCAATCCTAATTACAGAACATATTAAAATTGTTATAAAATTTTATATAATGCATTTCTTAAATTCATATATTTCTAAGTGAATATTTACAGGTGCACCATTCACAACCCTGAGTATGTTTAGTTGATATTCTACTTCTTGCCATATATTTCTTGACAGATTGGCAGGGATGGTCTAATGCTATGGGCCACCAAGGAACTCTGGTTTTCGACACCCCTTGATTTTTTCATGTAAGGCTGTGTAAAAAATTTGAGACCTGAATCATTTGAAAGCCAAAATAAGAGAAGCAATTGAGCAAGTAACAAGAGATATGCTGCAGCACTTTTGGAAAGACGTGGAATACCAGAGAAGTGGATTGGACAGATACAGGGTTACGAATGGTACATGTGGAAATTTTAAAATTATTTGATGTATGCTTTCAATTAAAATATCACTTTCTTGAATATGTACACCGATGGGCTTGGAAAGGTCGCCGTCCGTCGGATGGGACGTTAAGCCGTTGCCCCGTGTGCGGGAGAGCCATACCCTGTGCACGTTAAAGAACACGCTGGATGGCCTTGACGGGAGGCTACCATCTGTCTCCCAACAGCTGCTCCAGTGGGTCCCCTCCCCCAACCTTCTCTGAGCCTTCGGAGTCCATGTGACCTGGCCATTTAGCCCATGGTGTGCAAAAAAGTGCCGCTCAGAGGTAAAACAACCCAACCTTGAATATGTATGTTATTTTCCTATATATTGGTTCTCAGAACCATACCATTATTTTTTGGACACTGTATATATTTTAGCTCTTAATAATTACCAACAAAGCCTTCTTACACTCATCTATCTTTTAGCAAATTCTCTTTAATGTTGATTTTTGAACTTTTAAAATATCTTGGGTGTTTTAAATGTATTTAATGTTTTACTTTTGTATTTTAGATTTTAATCTTGTTTCTGTATTTTGCACTCAATGTTTATTTTTATATTCTGCATTTGTTGCTTTACTGTGTTTTATTTCTTGAGTTGCTCATGTACCAAAAAACTAAACAAACAAAACCAATTTTGTGTGAGGACATCAAGAAAGTAAATCTTGATATAAAGTCTTACAATGATTTTTTTTTTTTTGGGGGGGGAGGAGTTTAGGAAGCATATAAATATTAATTTGAGGTGAGATGTAGACTTAGTGGTGGGGAACGGGTCAAAGATCCATTTCCACCCCTAAGGGTTTAAACTATGAATTCTGATAGGAACTTCAGATGCCATCTTACAAGCTCTGTGAAGGTGACCACTTCACAGCAGTTGAAAAATGGCTGTAGATGATCAAATCAATATGCTGAACTTTTTTTTTTTTATGGTATGCCTTTGTTTTTTGCTTCCCCTCAAGAGAAAATATTTCTTGTGAAAGGCCAAAATATCCTGTGCTATGAGATTATTTATGTTGAAAATAATGCCCATTTTCTTTCATTTCAGATACTGTAGGATCTCATTAGAAATTACCAAGCTGCCTTTTGAATTTATGCCATAATCATGAATAATAATTTTAAAATATTGTTCCTAGATATCGCTGAATTTTTTTTCAGCTCCACAGGCTGGATTTTTCTTGAATACTTGAATTATACCAGTATTAACTAGAGGACACTTTTTATTAACTTAAAATTGAAAGAAGACAAATGTACTGCTATGTGCATTCCTCTATATTTGAAATGTGTATAATTTTTCCCTTCTGATTTTGTGGGTTATCGGGTATAATGCGTTTATTTAAATTAATGCTTAATAAAGATATTGTAAATACAAATGAATGTTTTGTATTGGTTTTTTTTTTCATACTGATAAAGCAGCTGTCTATTAAAAACAGAGTAGGTTTGGAATTTAGTTCTAATTTTAGGTAAAGCATTTCGATGAAAACTGGTAACTCTGGTCCCCTAAAAGAAAGCTTGATGCGAAACTTCTGTCTGTGAAGAGTTATCAAGTGGGTTCCCTTACCTTCTCTGAGCACTTTTGACCTGCTCATTTGGCCCATTTCGTGCAAAAAAGGGCCATTTTCTGCACGAAATGGCAACACGCACGTGATGGCAACAGCTTTTCCTCGGGAATTGACCCTTTCAGTGTTATTCCCGAGAATACACATAGGGCAAGATGTCGCCCACTGCCCAGACCCGACTTGCTAGTTATTATTTCCGCAATATCCCATGTGTTAGGCCTAGTTGCTGAATTGAACATTCGAGTAATGTCTTAATAGAAATAATAGCAAAAAGCTTAAAAATGCTCGGGATATATTATTATAGGCCGAAATAATATGGTAATTAAAGTTAGCCTCATGGGTTTGTGGAGAAGCCATAATGGTAACAGTTCAGCAATGAATATATCAAAAGTGCCAAAAAAAAAACTAAACCAGGGTTATGAGTTTTGTCGACACTATTTTGAAGCAAATGTCTAATAAGACTTTTCATAAACGATAAATAGAAATCCCTATCCCTATGATCCAAATCCCTATGATCCTTACCCTATCTTGCTAGCGACCACCCGATGTGGTGACAGAAGGACGCCTCTCGGAAGCAATTCCTACGTTTTGGAACTAATTTAAATATTGAATTGGCATTAAAATGAAATATATCGTGGCCAATAAATTGCTAATATTGGATCAAAAGAAGTATTTTTAAGGATATCTACTGCTTTTTATTTGATGTAATTTGCAATATTTTACTATATTAAAGAGATGGGGGGGGGTTAAATGGGTCAGTGATAAAAGGGGGAAGTTATGGGAAAATGGAATAGTTTACTTAGACATATATGTTTTACTTTTGAAATGCATTTAAAAGGAACACAAATTATGAAGCAACTGTCCCATTTGCATTTATTGTTTCTTCTCTACGTACGCTTATCCTGTCTAGGAATGACAAACAAAAAACTGCTATCAGTCAAAAAAAAAAAGGATTTTTCAAAAGGCGATTACTAAAGATTTTTTTTCTCCCACAGCTGTATTGGATCAATTATTGAAAGCGCAAATGTTTTAATCTTGCTGATGAAGTAAAACGTTAAAAGGCACTTTATCAACGGTACCTTTCAAAAGAGATACTCTCTTGTGGAAGTGAACGGAAGGGGAGGGCGGTAGGGCTGCCAGATTAGTGTGGCCTACTGATCTGGACAACTATGGCTACTTTTCTTTTTTTTCTACCCTGCTGAGGAGTGGTCAACCACACAGGGTCCTGGTGCTGACCATATAAACCTACTGGACTGGACAGATATATGGCTCTGAGCTTGATTATGGATCCTGATTTTGCTGCACTGGTGGGCTTCTGTGGAGGGAAAATCTTCCGCAGTGTTCTCTGTTTGTTTGTGGGTTGACAGCCCCAAGTGAATAGATTCACAGGATATGTTTATCAGCTGGTGGATAATCCTGAGCAGAAGTCATCGCAGGCACCTGAACTCTTTGCTTCTATTGGCATCGTCAAATTCTACATTGGAGGAAGTCTTCCAGTGTAGATGGCTTCAGCCTTTAGTGGTGGGGGAACGGGTCTTTGCCCCATGTCTGCGATTAGGGGGCTGTTTGATATTGTCGGCATTCCTTCTCTCAATAAACATAGTTTCTTTAAACATCCCACTAACCATTTTCTCTCCATAGGTAGTTGGAATGTGAGGACTCTGCACAGAGCTTTTTCTCTTGATGTCCTCACACAAGAATTCCACCGTTATAATTTAGATATTCTCGGCTTGCAAGAGACCAGATGGACAGATAAAGGTCAGATTCTTAAAAATAATCTTAAATTTCTCTTTTCAGGGAGGGACGACAATAAGCATCACCAAGGCGTGGGTCTGCTTCTCAGCAGACACGCTAGCGATGCTCTTCTAGGATATGAGTGCATTAATGAAAGGTTTCTTACAGCAAAATTTCAGACAAGCGTTAAAGACTTGAATGTTATCTCCTGTTATGCCCCCACTGAGGATGCCGATGAGGATGAAAAGGATAGGTTTTATGAACAACTTCAGGATATTTTGAATTCTGTCAAGAAAGGAGATATTACCCTTGTTCTTGGTGACTTCAATGCCAAAGTTGGTACTTACTCTGACCTTTGGGGAGGAGTAATAGGCCCTTTTGGTATTGGTAGCTGCAATGGCAATGGGCAACGTCTCCTACAGGTTAGTAAATTCAATGGATTCAGAATAACTAACACTTATTACAAACACCGCGACATACATAAGTACACATGGGTTTCACCTGATGGGCTGCATAAGAATATGATTGATTACATATTAATTAACAGCAAATGGGCTAGTTTTGTTAGGAATACCAGGGCATATAAGGGAGCTGAAATTGGATCTGACCATTACCTTGTTAAAAGTGTGTTGCAACTTAAACTTAAAAAGTGTTGTGCTAGGGTTAAAAAAATTACTTTTAATACTGAAGCTCTGAAAGATCCAGTTATAGCCAAAGCTTACCATGATAGGTTACTTAGTCATTATGACAGTCATGGTTTGCTTACTACTGAAGTTGAAGAAGAATGGGATCATTTTAAACAGGCTTTTTTGGACACTAATAGTACTCTTTTAGGAAAAAAGGAGCAGAAGAGGCAGAATTATCTGAGTGATAAGGCACTTGAGCTTATTTCGGAAAAAAAGAACTGCAGGAATGTCTTTAATCAATACCCTACTAGTCCTAATAGAAAGCATTACAGAGAACTTAATAAACGTGTAAAGGATCAGTTAGCTACTGATAAAAATCTTCGGCTTGATGGTTTGGCTGACAAAGCCGAGGAAGCAGTTAGACAGCACAACAGCAGAGAGCTATACCAGATAGTTAATGTTTTGTGTGGTAGAAAACGGACAGGCATACAAGGATTGAAGGATAAACAAGGTAAGGTTATTAGAAGGGGAGGATTCTGTCATGGCTAGGTGGGCTGAGCATTTCAGTGATCTAAACAATGTAGTTAGTTCTACTCCCATTGTTTGCAATGATGATAGATGCATTGGTGGCTTTAATGTTGGCCCTATAACACAATCTGAAGTTATTTTGGCTGTTTCTAAACTTAAACTTCATAAATCCCCAGGGGTAGATGAAATTACTACGGAAATGCTTAGAGCTGGGAATGTTTCGGTTACCACTTGGATGACTGAAATTCTGAATATTTTTTATGATAAAGGCATGGTTCCTAAGGATTTTACCAGAGCTATTGTTATCCCTATTTCCAAAAAAGGTGAACGCAGTTCTTGTGATAACTATAGGGGTATCAGCCTACTCTCTGTTCCAGGTAAAGTTCTTTCCATGATTGTGCTTAATAGAATTAAGAATCTGGTTGACAGTCAATTGCGTGATGAGCAATGTGGATTCAGAAGTGGTAGGGGATGTGTAGATCAGATATTTTCACTTAGGCAGATTCTTGAGAAATGTTTAGAGTTTCAGAAACCTTTGGTTGCTAGCTTTGTTGATTTCAAAAAGGCTTTCGACTCTGTTGATCGTCATAATTTGTGGTTGATTGTGAGATCATATAGTATACCAGACAAGTTAGTTAACATTATGAAAGCTCTCTATTATAACACTGAGTCGTGTGTGAGAGTTGGTAACGCTTGTAGCAATTGGTTCAGCATTACGTCTGGTGTTCGATAAGGGTGCATTTTGTCTCCTTTTCTCTTTAGCTTGGTTATTGATTATGTTATGCGAAATTCACTTCAAGGGAAAGATTTTGGCCTTAAATGGGCTGGAGATACGAAAATTCCTGATTTAGATTATGCTGATGATTTAGCCCTTTTGGTAAATGATGTTGATGAGATGAACTCTTTCATTCGAGCTGTTGATGAGACTGGTAGTAGAGTAGGTTTGGTTATAAACAGAGAGAAAACTAAAGTGATGAAAATTGGTCAGGCAGGCTGTGGTTCAGTTAATCTGAATGGTTGCAGTCTTGAGCAGGTGTCACAGTTTAATTATCTTGGGAGCTATGTAACAGATAATGGTGATGTGCAGCATGAGATTAACAGACGAATAGGGATTGCTGCCGGGACTTTTAAGAATCTATGGAGAGTGTGGAGAAATAGGCGTATACACCTAAAGACTAAAATTAGACTGTATAATAGTTTGGTTCTTTCTAGGGTTAGTTATGGTAGTGAAACTTGGACACTTTGTAAACAAGATAACAGGAAACTAGATGCTTTTGATTCCAGATGCTTACGCAGTATCTTGGGCATTAGGTGGTTCAACTTTGTAACTAATGATGAGGTTAGGCAAAGGAGTTTGCAACCCCCTTTAAGCAGCGTATTGTGCAGAGAGAGACTCCGTTGGTTTGGCCATGTTGCCCGTATGAATAATTATAGATTGGCGAATAGGGTTATGAACAGTGTGCCTAAAGGCCTCAGAAAGAAGGGGAGACCTAGGATGCGGTGAGCAGACAATGTCAAACAGGACCTTGTTAGAACTGGTGTGCAGTGGCCAGATGCAGTAGATGTAGCTCAGGATAGACTTGCTTGGAGAACTAAATTGCACGGTCTGGTTGGACCTCCGTAGCCCATGGCTGCTTGAGGATGATGATGACTGTATTGAAACTTACGAAATTTAAACTCTAATAAGAACTAAAGAAACGTGATTTTGGTCCCGAACTTAAACCTGCGGCTGTACACACCCATCGTGAGACAAATCTAAAGTGACAAAAACAATATATTTTTGATGAAAGTATGGAATATCACTTTAAGTGCTTAAAATTTTCGCTCCATTTTTTTATGCACTAGTTATAAGGGCTGGAGTAATTGGCTCGTAATTTTCGAATTTTTTGACGTCTCTTTATTTTCTACAAAAAAATACAATGAAATATTTCAAGGGACAGAGCATCGACTTTCACCATTGAATGCAAGATGATCCGCAGCAGTGGATTTAAGGTCTGTGGGCAACCCGTTTTTTTGGGATCCCTGTTTATTCCACCAGAATAAATTATTTTCGAAAATTGCGATTCGGAGGCCCTACTTCTGCGCATATCTATAAGTACGCCCAGGGGCTTTTGGGGGGCTTCACCCCCCAAAAGTAACTCGGAGTTGGCAAAATTCGAAGCGACTTCGTAAAATCTAGGTGAGTTGTGAAAATTTGTAATTTTTTTTTCCCAAAAATTAAGAGGAGTTGTCAAAATCGAGGCCAATTTGCAAATCTAAGGCAGTTTGGAAAATGCAGAGACGGCGAAATTCAAAGCCACTTAGTAAAAACAGGTGAGTTGGCAAAATTCGGAGTAACTTGGTAAAATCTTGGGGAGTTGGTAAAATTCGGAGTGACTTGGTAAAATCTTGGGGAGTTGGTAAAATTCGGAGTGACTTGGTAAAATCTTGGGGAGTTGGTAAAATTCGGAGTGACTTGGTAAAATCTTGGGGAGTTGGTAAAATTCGGAGTGACTTGGTAAAATCTTGGGGAGTTTGCAAAATTCGGAGTGACGACAAAATCTTGGGGAGTTGACAAAATTCGGAGTGACTTGGCAAAATCGTGGAAATTTGGCAAAATTCAGTGAGATGTAAAAATTAGGATTTTTTCTGTAAAATTATGGCGAGTTGGCAAAATCTAGAGACAGTTGGAAAAATTCAGGTGAGCTATGAAAATTTGGATTTTTTTTTCTGTAAAATTATGGCGAGTTGGCAAAAACTAGGGACAGTTGGCAAAATCGTGGAGAGTTGACAAAATTCAGCTGAGATGTAAAAATTGCAATCTTTTTTCTGTAAAATTATGGCGTGTTGGCAAAATCGAGACAGCTTTGCAATATCTAGGAGAGTTGGAAAATCTTGGGGGAGTTGGCAAAATTCAGAGTAGCTTTACAAAAATCAGGTGTGATGTAAAATTGGGATTTTTTTCTGTAAAATTGTGGCGAGATGGCAAAATCTAGGGCAGTTGACAAAACTCGAATCCGAATTTTGGCAACTGCTTTTGATTTGTGAAAATTGGGATTGTTTTTGTGAAATTAAGGACAGTTTATAAAATCGAGAAAACTTTGCAAAATCTAGGGAAGTTGGCAAAACTGGAAACCACTTGGGAAAGTACAGGTGAGTTGTAAAAATTGGGATTGGTTTTGTGAAATTTAGGAGAGTTGGAAAAACCAAGAACTCTTGGCAAAATCTAGGGGAGTTGTGAAAATTGTGCCTTGGGCAATTAAGCAGAGTTGATAAAATTCGAAGTGTCTTGGCAAATTCAGGGAAGATGTAAAAAGTGCGATTTTTTCTGTAAAATTACGGCGAGTTGGCAAAATCTAGAGTAGTTGGCAAAATTCGAATGCACTTGGTAAAATATCGGCGATTTGTGAAAATTGAGATTTGTTTTGTGAAATGAAGGAGTGTTGGATAAATTGAGGAAACTTAACAGAATGTAGGGCAGTTGGCAAAATTCAAATCTACTTGGAAAATACGGGCGAGTTGTAATAATTGGGTTGTAAAATTCAGGATAGTCGACTAAAATCGAGTAAACTTGGCAAAATCTTGGGAAGTTTGAAGTGATTTTAGTCAACTATCCTGAATTTCACAAACCAAATCCCAATTATTACAACTCGCCCGTATTTTCCAAGTAGATTTGAATTTTGCCAACTGCCCTACATTCTGTTAAGTTTCCTCAATTTATCCAACATTCCTTCATTTCACAAAATAAATATGAATTTTCACAACTCGCCGTAATTTTACAGAAAAAAATCTGTTACATCTTTCCCTGAATTTGCCAAGCCACTTCGAATTTTATCAACTCTCCCTAATTGCACAAGGCACAACTCCCCTGTATTTTACCAAGTGGCTTCCATTTTTGCCAACCCTCCTAGATTTTGCCAAGAGTTCTTGGTTTTTCCAACTCTCCTTAATTTCACAAAACCAATCGCAATTTTTACAACTCGCCTTTACTTTATGGGCCCTATGGGAGTTGAGCATCTGTACCTTTCCTTATTCTGTGCTATGCACCCATATATGAAACCATCTCTCTCCCCTAAATGTGCATGTGTACATATTAGTAACATCATTTACAAGAATAACATCCTGGTTGATTCCACTCGCATACACCTTTTTTCCCGGATCCCAGAATGTGAAAAGCGATATTTTCTCATGTAACATTTGGCCAACCCGCTCCATGTAACACTTTTCTCTTTGAATGGTTGTGAGGGTTTTATGGATCAAGGACAAGTTTATTCTTGCGCGGTAATCAGGACAGAAAATATTAGTATATAAATGTTTAGCTTAAAAAAAGGGGGGAGAAATGACTAGGGAATATTTTAATATTGCATACCACCTACTTCTGAACCCTCTCTAAATAACAATCATTAATCTACACGCCTTCAGTTGTTATATCTCTTATAGGCAACCCATTACATTGTATCGCTTACAACCTAACTAGTGATGTCGCAGTTTTCAGCGTTTTTTTCTTTTTTGCAGCATATTCGCTTCTAGACCTACAGAACAAAAAATACTACTTTTCACCTTAGTGGGTGATATACTTTGATATATATTAGGAATCGAAAGCTAAGGAAACTTGTAAACACTCAAAACAAGGAAATATACTTGTAATACTTTATTTTGTAACATATTTTTCATTTTTAATCTTTTATATATTCTACATTTTATTTCAGTTATCTAACATTACTTTCAAAGTATGCAAAAACGAAAAACGCTTCTAAGCATTGCAGTTTTGCCATTTAAAGTGGTTTGGCCTGTTTCAAGGCAAACCAATAACCGCATTCACATCTCTTAGGTTCTCCCATGTGCAGCCAAAGCCAATTAATAGTTGTCGATTCTTCATCACCTGAAAAAATCAAAATGGACACATCATTTGCATTATTAGAAACGCCAAAATTTCTTTTTACTTTTGTAACGTACAACATTTTGTTCTATCAAGGGATTAACTTCTAAAATTCTAACCATCGGAATATAAAACAAGAGGGCTAGCTCTCAAAAATACAATCCTAGTCCATCCCATAAAAATATTAAATAATATTGAAGTGCACTGGAAATAAACCTCTTTTTTGAGCAGCCAATGCGTGTGTTGAATCTGTTTGGTGCCCCCGTTTTAGAGTTTCAGAAACCTTTGGATGCTAGCTTTATTGATTTCAAAAAGGCTTTCGACTCTGTTGATCGTCATAATTTGTGGTTGATTGTGAGATCGTATGGAATATCAGACAAGTTAGTTAAAATAATGAAAGCTCTGTTTAATAACACCGAGTCCTGTGTGAGTTGGTAAGGCTTGTAGCAATTGGCTTAGCATTGCTTCTGGTGTTCGACAAAGGAGCATTTTGTCTCCTTTTCTCTTCAGTTTGATAATTATATAAGAAATTCATTGCACGGGAAAGATTTTGGCCTTAAATGGTCTGAAGATACGAAAAATTCTGATTTAGATTATGCCGATGATTTAGCCCTTTTGAAAAATGATGTTGATAAGATGAACTCTTTCATTTGAGCCGTTGATGAGACTGGTAGTAGAGTAGGTTTGGTTATAAACGGAGAGAAAACTAAAGTGATGACAATTGGTCAGGCAGGCTGTGATTCAGTTAATCTGAATGGTTGCCGTCTTGAGCAGGTGTCACAGTTTAATTACCTTGGGAGCTATGTAACTGATACTGGTGATGTGCGGCATGAGATTAACAGACGAATAGGGATTGCTGCCGGGACTTTTAAGAATCTATGGAGAGTGTGGAGAAATAGGCGTATACACTTAAAGACTAAAATTAGACTGTATAATAGTTTGGTTCTTTCTAGGGTTAGTTATGGTACTGAATGAAACTTGGACACTTTGTAAACGTGATAACAAGAAACTAGATGCTTTTGATTGTAGATGCTTATGCAGTATCTTGGGCATTAGGTGGTTCAACTTTGTAACTAATGATGAGGTTAGGCAAAGGAGTCGGCAACCTCCTTTAAGCAGCATGTTGTGCACAGAGAGACTCTGCTGGTTTGTCTGTATTGACAATTATATATTAGCAAATAGGGTTATGAATAGTGTGCCTAAAGGCCTCAGAAAGAGGGGGGAGACATAGGATGCAGTGGACAGACAATGTCAAACAGGACCTTGTTAGAATTGGTGTGCAGTGGCCAGATGCAGAAGATGTACCTAAGAACAGATATGCTTGGAGAACTAAACTGTGCAATCTGCTTGGATCTCCATAGCCCATGGCTGCTTGAGGATGAAAATGACAGAATGTTAATTCTTCTAAGCTTTGTCTAACAAAGTTTTTTAGAAAGGATTTACAAATATATTTGGCAAAAGTATATATAAAAATTAATATAATACAAAGTATATTATCATACATTAATATCATACAAAGCCACAAAAGCACAAGCTATTGTTGCTTTGTGTGTTTCACTCATAGGAAAGGCCAAATTTATAAGAACTACAAAATATAGTACTACCATTTCTACCAAAAAATATTAAGCCATAAAAATATAATTTATGGTAAGCAAATGTAAGAGTAAAAAAAAACTTCACAAAGCAAAGGGCACTATATATTTTCTGAATTTTAGCATCTATACACTAATAATCTTGGAAGTGTTTAGTATTGATTTTTTAATATTAGTTTAAAAACAGTTCTACATATAAAAAAGATGTCAACCATAAAATGAAGTTGGCAACACAAGTGCAAAACTGTCATGGCTGTCTGCTATGATGGTCACTATTCTTAAATTTATCCTTGGAAAACAGATAAATTTGCTTCAGCCATTGAGCCATTTCTACTTTAAGAATATAAAAAATAAAATAAATAAATACCCCCTCAAGCAGCTGCTTGCCACAGAGGTCTGACACCCAAGTTTATATCAGGCCTGGGCAAACTTTTTAGCTGTGAAGGGCCGCATAGAAACTGAAATGGAAGAACAGGCCACAAAAAAAATATAGTCATTAACGTATATATAACCAATGCAAAAAAAAATCAGAAATGAAATTAATTATTTTAATGAAAATTCACTTCGACAAAGTTTGGCATCTTGCCCTCTATGTTCTTTTTTCTCTTTTATAAATTTGTCACTAGTAGCTCACAGGCCACACAAAGAAAGGCAGTGGGATGCATGCAGCACACTACTATACATTAACTTCTTATATGCATACTTCCATATACTGAATTAATATAAAACCACATAGATCCTTACATGGTTTAGATATATGGTGGTAGGTATTTGGTAAAATAACAGTTGGCTTCATTAACCCCTTAACAGTTTCTTTTTTCTGCCATATTGTGTCCCAAAAATAAGCACATTTTTGATAAACAATTTTGTACTCAAATCGATCATATAAATTCAAATCTGCAGTCAAAACTGTTACAAGTATTGAATTGCATAATTTATGATAATTTTTAATTATAGCGAAAAATTGGCATTTTTACTTAAAGTTGGCTTTTCCAAACAAGAACTTTTAAGAACACTTGACAGAAATGGATGTGAGAAAAGAGCATGCATTTTTTTAATACTTACATTTTTATTTAATTTCAAAACTCAGCTTTTGTATGATAAATTTTAAAACATGGAGATAAGCAGAGTCCTACATCACAATCGGGACAAAAATATCTGGTTTCTTTTCTCATCCGTTTTCTGCTATCATTCCTTTTTGAGCAACACACAAAGCACTGCCTCGTCAGTCTCAGTTTCTTTTCGGTGGGTGGAATCACTTCTAAAAAGTATCTTTCAGTCAATCATACGGGATTCGGCAAAATTCCTGGTCGTCCTTTTTTCTCATTCACTGTTCCATGCCTTTCGATCAGGCGATCAACTAAGTCTAAAATTCAAATGAGAGTATTTTCCTCCAAGCTTCTGGTACAAAATAAAAGCATTCCACAGTGATATATCAAAGAGGTGAAAGAATTTTTTTTATAATATTTTTTTCCTCTCTTTTTTATGATGGGATAATTGGTGAGATGTTGATCCGTTTTATCAACACCTCCCATAGTATTATTGTACTGCATTACTACTTTTGGTTTCTTTTTGACTTCATCATTGTGAGACGACATTTCAATCATTTTGGAATTGTGTATAGTAGATAACAGAGTTACAACCTTCTTATCCATCCATTTGAGGATGCATACCTTTCCTCTTTGGTAAGCACAGATTTCGTCTTTTTTGAGTTTCTTTGACTGCAATTCCTTTGGAACGTCTTTTCTGCTAAGTTTGAGTGTTCCATACATATCTGTTTGCTTGCTGAGAAGGATGTCTGCCAGTTCTGGAGATGTGTAAAAATTATCTGTTGTTAGGCAATATTCTTTATTGAATAGTGGCTGCATAAGTCATTACCACTTGAGATGACTTGCAAAGATGTTGGTAATTGTCATCAAAAAGCACAAAACACATATTTTAGCACAAAATTCAAAAGAAATTGTATTCGCAACGTGTGATACACTACACAAGTGAAAACGAAATTCACCCCTTCTTCCGTGTAAACGAAAAGCAGTAAAACCTGATCACTAATCTGAACCAATCTTTACTGGACTACTAGAGCCATCTATCAGAAACATTTCAAACGAAAAAAAAGTTCCAAAAGTCGGGCAAATCATTAGATTGGCGTAGAAAAATAAGATGCCCGAGCGTCATACGGGCAAATCAGAAAAGTGACCTTTCGCAGCACCCGAGCAGTGTTCGGGCAAAACTGTTAAGGGGGTTGATCATGACATTAACTCATCATGATTACAGCTTATGTTTCATCATGACTTGCAGCAATACTACAGCACACGAAACAAGTGTGTCTGCATCCATAGGAAATTTGCAAACAAACTAACATCCATAGCTGCAGTAAGGTTGACAAGAGTATGACCTATTTTTCAACATAATTTTTGGTTGCTTTTAGAAACGACATTAAATTTGTTAAATTAATCATTAACATCAGACTCGGAGAAGGGGGCGGCTGAGTCCAAGTTTGATATGGGTGGCAAAACAGCTAGTGCCAGACCTATAGGTACACTTATAAACTAGAAGAAATATTATTTCCCTTTGACTACTTTTTTTTGTCCACTAGTCTGGGAAAAATAAAATTCAACAGAAAACACAACAGATGCAATTTTGTTTACATATCATGTAGAGATAATAAATGCCATTTTCCTCACCTAACCTAACCATTTGCAAGAGATAAGGAAAATGCTTCTGACAAGTTAAAAAGAGAAAGCATACATCAGTTCATGAATCTATGCTATCTTTGATGGTTCTTATGTAGTTAAAACAAGTAGCAAACTAATAATGAGAAACATCATTATCATCCTCAAGCAGCCTTGGCCTACAGAGGTCCAACCAGACCATGCAATTTAATTCTCCAAGCATTATCTGTCCTGAGCTATATCTGCTGCATTTGGTCACTGTAAGCCAATTATAACGAAGTCCTGTTTAACATTGTGTGCCCACAGCATCCTAGATCTCCCTCTTCTGCTGAGACATTTAGCCACACTATTCATTATGCTATAGTTATGCATAAGGGCAACATGGTCAAACCAATGGTCTCTCTCTCTGCACAATGTTGCCTTGTGCAGAGAGAGGAGGTTGCTGCTTTCCTATCATCATTAGTTACAAAGTTGAACCACCTAATGCCCAAGATACTGCATAAGTATCTAGAATCAAAAGCATCTAGTTTCCCATTATTTCGTTTACAAAGTGTCCAAGTTTCACTACCATGACTAACCGTAGGAAGAACCAAACTATTATACAGTCTAATTTCAGTCTTTAGGTGTATACACCTATTTCTCCATACTCTCCATAGATTCTTAAAAGTCCCGGCAGCAATCCCTATTCGTCTGTTAATCTCATACTGCACATCACCAGTATCTATTACATAGCTCCCAAAATAAATAAACAGAGACACCTTCTCAAGAGTACAGCCATTCAGATTAACCAAACCACAGCCTGCCTGACCAATTTTCGTCACTTTAGTTTGTTGTGTTGCTTCAGAAAACATTCCAACTACTCATTTCATTTAGCTGTTTACTTGCCATCTACAACCATTTGTTGTGGCTCTGGATGCTGATCCGAAATATGATAGGTCTGTAGCTTGAAGGGATGAGAGTACAATCAAACTGCCTCAAATTTAGCGGACATTGCGAACAATTTTACATTAAAACACAACTGAAAATTCCTATTCTTCTCACCACTGTTTTGATATGGGTTGTTTTTCCCCTGAGTGGTACTTCTTTGCACACAATGGGCTAAATGGACATGCCACAATGACCTCAAGGGCTCAGAGAAGGTGGTGGTGGGGGGGGGAGACCCATTGAACAGCTATTAAAATTAAGCATTTTTTTACGGATATCAAAAAACTTTGTGAAAATGAAAGTAATCCACAGACATCTCACTTCAAATTCTAGTATAAATACCCATGACCAATACAGTTAATACATTTTTGAGTAGCCTTAAAATTTGGCTCTCATTGCTGATAGGAAAACTCAGTAGCTATGTAACAATGGCCCCAATCAATTTTACAAGGCATGCAAACTCATTACAGTCTTAACAGAACTTACAAATGCAACCTATCATTCGCTTATCAAAAACAGAGGGTATGAGGTTGGGATTCTCCTTGGTTCCTTCTCCTCTTTTGTACACACGCATATCAAAAGGATTCTAAAAAGATATATAAAAAAAAAAACAGGTTATATTCTAACTCTGCTATTTTATACTGAAAAAACTTGCAACTATATCTAAATTAAACACTCTTAAAGCAAAATCAGTTATTTTTCAATTGTGCAAAAACAAAGTTTTCATTGCATTTAATGAGCAATATGCCATTATATATCAACATACAGTCAATCCTTAATGCGTTTTAGCCCCAACTAATGCAGTGGGGTAAGAGAACAAGAGAGCCTGATTCCTGATTATCCTGATGTGAAGAAATCTGAATAAGCTACAAGGGGTTGCTCTATCCTATGTTTACATATTACAAATATTCACCATTGTTTGTTCACTAAGTAATCAGTGATACAGCTGAGGATTTATGAAGCATTTTATGAATGTAATATTTTAAAGTTCAAACCAGGTATATACACATATATATGACCCAGGGGAATAACACACAAATCAGTTTTAACAATTTAAAGATGTTTTTAAATTTAAATAAGCCAAATAATTTAAAAAAAGGAAGCAGAAACTTTATATCAATAAAAGTGGAGATAACTTAGGGAAGGAGTAAACTTTTTTAGTTCTTGCACCCCTTAATAGCAATGTATGGAAGCCTCATCAATTTAGATAGAAAAAACAGCAGGATAGAAGAAAGTTTAGGCCTGCTGAGCCTAACCTCGTAACCCTATTACAGGTCTCCTTCCTTAATATATTTTTGAAATAAAATAAAACACCCCAATGTCCAACATTCCTCTTGCATTCCTTGGATCCCATTTGCATACCTCCTATATATATATAGGGGATATGGGCACCACAGGTTAAGAACCTCTGACCTAGAAGCTCTATTTAACTTGTCTTGGTTCAACATGCACATATACAAAGACATGCTCACAGACTTACTACTCAAACTGATTAAACCATCATATTGGGCACCCATGCACTGTTTAGTGTACAATTACACCATTTTACATCATCACAAAAAAAAAACCTATAAAAACTAAAAACTTCTCCTTGTATAAAGTTGTAAAAATTGACATGTGCTTAGTCTCGAGGGTTACACCTCACGGAATTTTGTTGCCTAAAAAAGAAAATCTACTAAATATGTTGACTTTTAATGTTATGAGTGTTATTGCATCCCTGATTCATCTATACTCTGATCAAACTCCTTACTTTTCAATGATGATATCAAATATTCAATAAATCAGATATCCAATAACATACTACATAATTTATAATCAATGTACCAATTTCCTACTTCTCAAAACTTTATGGTTTAAGGCTCAGAATTCCATGAGATGTAAAACATTACATAAAAGGAGTTATATGGGCATAAAAATAAATCAAAGGGTTTCCTGACTCCATCATTGTCTTTAAAAATGTACTCCAAGCAATCAGAGTTTGAATTGAACAGTATCAAAATTAGAGAATTTTTAGTAGGCTAAAAAGAAAAAAAAAATATTACATGCAAATGACAAATTTTTACCTTAGCAGAGGTGATGAATTGCACTTTAAATTTCCTGCAACTCTAAATGACTTCCATTGATCAACAGAAGACAAATTTTATCTTTTGACCACATTTTCAGTTCTTTGCTAAAGAAATTCTAGGCTTAAAAACAGTTAAAAACAGAGTTTATATACAAAAGTTTTGAGCATTCAAAACGTGGTATTATAAGTTTTCAGTTGAGTTAAATTGCATGAACATCCTCTGCTCTTTACAATTTCAGGAATGTTTTGTGTTATATATTATTATGGTTTGAATGAAATGAGATGCATGGTTAAGGACAAGCAAAAATATTCTGACAGAAATCTTAGCATATAAGTAATTATTACACACACAAAAAAAAACATTTGAAGATATTTACTAAAAATCCCATATTTCTATTTCCAAAACTATGGAACAGGTTAAAATTTGAGAAATAAATTTTTAATGTATGTACTTTCTCTAAAACTTCAATTTTCTTTTATTTTAACCCTTTAAGTGTCCAGACCAGATTAACAATTTTTTTTATTAAGTAGCTTTCATTTCATAAGAAATGAAAGCTACTTAATAAATTTCATAAGAAATGAAAGCACACTTAGTTCTGGAGAATAAAATTTAAATTAAAACAAACTTTACTTAATTTTAATCTTTCCAAATAAGTGCTCTTTTCATTTGATAGGTAACACTCAAGTGCAAATGTTACAGCCAAAAATCATTGGTTGCTCAAACCGGTACCCGTGAATATGGAAGAAAATTTATATGGGGTGATTACAAAAAAAGCAACAATTTTAAAAATTCCTTATAAAAAGTCTACACATGTAAATTTAACAAACAATGCAGGCATTGAAAGAAATGTAGAAGTTTGTTTTACACCTTATTGGTTTTAATAGAAATTTTTAAAGGGCTCCTCCACACTTCCATAGTGTCATAAGGGTATTACTTGATCGAAAGCTAGAAAGAAGATGGAGTAGGCATGGGAGCTTAAAATAATGGTCACCTAATTTTGAAATCATTAGACTTTTTCTTTTGGAGTTACCATTAACTATATATGAGCTGGTGGAACGCATATGTCACATCACTGTGTCTGTGGACACTAAGGAAAGTATTGGATGAACTGAAATATAGATTTGAGGTATGTTTCAGACAGTGGTTTCTACAGTGTGTTGTCCAACTGCTTGGTTAGGGGTGTGTGGGATTTTCAAGGAAAGTTTTATGGAAAACTGAATTGATTATAATTCCCAAAATCTAAGCAGTTGTTTGTTTTTGTGCATTGCTTTTACAAACACAACCCTTGCAGTTAAATGAAACTAACTGCAGTTAACTGATGTTAATTCTTGACAGTTAGCAACATTGTCATGCATGTTTTGAGTTGCTTTGTCTGCCCACCACAACTCAACAACTGACATTCCTTGCCACTACACATACATTCGGCGGATGCAATATCTTTAATAAGCTGAGGGGGACACCATTATTGAAAGTTTGGGAACCATTGAAATAAGATAACCCATGGTAGTAATAATGCAGATTTGCAATCTTTCTCTGGTATATAAAATTTTTCATAAAGTGTTCACTCAAAATATGTAGGATTTGCTGATGTTGCATTTATAGTTTTTTATATGATGAATATTTAAAATCATTATACCATTTGAAAGCACCCTGTTTGTAGTAAGCTGCAGTAAGATTACAATTCTGCATACAAATAAAGTTTAAAAGATGAACAGTTGTATAATTAATTAGTGTTTTATTTTAAGGTATGACAGGAAGTCCAAGAATGCGCTTCTAACTCAAAACTGCAAATTGCATGGCAACAGGACCATGGATGATTTAGAGATGTCTGTTTGATCTGATGAATTATGTTTCCTTTTGTATCATACAGATGAATGGCTACACTCTTGGTGAAAGAAGTATGAGACAATGGATCTCACACGCAATGTACAACTAATTCAGACCAGTGGTGGGTCTTGATAAAGAAGTAACAGCATATGGAGGGTGTGGACCACTTGAACATTGGTGCTAACTAAGCATACACTTCAATATTAATTTGTTCCTCAATGGTGATGATGCTGTTTAACTACACAATGAACTGTCATCAGATTCATATAATATAGGAATGGCTTGCAAAACATTCAGACAACTTTCTCTTCTCAGATCTCAATCCCATCAAACATCTGTTATAGAATTGGAATCTGATTGGTTGACACATCAATAGTCACTGTTACTAAATTTTGGGATGCTTTAGGTAGGCATAGCTGAATGTACCTCTAGAGATGTATCCTAACCTAGTAGCATCAAATCCACAAACTTCATGCATCACTGATGCTGAAGCAACTGCTTGAGCAAAACAAAATGTGCTCAGACAGTTACTTCATCATCAGTGATAATATGGTATTTAGGTGTGTGGTCATTATTCAATAGCTAATACATAAAATAATAAAATAAATAGCTCCTCAAGCAGCTGCTTGTCACAGAGGTCTGACAGGAGCCTGTCAGTTTATATGCCATAGTAGATCTGTGAGGATGGTAGAACCTCAGCAGAAAAACAACACGAACATCCATGCCTTACCCGGGACTCGAACCCAGGTCCCTCGGATCAGTAGCCAAGTGTGCTAACCACTCGGCCACAGGATGGCTTAAATACATGCATGTACAAAAATATTTACAGGTTTTAGAACATTATAGTTTTGTGATTAGCATGAATCAACTTGTGTGCTTTTGTCAGAACTTCCTACACCAAAATGTAAGAAAAAATATTAAAAAAAAGATCATTGCGAGAAAGTAAAATAGATTCTCAATAGCCACAAAGAAGTCAATGACATGATGACAAATTATATGCTGCAACCTGCATATCTTTGAGTTCATAGAATCATAGTGATTGAAAACTATGCAATGCCCATGAAGTCAAGATTACCGAGAAATGGGCTTTACAGAATAATGATCATAATTTAACATTATAATTTCAAGAGAGAGTGTTACAACCTGTTTTGATATGCCAGTGAGTAGTAACATTATAAACTCCAGCCCACTTTTTATCAATGATATGACTGAATATGAAGGAGGAGAGGAAATTATATATATTCAGATATGAATCAGAGGATACATCTTGTATTTGCTTTTCAGTGATTATTCTCTCTTTTTAGCAAGTTTTCTCAGAAATTATCACTAACAAAGAGTAAATTGAGCCAAACAAGAAGGAAAAATGATACAATTATTGCATGACACCAAAAACAGGCATCTATAAAAATCATTACCTCATTTCCTGCAAGATGTGCTAAGAGTTCTTTCTTCTCCAAGCCAGTAGCATGATCAATTGGATCTATCTTATCTAAATGAATAAATAGATAAGTATTATTCCACTTAAAGAGCAAATTGAAAAACTCATCTTAATTTTAATCTGTTTTGTTATTTGCAGCAATAAAAATACTCAGCAAAAGAAGAAATAGATTTAACTATTTTGGTAGTGTGTTATATAGTACATTAGTAATCTTTGTTATGCAAATATGGTTAATGATTTTTTTTTAATTTCAGTTTTAACTTCAAAATAATCTCTAACTGTAACTGAAAGTGCATAGGTGTTGCAATAAAAAAAGTGACATACAATTTTGACTTCCATCAACAATATTATACTGACTGAATTATCATTACAATTTCCTTTTGTATGTATCTTATATAGAATTATAATTATTCCTATATTTAAGAAATGTGATTGCAGGGGCATTAGTCTACATTTTGTTCTTTTTATAAAAATGTAACCTATAAACTACAAGTGTTACAAAAAGAAAATGTTTTAACCACTTGCCTGACATGCCCATATCAGAACGGGCAGCTTTATCTTACCAAATTTAGTTGCTCGTGCGACATACAGGACTAACAATCATTATTTTAAACTTTGAAGATTTTTTTTAATAAAGTTTTTAAATGATAATTTGCTTTTACTAATCATAAAAATTAGGAAATAAAGATAAAAAAACTGACAATTTCTACATGGAAAAATAATTCAAAAATCAGACAAATGGTTAAACAAATTTATTTGAAAAAATTAACAAGTCCTTAACAAGCAATCATATTTTTCAATATTGCTTTTGCATGATGGGGTGGGGGTGACTCAGTCGGTAGCGTGCCAGGCTCGTAATCCGTAGTTCCCAGGTTCGAGTCCCAGCTGGGTCAGCGTTGAGATTTATCTCTGCAAAATTCCCCGCCCTGCCCACGGTCAGTAGGGGACACCGATGGGCTTGGAAAGGCCGCCGTCCGTCGGATGGGACGTTAAGCCGTGGCCCCGTGTGCGGGAGAGCCATACCCTGTGCACGTTAAAGAACACGCTGGATGGCCTTGACAGGAGGCTACCATCTGTCTCCCAACAGCTGTTCCAGTGGGTCCTCTCCCCCAACCTTCTCTGAGCCTTCGGGGTCCATGTGACCTGGCCATTTAGCCCATGGTGTGCAAAATGTGCCGCTCAGAGGTAAAACAACCCAACCCATGTGATGCTCCAATATGTTGCTACAAATGCCTCATTGATTTCTCAGGTGATTGTAATATCTGCTGCTGGACATCCCTGATGAAATCTGGTGCGAGTACCTGAGGCCTCCCACTTTGCCACCTATTGTCCACAGAACCAGTATCACGAAACTGGTGTACCAATTGGTACAGTGCAACTTTACATGGTGCCAGAATATCTGGATATTTGTGCTGCCATAGCTCCACACATCTCTGACAAGATTTACACTGAAAGTAAGCCTCCAGTAAAGTGATCCTTTGACTGCACGTAAAACCCATTCTTGACTAACTGACCTTCAGCTCCCTTCCACGAAGATTCTAACCAGTTGTGCCCCTACACATGGTTCTGAACAATTCTACAGGGTTGCTGACACTCGCAGAATAAAGCATCGTGGCACAACAGGTATAATAAACTGATAGTACATTTTCAAACTTTGAATAAAGAGACTTTTTGGAAGAAATGCAAAAATGCACTAGTAGAGTTTTTTTTATTTAGTTTCAATTTCTGGTACCATAACATATTGCAAGTTACTTTACAATGAGTAGTGAAAGGTAGAAAAGCTGTAGGCTTATGATGCAGAATTTAAATTAGCAGTTGTGAAGTACATAAAAGAAAAAGTTATTGTGTTGCTGCTCATGATTTCTGTGTCAATGAAAAGCAAGTTTGGGAATGGAGGAAAAAGAAATCAGCATTACAACACATGGAAAGAACAAAAAAAAAAAAGCTGCAAGGGAAGGATCTTCAGTGAACATTTTAAGGGTAAACTTCCTTTGGACAAAGCCACAAAATATCTGCAGTTCAGTTGAACAGTAGTACTTCCCCACTATGGAAGAGAAAGGGTCAAGCCACAAGGACTGGCCTTGACCTTGGAGGGTTGGTAGATCTCCAGGTAGTCAAGAAGCAAGCTGTAGCAGAAACTGAATTAGAAACATGCCTAAATGGCTGGGTGCTGGAATGCTAACAAAATGGGTTAATAGTGACACAAATGAATATTCATCTTCAAGTGCTACACTTGTCAAAAGATTACAGTCTGTAGCATCAGTTGGTTGATGCACATGATTTATGAACAGATTCAGACTTTGCCTCTGTTAACAGATGAAAATTTTTGCAGATAGAGCCAACAGAGTTGAAATTAAAAATTGAATCTTTTCTAAAACATATTATTTCAGAACTTAAGTTTACTTACAAATTACAATTTTGAATCATCACAGAATGAAAATATGGATGAAATGCTAACAATTCCTATCATTCAAACAAAATATCTTTAAAAAGGCCAAATCAGCATTGTTTCTTCTTGGATGAAAGAAGCATGGGATGCAATTCCACCAGAAATAGTTGCTAAATCTTTCATAAAATGCTATATATCAGTAATGCCATTTATGGTGCAGATGATTTGACATATGAAAAAGAAAAGTCTTGACTCTGACATTTACACATGATACAACTTAATAGAGATGGTCTTCCATGGCTATTTGGGAATTTTGACAGTGAATCAGATTTTGAAGGGTTTTAAAATATGTAACTTTAGAAATTTGTATTATTATACTTTAATAAATGTCATAATTTCCAAACTCTTGAAAAACCAGGGTTAGCTTTTATTCACAGAGGAGGAGGGGGGTTTTACCTGCACTTTTGACTAAAGGTAAAAACAATGCAGTGATTCAGCTTAAAATTCATCTTTGAAAGAAATCAACATACAAATAATATACTGTATGGAACATAACAAGAAAGTCGCTTTATTATTGATTTGGTACAACTATTTTTGTATTTTTAATTTAAATTTTGGATGCTTAATTCTTCTAGGGCCTAAGTCTTGTATACAAGTTGACAGAATACAATATGAGAGACCAAGGATGCCTATATCAGATTTTAGCACAAAACAAAAATCAATCTTGCAACTTTAAATTTTTTTACATATATCTTATAAAAATACATTATTAATGCTTGAAAAATAACTTTTCCCATTTGATGCATATGTTATTAAACCATGAAATAAATAATTTGTTAAAGCCATTTGATGGAATAGAAGCGATCTAAGGTATTGCTGATTTGTCTCAGTTGAGCTCTCAGTTGAACAGGGAACACCGATGAGCTCGGAAAGGCCATCGTCTGTCAGATGGGACATAAAACCATGGTCCTGTAAGGAGAGCCATACCCTGTGCATGTTAAAGAACATGCTTGATGGCTTTGATGAGAAGTTCCCATCTGTCTCCTAACAGCTGTACAGTGGCCCTTGGTCCTTTGTGACCTGGCCATTTAGCCCATTGTGTGCAAAAAAGTGCTGCTTAGAGGTAAAAAATTCATAAGTGTAATTTTCTTAAGGCTTCCCCTTGAGTCTGAGGTGAGACAAAATGACTTCTGGTCTCTTGAAAGGTCCTTACTATCAGATGTCCCTGAAACAAGTGTTAAGAAAAAATAAATTGTTCTACCCCTCTTTTTCATACATTTCTGATGAGATCTTCCTAGCATTGAGCAATTTCAACCACATGTCTGATTCCCGTGAACCACAGAAACAAACTAGTTTAATTTTGAACTGATTGGCAGTTGAAATTATGTTTTGGAACATAACTGGTCTTTAATTGTTAGCTATTTTTGGCACCACATTTATTTTCCTTTGCTGTAAGAACTGCACAAAATGTACCTTAAATGAAATATCATCTTAAATTCCACAAGGATGAAAAATCCCAGATTAATGAGTAAAATCCCTACTCTGGCAACAATTTTGTAACAAGTCCTATTACTGTTCTGTGATATTTTAGGTTACCTATCTTTTATACATTTGCATTTATCTACATAAAAATATATATATATATTTGCACCAAGGTTTCTTAAGGAGCTCAGGCCCAATGGGCCCTTACTTGGATATGCCCTGCTGCTTAGCAAGTATCACAATCAAGATTTTAAGACCAGTGAACAACAAAAATTAAAGAAAAATAGATAGATGGTCTCAGCCTTTTGCACTCCTATTTTTGTAGAGATGAACCACTACAAAATCCACTTGGCAGAGAGGACTACTACTACTACCTCAAGACCCACCTTGTCACATTCTATTATTAATCTTTTTCCCACTGGCTTTGCTGGCAAAATAGATAACTATTTGATGGGCACAGAACGAGTGTAGGGGGAGGGGGGAGTTGTTCGCCTTTTTTTTTATGTATTGTATATCTGTGGTGACCTTAATCTCAAGCAATTTCAGTCATACATCAGATTCTTAAATACCACATACACAAATTGGTATCCAATTATTATTTGATTTTGTTTCAGTTTCAATCTAATCGAATGGAGAGGCAGTTAGAAATAGATACTGTTTTAGAATCACAATTTGGTAGTATTTACCTTACTGCAAAAACTACACAAAACACTCCATAAAAAATGTCCTTTAGATTCTCCCAGGGATAAAAAAATATTGTTTTACATCTAAAACCCCTAATCTGGCAACACTATTTTAATACAGTCCTCTTACTCTTCTGTAGATCGTGTATGGATATGCGATGTTCCAGGTAAAACATTACCCATTATCATCTCCATCTGAGAATATGCCCAGTTGGCATAGGTAAAAATATATAACAAGTAAACCATTTGTGGGTTGGCCCCTAGAAGCTAACATAAAACACAAGTTAAAAAATAGCATATATCATGCAAAAGTTGGGTTGGGCTCTTTTACCTCTGAGCGGCACTTTTTTTGCACACCATGGGCTAAATGGCCAGGTCACAAGGACCCCCGAAGGCTCAGAGAAGGTTGGGGGAGGGGACCCACTAGAACAGCTGTTGGGAGACAGATGGTAGCCTCCTGTCAAGGCCATCCAGCGTGTTCTTTAACGTGCACAGGGTATGGCTCTCCCACACACGGGGCCACGGCTTAATGTCCCATCCGACGGACGGCAGCCTTTCCAAGCCCATCGGTGTTCCCTACTGACCGTGGGCACAGCGGGGAATTTTTGAGGAGATAAATCTCAACGCTGACCCAGCTGGGACTCGAACCTTGGAACTACAGATTACGAGCCTGGTGCGCTACCGACTGAGGCACCCCCGCCCCATCATGCAAAAGAGACCTAAAACAAGTAACTTTCCTCAGAGAAAGCCATCATTTTAAGCTTCTTATACTTATTAAGAACAAAATGATCATAATTAAGCAAAGAAGAAATAATCTCATTAGGTTTTTTTTAGCAGCTTCAAAAAACCATTTTGAGATGCATTTAATATGAGCATATATGTGATCAATGCCCAAGTCTATATGAAGTTGTCTGTTAGTAACAAACCAAGGGGGCAACAACCGCATATCTCAATATTTGTTTTGGAAGACCTGAATCTTGCGGATATTCTTGGAAGTGGTGTTGGCCCATATAGGGGAAGCATAAGTTATACAAATGACCATGTTGTACAGTAATAATTTATGGTCAATCAAGATAGCATTTCTCCGAAGGAGAGGTCCTAGTTGGCATCTCAATGCTTTGACTTTAGTTATAATATCATGAATATTAACTTTGGTTCGTAGATTGTATAATCATATTCGATGTCCAGGGGTAATAATTTTATCCCTAACCATCTCCATCGTAAAGATATGCCTATTTGGTATGAGTAAGAACAAAATATATAAGTAAACCACCCTTGGGTGGGTTATTCTTCTGTGATATTTTGGGTTACTTTTAAACAATTGTAGTTATTTATGTAAAAAAAAATATGCATTTTTACTAACAGATTCTTGGGCAGGACAGGCCGACCATTTCTTTCTAAACAAGTTTCAAATGACAAATATGGTGAAATGCTTTGATAAAAAAAACATAACAAAGCTTATTTGTAGTAACAAAACAATCTTTTTGGCGATACAAAAAGTAGGTTTATTTGGGAGAGGAAAAAAACTCACTTGGGGGTTGTTTTACCTCCGAGTGGCATTTTTTCACACAGTGAGCTAAATGGCCAGATCACAAGGACCCCAAGGGCTCAGAGAAGATTGGGGGAAAGAGACCCATCGGACAGTTGTTAAGAGGTAAACAGTAGCCTCCAATCAAGGTCATCCAGCGTGTTCTTTAAGATGCAGAGGGTATTGCCTACTTTGCCAAGCCAAAAGATGGCCCTGATTACGAAAGTGGTAAGGCATCATAAAAATTTGCAAATCTGTTACAGGTTAAAAAATAAAAATATAATACCACAAATACATCTACATGGAAATCATTACATTTAGTAATTTTAAAAGCAAAGGCATTTGAATTATGAAGCTTGAAAAATAATCAAGCTGAGAAACACAATGAAACCGTGCAAATATTTTAATAACGTAATATTTACAAATTGATTATGCTATAAACTTAAAATACCTTCGATTGAGCGTGCACACATCATTGGTATTCTGTTCTGATAAATTTTTACAGCATTTTTCACACCAATTCGGAAAAGAGCCATCTTCCTTAAGTTAAGTAAAAACTTCCGATATTTTCTACCGCTACACGATAGTACATGACACTACCACCAGGAGAAATGTGTCGCTCATATTATAATGCAATTTGCCATCGTATAAAAGGTTGGACAATAAATGTTAAACGTCGAGAATACCTCAAATACGTACGAATTTGGTAGGGCAGTTATGTTAATCTAAGAAGAAGTCCATATTTTATTAAATCTATTTACACAAATAAACGTCCCTATTGGGAACCGTTGCCATAAACTGATAAAGCTATTTAGCTGAGCAATGAAAACCGAAACTAATATTAGGTGTAGCTCAATTTGGCTTAGGCTCAACTCAGAGAATAAAAGTTTTACGTTTGAAAATCCTATTCTTCATGCATTTTCTGCTCTAGAATACCACTTTCCTTTGGGGTAGAAAAGGAAAACTGCCGCACTTAGAAAGGCGGCTGTCCATCAAAGAGTGATACCATGTGGGGATCATATGTTGGACATCTGCAACAGCTTAAAATGACATGATCCTGTATTTCCGTTTTGCTTTAAAGTGAGGATTCCAAAGTGGGGGTAGCAAAATTGCCAAGGACCAAACTTTTAAGGAAGGAAATGCTTAAAGTTTTTGAGAAAGATCCTAATAATATGCAAATTTGGAGGATATGAAAGCTCAGATCCCCCACCCCTATATGAATCTCTCTCATCAGTAAGATGCTTAATATTATTGTCCTATTCGTGCAACCATAGATAAAACTAGCTATAAAACATCTGCAACTCCCTATAATTAAATTAATATTTTTTAACCATGTAAAAATACTGACTTGGTTTTTAATTCTTGAGTGAAATTGTAGATGAAATTTGAAAGAGATTAAAAACAGAAACAATAAGAAAAATATTACATTGGACAAAATATTCTTATTGGGTCCTATGAAAAGGCTATAAGAGGGGTCAGTGAGAAACATTTGTGCTATTCAAAGTTCCAACTTTTAAGAGCTGCTCACATTTTTACCACAAAATGCGGTTACAGAAATGACTATACCTGGCTCTATTAGTTCTTGTAAACTGGCATTTTAACCCATTATTATACTTGAAACATATTAAGCCCATCTGGGCATATTTAGCTACTAAACCAGCGAGCGTCTCCTTGCACATTATACGAGAAACCTGGACAAGCCCAATAGAGCTACTAGGTTATTTTCGTCCTTTTTAGAGAGGATTACCTTCTTCCTCTTCAGTGAAAAAAATTAAATGATCAAAACCCCCCTCCCCCCACACACGCTATCGGCTACTGGCTAGAACATGTATCAAAGAGCCAAAACATTATGCCCACCTGCCGAATATGATGTTGGTCCTCCACGTGCCGCCAAAACAGCTCTTACCTGGCGAGGCATGGACGCTGCAAGATTTCTAAAGGTGTTTCGTGGTATCTCGTACCTACACATTACCAGCAGATCCTTTAACTCTTGTAAGTTACATGATTTAGCCGCTGCTGATTGGATATGCTATTCCACAGACACCATAGATGCTCGATTTGATTGATGTCTGAGGAATTTGGAGGCAGAGCAATACTTGGAAGTTTTCCTCATGTTACGCGAATTATTCTCGAACAATCCGGGCAGTGTGGCATAGCGCATTATCCTGCTGAAAGAAGGCACTACTAGAGAGATATACTGTTACCATGAAAGGATATACTTAGTCTGCAATGATGTTTAGGTAGGTGTAGACATCATAGTTTTCTGCACATAAATGACTGGACCCAGGGTTTCCCAGCAGAACATTGCCCAAAGTATTACAACTTCCCCAGGTAAACGATGCACATGTACTCGGCCATCCACATGATGCAACAGGAAACAAGATTCATCGGACCAGACGACCTTCCAATCATTCAAGGTTAGCATGGGCACTCGGAGCAGCCCCATTTTCAGCAGGGTTTGATATACTGTGTGTTGTAACACATTACTCCTGTCACCAGCATTCAAATTACGGGTGAGTTGCGCATAGTATCTCTTCTGTTGGCTCATAACGTACGGGATAGCCTTCACTCACCTCTAGCATCAATGAGCTGTGGTTCGCCACCTTGCAGCGGTTCGTGGTTTTTCCCTCCTCGGACTACTTTTTGAAGGTACTAACTATGGCTGAACATGATCACCCCACAAGCTTTGCCGTCTCGGAAATACTCTGGCCATTATAATTTGGCTTTTGTCAAACTCACTTAGGTCCACTGCCTTTCTCATCTGAACAACAATAACACTGATTAATAGAGCTCAGTGTCAGGTGTCATATTTATACCGTTTCATGACCTTCACACACATTGTCGTTTACCTGCAGTTGCTTCGATTTGCAGACGCACTGGTCATAACATTTTGACTCTTTGGTGCACATTACCATTCAAGCAGCTGTTTGCCACAGAGGTCTGACAGAAGACTCTCAGTTTAATATGCCAAAGAGATCTCAGAGTAGATCAATACCTCATCAGGTAAAAAAAAAAACACAAAAAGAAACATCCATACCCCTGAATTTGGATCTCTTTAAATCAGAAGTAATGTGCTAATCTATGGGGAAGGAGTAGCCTAGTAGTACTAAATGTAGAGTTGACTTGTTTTACTTCAAAGCTACTTTCTTTGAACACATTGGACTAAATGGCCAGGTTACAAGGACCCCAAAAAGGTTGGGGACAGCTATTAGCCTCCCATGACGCATGTTAACATGCACCGGGTATGATGCTCTCACAGAAGGGGACAAAGCTTAATGTCCCATCTGACAAAAGACAACTTTTACAAACCAATCAGTATCTCCTTTCTGATTGAGGGCAAGATGGGGATTAGCCGAGATAAATCTCAACGCTGGAACAGGTGGGATTCGAACCTGGGAACTGCAGATTACAGCTTGGTGCACAACCCCCACCCACATTTGGCAGTTTTATATTGTGGTATTTAACACTTTATTTTATTAAAACGCAATTCTTATTGGAATAATGAATAAGGTTAATTTTTTAAAACACAGATTGAGTTTGCAGGAGAAACTCACAAAGCTTTAGCACCAGGCCAAACATTTCTATAATTCATAGGTGCAAAACTCAGTGTGACTTTTAATGTAGATTGGATCAATAAACTACTAGTAAAAGCAAGAAAACTTCCAATTTTTCTGAAAAAAATAAACAGCAATCTTTTAAGTGTCTTAACAGTGATATTTAACAAAATGGCATAACCAGTTATTTTGCTAATTGGAAGAACGCAAAATAGCATTTATTAAAGGCCTGGAGAAATATTTTGGCGACACAACTGGTTTAGAGGTAATACAACCCAACTCTTTTATTCGAAGAACTCTGCTAGTTTTCTACCCGCCATAATTATCAGAAATCATTGAGTTCCACTAAACATGAATAAAAACTAAAAATTCAGCAGAAAAAAAAATTAGTACTGTCCATTTCAAATTGCGTTTATACCATAATTTTTTTTAATAAATGATGAGCTTTTATGAATCCATCATATATAAATTGATAGGCTTTTATAAATTATATAGATGACTATCAATATTGAAACTAAGACGCTTAGAATTATTGAGTCACTTACTTAAGTACATGTTGCCTAAGAGAGTATTTAAGTATTATGTTAACTACTTCAGTAAGAAAGTATTTAAATTACTTAAGAATCATAATTGACAATCTCAGAGCTACTTAGACTTTTTAACGTCTCAGCATCATCCTCAAGCAGCCATGGGCTACAGAGATCCAAACAGATCACGCAGTTTAATTGTCCAAGAATAACTGTCCTGAGCTACAACTGCTGCATCCGGCAACTGCACACCAATTCTAACAAAGTCCTGTTTAACATTATCTGCCCACCGCATCCTAGGTCTTCCCCTCCTTCTGAGGCCTCTAGGCACACTGTTCATAACCCTATTCGCCAAACTATAATTATCCATACGGGCAACATGACCAAACCAGCGGAGTCTCTCTCTGCCCAATATGCTGCTTAAAGGAGGTTGCAGACTCTTTTGCCTAACCTCATCATTAGTATCATGTTTACAAAGTGTCCAAGTTTCACTACCATAACTAACCCTAGAAAGAACCAAACTATTATACAGTCTAATTTTAGTCTTTAGGTGTATACGCCTATTTCTCCACACTCTCCATAGATTCTTAAAAGTCCCGGCAGCAATCCCTATTCGTCTATTAATCTCATGCCGCACATCACCATTATCTGTTACATAGCTCCCAAGATAATTAAACTGTGACACCTGTTCAAGATTGCAACCTTCAGATTAATTAAATCACAGCCTGCCTGACCAATTTTTATCACTTTAGTTTTCCCTCTGTTTATAACCAAACATACTCTAGTACCAGTTTCATCAACAGCTTGAATGAAAGAGTTCATCTCATCAACATCATCTGCCAAAAGGGCTAAATCATCAGCATAATCTAAATCAGAAATTTTCGTATCTCCAGCCCATTTAAGGCCAAAATCTTTCCCTTGAAGTGAATTTCGCATAACATAATCAATAACGAAACTAAAGAGAAAAGGAGACAAAATGCACCCTTGTCGAACACCAGAAGTAATGCTAAACCAATTGCTACAAAACTTACCAACTCTTACACACGACTCAGTGTTATTATAGAGAGCTTTCATTATGTTAACTAACTTGTCTGGTATACCATATGATCTCACAATCAACCACAAATTATGATGATCAACAGGAGTCGAAAGCCTTTTTGAAATCAACAAAGCTAGCAAACAAAGGTTTCTGAAACTCCAAACATTTCTCAAGAATCTGCCTAAGTGAAAATATCCACACATCCCCTATCACTTCTGAATCCACATTGCTCATCACGCAATTGATTGTCAACCATATTCTTAATTCTATTAAGCACAGTCATGGAAAGAACTTTCCCTGGAACAGAGATTAGGCTGATACCCCTACAGTTATCACAAGAACTGCGATCACCTTTTTTGAAAATAGGAATAATAATAGCTCTGGTAAAATCTTCAGGAATCGTGCTTTTATCATAAAGGATATTCAAAATTTGTCATCCAAGTGGTAACCGAAACATTCCCAGCTCTGAGCATTTCTGTAGTAATTTCATCTACCCCTTGGGATTTATGAAGTTTATGTTTAGAAATAGCCAAAATAACTTCAGATTGTGTTATAGGGCCAACATTAAAGCCGCCAATGCATCTATCATTACAATGGGAGTAGAACTAACCACATTGTTTAGAACAGGCGTGTCCAAACTTTTAACTTCCCTGGGCCACATTGAGTGAATATTTGACTTCCCTGGGCCACACTAAGTGAAGATGAAGTGTTTTGGGCAGCACATAAAATATAGTTAATGAATATCAATAATAAAACTTCATTTATTTTCTTATGTTTTCTATTATAAAATAAAAAAGGGCAATATAAAACTAGTGGGATATCAAAAACTCGCTGAAAATTCAGCGAGAGGAAAGCCAACGGGTCGGATCGATTTGGCGAACTTTCGCGAACGTTCGATGGCCCCTTTTTCTGTGAAGGGCTCCCTTGGCCAAAAGGATTAGGAAATCAAAATACAATGCAATATACTGCATACGAATATTGTAATTCTTCAAAAAATTCGCCGTCGAGTGGATACACACATAATTCGAAACGTAAATTCTCATGGCATACTAAGATGTTTTTATTTAAATTTTTATTTCAATATAAATGTCAACAAATCGATTATATATGAAAAATATTGCAAACATTTATTTTTTTTAATAAAAATGTGTAAATTTAAATATTTTCATAATTTGCGTTTGGGCCATTTTAAAGGCTTTTGGGCCGCACTTTAGACAAGCATGGTTTAGAACATCACTGAAATGCTCAGCCCACCTAGCCATGACAGAATCCTCCCTTTCTATAACCTAACCTTGTTTATCCTGCAATCCTTGTATGCCTGTCCGTTTTCTACCACATAAAACATTAACTAGCTGGTACAGCTCTCTGCTGCCTAACTCCTTCTTCAGCTTAGCCATCAAGCCAAAGATTCTTATCAGTAGTAACTGATCTTTTACACGTTTATTAAGCTCTCTGTAATCCTTTCTATTAGGACTAGTAGGGTATTGATTAAGGACATTCATGCAGTTCCTTCTTTCTGAAATAAGCTCGTGTCTTATCACTTAAATAATTCTGCCTCCTCTGCTCCTTTTTTCCTAAAAGAGTACTGTTAGTGTCCAAAAAAGCCTGTTTCAAATGATCCCATTCTTCCTCAACTTCAGTAGTAAGCATACCATGACTGTCATAATGACTAAGTAACCTATCATGGCAAGCTTTGGCTATAACTGGGTCTTTCAGAGCTTCAGTATTAAAAGTAAATTTTTTAACCTTAGCACAACACTTTTTAAGTTTAAGTTGCAAGACACTTTTAACAAGTTAATGGTCAGATCCAATTTCATCTCCCCTATATGCCCTGGTATTCCTAACAGAACTAGCCCATTTGCTGTTAATTAATATATAATCAATCATATTCTTATGCAGTCCATCAGGTGAAATCCATGTGTACTTATGAATGTCGCGGTGTTTGTAATAAGTGTCAGTTATTCTGAAACCATTGAATTCTCGATGGCCTTGACAGGAGGCATCCATCTCTCTCAACAGCTATTACAGTGGGTCCCCTCCCACAACAGTTTCCGAGCCTTCAGGGTCCTTGCGACATGGCCATTTAGCCCATTGTGTGCAAGTGCTGCTCAGAGGTAAAACAATCCAACCCTTTTTAAGAAAGTACTTAAGTAGTCAAGTAACTTACTTAAGAACACACTTAAGTAGGTTACTTAGAAAAATGTGTGATTATAAAAATAATTATGATTAACCTTTCAGTAATCTTTTCTAGCTTTTACATGTATTGAAGAGAAATAAATTTGTTATGCCTCATTTATTATAGAATCAAACATTTCCCTGAATTTTGTTTGGTCAATATCATGTTTATATAATATTTTGGTTTTTGAATTGTTTATACAATATATTGTATTCATTTTCTGCTTTTCAGCTGGAATTAAAAATATTTTTGACATCTTATTACATATTATGAAAATGTCCTCTGCGTACTCTAAATGGAATTGTTTTTTGCATTGTGTGATATGACCAAGAACATAATTTTTGTAAAAATAATCCGGCTTGACTGTTGATTTATACCGAAACTATGAGGAAAAACCAAGATTTAGATAAATCATTCAACGTTTAGCTAAAATTTTGCGATATTTAATATATTTTAATAACATCTAATTATTTTAATGATTGTCAGAGAGTTACTCATTTTATTATCAGGAAGAAAATTTTTTATAGCGTTATGTAACACTTCCCGAATCCTCTTATAGAGATAAATTTCAAAACTTCAGGAAGTTGCATAATTTCTGAACAACCATTTTAATAAAAAAATACTATTCAATAAGCAGTTAAAGAAAAACGTGTCTCCTAAAAATTTAATGTTTATTGAACTTCTTACAATAATCCAAAGCATGACTGTAAACAAGAACTACAGAGATAAATCTCAAATCCATGGTTTAGCTCTGGAATACAAACGCAAGTACTAATCACGACCACTGTAGATCACTTGAGGCACTGCTGTCAATCATTAACATTGCAGTCAATAGCACTGCAGTCAATCATTAACGCCACGAGCATTTTTACTAGCGCTTTACCCAGCTTTGTCCATAACCATTAAGATGTAGCATATCCTAAATGAAGTGTGCGGTGTTGAATTTGCGGAATATTCGCATGCGAATTATTTATTTATATGCTGAGCATGTTTGTAATTTAGGGACACAGTGAAGCAATAAAACCAGTAATTTCCTCCCCAAAAAGGATGTGTGAACAGTGAAGAAAATCGTAAAAATGCTTGGAAGAAATAAAGTGTGAATTTCAAGGTTATTTACAAGTGTGAAAAATTAACCAAAATCTGGTCGCCCTAATTTGGCAAAAGTATTCCTAACATCACATGGATAGCCGTAAATCTGAAAAAGTGAACTTGTAAAATGAATAGGAATATATTATCACCCAAACTTTGATGCATCACATTCTAAAGAAACAGGATTTATCCAAATAATATCGATTTGTACAGGAACTCCAAATGACACATCAGAATGTAGTCTGGTGAATGGGACATTGTCAGAATGTAGTCTGGTGAATGGGACATTGTCAGAATGTAGTCTGGTGAATGGGACATTGGACACTAATTTTCTAATGAGGCAAATTTTGTTCTTTAATGCCACGTGAAGCATTAGCAACTTAAAATGAAACACGCTGTAATTTCCTACTGAAATTCAAACTGAAATTTATTTTTTAAACTTTTATTATAAAAAAATACACCAAATTTTCATTATACAAAACCAAAAATGCTATACATATACCAAAATGAATGCATGACAAAGTTTTGCACTGAACAAGAGTAAATGCCACTACATACAGTATTGGTATGGTTTGGAGTCTGCTGCACAGTAAATATATTCACCAATACGTGAATTCCCAGATATAAAAGCAAGAATCATTATGATTTAAAGGAGCTTATGATTATTTTCACAATTTTAAACTTCACTATATATTCAGCTCAAACCTTTCCATGATTCATTGATCATTCTTCTCTATCACATAAATTAAAAAAGTATGAATACAAAAATGAAAAAAAATAATGTTTACTATGTTGACCGCAATTTACAAATAATTTAAATTAGTTAATAGGACAGCAATATCTGGGGTGGGGCCTCTGATGTACATCTAAAGACAAAAGAAATATTTGATATGTCTACATTAAAACAGTCAAACTGAACAATGATTACCACATTAAGTATATGATGCAGAAAACATTTCTAAGAAATTGAGATGTCAGTATATTTACCAATACTTGTACTTGTTAGTGGCTATTAAAATGTCCAGCTAATTGTAATGTGTAAAATGGAAACTTGAACTTTGTAATGTTAATGTTATACATAAATATACACATATAAGAAATATGTATATACTGTACTTTTCTATTACAAATTTGTTTTTATTTAATTAGTCTAATAATCCCAATCTCGTCTTCCCCGGCCACCTCTCCTTCCTGATTTAAAGCGGCCACCTCTGCATGCAGCATCTTCTGCATCTTTCTTCTGTTTCCAGGCTTGATATCGCTCAGCCATATCATATAATTCTTGTGGTACATCCTGCAATTACATTTATAAACAATTCTATAATAAATATGAGTTAACTAGCATCAAATATACTCAACCGTTTTCTTACAAATGTATGTAAGGTACAGAAATACAATATGGGTTATTACATTTAAAGCACATTTTAAATAAATATACTTTAACATCCAGTATATCAAAAATTCTGACATGATATAAAATGTGCAAAATAGTGAATTGCTTTATTATACATAATGTTGGTAAAATAGTTACATAAAGAAACTATCATTACTATATAAAGAAGTGTTTGCAGTAATGAAGCGTGCCAGAAATGAAAAATTTCTAAACAAACATGCTGAGCAAGAGCATGGACCAAGAGTTGCATCCTGCTGAGCATGTATGTTAATTAAGTTTGTTAACTGAGTCATGTTTGTTAGCTGAGCATGTTTGTTAACTGAGTCATTTTGGCAACTCTAGAAACTAACAGGAACTTGCCAGGTTGCCATTTTTGATAATCTTCCAGAACCATGGGAATTTCTGGACTATGGATTGCCACTCTAAATAAACTCAAGTGTACGATGAAATACTAAAGTAAGATCTCTCTGAAGTAAGGTGTTTGCCTTTGCCCACAGTCTTTATTGTTGACAACTCATAAAATATCATGTACATTATTTAAGGTATTAAATATAAGTGCTAAATAAGTGGAGTTGTATAAGGATATGATTGATTACATATAAAAAGCAGGAGGGGCAGCTGTTAGAAGCACTTGGTCTTATAAAGGAGTTGAAATTGGATCTGACTATTAATTTGTAGAAGTGTGCTGCAACTAAAGAAATTTGTGATAACATTAAAAGAACTGACTTCAACACTGAAGGTCAGAATGACCCTCATATAGGTTTACTCAGTGATTATAACAATTGTGTATTGTTTACAACTCAGGTTGAGGATGAATGGAATCATTTTAAGCAGGCAGTTCTTGAAAATAACAGCATTGTCTCTTATGCCTCATTTTATCCAAAAAAATCATTTCAGAGATAAGAATATACAACTTATTTCTGAAAGGAGAACATAATTAAGTTGAATCAATATCCTACTAGTCTCAATAGATAGCATTACAAAGAGCTTAATAGCGTGGCTGACAAAGAAAAAAACCATTAGACAATAGAAAAACAGAGAGTTGTGCCAGATCAGTAAATGTTGTGTGAAAAAAAAACACAGAATGGTGTATGGAGACTGAGGGATAAAACATTAAGATTACTGAAGGTGAGGAGTATCATGACTAGACTAGAGCAGAAATAAAGTAAGAATGTTACTTTATTTTTGTTCTAGTAATATCATTACTCTCTGTGTATCACAAACACTGATAAAGTACATATAATTTTTTTTAAATGCTTTAAAAGAAAAGAACTAATAATCAAAGAATTTGATATATGAAATATAACGCAAAATGCTTCATATAAAAATATTCTAAATGCAAAACTTACTTGGCCAGCTTCACTCAATATTTCTATTAACTGGCGAGCTTGTTTCCAATCACCACGAGTAACTAAGGTAAGAGATTCCCCTGTTCTCCTGTTCAAGAAAAAATTTAGATTATTCACCAGTGATAAAAATTACTGAGAACACATTTTATGTAGGGAGAAAATGAAATAGAAAAATCAGCACATTTATAAAGGAATACTCCCATCAGGATTTCTCTTAATTTAACCCTTTGTGGCAATATTTGCTTTACTATATTTCTTTTTCGTATAGAAATGATCCACCTTTAGACAACCATTTGTTATGAAGATCTGACAGGACAATATCATCAGTGAAGAATACTATAAAGATGACACATAAGTATTGGAACCATCAATGGATTTGATCCTTGGATTTGAATTTAGGTCTTTTTGCATTTTAACCAAACATGCTAACTACTAGTTAAAAAAAAATTAAATTCTTTACACATTTGGCTTGATTGTAAAAAGTTATTGCTACAATGGTTTAACCTTTTGATGCTTCATGGTGGCTTGATAGACACAAATCAGATCATTTGCAAAATTAGCTTATTATGTTACTGAGCCTACAAAAACCTACTGCATACATATTAACCTTGTATATTATCAATATATTTTTCCAGCTGCACAATTGTTTTTTATTCCTTCTTAATAACTCGAGCAATAAGTTAGAAAATGTAAATTTTAGAAGTTTGTGTAATTTTTTCAGTATCTATCAATTTTGTAAAAGTTTCTTAGGACTGGAATTGTTGCAGTTAATATTACTTTTATAATTCTTTAAATACCTGATGAATAATTTTGAAAGGCAGGATTTAGGTAGATTTATCTTTATTTAACACTAAAAGAACTGCCTGGCATTGCTCAGATCATAATATATATGATAAATGGCTCAATGTAGCAAGCTTCCATTTTATTTAATACTCAATAAGATGGACTATGTCAGTTTTCTCCCTCTTTTGTGGGGCAGAAAGTAGAGGATATAATTTGAAGTAGTCCACAATTACCCTTTACATTAAGAACCTTTCTTTTCAGATTTAACCTATTTAGCTCTGTAATTATTTACACAGTTCTCCTTTCATTTGAACTTTATTTGAAGTTTAGGGAATTTCTTGAAACCCATTAATGAGTCCCTTGAATACTACAATAACCAAGTTTTAGTTTAAAAACCATAAGTCATAGAAACACTGTCAAGAACATCAAAAGTCAGCTTTATCTAACATAGCCCATGAACAAACACAAATATTTATATAGATTTATAGTAAAAAAAAAGGCTTAATCTACTTCTATTAAAAGGTATTTAGGAAGTTCAAAAGTATAAAATTAAAAGTTGAAACACAAACAATTCCAAAACAGTTAAAATGAGATTTATTGATATGTCAGCAATCTGTGGGTTTTATTTGAACATGACCTAATTGTTAGGTCAGCATGCGTTGTTGTGCTCTTTGCATATAATGGCTATTATTATTAAGAACTCATTACACTTGCTTATCATTACATATTAATCCTTTTTTTTTCTGGTGAGGGGGGGGGGGGCTTAATTTTATGTGGTCCAAACCATTACAGTTCATTAAGTTATGATGAGATGAAGATGTATATCAAATTTGGTGGTCTCAGCTCTTACTGTTTAGAAGTTCTTAAACAGTCAAATATCAAACAAAGAATAATCTTTATCTGATATCAATTAAAAATTTTCAATAAAAAAAACCCATTTTAGAAGTTACAAAAGGTGGACTTTGACATTCCATTGGCTGGAAATTCTCTAATTTGAATTGTTTATGCAATGCATGATGTTTACAGTGTAGATATAAGTTTCAGCCACTAAAGTGCAGTCAGTGACTTGTAATATAAGATTCAAAGAACCAAGCCAAACAATAAGGATCTCAACATTCTTCCCTTCTTCACGATATACTTTACTTTAAAAAACAAAACGAAAATGATCAGTTTGGAAGGGAGCCATTCACTGGATGAAGAATTCTAGAATTATATATATTGCTTCTCAAATATACACCGAAGAGCCAAAACATTATGACCACCTGCCGAATACTATTGTTGGTCCTCCATGTGCTGCCAAAACAGCTCTTACCCAGCGAAGCATGGATGCTACAAGATTTCTAAAGGTGTCATGTGGTATCTGGTACCAACACATTATAAGCACATCATTTAACTCTGGTAAGTTACATGGTTGAGCCACTGCTGATTGGATATGCTATTCCAACACATACCACAGATGCTCGATTGGATTGATGTCTAGGGAATTTGGAGGCCAGGGCAATAATTGGAAGTTTTTCTCATGTTCCGCAAACCATTCTCAAATAATCTGGCAGTGTGCATGGCGTATTATCCTGCTAAAAGAAGGCACTACTAGAGGGATATACCATTGCCATGAAATGATGTACCTGGTCTGCAATGATGTTTAGGTAGGTGGTAGACGTCATAGTTTCTTGCACATGAGTGACTGGACCCAGGGATTCCCAGCAGAACATTACCCAAATTATTACACTTCCTCCACTGCCAACACTTCCCAGGTAAACGATGCACACATACTCAGTCATCCACATGGTGCAACAGGAAACAAGATTCATCGGATCAGACAACCTTCTTCCAATCATTCAAGGTCCAGTCTGATGCTCACATGCCCATTATAGGTGCTTTCGATGGTGAATTGAGGTTAGTATGGGCACTTGGAGCAGCCTGTGGCTACACAGCCCCATTTTCAGCAGGGTTTGATGTACTGTGTGTTGTGACACATTACTCCTGTCATCAGCATTCAAATTATGGGCGACTTGCGCCAAGTATACCTTCTGTTGGCTCATACCATACGGGATAGCCTTCACTCACATCTAGGATCAATGAGTCATGGTTGGCCCATACCTTGACAGTGGTTTGTGGTTGTTCCCTCCTCAGATCATTTTTTGTAAATACTAACCATGGCTGACCGTGAGCTCGCCATAAACCTTGCTGTTTGAGAAGTGCTCTTACCCAGTCGTTTGGAGCCTGGCACAGTACTAAAATGAGCCTGGCACAGTACTAAATAAGCCAACCACTGCCCCATTTATCACCAGTGACAAACTACGAACAAAAGTCAGAGAAAAACAAATGAAGCAGAAAAATTTGAATATACCCATGACAAAAAAATATTCAAGGATCAACAATCTACTGGCAAGATAACATTAACCACCATCTTTGATGCCCTTGGACCTGCTTCTGAACTTATGGGACCTGGGGTTTCCATGAATGATTAAGTGATATGGAGAAACATGTAATGACAACATGCATCATTAAAACATTTCCAAATGAGAAGCTCATACACAAATTTTTTTTTTAACAATGCATGTTCACATCCAGTATTCGGCAACTCAGTGGGACAAAGGTCTAGATGAGAAGTCACAAATGGTGGGTCAGCAACTAAATTTTCATAAATTTCACACATAATTTGATCTTAACCAAAAATGTTTGCATTATTTGGCTAACACCAAACTTAACACAATGTGAAAAGCCACTCATTTATATTAATGGTACAAAAATAAAGCAGTTATAATTGCAGTAAAGCCAGATTTCCAAAATAATCATCCACATAGAAGCAAAATTTGCCTTTATACTCATAAGTATTATATACTATCAAGTATGTAGAAATTTTAATAATTTATTAAAACATTTCATGAACACTTTAAAACTTACCCAGCTCTTCCAGTCCTTCCAACACGATGAACATATTCTTCAGCATTGCGAGGAAAGTCATAGTTGAATATATGTCTAAAAGGAACAGATATATATATAATACACACACACACAAAATGTTTTGTGATAATTTTGCCCTACATTACTGAGTTAATCAATATTAAAGGAACTGACTACCTATTACACACAGAATTCAAGAAATATTTATTTAAATACTATGTGATCTACAGAAATAGATATGCTAGGAGGGCAAATGCCAGTCATGATTGCTGGTATGTGCTCATGTTGTTTTACCCCTGAGTAGCACTTTCAAGCATTTAAAATTACAATGGGTTAGTTAAATGGTCAGATCACAAGGACTGCAAATGCTCAGAGTAGGGTAGGTGAAGAGGATCCATTGGTTCTTTATATAATGCACAAAGTGTGGCTCCTCTACACAAAGCAATGGCTTAATGTCTCATTTGATTGGCAGTGGCTTTTCCAAGCCCATCAATGTCCCCTTTCGGACAGAGGGCAGAATGGAAGTAAGCAGAGATAAATCTTGACATTGGCACAGCTGGGACTCAAAACTGGAAACATCAGATTATGAAGCCTGGCATGTTACCTACTGACCTAACTCCCACCCTATTTGCTCTTATTCAGGGGGGGGGGGGGGTTGGAAATCCAGTGACTATTTTTCTGACAACTGAAGAATCACCCATATTATGACGATTCTCACAGATTCAGGCTCCTAGGATTTAAAAAATCTTTTACATCTCTGCTCTTGGCTATTCATGGTTTGTACTTTGAACATCTAAGTAACTGATCTACACTAGAAATATTATTTGTTGCAGCTAAGTGAATGTACAGTCAGAAGTGACAAAGCATAAAATTTAAAAGATGAACTGGAAGAGATAGTTTTTGTGTATACTAAAAGGAAGCAGCTGCCAATTTGCTGCTAATGAATCTAATCAGCTGCACTCATGAAGAGATGTAACAGATCACCCAACAGTAAGGAAGTTGATTGCTCATTTCAAAGAAACAGAAATTATTCATAATTATTGGTACAGTGGCACAGACCTTCAACAGATCAGAAACTCTGATAATGGTTATGGCACTTAATCAGCATTTATATAAGCTCAGCTTTATGTTACCCAAGAAATAGTGTTTCAGTAAAGAAATTTTTAAGATACATAATTTTCATCCATATAACATATAACTGCATGTTGATGAGTGTGACAACAAGCTGAAGTTTTGTGAATGGATATTGAGCCAAAGGAGAATGATATTTAGTGATGTTTCAACTTGGTCAGATGAAAACCATAATTTTCTAGAAGAATCTCATATATCTAACAACCCATTTATTATGGCAAGGCTGGAAACATTTGTTTTTTCAGGAATCCTGTTCCTGGCATAAAAAAATGAAAAAAATTAAATTCGTTTTTTATGCAAAAACACACACACACAAAAAAAAAACAGTATTGGTAAATGTGTATTATATATTAGAAACAAAAACTACACATTTTGTACAGCCTAGGCCTAGATACTAAAATGAAACTCACAATTCTGTGCCAACTACATGGGATTTTGCATAACAAAAACACAGATTTCATTTTTAAAGAAAAACATAAGCCTAAACATTGTTCTAAATTTTGAGGATACTTGTATACCTTATAACAATAACAAAAAAGATGATCAAATGATGTAACTGCTCATATAAATGTAATGCCCACATAAAATAATGTACTCTAATATGAGAAGTTCAAAGTTTGAACATTTATCTCTTCAATTTCCCCACTTTCTTCCTCAATAGCTCAACAGAGGATTGGTGATTCAAGTGATGACCTATGAGCAGTTTCTATCATAGTCACTTTGATGAAACTCTTTCCACTTTTGCAATGCTATGCAAAAAAGTTTACAGTGCTGGAAAAGTTTTTTTTAATTTTCTGAATGTTGCGTTACTCCTTTCAAAACTTTTGGAAACAATTTGCCAGCATTTCCACTTCATTGTAGTCACCTGATGGTTTATGATCTGGGACAAAAATTTCTACATTCTTTAGAACTTGATCATCCTGAGATTAGAGATTTAATTCTTTTGTCCCCATCACATGATATCTTTTGATATTATGAAATTTTTTCATAACTCATACACTTCCACAAATATCTGTTTCAAGACTGTGAAAATTTTCATGTGAAATCAATGGATATGTCACAATTTTGAACAGCTGGGTGTGAATTGCCAAAAGAAGTGGACACACATCCAAGTGAAATTTATGTGTATATCTTCTTTTTTTGACAAAAAATTACAATTTTTTGACGAAAAATTGCAATTATTTAGTGATGCCTGAATATCCATGAAAGGTACTCAAATTATTCTGAAAATTCATGAAAATTGGTAGTCTTGTCTTATGGGCAGTTATATGCAGAGAAAGATGATTAACTAATTATTTCAAAAATACTCTCAGCAGAAACTTTTCTTCAAAATACTAAACACATTTGCAGTCTAATATTGATGACATGCCATTTAATTACCTATGACAGCTCAATTTTCAACATGATGATATTACAGTATATTTCATTTTACAAGTGTGCATCTGAGTACACTATTTGGGAATTACTCGATAGTACATGGAGGTCCTACAAAAGTGTAACATGGTTATCAGACCAATCCTCTGCATTATTTCTTGTGAAGTAATTTGACAACTTATAATTCAGTGTGTAATCACATTTGAATTACCTTTAACTAGGACTATTTTTGCAACATATATGACAGAGAAGAATCCTAGAAGCTACTCCTAGATTTTACAAGCTTTCTCATACAATGACATGCATTACTAAGACCAAAGTTACTGCTGACCACTGCCTCAGTTAGAGTCAACACAATAGCTAGCTCCCAAATCACTATGCCAATTAAGGCTATTGCAAGCAGGAGGGCCCAGACCGTTCATAAAAATTCGATTTCAAAATTTTTTGCATGATTTTAGTACTTATTCTGTTGCTAGTTGTGGAATTTCTGCCAGAATCATTCATTGATAATTTCCTTCATGAAAAGCACTATTTAGTTTTCATTTGGTGTCATTAAACACTACAGCATCCCTTGCCATTCCACACCTGACTGCAAGGTATCTTGATATATTACATTTCTATTGTATATATTACCTGACTGCATAACACTTATGTATCTCGATTTTTGCCCATCCTTAAATAGTTCATGTGAAATTTTTATTAAAGTTACATCTTGTCAGTATGTGCAAACTTCCCATATACAGAATGAGTACAGTATTTTTAATGTTTTATGTATTATCTTTTAACATAAAACAAGTATAACTAAATGAGATTCGTTATGCAAAGTTGCAATGTCACAGAATTGGCCAAAGAATATTTGACAGATAATCACTAATGTCATTCTTATTTCCAGTTCCTCTCAAAGGCCCAATTTTCAGTAAGAGAAACAATACCGGATATACTAAAGTAACTTGAACACTCATACATAAGGGTATTCAAATGAAAAGTAGATGAGTTAAGAATGAAGCATAAAACATTGATATATACAAATTCATCATGCTTGGTGAGACATTTGCTCCAGCGTGAAATTAACAATATGATAGTGTTTCACAGAGTGACTTTGGCTGTAGCACGAGGAGTCTGCAACCATGCACTTGAACCTTCTTCATGTTCTGAACCTCTTCTGATGGCTTTTTTAAAAGATCCAAAAATCACATCAGGCAGATTTCAAGATTGTAGGGAGAATGCTCCAGGCCATCCTACCCATATTTGTACAATGCTGCTAGTTATTAATTGGGCAATATGGGTTTTTTGCCATGTAACAAAACTTTTATTGCCTGCCTTTAAAGGACAAAGTTTCATATTGTTGTAAGCTGATACAGACCAGTTTCATATTGTTGTAAGTTGATACAGATCTGGACCACAGTCCAGAAACTCAGTTAATAGCAGATCCTGATAGTCAAAGAAAAATGTCAGCATACTGCACATTGTTCTAATTTGAATGTTTCCACGTAGTGTTTGTATAGAATCCACACAATATTTATCACATTCAAGCTGATCTTTGATTGATTTCTGGAGTTGATAATTCCTTCTATACACACATCTGGTTTCATGCCGGAAGGGCACAATGATTGCTCAGTACACTAACCAGATATAGAGATTGTCCACTTTCATTTGAACACCCCTTATGCATTAAAGAATTTCTTACGTGATATCTTTGATATCCAATCCCCGAGAAGCTACATCAGTTGCTACAAGAATACGGACTCTTCCCGTCTTTAAATCATCTAATGCTTGCTCCCTGTCACACTGCTCCCTAAAAATATAATTTGAAATTATTTTTTTTCACAATTATGCTATTTAACTGCAATTGGTAAAAATCACAATATTCTAAACAAAAGAAAGTTATTATTACACCATAAATATTACAAGTCAAACTGAATAAAAATGTGCAGTTTATAATAAAACAGTTCTGAAAAGATTTTTTTTACATCTAGAATTTTAATTCAAGCAGAGACTTAATATTAACACCATCATTAATTAAAAAAAGCTTAATATAACTTTAGCACAAAGTTTCGGGCTTAGGATTCAATAATATGCAAAATAATGCAAATTGGGTTCTGCATGGTAAGCATAACAGAAAAAGGTTACCATGACATCAAAATAACTGAAAATTACTGATTGGAAGGATCAAAACTTAAAACATATGCCATATAAGTTTAATTTGTAAGATCACATCAGGTAATTAGAAACATTATTCTGAAATGCAGGATATAAAATCAGCCTGCATATGTTTAATCAATGCATATTCAAACCATAACACAATATTTATGTCTTCTTTATAGCAGTTAAGTGGGTATTTTCACAATTTCTGAAAGCAATACAGCAACCAAATTCCCAATATTTAGAGCTAATGTAACTTATTCTTAGTTCACATTATATAGTTATAAAGGAAATTATTTGTTAAATAATCAAGAATAAAAAATTTTCTCCATTACTGTTTAATAAATTTGGCCTTGACTTTGTTATACATTTACAAACTAATTAAGTATCCTTTAGCATAGATATATAATATTTTCATTTCTTCTACAGTACTTTACCAAATACAAGATAATCCTGTCCCAGAATTCTAAACTAAAGGAAAAAATGCTCTGAAATAAAATATACATGTGTCCATGTTACCTGTAAGTAACACTGCATTATACTGAAAAATGATAAAAAACTTCAAAAAGAAAAATTACCCCACATCTATTAACAATCTGTACACCACGCTCATAGATTTGTAGGGCAACCAACATGCTTCTCTTCTGTTACATAGTGCCATTCTATTTTTTTTTTTACATCGCTGTTAAGATGAAGTTACAATTATTATCACTGATTATAATTGTGGATTTCAGTATCAACACTAGGTCTCAATAGCATATGTGGCAAAATGCCATGAGCACAGGGATTCTGAGGACCACTCAAAATCAAACATGCTTCATCAAAGTCAAAAAGGAATTTCCATTTTTTGGATCCCATAGATTTGAACTCAAATGAAATCATCTATTATTTTAGGAAGTAAAAGCAAAGAAGAAACATTTTTAAGCTTTTTTTAATATCATATCAATAAATTTCATTTTACATTTATATTTAGCAATACTGATTTTTGTATGTATATTTTAATAAATTACTACACTTCATCTACAGCAAATGTTTCTTTCAACGAAAAAAATATCTTTAAATAAAAAGTTCTAGATCTCCAAATCAATCACAAAGTACAGGAGGTAAGGGGCCCATAAGTTTTGCACGACCCTTCTGCTCCTAGTAAAGCCACTGCTAAGTCTGACTACAAAATATGGGTTATTAAATACTATTTCCCTAATATATATATATGGTCTGTAAATGGTAACTAGGTAGTCACTGGAAGGAGAGCTATGCACCAATCCCCTATGATGATGCATAGAACCGGCCAGGCCTAGCACCTAATGTCCGACCCCGCCTTCTCGTGGTGCAGACCGTTAGTACCTTTCAAAAGAGATACTCTCTTGTGGAAGTGAACGGAAGGGGAGGGCTGCCAGATTAGTGTGGGCTACTGATCTGGACAACTATGGCTACTTTTCTTTTTCTTTTATACCCTGATGAGGAGTGGTCAACCACACAGGGTCCTGGTGCTGACCATATAAACCCACTGGACTGGACAGATATATGGCTCTGAGCTTGATTATGGATCCTGATTTTGCTGCACTGGTGGGTTTCTGTGGAGGGAAAATCTTCCACTGTGTTTTCTGTTTGTTTGTGGGTTGACAGCCCCAAGTGAATAGATTCGCAGGATATGTTTATCAGCTGGTGGATAATCCTGAGCAGAGGTCATCGCAGACACCTGAACTCTTTGCTTCTATTGGCATCGTCAAATTCTACATTGGAGGAAGTCTTCCAGTGTAGATGGCTTCAGCCTTTAGTAGTGGGGGAACGGGTCTTTGCCCCATGTCTGTGATTAGGGGGCTGTTTGATATTGTCGGCATTCCCTCTCTCAATCAACATAGTTTCTTTAAACATCCCACTAACCATTTTCTCTCCATAGGTAGTTGGAATGTGAGGACTCTGCACAGAGCTTTTTCTCTTGATGTCCTCACACAAGAATTCCACCGTTATAATTTAGATATTCTCGGCTTGCAAGAGACCAGATGGACAGATAAAGGTCAGATTCTTAAAAATAATCTTAAATTTCTCTTTTCAGGGAGGGACGACAATAAGCATCACCAAGGCGTGGGTCTGCTTCTCAGCAGACACGCTAGTGATGCTCTTCTAGGATATGAGTGCATTAATGAAAGGTTTCTTACAGCAAAATTTCAGACAAGCGTTAAAGATCTGAATGTTATCTGCTGTTATGCCCCCACTGAGGATGCCGATGAGGATGAGAAGGATAGGTTTTATGAACAACTTCAGGATATTTTGAATTCTGTCAAGAAAGGAGATATTACCCTTGTTCTTGGTGACTTCAATGCCAAAGTTGGTACAGACTCTGACCTTTGGGGAGGAGTAATAGGCCCTTTTGGTATTGGTGGCTGCAATGGCAATGGGCAACATCTCCTACAGGTAAGTAAACTCAATGGTTTCAGAATAACTAACACATATTACAAACACTGCGACATACATAAATACACATGGGTTTCACCTGATGGGCTGCATAGGAATATGATTTATTATAGATTAATTAACAGCAAATGGGCTAGTTCTGTTAGAAATACCAGGGCATATAGGGGAGCTGAAATTGGATCTGACCATTACCTTGTTAAAAGTGTCTTACAACTTAAACTTAAAAAGTGTTGTGCTAGGGTTAAAAAATTTGCTTTTAATACTGAAGCTCTGAAAGACCCAGTTATAACCAAAGCTTACCATGATAGGTTACTTAGTCATTATGACAGTCATGGTATGCTTACTACAGAAGTTGAGGAAGAATGGGATCATTTTAAACAGGCTTTTTTGGACAGTAACAGTACTCTTTTAGGAAAAAAAGAGCAGAAGAGACAGAATTATCTGAGTGATAAGGCACTTGAGCTTATTTCAGAAAGAAAGAACTGCAGGAATGTCCTTAATCAATACCCTACTAGTACTAATAGAAAGCATTACAGAGAGCTTAATAAACGTGTAAAAGATCAGTTAGCTGCTGATAAGAATCTTTGGCTTGATGGTTTGGCTGACAAAGCCGAGGAAGCAGTTAGACAGCACAACAGCAGAGAGCTGTACCAGATAGTTAATGTTTTGTGTGGTAGAAAATGGACAGGTATACAGGGATTGAAGGATAAACAAGGTAAGGTTATAGAAGGTGAGGATTCTGTCATGGCTAGGTGGGCTGAGCATTTCAGTGATATTCTGAACAATGCGGTTAGTTCTATTCCCATTGTTTGCAATGAAGATAGATGCATTGGTGGCTTTAATGTTGGCCCTATAACACAATCTGAAGTTATTTTGGCTGTTTCTAAACTTAAACTTCATAAATCCCCAGGGGTAGATGAAATTACTACCGAAATGCTTAGAGCTGGAAATGTTTCGGTTACCACTTGGATGACTGAAATTCTGAATATCTTTTATGATAAAGGCATGGTTCCTAAGGATTTTACCAGAGCTATTGTTATCCCTATTTTCAAAAAAGGTGATCGCAGTTCTTGTGATAACTACAGGGGTATTAGCCTACTCTCTGTTCCAGGTAAAGTTCTTTCCATGATTGTGCTTAATAGAATTAAGAATCTGGTTGACAGTCAATTGCGTGATGAGCAATGTGGATTCAGAAGTGGTAGGGGATGTGTGGATCAGATATTTTCACTTAGGCAGATTCTTGAGAAATGTTTAGAGTTTCAGAAACCTTTGGTTGCTAGCTTTGTTGATTTCAAAAAGGCTTTTGACTCTCTTGATCGTCATAATTTGTGGTTGATTGTGAAATCATATGGTATACCAGACAAGTTAGTTACCATAATGAAAGCTCTCTATAATAACACTGAGTCGTGTGTGAGAGTTGGTAAGGCTTGTAGCAATTGGTTTAGCATTACTTCTGGTGTTCGACAAGGGTGCATTTTGTCTCCTTTTCTCTTTAGTTTGGTTATTGATTATGTTATGCAAAATTCACTTCAAGGGAAAGATTTTGGTCTTAAATGGGCAGGAGATATGAAAATTTCTGATTTAGATTATGCTGATGATTTAGCCCTTTTGGCAAATGATGTTGATGAGATGAACTCTTTCATTCGAGCTGTTGATGAGACTGGTAGTAGAGTAGGTTTGGTTATAAACAGAGAGAAAACTAAAGTGATGAAAATTTGTCAGACAGGCTGTGATTCAGTTAATCTGAATGGTTGCAGTCTTGAGCAGGTGTCACAGTTTAATTATCTTGGGAGCTATGTAACAGATAATGGTGATGTGCAGCATGAGATTAACAGACGAATAGGGATTGCTGCCGGGACTTTTAAGAATCTATGGAGAGTGTGGAGAAATAGGCGTATACACCTAAAGACTAAAATTAGGCTGTATAATAGTTTGGTTCTTTCTAGGGTTAGTTATGGTAGTGAAACTTGGACACTTTGTAAACAAGATAACAGGAAACTAGGTGCTTTTGATTCCAGATGCTTACGCAGTATCTTAGGCATTAGGTGGTTCAACTTTGTAACTAATGATGAGGTTAGGCAAAGGAGTTTGCAACCTCCTTTAAGCAGCATATTGTGCAGAGAGAGACTCCGTTGGTTTGGCCATGTTGCCCGTATGAATAATTATAGATTGGCGAATAGGGTTATAAACAGTGTGCCTAAAGGCCTCAGAAAGAAGGGGAGACCTAGGATGAGGTGGGCAGACAATGTCAAACAGGACCTTGTTAGAATTGGTGTGCAGTGGCCAGATGCAGTAGATGTAGCTCAGGATAGACTTGCTTGGAGAACTAAATTGCACGGTCTGGTTGGACCTCCGTAGCCCATGGCTGCTTGATGATGATGATGATGATGATGATGATGAATATATATATATATAGATCTTGCATAAGAAGAGTAATAGTTGGACCTAACCTTTGCACAATTACAAAATTAATGTTTCAAAACAATGGCTAATATGAATAAATTACTTTAAAATTGCTTAAATAATGTGGTATAAAAACTATATGTTGTAGAATTTACTACTTTTGTCTGAATTTTACATTACAAACAATTACAACAATGATCACCATCAGGGAATGAATTAGTTGCAATATCACTCTTTTTTGTAAAAATTGGTTAGTGGTCTGGAACATCATAGTGCAATATGATATCTTAGGCATTACATATTGATGTGGCACTTAAGAGTTGGAGAAAGAACTTCTCATTTGCTTCTAACTCACAGTAAACTGGTAATCTATGATGGTTCTAATGCTTCTATCATAATTGCATTTTATTAATTATAAAAACAGGGAAATTTGAATATTATTATATAAATATTAAAGCTGTTTTATAATGATGTTAAAATTATGAAACTACCTTGATTTTTATGTCAGTATAGGTTTATATTTAATATTATGATTACATATTTTAGTTCATATTAGAATTACAAGAGAACATTGCTTTAATGTTGTGTTAAAGCAATGTTTCTCTTGGGTGTTTAATGCATGGTCGGATGTTTAAGTATATGTGATTTCATTGGTGTTTTCTACTTTTGACTGAGAGGCACTATTAGTGAAGCATTTATTTTAGTGATTTTTTTCCAAGAAGGCTAAGACAACTTTTAGTTTAACAAATGCTCAAGCAGGAAAAATCTAATCTTATATTTGTGTAATATAGTAATTTATGATGTTTTTTTTTTACCTACTGACTCCATAACTTACCTGTCTCCATGAATTGACTGACAGTCTATTCCATTCAATACTAAATCACTTGATAGGTCATCAGCTCTGAAAACAATAGAAAAATGAAGAATCCTAGATTAATATTCTAAATATGTAATTTGTTTTCATTATTTGTGAAATTAAAACAGTTGTTGGGTTGGGTTGTTTTACCTCTGAGCGGCACTTTTTTTGCACACCATGGGCTAAATGGCCAGGTCACATGGACCCCGAAGGCTCAGAGAAGGTTGGGGGAGGGGACCCACTGGAACAGCTGTTGGGAGACAGATGGTAGCCTCCCGTCAAGGCCATCCAGCGTGTTCTTTAACGTGCACAGGGTATGGCTCTCCCGCACACGGGACCACGGCTTAACGTCCCATCCGACGGACGGCGGCCTTTCCAAGCCCATCGGTGTCCCCTACTGACCGTGGGCAGGGCGGGGAATTTTTGCGGAGATAAATCTCAACGCTGACCCAGGTGGGACTCGAACCTGGGAACTACAGATTACGAGCCTGGCGCGCTACCGACTGAGCCACCCCCGCCCCTATTAAAACAGTAAAAAAAATATTTTGATTAATTTACAAAGACACTTGTGCAATACAAATATTCTCCACCCCTTCCGGCAGCGTGGTACCTGCTGCTGTGTGAGCAACATGATAAAATTAAAACTCACCGATAGGGGGAGATTCCTATTTAAAGACTTACCATCATGTAGTATAGTGCTAGATGAAGTCCCATTGGTGCAAGGAGAAACATGTCATCCTGACAGTACGAAGTAGGGGATCCTCCATTGGATTTTAATGTTGATGTCCATGATTTTAGTGTTTGTTAACTTGAATTTGAGTTTAATGAGTCTTTTTAAAAATGTTTTAATGTTTACTGAGTTGGAGGTAAAGTTCATTAGATTCTTTAGATATTTAAATGTTGAACAAAGGGGATCCTTTTGAGCAACCTGTGCTCCACGAGATGAGTTCAGAAGAAAGTGTAACACAGCCTATATGGTGGTGGTGAATTACACTCAGAACAGCGTCTTCAATACAAAAACCTGGACTTTGAAAGAAAAACATCAATGCTATACATCAGCAACTGCCAATGGGAAACCAAATGAAATCCTGAAAGCAGGGCCCTGCAAGAATAATGCAAGGAGGATAGCACAACCGGCTGAGCCAGCAGGAATTCTGGAAGACATCTAAGGTAACAATTTTCATCTTGGGAACCTTTTATAAATATAAATGGTCTCCTTAATTCACAGTTTACCATGATAGATAAAACTCATAGCTTGACTATGTAAAAAGAGTGTTAAGCTTAATGTGAACTAGTTGCTCAAAAGTCTTTAATCATACAGCATAATCATGGATTAAACTTTTCAAAACAAATTGCTGTGTAGTTTAAATTATTTCAAACAGTAATAAATTGTTAGAATTGTTACATTAGAACACAAACATAAAACCTGCTCATTCTTGAGATAAAAACTCAGTTTTATCAAAACACAATTTAAATCATTTAGGATTTTCTGCGTTTTTTGGAGTGAAATAATTTCTTTTACTTCTGACGTATTAAACTAAAAGTAGTTTCAGTTTCCCTTTGTGAACAGTGATCACTTACAGTATATATTGTTTTAAATATTTTTTACAAACTATAATATCTATTTTTTTTCTGACACATTTATCCTTTGATTCTATTCATTCCTTCAAAAATATATCGTGATATATAAATTTTTTCTTAATACTGTTATTGTTGTCAGAATTTTTATTTTACAATCCTTTCTCTCTTTACAGTTACATACAGCATATCATTGCATACAATGGCATAGAATTAAGCACAAAAAGTTAATACTTTGGCTTGTCTCACCAAATAAGTAAATAAGTCAACTTTGCAAAATAGCTACATAAGCATAATTTCCCCTGGAATCCTTTATATATACCCACAGGTTCTGTGGCTTTGAAAAGTCTAAAAAACCCTGTACTAACAACTATTTTTTAATGTGCATATTAAAATAAAATAAGATGCACATTTTTGCACTCAGTACATAAATCAAAGAGCCAAAATATTATGACTACCTGCCAAATATGATGTTGATTCTCCATATGCCACAAAAACAGCTCTTACCTGACGAGGCATGAATGCTACAAGATTTCTAAAGGTGTCTTGTGGTATTTGGTACTAACACGTTACCAGCAGATCCTTTAACTCTTATAAGTTATGTGGTTGAGCAGCTGTAGATAGGATACGCTGTTCCAACACAAACCACAGATGCTAGACTGGATTAATGTCTGGGTAATTTGGAGGCCAGGGCAATACCTGGAAGTCTTCCCTGTGTTCCGCAAACCATTCTCGAACAATCCGGGCAGTGTGGCATGTGCATTATCCTGCTGAAGGTACTACTAGAGGGGAATATCATTACCACGAAATGATTTACCTGGTCTGCAATGATGTTTAGGTAGGTGGTAGACATCATAGTTTCCTGCACATGAGTGATTGGACCCAGGGTTTCTCAGCAGAATATTGTCCAAAGCATTACACTTCCTCCACCGCTTGTTTCCGTCCCACAGTGCTTCCTGGTGCCAACACTTCCCCAGGTAAATGACACACATTTCCAGCCATCCACATGGTGCGACAGAAAAAGAGATTCATCAGACCAGATGACCTTCTTCCAATCATTCAAGGTCCAGTTTTGATGCTCACATCCCCATTGTAGGCACATTTGACAGCTGACTGAGGTTAGCATGAGCACTCGGAGAGAATAAAATTTTTCAGCAGGGTTTGATGTACTGTGTGTTGTGACACATTACTCCCATCACCAGCACCCAGATTATGGGTGTGTTGCACAACAGCATCCCTTCTGTTGGCTCATACCATATGGGATAGCTTTCGCTCACCTCTAGCATCGATGAGCTGTGGTCAACCCACACCTTGCCAGCGGTTCATGGTTTTCCCTCCTCTGACCACTTTTTGAAGGTCTAACCACAGTTGACCGTGAACACTCCACAAGCCTTGCTATCTTGAAAATGCTCTGACCTATTGTCTGGCCATTACAATTTGCCCTTTGTCAAACTCACTTAAGTCCGCTGCCTTTCCCATCTGAAGAACAAGAATCACACTGATTAAAAGAGCTCAGTATCAGGTGTTATTTATACAGTTTCATGACCTTCACATACGCCTACAGTTGCTTCAATTTGCATAAAGATGCACTGGTCATAATGTTTTGGCTCTTCAGTGTAGGTGTACAATATTTTGTTGTTGTTTTTCTGACTTAAACACTGTGATACACGGTATTTGTTAATTTCCAAAGCATCTATAATTTTTTTAAACACATAGGGCAGAGGAGAATTTTAGAAGCTACTCCTAGCTTTTACAAGCCTTCTCATACAAGGATATGAATTAAGATCAAAGTCACTACTAACCACTGCCTCAGTTAGAGCTAACATAAACACACAGAGTTTGCCTTGCTGGAGCAGTAACTATCTCCCTAACCACTATGCCAGTAAAGGCTTATTTAACAATATACAAATAGGATTAGAATTCTTTGCATTACATTTAGATGCATATGTAGATATATAAATTATATAATTGAAAATTATAAAAATAATAAGCATAAGTTAAAAAAATCAAAACATAAAAAATACTACCAAATAAAGAAAATGTCTAAGTACACCTAAGAATTTCACTATGGAAAAATATGGAAGATTTATTTCCATAAAAAACTAAAAAAAAATACACACTTGAAAAATTATTATACTTACACAATTTTCTTATCAACAAATATTATTACTTTATCTTGTGGGTCCATATTTTCAATAAAATCATAAAGCTAGAAAGAAAAACATTGTAAAATATAAATTTATACCTAATGAAGATATTCAAAAAGTATAATTACTGCTGCTAAAACAATACAGAGTGATATAAATATATTTTTAGATTAAATACATTTATATCAGTATATATTAGCTTTCTCATATTCAAAAATATTTATTGCTAACACAAATGCTAAAAAGTTCGTTCCTTGCCTATATAACAGTCTCTCTGAGAAAGGGGCAGCACATCTGGTAATGTGTTAGGCCTAGATCTCTATGGTGTCAATGATGAGATTTTTTCCCAAATTACATGTGCCTTGTACTTAGCAAGGGACCTCCTGTATGGACTACAAAAGACCATCTCTAAATTGTTGGATGAAATCCTAAGTAATACTTGTGCATGATAAAAACATAGATGGCTTAATGGGACACTCCCATCAGTCTGATATTTCTTCTTTAACATGTCTTTGGGACATACTGACAGAATCTCAATGAAAAGGATATTTGGAACTGCTGGTGTCTGAAATATTTTCTATAAGCCACAAAAAGAAACAAAGAGAGAATTTGTTTCCACCACTTTTTTTTTTACTATAGATACTCCTGGTTGTTTTGCATTTCCAGAATGATCCACTCAGTACTAATAGACATGCAACAAAGAGACCCAAAATTCTGATTATACTTCAACAATAATCAGCATCTTGCCTTGCTTATGCAAAAACAAGCACCACCACTAAATCCCATATTCTGTAGCTAGTAAGATGATTCAGTGAAAAAATTACAGTAGATATAGCAAACCACAGCATCATTAAAATTTGCCTTTATATAAACACTAACCAGAATGCAGTTTTTCCAGTTTACTCCCTTTTACTATAATTTAGTCCGAATGTTATAGACTGGCATAGTTAAATGAAACATTACAGTACAAAAGATTTGTCAGCTTAGAGGGAATTTTAAATTCAAAGTACTTACTGTCTCTCTTTTTTCTTCATCAGCTACAATCTTTACATGTTGAGTAACACTATGAACAGCCTAAAAATTACATTAAAACAATTCTCAGAATAACAATTGAGGGAATTAAATATGTTACAAGAACATGAAGCAGATCAGTTAAATACACATTGAAATAAAAAGAATCAGCACATATGCTAATTTTATGAAATTTACAGAAAAATACATTATTGCAGAAATCTTACATCATATACTAGTCTCTTCCAAAAAAAAAAGTTATAGATAAGTTAAATGGAAGTAAAAGTTTCTAAAGGATAAGATTTGATGCATCTTATTTAATTCTACAAAAATTAAAGAACTTCAATTAAAAGGTTTTTAATTGATCTCATATTCACTTGTTTTAATGTCTTAAACTAATTTGAGGTACAGTTAAAAAATGTTACTCCATTTAAACTTTCTTAAGCAGTTAATACAGTTCTATATTACACACAGACTACAACAGAATTTTTTAAAATAATGACAACACAGTCAGATATGCAAATACAATCAGATACAGCATAAATTAAGTCTTGAACCATGTGATTTCAAACTGAATTGTATATTTGAAGAGTACTCTACAGATCTGAAACTGTAACTCTGTGTCAATTTTTAAAATTTGAATGAGTTTATCACTGACAGCTGCAATGTCTACATCTAACTTTAAATTATGAGTCAAACTTTTTTTTTTTTGCAGTTATCTCATGTTCATTAAAATAATTCATTTATCAATATTTTTTTTGACTGTTACAGGATTGTATAATCTGAAAACTTAACCATAAAATTAATATTATGCTTAAAATGAAGCTTATTATAAGAGTCTGGAAATTTTAATAATTTTTAGCTTAATAGAATATAAGAAATTTTGCATTCAAAACCTATGCACTGGCAAGATATAGCTGTCAGAAACACAGTTCAAACCTTGTCAGTATATTTAACATTTTGTATGAAGAAATTATATCTGTTTTCCCTAAAAATAAAACCAATATTTAATAATAGAGATAATCAAACATCTTACTGCTAAATCAAGGGTCCCAATGAAAACCTGGAAAGGTTTGTCCATGTATTGGCTAGCAAGCCGTCGAACTCCCTCTGGCCATGTTGCACTAGTCATGACAGTTTGCCTATCAGGTCGAATATCCAGAAGGATTTTTTTAATCTGTGGCTCAAATCCCATATCAAGCATACGGTCTGCTTCATCCAAAACCTAGTGAAAAAAATATATATATATTGTAAAGCAAACACATATTAAACATCTAATGCAACAATTGCAATTATAAAATTCATGCAACACCTATTAACTTTTCAATTAATTATGCAGTCATACTTATTTCATGCAAGTTGAAGGCATTTAATTCATTATGAAAATGGCATCTAACTTTCCTGCAAGTAAAAGTGGACAAAGTTTAATTTTCAGTTAACTTTATTTTCTTCTACAATAATTCTTCAATTACTCTATTACTGAGATACAGTAATAAAGTATCACAGGAAAACATTATGCAGACAAGAAACACTTGAAATAATTAGTTGAAAAAAAAAATTGGTATCCCATTCAGAACAACCAATTTTTTCAACTAATTATTTCAAGTGTTTATTGAGATACACTTGCAATTTCATTCATCTACTGTTTTATGCAAGATAGGTTTTTCCTCTATTCCTATTGCAAATGATATTTTCATCATTCAATTTATCATAATATGCAAATTATTTCTAGCTAATATGGCTATAAATTAATGATGAGTCTACATCATCAATATTTAATATTGACTAGTTAATTTCATGTTTAGCAGTGTTGTTTTACCCCTGAGTAGTGCTTTTGTGCATACAATGGGCTAAATGGCTGGTCAAAAGGGCTCAGAAAGTTGAGGGAAGGAGACTCACAGGACAGTTGTTAAGAAACTGATGGAAATCTCTTGAGGCCATCCATGGAGTTCTCTGCACCTTAATGGTTTTCCCCTGCACCTTAATGTCCCATCTTATGGACAGCAGCCTTCCAAAGCCCATCGGTGTCCCCCCTCTGATTGAGGGCAAAAAGGGGTTTAGTGGAAATAAATCCCAATGCTGGCTGGCACAGTTGGGACTTGAACCTAGGGACTGCAGATTACAAGCTTGGTGCACTACTGTTTAGAAGAGTTTTTGTTTAGCCACACAGTTGATCGATCTAGCTTACATTAGGGATAAAATTTATCAAATTAAAGAATAACTTTAGGGCAAGTTTTCAATACTTGTAATATTTTTCACTGAGATAAATGTTTATCTGCTATTATACACTGAGTGATCACTGAATTATGATAATCTACCTAATATTGTGTTCGGCCACCTTGGCATTGATTCCACCAGGTATCTGAAGATTCAGATGGGATCTGTATCCATGTAGTGCACAAGGTAGGATGGTAGCAGTTCTCTATGTCTCATATCATGTTCCAGAGTATCCCACACACATTTGATGGTATTGATATCTGGTGAATTTGATGGCCAGGAAAGATGGGTGATGGCTACCATGTATCCCTTGACTACTCCTGTACATGCATTATCATCTCGGATGAGTCCATCTTTGTCTGGAATCACCTGGTCTGATAAGAATTGCCAGTAGCACAGATCTGTCACACATTGGTCCTTATGCACCAGGGGTCAATTCAGACTTGCAAAACATATCCCATATCATGATACCACTACCAATGGCCTGGATAAGGGACACATTGCATGAAGGGTCCATTGACTCATGTTGTTTGCACTATACATGAAAGTGTCCACCTATGTAGTCCAATAAAAAATTTCTCATCGGACCTGCACACTTCCCCCCCACCTTGATTATCCAAACATATTGCTGGTGTCACCACAGCAGGCATTGTCAACGATGGTGCAGTGAAGAATGGGTGTCTTGTGTGCCTTTGGCTCCAGAACCCCATATATGCAAGAGATATACACAGATATATTGGGAGAGACCCCATATAATCTTGCTTTGCAACATCAGCAAGATATATTTACATTAAACAATGAAAAGGAGACCAGTGCAACTTTTTTTTGTAACATGCCATATTATGTTGGAAATGTGGCACATGCCACTCATGAGTGAATCTAGAAGCCACTCAGGATATATAGACTTGGAAGTGCAAAAAATGAGGTGTTCCACTGACAAGAGCTGTGCATGCTGTAGGTTGATTCTCCTTGGACTAGGGCATTAGATGGTCAAGAGCAGAGGTTCTGAACTAAGGTGAAGTGATTTATGTTGTAAACTGTAACAGTGACACTGTAAAAATATGCTATTATTTTTCAATTCATATGCATATTATAAATTTTTAACTTTTGCCACTTCTTAATTTTAATTATTTATATCCTTATTAAAATTTAAAAAAAAAGTGTTTTATTTATTAAAATGTAAACTTTGATTTGCTATGATGAGTGAATCCAGCAACAGATGTGTTATGACAAGAAAAAAGAGTGGGAACCACTAGCCTAGAGATATCAAAATAGCACTTAGATCATGCTGACAATTCAGCCCTTTTTCTTCTTATAATCAAATGGCTGCACTGAAATGTTTGAAAACACTCTAAAAAAAAAAATCCATTGAACAAGCATAGCCTGTTAATATAAGAAAATTGCTCTATTATTGCTGACAGTCGTTTGTTGTAGAATTGGAAAGTGTTCCCAACTTTATATTAAATAATCTTATGTATAAATATTAACATTGAAAAATAAGTTAATAATTGATATAACTTACCAAATACGTAACACTTGAGACATCAATTATATTATTCATTAATAAATCATTCAGGCGTCCAGGTGTTGCAATTACAATTTCCACTCCTTTGGTTACAATACTAATTTGCTCTCGTCTGTTACCTCCACCATACACACAAACACTGTATTAAACAAATAAAGAAATATCAACATGCTATCTGTTTTAATTATATCACCACTAAATTTAGATTTATAACAGCATATATTTTTAAGAAATCAGAAAAATGAAAAGTGGAATATACTATAGTATTTCGTTCTCTAATACCTGATGAATTCAGAAATCAATGGTACTAAGTGAAAAACTTATTTTTGAGAAAGAGAGTTTAAAAAAAAAAAAACTATTGAAGTAACCTGTATGGGATTTCATTATTTTTATTAATATTTAATAAATACTGTAGTTATTAGCAATGAAAAATCTTTTTTTTCATGAGTAACAAAATAAAAGCTAATACTTAAAATTATTTACTTGAATTTGTTTTGTTGAAGATGTGGCATATTTATTTTTAATGGAACTTAAGCATTGATTGTTACTGTAAAATAAAGTTCAGGTTATTTTCAGCTTGAATGATGTGCATTAGGTCACAAATCAATTAATTTAATACATTACAGCCAACACTGATATTTACAGACAATTTTAATATTAAGTTTTCTTTACCTTCCATATGAGTACTTTTAATACATGTTACTGCAGGAAGCTTGCACTAGTAACAATAGTTTATGATGAAATAAAGATTCACCATATTCTCTTTGGCCCCTGCCTGTGCTTAAGGGTATAAACTATAATTGCTAAGTTTACCAGTGTTCCATTTATAGCTTTGAAAACCAATTTCCAGGAATGTAATTAGATAATTTAATGAATATTTAAATTTCCATCAAAACAATTATACACTCACTATTTAGGTCACTTCTGAATAAGCAATAAGAATTTTAAAGTTGGTTATAAAAGTTACCACAATCTAAGAGCTTAAAATTTAATATACATATATATTTCATTTTTAAGAAATGTTTTTACAATTATATGAATAATTTCCCATTGTCATTTGCTTTTGTAATTATAAATTTCCATAAATATATCTAAAAAGAATAAAAGAAAGTCTAAACGATAATGATAGGCCAATTTTTTAAACATAATTTAACACTGTTTTGAAATTTTGCAAATATTTTCATATTTAACATCTTAGGAGAGAACAAATGATTCACAAATATATTGAAAAGCCAAAACATTATGACCACCTGCCTAATATGATGTTGGTCCTCCATGTCTCACCGAAACAGCTCTTACCTGGCGAGGCATGGATGCTACAAGATTTCTAAAGGTGTCTTGTGGTATTTGGTACCAACAAGTTACCAGTAGATCCTTTAACTCTTATAAGTTATGTGGTTGAGTCGCTGTAGACAGGATATGCTATTCCAACACAAACCACAGATGCTAGATTGGATTTATGTCTGGGGAATTTATAGGCCACGGCAATACCTGGAAGTCTTCCCTGTGTTCCGCAAACCATTCTCGAACAATCCAGGCAGTGGCATGTGCATTATCCTGCTGAAGGTACTACTAGAGGGGAATATCATTACCACGAAATGATGTACCTGGTCTGCAATGATGTTTAGGTATGTGGTAGACGTCATAGTTTCTTGCACATGAGTGACTGGACCCAGGGATTCCCAGCAGAACATTGTCCAAAGCATTACACTTCCTCCACCAGCTTGTTTTCGTCCCATGGTGCCACTTCCCCATATAAATGACAAACATGTACTCAGCTGTCCACGTGATGCAACAGGAAACAATATTCATCGGACCAGATGACCTTCTTCCAATCATTCAAGATTCAGTTTTGATGCTCACATGCCCATTGTAGGCACTTTTGATGGTGAACTGAGGTTAGCATGGGCACTCAGAGCGGCCTGCGGCTATGCAGCCTCATTTTCAGCAAGGTTTGATGTAATGTGTGTTCTGACATATTACTCCCGTCACCAGCATTCAAATTACGCCACAGTATCCCTTGTGTTGGCTCATATCATATGGGATAACCTTCACTCACCTCTAGCATTGATGAGCAGCAGTCAGCCCACACCCTGCCGACGGTTCGTGGTTTTCCCCTGCTCGGACCACGTTTTGAAGGTACTAACCACGGCTGACTGTGAGCACCCCACAAGCCTTGCCATCTTGAAAATGCTCTGACCTAGTCATCTGGCCATTACAATTTGCCCTTTGTCAAACTCGCTTATGTCCGCTGCCTTTCCCATCTGAAGAGCAAGAATCACACTGATTAACAGAGCTCGGTATCAGGTGTTATTTATACCATTTCATGACTTTAACACATGCCATCGTTTACCTGCAGATGCTTCAATTTGCATAAAGATGCACTGGTCATAATGTTTTGACTCTTCTGTGTAACATATCTAATTTTGCTTTGAATTCATGAAATAGAAGAAACTCGTTACTCAAAATGGACTGCAAATGGAAAGTTTAACTTCAACTACCTATATTAAGTATTTTAAACAGATAACATTTATTAATATAAATAAAAAAATACATACCATTTAATTCCTCTGTATTTATATTTTTTGGTTTCTTGTTCAATTTGCTGTGCAAGTTCTCGTGTTGGGGCTAAAACAAGGCAGGTGGGTCCAACTCTCTCTTCTCTAGGTCTAAAAATAAATGTTATAACTTTTCTATTTTTCAATTAATAATAAAAATGATTAATTGCAAAAAAATGTAATCTTCTTTCAGAGAAAGTCAAAAGATAAATAAATGGATGGAAATGTTACATTTCATTTCAAAATCCCAAATATATAATAAGGCTGTAAAACACTAACTATTTAATACTGGTAATTGAAGTTTCACAGATAATTTACACTCCATGTATTTTTCATAATGAAAAATAGTGAATTAGTGAAGATAACAACTATAAAAAGATACGGTTATTTTAGAAAAGAAATATAACCTTATGATATAAGTTTACTTTATGTTTCAGCTAATATTGCACAAAACCGTCAGAAAATCACAAGCTTAGACACTGGCAATTAGCAACCTAGTGTAAGTTTTGTAATGCTATATCACATCAAGAAGCTATATAAGTGTTTTCATTACAATATGAGGAAGACAACTTCTATACGCTCAAATAAACTTATTATGAACACTATGAAACATGAAAATGTACTTTAAACCTCTTCACAATCATGCCTGACTTAAGTAGTATACTCTGTGTTTTACTTTGCAGTCACACTCGCCTATAGTCATGTTGCATCCATCTGCATCATCTAAACTGGCCAAATGCATAGTAAGAAACCTGACTGTAAACAGGTGAAGATTAAATCACATTGATATACATTTCCTGTCCATCTCAGTTTTTGTTATTACGACTGCTCATTACAAAATTACACTAATTTAACATAATCATATGTTTTAATAGATGAATTTTTCTGCATTTGTTTCCAGAATTTGTCTTCCAGCTTTCTTTGATAAGATTCAGTTTCACTTTGAAAAACTGTTTCATTACATTACAAATGGGTATCAAGTATAAGGGAAAAAAAATTAAAAACACCAATGATTATAATACTTACTAAATTGAAATAAATTTTTTAAGGCTTAGTGAGTGTTTTAGGAGAGAAAAGTAGGAAGTCTATACTGTTGTTTTCTATTGAAGTTTAGTCAACAACTAAAGGGCGGTGTGCTCAAAAATAACACATTTGCTGCATGCTTTCATTGGGGCCATTTTTCATATAGTGTATATCACTCTTCACATTGCCACTTCCATGTACTTCCCAGGAATTCCTGCATCTAGAAAGTTTTTTTGCTCTTAACATTGTCAATTCTTGTGAAACCTGAGTTCCCATATTGCTGAAATATTATTTTGCATCAACATTTTTTTCTCACTCAATGTCAATTAACTCAATTTAAAGTATTATTAATTTATACATATGCATCCAATAAAATCCTTTTACATTCACCATTTCAGTCCCCAAGTTTATGACTGTAGCATTTTAAAGAATAATAAAATTCACCATATATGTACTGCTTAGCACTGAAAAGGTTAAAGGTTAAGTAAAATTTGGACAACAGGTGACTGACGAATCTTTTGAACCTGGTAGTAGGCAGGCAGCCAACCTGCAAATGTAATTAGACAAATGAATTCACAGTTCATCACTAATCTACTGAGTATTTAACCACTATTAATATTCTGTAAATGTAGTTTATGTTCTTCATGCAGGAAATATTTTTTGGTTTCATACTACTAATGGATCACTTATTTTGCAAACTTATTTTTAATGTATAATGTCTATTTATTAATAACTTTAGGGTAAGATTCTTCTTAAGTTCAGTTGTTTTTCTGTTTCAAGGTCACAAATGAATTAATTGTTAGAAATTCAAAACTAATTTTATTGACCAGAAAATTCAATCACCTGCTCTGGTGAACATGGAATGCTCATTTCAAAGACAAGAAGTTTGCCATATTCCAAATTTAGTACCCTCTAATGGTAGAAATCCAAACTTAAATGGACAAATAAAAAAAAAGAAATAATATTTTCTTAATACATATTAAGTTCAGAAAAGAATTTTAATTTTTTCTCCTAAAATGAAAAAGTTGCACAAATTACCACTATTAGCACAAAGCCCTGGGCTACCACACCCTAATACCAAAATTTTAAATTTCCAGCACAACTGTTTACAATATCACTTCATGTTCTGACATTTTCTAAATTTAGGATCTTCCAGCAGTGAAAATTCAAACTATTGGAAGATTCAGGGAAAATGCAAATTTCCATTCTTTGGAACAGAAAGAAAGTTTTTTAAATCTAATTAATATCAGTTTGTCATAAGCTTTCATTTGCCTTACAATCTGTAAAAATTGGTTCCTGTGTTTGGAAGATATGGTGGAATTGGCTTGACAAACACACAAATATCATGCAAAATGTTACAAGATGATGATAGCAAAAAAAGATTGCTACCATAGTACTATTTGTGAAGGGCTTCACCCAGCTGTTCACTTGTCTTAATCAGCAAATAATAACTTTCTTCTATCAAGCTTCTTTAATAATCCTTTATTCTTAATTGTGCTGCATTTACTTTACACAAAAATACTTTTAAAATTTTGCTTTTAGTGCTAAACATAATCTTAGGCCATTATAGATTTCCCAGTAAGTTTTTAATGTAATATAAATTACAAATTATAACAATCAAGCACCCTCTGACTTCTCTTACAATTATATCAATCACATCTTCTCTATGGTCTTAATATACTTAAAAAATTTATGAAGGGAAAAGGAAAATTAAATCTACTGAGACAGAGCAATATTAGCAGTACCTAAGATTACAACTTAAATGAGACAAGCATTTTGCAAGTTAGCAAAAACAAAAATACAATGCTACTTACGTTACTTGGCTATCTATGTGTATCATTGCTGGCAACAAGAATGCAATGGTTTTCCCAGTTCCAGTCTGAAACAGAAATAAATGCCAGGCTTTAAAATAGTTTAATACATTAAGTACTGAAACTATAATTTTAAATGTTGTCATAAATGGCAATGGATGATATAAAATAATGCTTGTAATAATTACACAATGGTGAAGATATCAAACAGCATAACATGCTAAAATATGTAACTGTAATGATTTTCATCATGCAGAAGTACAAAACATCACTAATAAAAACATTCAGAATTTTTGGGATGCTAATATTTATAATATTCACATGTTGACGGCAAATAATACCCAAGGTAGAAAGATAAATTAATGTGACTAAAATATTTTAACTTGCACCCTTAAATGGGCAAAATAAATGATGTTCTGTATTTTTCTCCACAACCATATGCCTTAGTATATGTAAAAAGAAAAATATATATACTGTTTTCATTTTTACTCATAAACCAATGCTCTGTACTCCCTTAACTCTTTAGATACTCTGAGATATACTCCTTAGGGCATTGGTTCTCAAGCTTTTAAAGTCTGCTGAAATCTCCTATCAAATTTTTCAAGTCAGTGGACCTCTTAAACTTTTTGAGTCCATGGATCCACTAGCAATGCATTGCACACTCAAGGATCCTTCCATATTTAAATTATCTGCCTTAAAACAAATTGAAATGACTTATTTAAAATGCTTTAATGCTTGTACCATGTTCACAACAACATAATTTTTACCTCAATCATTAAATGACAAATTTTTATAACTTATTACAGGGTGACAAAAATAATCTCATGGACCCTTAGGGGATCTAAGGGTCCCCAGATCATACTTGAAGAACCATTAACTTAGAGTTAACCACTATTAATATTCCATTAACTTGGAACTTTAGGGGATCTAAGGGTCCCCTACGGATTAATGGACCCTTAGGGGATCTAAGGGTCCCAGATCATACTTGAAGATCATACTATTAATGGACCCTTAGGGGATCTAAGGGTCCCCTACGGATTAATGGACCCTTAGGGGATCTAAGGGTCCCAGATCATACTTGAAGATCATACTATTAATGGACCCTTAGGGGATCTAAGGGTCCCCAGATCATACTTGAAGAACCATTAACTTAGAGTTAACCACTATTAATATTCCATTAACTTGGAACCTTAGGGGATCTAAGGGTCCCCTACGGATTAATGGACCCTTAGGGGATCTAAGGGTCCCAGATCATACTTGAAGATCATACTATTAATGGACCCTTAGGGGATCTAAGGGTCCCCAGATCATACTTGAAGAACCATTAACTTAGAGTTTAACAGCTAATCATTTATATACAATGAACAGAATCAGATACCATGTATATTAAATTAAGCTTTTAACAATGAAACCAAGTGTTGAATTTGTGCTAATCATTCTACTACAAAGTTTTTGTTTGGAGTTTTATAGTGCAAGTGCAAACTGTAGCTTCTGCTATAAAGCTACTAGTTGTTTTTAATATTGCAAGGCATTTAATATTGCATTGTATTTAATATTCAGTCGGTAACGCACTAGGTTTGTAATCTGTAGTTCCCAGGTTCAAGTAGATATAAAGTATCTACTCGAACTAAATAATATCTACTCATAATCTGTAGTTCCTAGGTTTGAGTAGATAGGGAAGAAAGAAGATTGGAAAGGGAGTATAGAAGAGAGAAGGCAGAAAGGGATAGGGAGAATGAAGAAAGTGATAGGGAAGAAAGAATATTGGAAAGGAAGTATAGAAGAGAGAAAGAAAAAATTTATCATTTACATCTAATTGGTCATTATTTGATAAGTGTATATTTTGTTTGATGGAATCAAATCTATTCCTACTCATGCACTTTCTTACCAATGGTATACCTTTTTCCTCATCCTTCGACCAATACATTTTTATAGCTGGTAAGGTATGGTAACTGGTAAAAATCAATATACCACAAAAGCTCTTCAGACTTGCTTTAGTTCAAAAGAATGTCGATTATGATCATTCGCATATTTTTTTTGAATAACCAGCAATTTTTTCCCAGACATCATCACTAAAATATAAAGAAAAAATATCGTATGGAGACTTGCCACTAATTTTGTTTTTAACTTTCTCTATCATAATATGTTATTCTTCTTGTAAACTTTTGTAAGTCGGATTTTCTTTTTTCCACTTCGGAATAACTTATTTGCTTTTGTTTTGACAGCTGTTCTAGTAGAAGTTTTCAGTTTCTTGGAACTAGATGCTGTAGGTTGCTCTTCTTCCACATCTTGAGCTTCATCAGGTAAATTTGCATGGACCTCGTAGATTCCAGCCGCATCAGGCAAAACGTTTTCACTCTCACATATATAATCGCTAATATCCTCCTCATGTGTAAGTTCTTCAACCATTGGTGGTATGTACACCGTGTCAATATTTTCAGCTTGTCACAAATCGTCATCCTCTTCTAATATAGCCATTAGCTCTGCAGTTGACAAAGGTCTATTTTTCTCCCACCACTGAGCCCAAGACATATTTAAAAAAGAAATATCCTAAGATAGCAAAACAATGATTTATTATTGAATGTATTTACATAATAATAAATACTTACTTGAACTATATATTTTTAGCTATACTGCTGAATTTACACTTCATTAATTATCTAACAGCAATTATTGTTATACTAACAAGACGAAAAGCTTAGTTCAACTTCACAAATCTCTGAACACTGACAATATCACTCATATCAGAACTAAAATCGCAATAGATTCGTTCACAATGAGTCGGTTGGGTTGTTTTACCTCTGAGTGGCACTTTTTTGCACACCATGGGCTAAATGGCCAGGTCACATGGACCCCGAAGGCTCAGAGAAGGTTGGGGGAGGGAACCCACTGGAACAGCTGTTGGGAGAAAGATGGTAGCCTCCTGTCAAGGTCATCCAGCGTGTTCTTTAACATGCACAGGGTATGGCTCTCCCGCACATGGGGCCACAGCTTAACGTCCATCTGACGGACGGCGGCCTTTCCAAGCCCATCGGTGTCCCCTACTGACCATGGGCAGGGCAGGGAATTTTGCGGAGATAAATCTCAACGCTGACCCAGCTGGGACTCGAACCTGGGAACTACAGATTATGAGCCTGGCGCACTACTGACTGAGTCACCCCTGCCCCTCACAATCAGTCATCAAACGTGAGCCAGACACAATGTGCATATGTTGTGTAATCCCAATGTTTCATAAACGCAACATTACTCTAAATGTTATACTGTGCAAAAACTAAAAAAAAATTTCGAATTATATGAAACGTCTTGAATGAAATATATGTGAAGTTATTTTCATAAATTCTTAGGGCATTTAGTATTTCTACATATCTTTTTTCGACCCGTCAAACTGCAAAATATTAGATAGGCTTTTTAGGTATAGTTTTAATATGAATAATAATTAGACTTTTATATTGATGAATATTTATGCTTGTACATAAAAGACTATGTCCTTTATAACATACATTGGCTTAAAATTGGATTAGTAGGCAAATATATATTTTTTTAATTATTATTTGAAGAATGCTTCATTTATGCAACGTTGGGGATTAATGGGTTAATGTTTTGGTAACAGTAGCTCTGCCATTTAGAAATTTTTCTTGTGTAGAGCACATTTTGCCATAGTTACAGTGGAGTGGTAGGAAAAGGCAAGACATCTTCCTAGTGCTTAGCTCTGTGGTTTAGATTCTCTGAGCTGTTCATTTTCTGTCCATGGGCATATACCAAAAAGTTTCAGTCTGAGTGTGCCATTTACACAGTGCCCTACATGAAGGATCAATGTCTTCCTCATGTCACCCAGATGTGAGAGATCTCCTCCTTACTTTCCTTCTCCACATAATCAGTTTCAAAACTGTCCCAGACATTATTAGATACTGTTCCAGCCGCTGCCAACAGGTTAATAAAATTCTTAAAATATTTAATTTTTCATAAACATTATATTACAAAGTTGTATTATTTCTATAATGCAACTTTGTAATCTCTTCCCAATCTCTCATCCAAAAAACATGGCAATAACACTACAAGAGTATTTCTGCACAGTGAAACTGTTTCTTAACCTAATTTCACTTCTAGTAGCTGAATTAATTTTCAAATGTTTTCAGAAAAACAAGAACTTTAGAATTTTATTCTGAGATAACTAATGAACAGAAAGATAGTTATATATCAAAAGAAAAAGCATTTAATTGTGAGCAATAAAATAGCAAAGATTAAAAGATAATGGTAAGTAAAATAATTTTATATTAAAAAAAAAAACATTTCCATTTTCTTAAAAATTATCTCATTATCATTTATATTTTGTTTTTCAGAATATTTTAGTCATATTTCAAAATTAGTCATATCTGTGACTTATTTTGAATGAACCAAAGTAAATATTTATTTAATTATTAATTATATATATATATCATCTAGAATAAAAACTATTCCTTTGATTCTGGATGCTCAAGCAATATCTTGTTAGGTGGTTTTCCTTTGTAAGTAATGATGAGGTTAGACAAAATAGTAGGCAACCTCCTTTGAGCAGCACATTGTGCAAAGAGAGACTGTGTTGGTTTGGCCATGTTGCCCATACGCATAGCTGTAGATTGGTGAATAGGATTATGAACAGCATGCCTAAAGACCAGGGAAAGGGGGAGACCTAAAATGAAATGGGCAGACAATGCCAAACAGTATCTTGCTAGAATTGGCCTACAGTAGTCAAACGTAACAGCTGTAGCTCAGGACAGATGTCTGAAAAACATTGCAAAGTCTGGTCGGACCTCCAGAGCTGAATGAGAAGGCCTATACTTAGATTTTTGGCAACTGGCAATTTGTAACACTACCAAAATGAACCAAAATAAAATATTATCACATTAATAAGATAAAACAATAGTGCTGAATTTGGGATTATACAATATTACCTACAGATGCTGCCACACAATGAATAGTACACATCTGTAAGCTTTAGGCAGTATCACAATCCATTATATTTTGCTAATAGTGGGAATCGTGGTAGATGTAAGGAAAAAGCACAATAAATTGTTCTTTGTCCAATGTGATAGACACACTATTATGAACCATCTGAAGCCAGTTCTGAGATGTACACAGAAGTGAAGTAGATATGGTTTTGTACTGTCACAATAGTGTGCTTGACAATTATCTGTCAAAGACTGGGTGAGGGCATGTCATTTGAAGTTCCACCCAATGTTGCAAGTATTGGAAGCAGAGGAATGCAGTGATGTTAAAAAAGGTAAAACAGTATCCAGAAGTCCAGATTTGGGCTTCTTGGTTAGATGCTGTTCCAGCTGCTGCCTGAAAGCACACTATATTACAAAAAAGTTACTGGACACTTCCATGTTATTGTAAATGGAAAGTCCCATTCAGAGCTAACTTCAAAATTTTTTATGAAAGAAAAAAAGAAAAAAAAAAAAATTCCACTGGAGATAAACTGAAGATCTAATTCAAATCTCACTCAAAATCTCTATTTTTCACAATATTTGTTTAACATTTAAAGACTTATTATGGAAGCTGAAACATTTAACTGTAACTTTTTCTAGTCATGAAAATTTATCTCAAAAGTTAAAATAACCATTATAACAAATCATTCACTGACATATATGCAATATTTGAAATTTGTAAAATGATTCAACTTTTCATCAATTTTGGGGGAAAATATTTAGGAAGAGTGTGACGTGCTGTTTGCTATTAAATATTCCAGCTACCATAACTCTTTAAACATTAAATGAATGCTGTGGAAAATAGAGATTTAGAGATTTGAATTAGATCTTCAATTTATCTCCAGTGATTTTTTTTTTCTGTAAAAACTTATTTTCAAAGTTAGGAGTCATTTAATATGGCTTTTCATTCATATAACATGGAAGTGTCCAGTTACTTTTTATGATATAGTGTACATAGATTTAACAGAATTGAGAAGTGCTTAGTTGACCTCAGTAATGTCCAAAAGATAGAAATTATAGATTCAAAGAGGAATTTTGATTATGTTGGTGACACATTTTATGGTTGATAACGATGACTTATGGAATACCAAAACTTTAGTTAACATCAACAGCATAGTCAGAGGGATGGGGGAAGAGAAGTATTCTCCTTGAGGAAACTGATTTTTTTTAGGAAATCAATAGTTTGTGAATTTACATTAAAGCATTAAGATTTTAATTTTACCTCTCGCCACTTCCAAAATCTTATCTATGCCAGTGGTTAACAAAATGATAATTTTCTAGAATAATAATGCTCTTGTATGTATGAGACTTGTCAAGCTTTCAGCATTTGGTTCTGCATTAAAACTGGAGTTAGACAAGGCTGAATTTTGCTCCTTTAGTTTGGTGACTGATTAAGTTTGAATCAATCATGTTTCAATTACATTTATGACGAACTTTAGAAGGAAAAAAAAATATCTAACTTAGATTATGCTGATAATTTGGCTCTTTGCAAATGGCTTCCAGAGGCAAATTTTTTAATTAGTGCTCTCTTTATAAGGATGGTATTGATCAAATGTTTGATGATCAATGCAGAACATTTCAGATGAAATGATGAAAATTTGTCATGTGGAGGAGGCTTTAGTTATTTTGAGTGATTGTGTTTTAGAGTAAATCAAATTACTAGTTAAATTACTTTGGAAGCTGTGCAATAGATACAGGGAATGCAATATATTACCACATTGTACTGTACACTGCTGTAGAAGTTTTTCATAGCTTGTGGTTTGGAAAAAATAGGTGAACACAGCTAAAATCTGAACTTATGCTTTATATCAAAAGTATTATAGATCTCCCATAGAATCAAAAATAAACTCTTATTTAAAAACAAAATTTATGTTCCATAAATGACTGAAACTGTATTTCCATGCTTGCATTGTTCTACTAGAAAAAAAAAATTGTAATTGAAAGAACTTCAGAATTCACATTCTTTATTCTCTTTTTGTGTTCACCAAACTTATAACAAAGTCAAATTGTTTAATACCTAAGATACGTTTACATAGCACCTTAGACACCTTTTCATGTCTTTTTATCTAACACTTTCCATGTCTAGATTTGGAAATAAAAACTCACTCAACTTTAAAAGCTTATCCTGAAGAAACTACTGAACAGAAATAGGCCATGATGTTACATATCAAAAGAAAGATAACTAAACAATATAGAAATAAATCAAAGGACAAAATTATTATTAATTAATATAAACTCAGAAAACATTAAGACCTTTCTAGTAATATTGAAAATGGATATGTGATTGTATGGAAAGAGTTAGATGTTTGACTTAATATACACATACAGTATAATGGGGAGGATTTCTGGAATGCACCCTGAGGGTTAAATGAGGAATACCTGTATAAACATAGTTTGTTTGCAGTTATATTATTCATATTTAGAATTCAATTTGTGCAATTAAGTTAAATCATTTAAAATTCATTTCACTATATTTTACCTGAATTTAAATGAGTAGATCTAACTTCACAATTTATTTGCAACAGCTTTTCTGATAATGTTAGACCAGTTTTTTTTTTTGTCATTTTGCACTTTGTGCAGTCTTATGCAGATATACTAATATTAAAAATTCCAATATTCACAGAAATGGTTAAATTTGACATGTTTGTTCCAATATACTGTACCTGAATTATCAAACGTTTTTATTTTAAAACATAGGTTTAAATAATAATGGTTATTTAAGAAAATTCTACAACAACAAAAAGTTATAAATACTTCCTAACACTAAAGTTTTCATTCAAGGCTTACCTGTTAATCACTAATGAACACCACAAAGAGACTCTCTCAATGTCATCCATTTCTTTTCACAATGACAAATCCTTTCACTCCAAAAAACCTAGAGGTTGACCATAGGTCAATTTGTCTGTATGTCAAGATTTATGAAATTCTTCAAAATTAACTATTTTACTTAAATTACTAAACTTAGCAGTTTTAGTAATTCAAATATTTATTTTGTAAGGCAAACTATCAGCCATTTGGATGTGGTTTCTAAACATTCCTTCCAGATTATTCATTCATTCAGGAAGAGGAGGATAAAAGACAGCTGCTCTGAGTAATATCAATCTATCTACATTACTTGCAGCAGGTTAGTATTTACATTATTAACTTCATAACTAAATATATTTATTTGCTTGTGACTAAATCATAGCATATTATCCTTGTGTAAATGAAAAAAAAAAAACCTCATTCTAACATGACATAATACTGCTTTAGAATAACATTAAAGCATCCTGATGAGAATTTATATTACACGACAGTTACTTAGTTAAAAAAAAAATATAGTACTGTACAGGGTTTAAAAACCAAATGAGAGATGATATAGTGTCAAAGTGAGTTTAAGTTACCATTACAATATTTATTTTCATCATAAAATTCCAGTCTGTAGAGAGGATAACAATGATGTCAGATTACATATACAATAGATGCAGTTAGAGGAAATATATATTCTTATGGTAAGGATGAAGTGCCAAATGTTAGCATGTTGATATTATCAACAATATTAATTTTAAGATTAGGTTCAAGGACACCTCAAACCCTGTAATTCACAGTTATATTTATTGGGGTAAGAAATTGAAGTAAAAGAATATATGAAAATTTCAAATAGAGTCTATCACAAATAAAGATTCAGCACATTTTACTTTTGAGATTTATATGAATATATAAAAAATAAGGATAAAATAATAAAGCAGCAACATGATTTATTACCATTAAATTATCCAAAGTGATTCTGTTTACACAACTAATAATTTTAAATCTTATCAAATACAAATAGTTTGCAATTATCTTATCAAAATAAAAAACCTTTACATGTAATGAATATGATAGTAATTAGGTATTATAGTGATATGTAAAAATATTACTATCATACCCAATTCTCTTGAGTTGAGGTGTAATGATGCCACTCAATTTGTTGCAAAACTCCCCATATGAGGTGTGACAATAGTTGTTGTCTCTGGAGTTGCTCTATAGGCAATGCTATTGCCTTTTCCAACTACAATGTTTGCTCACTATGGGCCTTCAGCAAATGTGCAGGATCAGCAGCTAATAAATATGAATATGAAGTTTTGACAACTGGTTTTTATTCACACTTTGTAAGAATAGGATTGATGCTTTGATACTATTAATCAGCTCCACAGCTTACAAAATAACAGTTGTTATTAATTAAAACCTTAAACAAAGGAGGTTCACTCTAGTTTCCATACATTGCACTTTTTCTAAAGTGAACAATTATATTTTAAGTCAGATCCTTTCCCAAAGGAACTGGAGAAACAATACATGTTATTCTACTGGCAGTTCACTTTGCAAAGGGATGTTGGGCAACAGGATTAACAGCTTTTAGTAAGTCAACTCTAGTTTACATTGAATATCAAACAAGAATCCCTTTGTCTCAGGGTGTAACTTCCTTTGCTTTTCTAAACCTTTGGCCTATTTCTTCATCACCAACGATCAAGACATCCAAAGTCACCAGAAGAGGGAAGTGTCCAGCTGGTAGCAAAATATGACAATTTTTCAGTTCCACATGAACCAGGAGTTATAAATAATAAATAAACTCGACATACTTGGTATTAACCTATAAATAACCACTTTGAAGTTGATTTAAATTTTTTTTTTATTTTAGAGTAAAAATTGTCTTGAACCGGGTGGGATATGAACCCACGACACCCTGATAACATGTCAGGTGCTCTGGATCATTATCAACATGGTACAAAGTTACTTAGTTTGCAACTGACATGGACCTCCTTTTATTAGTCATAAAAAAATACACATAGGTAGGGTAAAAGACTAATGTGCATTTACTACTAGGTGAAGAATTATTAAAATTTCAGTAAAACTTTTATATCAAATTGCTTTCAAATAGACATATTTTTATGCATATATTTAGAAGCCAATGATGCAGATATAGTTAATTCTTTCAATTTCACTAGTAAAGAATAAAATTTCCTATGAGGAGATGTTTATTATATATTGCACAACTCTTTAAATAATGAATGTTGTTGAAAACTCAATTTAGATTTCATCAAGTGTTCTAACAGAAAGCACATTTTTAGGAATTATAGAACTTCAGTGTTAGTTTTTGCTTTGCATAATATGAGATATACAATAAATTTTGGATACTAATGAAATCTTTGAACTCCATTTATCTGTTACATATAAATTCAAAATTTATTAAATTTCAATAAAATGCAAAGATAATTTAGACTTTTTTTTTTTAGCAAAATCAAATGTACTGTTGCATTTAAGATTATAAAGCAGATTATATAATCAATTAAAAATATGTTTAACCTTTTATTCACAATTTTTCATAGCATTTTCAGCAGTAAAGATTATTATGTTTAAAAATTAAGAAGTTTCTCCTCAAAGTAAAAATAAGATTATAATCAAAAGTTTTAACAGCTAAAAAATATTGCATTTGCCAGTAAATTTGAAAAATTGAGTATAATATCTAATAATAATAATTACCTGTTCCACATAGGTAAAATAGCAAGATTTCTGTTACACGAGAGGAATGGAGATCGCATGTCAAAGTTTCATGCATCAGTATCAAAGAGTTAAGAGATTTAAAAATTATATTACTGATCCAATGCATTTTACTGCTCCTTTTATCATCATTAATTCTATGCATGGAAATATGAACATCAAAAATGCATATCTTTATTAAAATAGTTTGGATGCATTTTCTTTGCTATTTCCAATAATAGGACATCCTACCTGATAGCATAAGTAACAGTTGCTTGCAAATTCCTATGGCAATTAAAAAAAAATGCAGCATCCTGGATATGAAATATCTCAATTTTTAAAATTGACTTTAAGCAATATTACTTAACAAGGAAACTTGTTTTACATCTTACCTGAGCTATTCCAATCATATCATAGCCCTGAAGTAGGATAGGCCAGGACTGACACTAAAAACAATACAAAAGAATGGCAAAAATTATTACTACAGTTTTAAACTGCTTTAAAAGCTTTTAAAAATTATTATCCATATAGAGTTTAAGCTTTATAAACATTTAACATATATTTATGAAACAAAAATATAACTATATTATATTACCTTATTTATGCCACTGAGAGATATAATTAAAAATTTTTGTTTGATAATTTTTAACAAGAGAATAAAAAAATGCCATTTAATATTAGCTTTGCTTATGTGCTAACTTGTGTACAGATAATATCAATGTGATATCTATTATTGTTTTACTGAGAGAACTCAGCAAAACATTTTGCATCATTTAAAAAAAATATTCTTTTAATCATCTTATAGATAAAACAACAATGTAAATGAACAAGTTCTGAATGACAGAATCAAGACACAGAGAAAGCCTTATGTAATGTTTTTATGGAAAACAAAAGGTTTTAAGCAGTACATTAAATATATCAGTGGAATCAGGCTAATTGGGACCATATGTATGCCACAGAATATAAATGGAGATAAACACTATATTAGAGAAAATTAAAATAAGTTTCCAGTAATAAAACTTCACAAAAACAATACTGTTGTCAAGCCCACAGATCTGGATTTCACTTACTACTCTTAACGTAACTGTTTCAAAATTACACTTTTAACCCTCCAAGTGTTACACAGCCATCGCTCTCTTGGTTCCCTAAATATCAACAGATAGCTGTTTAACAATGGTTATGTGGTAGTGGTGTCACTGGACCCGATAACTGTGGCAGAGAGAACACATTTCAATCACCTGCAGGGTTAATGAACTACTGTTTGATGGCTACTAATATGACTAAGAACAAATTTTGCCATAAAGAGCATATTGAACTTGTATAGTTATAATTGGTTACTATGGAAATGTTAAGATTTAATATAAGGTAAAAATTTTTTTTTTTTTTTTTTTTTTTGTGATTTTAGGCACATAAGTGTAATTTTTAAATACTAAATAGTAACTAGAAAGGTACAAGAACAAATATTTTTGACTCACTTGTATAGGAGAAGGTTCTTGAAATCCTTGCTTTCTAATTTCTTCCAAAATTTCAGCTAAGGTAACAAAAGTGAAATAAGCTAAAAACTATTCATTTATTATAATACGCTAATTTTAGATATAGCATTTTATGTTTAGGTTTAAATTTTCATGCTGATATTGCCAAACAGTCATACTACTTTCAATTTTGTTGTAAATCTTATTATATAACATAACAAGTTGAAATACACATGATGTTTGAGATGCACACATTGTAAAAGATACTTATTTATACAATTACAATATCAAATGATTTAGCATAATATTAAATAATCCAATAAAAATAAAATAAAAATAAGATGCTACTAGCACATTACTTACGATAATGATTAAATGCTTGATCAAAAGTTTTAACTGGGTTAGGTACTCGACGTGTATCTTCATCTGATAGTTTTGAGACTACTATATTGTTGTTTTTACACCTAAAGAGATAAAAGTATATATTAAACTAATTTACCTGTAAACAATGATAAACACATTTTAAATCATTATAATTTAATATTTTAACCATAGGAAAAAAAATCTAGCAAATGAAATTGCCTATTAATTGTTAATTAAGTTATATTACCATTTATATGGATTACTTAGGTTGGATCTGATTTGGATAGATATTTCTAAGAAATGAATGTGACCCTTCATTAAAATGAACTTTGAAAAATTTAAGAAATTATTAAGACTAATATAAGGCAATTGCAATTACAGGGTCATTGTAAATACTCATATTTTAAAATGCTATACAAAATTATGTGTCCACAATATCCAGAAGTTCTCGAAGTTTCATTTTGCATTCAACAGACTGTAACATGGGCACCGTTGGTGGCACTGCAAATATCCATACTCAGCTCAGCATGCCTGGTATATCATTGACAAAAGCAGATTCTTTTAAATACTGTAAATTACAATTTTTTTTTTAAATAAATGATATTTTTAATGTAACCCCCCCCCCATACAAAAAAAACCAATGGTGTTAAATTGGGACCTTCTTGGGGGCCACATGATTGGCCCACCTTCATCAATTCAGCATTTAAGGCTCAAACATTTGCATTAAAATGTGGTGGGCACTGTCTTATTGAAAAATAAATGGCATTTCAATTTCATCAATTTAGGGAAAGGCATACAATTCCATTATATCCTGATAAATTTGGACATTGCTTTTTCTGCAAAAAAAGGTACAATAACACAATTATGCATCAGTTCACTCCCGAAACATTTACCCTTGGCTATCAAGCACACATTCCACTGCATGGAAATTTTCAATATCCCAAAATTCTGCAGTTGTGACTCATGGAAAGTGGCTTCTTCAGAAAACAAAACTTTATTCATGAAAATAAATTCTTCAATTTTACCAAGAAACCATATTGCATATTCCTGTCCCTTAGGGCAATCAGGTGGTTGAACTTTGTGCTTTATCTGAATTTTGTTAGCATGAAGTTTCAGTCATTTAGGTAATATTTTAAGGATGGCAAATTTTGATATTACAGATTAGTATCAGATTATACAACACGAAATTGATTTTTAGTGCACAATTAAAAGGACCTTCTTGCTCAGAAATTAATTAAAAATAACTTAAAATTCTCGGTCGTTGAGCAATAAAATTTTAAAGTTTATCCTGCAAACTATTTGCATGTTAAAAGTTCTTAGGAGAAAATTCAGAAGCTTTTTGGAGCAAAGACAGCACTCTGTCTTCAGTGAAGTGATGCTATGTAGCTACATAGCATCACTTCACTGAAGATGGAGCAGTCTTTGCTCTGTAGCAACATAGCATCACTTCACTGAAGATGGAGCAGTCTTTGCTATGTAGCAACATAGCATCACTTCACTGAAGATGGAGCAGTCTTTGCTATGTAGCAACATAGCATCACTTCACTGAAGATGGAGCAGTCTTTGCTATGTAGCAACATAGCATCACTTCACTGAAGATGGAGCAGTCTTTGCTATGTAGCAACATAGCATCACTTCACTGAAGATGGAGCGGTCTTTGCTATGTAGCAACATAGCATCACTTCACTGAAGACAGAGTGCTGTCTTTGCTCTGAAAGCTTCCGAGTTTCCTCCTAAAAACTTTTAACATGCAAATAGTTCGAAGGATAAACTTTAAAATTTTATTGCTCAACAACAGGGAATTTTAAGTTATTTTTAAAGGTTTTTGGTGAGTCTATATATACAATTGCCCAATCTTTCAATCACTTTTTTCTGAAACACATGTCTGCCCATTGAGTTTCTTTTTGTCAACAATGCTTGTTTATCTAAATTGAAGACACCACTGAAAAATCACTTGGTGATCAGGTGGATATTTCTGCATTTGTGATGATACATTGCACTGACACAAATGATTTGGAATACCGCAACACATGCTGATCTTTCTCTTGAACAATTGTCCTCTTACTGGTACTGGCATGTCATGAAAACTTGAGATATTATATGTAATACTAGCACAACCATGTGATACCAACTCCAAGCCATCATAACATGGAAGATCTGAGAATTTTTTAACTTTTGTTACTTAATTATTTAATATAGTGCTTTAAAATATAGGTATTCTTTTATAATGAGCCTTATTATATTGTAAAATCCTCAATAACAGAAAAGGTTTGCTCTATGAGTAATGAACAGGAAAAGTATATGTAATGAAAAGTGCATATAACAGCTTTAAAACCAAACTACAGCCATAATTTCAATGTAAACAGGCTTGACTGTATTTTACTGCTGCAATATTTCCTAGCTTTGAAAGTACGAAGCACACCAAAAAAATTTCCTTTCCAATGGGAATGATTTCCCTAGCCCTGTTAAGATTATAATTGAAAAAGCACTGCAAGTTTTAATGGGTATTCTTAAATTATTATGTTAACCACAGTTTTCAGACCCTTGAACTGAAGTCATTTGCAAAGGAAAAAACAGTGGTATGTTGATGAGGTATTGTCCATTAATTAGGGTTGGGTTGTTTTAACAAATTGTGACACCTCTCCCCCTATGTATTGCTACATAATGCTTAACTAAAATAAAAATCTTTCCTCAATCAACCATTTGTTGCAATGTCTGACAGATGCTTATCAATGTAAATCACCATAGAAAGGGTCTTTAAGGAAGACAGAATAGAATACAGCCATGCTTTGTTCAGATTTATATACTGATCATTTTTCCTCTGAAACCAAATGCATTTTTTGCTTGGGGTAGTGTAAAGCATTCTGAACTAAAAATCCTTTTACAGTTTTCAAATAATTTGGATAGGACTAAGCAGTATATAAAAAAATGTATTATGGGCACAATATTTTTAATTATTTTGCATTTTTTACATTAAGGCACACTTGGCAATTGAATATAAAATTTTGCAGGTTTCTTAATGGTGAAAATAAAAAGTTTTCCCATTTAAGTGTTAGGACAAACTTAGTAATAAAACAAGCACCAATTTCTTAGCTGCTGGTTTGCCTATATTCATATTAATACAGCTGTATATGGGTTGGGTTGTTTTACCTCTGAGCAGCACTTTTTTGCACACCATGGGCTAAATGGCCAGGTCATAAGGACCCCAAAGGCTCAGAGAAGGTTAGGGGGGGGGGGACCAACTGGAACAGCTGTTGGGAGACAGATAGTTACCTCCCGTCAAGGCCATCCAGTGTGTTCTTTAACGTGCACAAGATACGGCTCTCCCGTACATGGGACCACAGCTTAACGTCCCATCCGACAAACGGCAGCCTTTCCAAGCCCATCGTGTCCCCTACTGACCGTGGGCAAGGCGAGGAATTTTGCGGATAAATCTCAATGCTGACCCAGCTGGGACTCAAACCTGGGAACTAGATTATGAGCCTGGTGCACTACTGACTGAGCCACCCCCGCCCCACAGCTGTATATGCGAATGATATATAACAGTACTGAAAAATGGATACAAAAACATACATTACAAGGTTCAAATAAATGCTAAACTCATACAAGAAATATATCAAAATTATTATTCAGTTGCATGCTTTTCATTAACAGCTCCTAAAGCATGAGCTAAACAATCTTTTTTTTTTTTTTTTTTTTAAAAAAAAGGTCTTGTGAAATTAAGGTTGATAAAATGATGACTGATAAATTTAGGGAATATCATAATTATGCTTCATTTAATAATTTTTCTAAAAATGCTGTCTTTTGAGCTATCAGAATAAACAATCCCCTTTAAATGCCATGTATTTACCCATAATAATATTACACAATTACCTGAATTCAATGACTTCTTGATGACTCATATTAGAAACTTCAGGGTCTTCAAAGTAAAAGTGCTTTTTAATAGCAGGCATTGCTGTAAATAAAAACTTATTACTCTAAATTTATGCTATTATTTTTTTCAGACTAAATCAGAACAAAAACACTCTCAATAAAATTATCAGGTTATGTATTTTTGCCTAACACTATTAAAAAATGAAATATACTGTATACTTATGCAAATTTTTTAAAAATTTACTATTTTAAAATAAGAAAAATCAAAAATTTTGCACTGTACTTTCCTAATTTTAATTAGACGATTCATTTGTTTTTCAAAGCATATTATGCATGCAATAAAAAAAAGCAATCTAACTTTAACACCTAAATATCAGCAAGTATCAACTATTCATTACAGTATACAATTTATAATCCAAAAATTTTATAATTTTCATAATGTTTAGAGCATTTAAAAATAAAAGAGCTATTATTTTCACTGTCTGTAGACAATTTAATTTTTCTGTTTTAAATTCTTTTTAGGTTCAAAAAATGGAAAATTCTTTTCAGATTCAATAGGAATTAGGAATTAATGAGATATTACATTTCACACTTTTCAAATCTTTCCACTGTTTTGAATTCCAGCATCAGATGGCCTTAAATTAAAAAAGCAAAATTTTTAATAAATTTTATAAATGATCTTTTTATTCTAGATATTTGAAATTTTAGAAATTGAGTATGTGGTCAAGTAGTTTACATTGGCAGCCCTTATTCCAGGGTTGTGAGTAAACACTTTTTTCAGTATAAAATGTGAAAGAAAAGTTCTTTTAAATTGGATAGGTACTAATTAAAAATTACTATACCTTTTCTAAACAATCCATTAGTTGAAATTTTTATCATTAGTGAGTGCAAAATAAAAAAAATGATGAACTTCATTTCATCTCTATGAAAACAAGTGCTTGTAACAATGACCATGTAATTCGTCAAAACTGGTCAGCACACTAAGAAATATTGTGAATAAAAAAAAAACAGTTAAGAACTACTGTAAACTCTAACAGCAAACTTCAAGCTATCTAAACTTTTATATAATAGTAACTAGAAGAACGCATATTGCCTCTGGCACATATGAGAATCTCGTTTTCAAAGAGAATGAAGTTTTTCCTTTACCTACTGTTTCATTCTTTAAAAATTTTAATTTGAGCTAGCGAATGATGGGAAAAATAAAAACAGTATTTTATTAGCAATTATACAACATAAAAGCATTCGTCTTTTAATTCTTAAATCTAAAAAGTTGCTTTTCCCACACCTCTCTCAGAAAAGTGGACAGATTATTGCTGTCAGTGTACAGTGTTATTGCTTAAAGTTGTTGCATACACCCTCCCCCAATTTATGAAAGCAATTTGTGCATTGGAAACCGTTCGTCAGGTGAAAATTCATATATCAAGGCCTAAAATACCAAAAATAGCCTCCTATTTCTGCTTTTTAATCCAAAAATAATATGAAGAAATAATAATGAAGAAGATTAAAATTTTGAAATTTCAAAGGAAGGATTCCATTTTAGTCATAAGAATATCTCTTAAAACTACCACTGATTTTTCAAACTTCTATTGTATACATATTACATGTAAAACTCTATACCAGCTCTGTCATTTCATATTTAATGATCTCAAAAATATATATATATATATTAAAACTACTAGGTGTTTGAAAAATGTGAATTATATTTCCATAGTACCAATCAAACTAAATAAAGTTTCCTAATTATCATTTTAATTGTTTCCAATCAAAACTTCATGACATTCACATTCCACAACCAAAATTTCATATTTCTATCATTAATACATTGTTGCAATAGTTGTTCAAAATTTTGGAATTTTCAAACTTTTTAACCGTTAGAGGGTGCAATTATTGTGTTCAAAAGATTCCAAAAGTGAAAATCATAATATTTTATCACTTCCTATCTAACCCTAAAAAGTCTTTTTCATTTATCTCTAAACATAAACAATTATCTGCTAAAAAAAAATTCTGTTTACCCATCCCCCCTCCTAGGTCTAAGAGGCTAATTCACTGTTGCCAATGGAAATATCATAACATTCACATTCCACCACCAAAATAAAAAATTTCTAGCTTATATGTCATTTGTAATATGTGTTTGAAATTTTGGAATTTACAAATTTTTCCACCAAGGTCACAATTATGGTTTTTGGAAGGTTTAAAAAGTGTGAATCATAATATTTTATCAATTCCTATCTAACCCAAATAGAATTTTTCAATTATCTCTAAAAACAAACAATTATCTGCTAAAACTAAAAAGGTTTTAGACCCAGAGGTCTTGATTCACCATACAGTATAAGTTCTGTAGAACTTATACTGCACAGTATAAGTTCTTATACCATGCAGTATAAGAGCTGGGTTTCAGACCCAGAGGGTGTTCCCACCCACTTTGGGTCTAAGAGGTCAACTCATTGTTGGCAATGGAAACTGCATGACTTTCACATTCCACTACCAAAACTTCAAATTTCTAGCATAACCACATCGTTTGCAATTTTGGAATTTTCAACTTTTTGCACTGCTAGAGGGCGTAATTATAGCTTCAGGAGATTTTGAAAGTGCATATCGTAATATTTCATCAATACCTATCCAACACAAAAATAATTTATCTCTGTAAACAAAAAAGTTTGATGTCTACAGACAGACAAAAAACCCGGATTTTCTCGTTTTCTTTGAAAACGAGGTAATAGTTTTTCATCTGCTTTTTCGTCTGTCTGTAGACATGGAACTTATTTGTTTACAGAGATAAATAAAAGAAAAAAATATATCTTGTTTTATTTGAAAACAAGGTAATAGTTTTTCTTTGAAAACGAGATAAAAATAAAAAACTGCTGTGTGCATTCAAAAAACTACATGGTGCATAACAAAACATCATAGTCCTTGGATATCTAATAACAAATAATAAAACAGGAAGAAACTCCAATCACACAATCAGACTTTCTGTGATACAGTGAACTTATACTGAATGGTGAATCAAGAACTAAAAGATATGATAAACCTGGAAACAAAAGGAACCTCTAACTGAACACATCAGGGAATGATTCTACTCTGAAGAGCTGGATTTTGGCAATATTCTAAAACAGCATCTAAAGATATTTATAGCCATGTTTTTAGCCAATGCAGGTGATTACCTTTAAACTGTCCTACAGCTTTAATAGTGCATTATTGCTAAACTTATCTAAACATTAAGTGTTTCATATTCACCAGAAGTTGTAAGTTATTCTAATTTTAAATACATTTTTCAGAATTATATTTGAGATATTGGTACTTAGGTATTATAAAATAAATTTGAACAGTTAAAAAGGCAGAACAAGCAGCATAGCAATGGAATATGCTATCCCTACAGAAAGGAATATGTAATAAATGAAGACATGACGAATCACCTTCATGTATTCCATAAATTAAACCTAGCCAATCCATTTTATTTTATAAACCTTTATGATCTGAAAGATTTGGTAGTTAACAAAGTTAATTACTGTGCTATGGTAATACCCTTGTTTAGTGTTTGTGAGAATGAGGCACTTTGATAATATAAGCTTATATTCAATGTCTTTAGGGGGGGAGAAATCAACTTTGAAATATCACTATTATTGTATTAACACAATCATCATTATAGCATAATTTACCCTCTGGTGTTGTCATTTAATCTGCAAACAAGACTATGGTGTTTTCCTCAAATTCAATTCAAAATATATCTAAGCACAATTATGTTTCACAGTTAAAGGACAGAGAAATACAGCTTGAGGCTGAACATATGCCGTCAACCACATATGTACATATAGCATGTATATTAAATAATAATATGCTGAATTGAGGGGTTAAACACTACAAACTACATTTAAGTAAATGTTTCAAGACATTAATTCACAAAATTATTGCTTTATGAATAGTCTAATTGCAGTCTTAGTTAATCAGTCAATTTTTAATTAGCTATTTACACACATATTTAACCTACAAAATACTAAGTTTCTAACAGTGAACTTTGCCAGCTGGCTAAATTAATTTTCCTGAGCTTTCATCAGCAAAATAAATAAAACACATCTGAACCTTATCCAAAATAACAAACGAATAGATGCATTTAATACTATGTACACAAGAAAAAGCATTTAATTCTGAATAGAAAAAACGAAACATTAATTTTAATAATTAAAAACTTTCTTGCTCAGAAAATAATTAAAATAACTCTGACATTGAGCAATAATATTTTTAAGTTTATCTTTCAAACTATTTGCATCATTAAAAGCTTTTAGGAGCAAACTCAGAAGCTTTTGGAGCAAGGTTGGGTTGTTTTACCTCTGAGCGGCACTTTTTTGCACACCATGGGCTAAATGGCCAGGTCACATGGACCCCGAAGGCTCAGAGAAGGTTGGGGGAGGGGACCCACTGGAACAGCTGTTGGGAGACAGATGGTAGCCTCCCGTCAAGGCCATCCAGCGTGTTCTTTAACGTGCACAGGTATGGCTCTCCCGCACACGGGGCCACGGCTTAACGTCCCATCCGACGGACGGCGACCTTTCCAAGCCCATCGGTGTCCCCTACTGACCGTGGGCAGGGAGGGGAATTTTGCGGAGATAAATCTCAACGCTGACCCAGCTGGGACTCGAACCTGGGAATTACAGATTACGAGCCTGGCGCGCTACCGACTGAGCCACCCCCGCCCCTTTGGAGCAAGGACAGCACTCCATCTTCAGTGAAGTGACACTATGTGGTGACATTAGGACTGTTAAGAACTTCTTTCCACATGTCATGAAGGGTAATTCTAGTGTCTTGGTTGCAGGTGTGGATTTTAATTTTAAACTTTTTTCAGAATAATGCTATAAGAAAAAGGCTTTTTCTTTTGAGTTCTAGTCTAAAATAAAGAATAAATCTCTGTCTTGTAAATTCAAATGAAAATGCAATTAATTCTGAATACAAATCTTGAAACAGATTTGTTAAAATCAGTGTAATTGAGCCTTTGGTTAGTTCTTTTTCATATATGGTAGTCCTCTAAGAAAGATCTGTGAATGCACAAGGTCATTTGACTATCTCTGGATTCATTCACATTCAGACTAATCTCTTGTTTTTATTCAATGCATACCACACATTTTCTGTTTGGTTGTTGCACTTTCGGGATTTTTCTGGCAAAGTGCCTACTAGGTAGATGCATCTGGTGATAGCAAAAAAACTTTTATTGGCCTATTAAGGATTAACTCTTAAAGTACCAGATTATATATCATGTACCAGATTATATATCAATTTTTATTCTGAAGTAACTAACAGAATTTGTTTATATTATTGTACACAATGAATATGTTAATCTTCATCTTTAATTAAAAAAAAAAAACTATTAAAAGGGAAATATTTTAGCAAAAATATAAAAACTTGTAGTTAAATTCTCTGGGAACTGTAGTATCTTCTTGCACTTTAAGCATTGAGAGTCTTTCTCCTCCCCTTATTGTTTACTCATTTATCAGCAAATATGTTTTGTCTTTTCAATACACATTTACCATTTATACAGCTCTAATTAAAGTTACTTTTTTCAAGCAGACATGAAAAAATGATGAATTGTAGGAATAATATACAAGTTTCAATAGCTTTTCCTTAATTTAAAGTAACTTAATGTCCCATAAATATAAAAAGGCAATATACTTCTTAAATATTTACCTGCCCATTTTTTCTCTTTTTCTTGCAAACTATATGCTGCTATTGCTGCCCAGTCAATTTTAGGTATTTCTCTTGGCTCTGAAGGCAACGATACACTTTTAGATGAATCTTCAGTTTCAAACCTTCTTGAGTTGGTACTTCCAGAGCTCCAATTTCTAGAATCTAATGTTTCAATGAAAGAAAAAAAAAATACTTTCTTACTACACAGTATACAAATTTCAAAACTAATCTTCTGTCATCCATCCATTATTATGCATGTATCCATTTTTTTTACCTAAATGTTTGATAAAGTTGCCCAATTTGTGTGCTAAAAATATTTATAACAGTTACATAAAGGAAAATGAGCATTAAAATGAAAAGTTTCAACTGAAACACAGAAAATCTAGGAAACAAACTAGCATATAAGACTAAAGTTGTTGCATACACCCTCCCCCAATTTATGAAAGCAATTTGTGCATTGGAAACCGTTCATCAGGTGAAAATTCATATATCAAGGCCTAAAATACCAAAAATAGCATCCTATTTCTACTTTTTAATCCAAAAATAACATGAAGCAATAATAATGAAGAAGATTAAAGTTTTGAAATTTCAAAGGAAGTTTCTATTTTAGTCATAAGAAAACATAATTCTTCTTTGGTGGATTTTGAAGTGAAGGTTTAGGCTCTGCAGATGGATGACAAAATAACTGATTATACAAATGCTTTACCAATTTTTGCATCATGCAAAGAGCATGGCTCCCCTGCACACGGGGCCATGGCTTAACATCCCATCTAGTGGACAGTGGACTTTCCAAGCACATTGGTGTTCCCTTTGTTCTCACTGAATGCAGAGTGAGGGTTAACAGAGATAAATCCCAATGCTGGTACATTTAAGACTTGAACCTGGGAACTGCAGGTTATGAGCCTGGTGTGCTACCAACTGAGCCAACCCCTGCCAAGGTGAACAATGGTAGTTGAGATCAAAGGAAGGTTTCTATTTTAGTCATAAGAAAACATAATTCTTCTTTGGTGGATTTTGAAGTGAAGGTTTAGGCTCTGAAGATGGATGACAAAAATAATTGATTATACAGATGCTTTCTTTCTTTCGTAAAGTTCCTGATAGCATGCAATGGGGTTTTCAGTTTGTATTTGCAACCAGCATCTCCATCCAAATCAGAGCAATTTTCATCTGTTATTTTGATTAGCATGTCTTATTTACAAAATGCAGCAGGCAGTGATAGTAGAATAGTAAGATCTTTCAGTGGTGGATCTACTGCATCACCTTCATAATTATCTTCCAATCTTTCCATCAAGTAGCTCAATTAACTCTTCCTTCATCAGCTGTTTTCCATGTGACTTTAGAAGATTTTGAATGTTGCTTTAAAGTTTCATCAAATCCTGCATCAGTTGTCAGCTTCACACTCTTTTCTTCAATTCCATTAAGTTGCTCTTGAAACCCAACTAAGTCATAAAACAACAAGTTCTTTTGAAGTAATTGAACAGATTTTCCCCCATTCCATTATGTTTTTAGTGATTTTGCTCCATATTGTACCAATGTTCTAAATAGCCATTTGTTCAGGCCCCAATGTGCTTTGGTATTAAGATTTGGATAATGAGAAAGTTTAAGGAATATTACTATCATTATTGATCAATAATGATATGAATCAATATAAATAATGATCCATCAACCTTATCCAAATCTCATCATATCCAATTATAATTAATTCCCAATATATTAATCCTATCTAATTTCACTATGATTGTTTCTCAATCCATTCCACTATCACAGGCTTCAGTGCTCAATTTTATTTTTTCTCTTAGTAGATTTACTGTACATACTGTTGAAGGCACCAAGTGCATTGTGATGAATCTTAAGAGCACAAAAACTCAGTTTCCATTGATGTACATAAGAAAATAAAGCCTTTTTTAAAACTTATCCAAGCTAGATTTGCCATGTCTCATATAGAAGTATACAAAATCAAAATGAGACTTTCAGCAAAGCAATTTTAGAATATGTTCAAAAGAACTAAAAACACAAAAAATGGCAACTTGTGATACAATCATAACTTTCAATGATTGAAGCATTAGATGTTTCCCAAAGTGTGGTCTATGTCCCAGTACCAGTCCTTAGAAAATATACAAATAATCACAAGATCCTATTATTATCACGCATCATTCATGAACATTTCAAGGTATTACTAGTTCCCACCATATATTTTATTCTTAGTTTTCTCAGTTATTTAAAAGTTATAAAGTGCAAACATAATAAATGACTTAGTGCTTAAGTATGTGTTTATGTTTTTGGGTGACAAAAAAGATACTAAAGAAAACCCGTTTCCTGCTATGTAAAGAATGGAAAACCCTGACATATACTATATAAAGGAGAACATATATATATATATAAAAGATTGTACTTATTAGTAAGTGCTTTAAAGTTATTATCTGAAAAACTATGCCAAGGGGTTAAAAACTGAATTTCATGTTAATAGAAAAAATAACTTAAGAGAGAAATATTAGAGGAAGGAGTAGATGATAAATTATCTTATAATGTTTTTTACTATTTTTTTCTCTCTTTTAATTAGAAGCTGAGAGAAAAAGTCACAAAATTAGAACATTTTATATTATGGTCAAAGGACATTCTTAGTTTATTTAAAAAACTTGTTGGATATTCTTAGCAGAAAGCTCTCACCTGCTCTTAATGGTCAAATAGATTGTCTTCAAAAAATCAATAGTAAAGAATCACAGGATATGTCCTGCAGACATGGAACTCATGAAATAATAAGCTGAAAAAAATTGGTTTTGCCATGAGTGGGATCTGAACCCATGTCTCCAGGAAACATATCCTAACCTTTTTTCAGCTTGTGTGACCTTATAAACTATCTGGATTTTTTTTTTTTTATTTGATTCACACAGTGGTGCCATCTATCTGGGAAGTGGACAACTCTGTTGCCTCATACAAGATGGAATTAATATTTGTCACTCACACTCATGGTGTTAAATCGGTAGTAAAGAATCACAGGATATGTCCTGTAGACATGGAACTCATGAAATAATGAGCTGAAAAAAATTGGTTTTGCCAATTATTTCATGAGATCATCTTCAATCTGTACCAATGTATAATAAAGTTGCTAAAGGATGAAACAACCCAGACTGAATATTATCCATACTCTACCATTTATAAAATATGCAAAATTAAAGGAAAAAACTTAGAAAGGAAACTAAAAACTTTCATTTTGATCTGTAAAACTATGAGTACCATAATGGCTAAACAGGAATTCTTCTCTTCACATAAACTGCTTCTATTAATGTATTAGTTTATTCTTATCTACAAACAAAAGTGCACAATATATATATATATATTACATTGAAATACTGAATAATAATAATAAAAATTTCATTATATATATAATCTAATTTTAACTATAATGTAATAGTAAACGAGAAATACTAAATCATCTTTTGGAAGCAACAACTTTAGCTTTTATAAGAAAATAATGAAATTTTAAAAATAAAATTACTTTCAGGTCTTGGTCTGTCACTGAAGTTTGCTAAGAATTCTTCAATTAGTTGTTTGGCCTTTTTCTGCACATCATCTGTACCCCTCAACTCTACTGTTGTTTCAGGCTGGTTATCATGAGGAATAACGTGGATTCTTGCTCCACTTTCTTCTTCAAGTTCACGAATTTTTGAACCACCTTTACCTGTAAAAAAGTTTTATCAGATTCATCTTTGGAAAGGATTTTTTACAATTACCTAAATGATGTTATATACCATCTCAAAACATTCATCCATCTTTAAATATTATTGTTGCATTGTGTATGAAGCACAATGGTTGTATAGTATTTCTTTGAAAAATCTTTGAAATTTTCAGTACTACTGATGAATTTCAGACACTCCGCTGACTGACAGAGGTTACATTAAATTGCACTTTCTTCCAAATAATTTCAAACAATTAAAACTTTAAAAATGTGGAAAAAGGCAACAAAATACTAGAATGCTATTTTGGCTCATATTTATATATTTCCCATCTGTTTTAGGTCTTTTAAAAACATTCTTGCAAAATATGTTATTAATGTTTACTTTCTGTCTCTGTTGTGTTGTGCATGGCTGAGTGGTTAGCATGCTTGGTTACTGATCAAAGGGATCTGGATTCAAGCCCTGGGCAAGGCATGGATGTTTGCATTGTTTTTAGGAGGGCAGGGGTGGTTCAACTGGTAGCACATCAGGCTTGTAATCTGCAGTTCCCAGGTTCGAGTCCCAGCTGGGAGAGTATTGAGATTATCTCCACAAAAATCCTTGCTCATGGTCAGTAAGGAATACTGATAGGCTTGGAAAGGTCGTCATCTGTCAGATGTGATGTTAAGCTATGGCCCTATGTGCAGGAGAATCATACCCTGTGTATGTTAAAGAACATGCTGAATGGCCTTGACAAGAGACTACCACATATCTTCCAATAGCTGTTCAGTGGGTCCCCTTCCCCAACCTTCGGGGTCTGTGTGACCTGCCAATTAGCCCTTGTGTGCAAAAAAAGTCTTCTCAGTGGTAAAACTACCCAACCCTCTTTTCTGTTTATTATAATTCTCAAAGGTAAGGGGTATGTCCTATTTGTGGATAAGGTGTGTCTATAACATGAACAGGAATGGGGAAATCCACTTGTCAACTGCTATTAGTGAGTGAATTTTCTGATGTGGCCTGCTACTTTCAGAACTAAGAAAAATTACAAACAGTAAATATTTCCATGTAAAAGAACATCAACTTTTACTTTGAAAGTACTATCATTAACTTTGCTGAATGCTCTTCTTTGATGCATGTAAAAGCAGGATATGTTTTGTTTTCCATTCCATGTTGGTATTCTTTTCTCTGGTGACAAAAACTGTTGGATGGTCAGTTTTTTTTTTAATTTCCCACCCCTTAACATGAGTATAGCATTATATACATGAACTGAATTGGTACTTACATTATATAGTTATATTAACTCCTCTTCACACAGGGCAGGGATAACTCAGCCAGGCTCATGTTCCACCTGAGCCAGCACTGAAATTTGTCTCTGCAAAACTCCCCACCCTGACCTTGATCAGTGACACCGATGGGCTTGGAAAGGCTGCCGTCTGTTGGATGGGATATAAAGCTGTGATTCTGTATATGGGAGAGCCATATCTTGTGCATTTAAAGAAACTTCTGAATGGTCTTGATGGAAGGCAACCATCTGTCTCCTAACAACTGTCCAGTCGATCCCCTTCCCTAATCTTCTCTGATCCCTTGAAGGTCAATGTGACCTGCCTATTTATACCATTGTGTGCAAAAATGTGTCATACAGATGTAAAACAACCCTCTTCTTGTAATGAACTTTGACTGTCCACTATACCAGACATAGGCAGCCTGCCAATAAATGAGACTCAGATTAAATTTTTGCAAAGTGACCGTGGGAAAACACAATTTGCATAGGCCAGTATACTTTTTTTTTGCAATAGAGAATGTAATCAAATATGTATTTTTTAACATATGTAGTATAAATTTATATGAAATTATGCTAACATTTTGATTGAATATTATTGATACTATTTAAAATAAATTAAAATAAAAGAACAACATATCCCCTATGGTGAATGTGAAATGCTAGTCTTAAAACAGCAATGGATATATCAAAATATCCTAGTACTGACATTTCTTCAATTAATTGTTCTAATAAACATTTACTAAAACTTAAAAAAAATGCATATACCATTTGATAGAATTGCATTTTTACTTAACCCTTCCAAGGTTCATAGATGTCGATACCCAACAATCATAGACATTGATGGAATCTGAAATGAGAGCCCTAAGATAATTCTTTTGTACAACACACAAAACTTCAATTTTAAAAAAATAAAAATTGCAGTTTGAAAATTTTCTTATATACGTGTCTTATAAAAATACATTATTTATACTTGAAAAATAATGCTTTCTTTTTTCATTTGATGCATAGTTTATTAAATTAGGAAATAAATAATTTGTTAAGTCATCTGATCACCATTTGTTAGACCTGATATATGGTTGCCGATTTATTTGTTAACATTACTCCATGCTGAAGCAACCCCCTGATTCAAACTCACGAGTTTGATTTGAACTATTATCAACAAATTTTTCCTTTAAGTTTCGAAAATTCTCAGTAAATTAATAAAAATACCGCTATTTTTAAAAACGGAAGCAGACAATTTTGGAGGTAAATGCGAAACCTCTGCCTCCACCCCCACTTTACACTCTTTTCTGCCTTAAACCTATTTCAGTATTACTAAAATTACTTTTTTTCATTTATCCCAGTATTTTACGATTCTTTCTCACACCAAAATGAAACTGTATGCCAGAGCAAGAACAGAGCTTATTTGAAACTGCCAGCAGAGTCACAGGAGAGCTAGGTGCCATTAATTGCTGGCACATGTGGCCAAATAGCTCAATGCATGTGGTAATCAAGTGGCTACAAAGTGGATTAATTAAAGCAAGCATTGTTCTTATACTATGGATAAATTTACCATGCATCTAGTTAGTATTTATACTTTTATATTTAAAACTTCATTTTCATTTCTGTAAAATTATTTTATTTCCATAAATTACTGATCTTTCGGTTGATCATTTATTATAGATTTTTCTCAGCTACGCTACATTGGATGGCTGGCTTACAACTTATTATGGATATTTGATTTAACAGTGCATAGGTTATAAGCTAATTTTTCTTTTATTATTTCTTCGTTTTCCAGAAAAAACTTTGATTTTGTAAAATTTCCTTAAAATGAATGTCTTTGATACGGAAGTAAAACGAATTTCTTTGACATGGAAATCAGTTCTTCTATAGTGTTAGCAATTTCAGCAAAATGTTTTTACCCCCCCCCCCCCCCAAAAAAAAATTACAAGTTTATATTAAATGTTTTTAAAATATTTTACCCCCCCCCCCCCCCCCCCCTCAAAATATCTTGGCTGTGCCATTCTGAAGATACAGATGATTCTTTTTTCGCTTTGGTGCACTAACTTTTCAGCACTTAGCAAAGATCACCAAATTTAACATACAAAGAAAAAGCTTGCAATGTTTAGTAAAAAAAAAACAGTCAACAAAGTGTTCCTCCATTTCAAAAACAAAAAGGATAGAAAATCCCATTAAGGTGAGCAGTCCAAGTCACCTTGTATAACACTGGCCAGTGTTTTAAAATATACCACAATGAAAAAAAAAATCATTAAAAGAAATAAAAATCATGTTTCAAATAAATATTATACTATTTGGGAAGAAATTTCCTTTCTATTAATATATAATGTAATTGTTTTATCATCACATTTTCCAAAATTAACCCTTAATTGCATAGTCTGATCTATTTTTTTTTTTGTTATTTCGTGTAAAAAAAAAGTCTTATTAAAATCAATATGCTTATAAATTTGTTTTATTTTATAAAAGTTTCATTATTTTTTATTTTTATAAAATTCAGAATTAAATTCTGTTTAATTTGGTATATAACATGACCTATTTCAGTTGATTGGCTATTTTATAAAACAATTATAAAGTTGACTTCTTTATACGACTCAGTACAGTTGACAAAATGCTTGGACTTTTTTTTTTTCAAAGTATGCCGAGTGGTTAGTGCATTTGGCTACTGATCTAAGGGACCTGGGTTTGAGCCTCGGGTAAGGCATGGGTGCTTGTGTTGTTTTTCTGCTGAGGTCCTGCCATCTTCACAGACCTACTATGGTATATAAAACTGACAGGAGAGACCTCTGTGGTAAGCAGCTGTTTGAGGTTGAGGAGGTATTTATTACACTGGGCAGCACACAAAAAGGCTTTGAAATGAAAATAGTCAATCTGCAATAATTTCAAGGTGCTGAACAGGAATATGACAATAAAATTTGTCGATTGGCTCTTCTTTAGGAGAGACAGATATGGTCATATATAAATGACTCAGTCTGCATCGAATACTTAAGTAACCATTTTGCAACACTATATTTTAAAACTCCAGATTGCAACATATTCCGTTGTATTGCATCAGCCTGCCATACACACAACTCCCAGAAGTATTGCATCATTGTCTGATGCAATGTAGTTGAGTCATGACATTGTGGACAAAAGATGATGCAATCGTTAGTTGTAAGTGATATCTTGTAGGGTGAGCAAGTCTTTTGAGCGACTCCCATTTACTCCTGAGTCATAAGTACAACACAAGTGATCCTTGCAGTTTTAATCCAGAAGTAGCGATGCCTATTAACTGTGTTAATAGTGCAGATACATTTTGTTACATTTATGGGGAAGTGACAATTGCAAGCCAGAAAAGGGCCATCACTCCAATAGTGAAAGTGGCATATGTTTTATTTTGGATGCAAGATTGGGGACCAGGGCAAGACCTGGTCCCCATACATATGTTGTAGCCATGGACCGGACTGCATCAGCTTTCAAGTATTTGGCTGACAAATTCCCTTGACTCAGTGAAGTGAAAATTAAAGAGAGAATTTTTGTGGGTCCTCAGATCCATGAGCTGTTCAGAGATCAGATGTTTAACAACCTGCTTCAAGGTGACGAGAAAATGGCTTGGGATGCATTTTGTCTGGTGTCAACTAAATTCCTTGGGAATGTCAGGGCAGAGAACAAGAAACTAGTTAAGGACATGTTGTCTCTGTATCACAAACTTGGCTGCAATATGTCCTTAAAGATCCACTTTCTCCATTTTCACTTAGATTTCTTCCCTGATAACTACAGCATGGTTACTGATGAACACGGTGAACATTTTCACCAGGACATTGCAATGATGGAGAAACAATACCAAGGAAACTGGTCCACTTCAATGTTGGCTGACTACTGTTGGACACTTGCTAGAGATGATCCTGAGCAGCTGTACAAGCAATGGGCAAAGCGATGTCAGAAGTAGGAGTTTTACCGATACGTCATATGTACGATTATCTATTATATACGAAACTATTGTGGATTTCTCAGAAATCGTAGCCATTTTTGCATTTTCATTGTCATATTCATGTTCAGAACCTAGAAATCTTTAAGAAATGGCTACTTTTATCTCAGAGGTATGACTTTTATGAAAATTTGTTGCCGTGTTATTTTATTATTATAGTACTGAGAAAAGAATTACAAAAAGGAAGTATTTTTCTTGTTCCAATACTTTTTTTTGTTATTCAAAAATAGCCCTTCTATTCATGTGCATTATAATTATTTCTACCTATTAGTTTTTTTTAAATAAATTTTTATTTGCATTGCCAGATGGATTTTCTACTATGACTAATGCCTTATTAAAATAAAACTAGTAGTCTTTTTGGCAAAATATTTTATTTTCAGAAAACTGGCATTAAATGCTGATTAATTTGACATATAACATGCCATATGACAACAGTTTCTTGAACCTGTGGTGTGTCATTGAGACTATCATGGATAACTTTACATTAAAGTTCACGAAGTCTAAATTTCTCTGCAGTGTGAGACATATAAGCTACTTCAGCAAAAAATCTAAGTAATAAAGTGGCTAGTTCATTTACTGTACGTCTGACATTAAGTATACTATTTTGCACCAGTATTCAATGCTGTGACACAAAGCAATCATTAGTCCACACAACTAGCAGTATTGCACGGACTGATGATGGCACAGTTGCTCATGTTGAACAGCGAAATTAATATTGTTGATGCAATTTTTAAGTTATTAGTAAATGTTTATTAGAACAGTGAAATTGTTGAAACTATAATATTTTGATGAAATGCTAGTTTCAAAATGAATGAAGTTAGGCATCTTTTGACTTTAGTCCCTCTAATCTGAAAATTTGAACTAACGAATGATTTGGAAAGTGAAAATAGTAATATTTCATTAGTACCTAACCAATCAAAAAATAATTTTTCTTTCATCTCTTTAAAAAAAAAGTTTCATTTTCTCACCCCTCTGGTGGTAAGGGAGCAAATTGCTGTTGTCAAAGGAAGCTTCTTGACCATCACAATTCTATTACTAAATTATTCTACCACTGCTTTATGTCCCATCCGATGGATGACAACCTTTCCAAGCCCATCGATATCCCCTACTAAGGGCAAGATAAGAGTTTCACAGAGATAAATCTCAATGCTGGCCCAGGTGGCACTTGAACCTGGTGTGCTGGTGAACTGAACCCCCTCCCCCTCAATTTATATGATGCACCAAACAAGGATCTCTTATATGCAATACATATCCTGATATTGCTGAGTACTAACATTTTTGGATTTGTTAGGTTATTTTTTTTATTTTCTTGCCACACATCTGAAATATGACCATGGCCCAGATGAAAAGCTTTTACTTTATGATGCTGATATATATATATATCAAAAATTTTAAGTGAGTTTACTGAAATATATTATTTTACTACAGTGCATTTATTTTTAATTATGGCAATAGGTATTGTTTGACAAAATGTTTACACATGAGAAAACACCTATAAACTTCAAAACTATGCATTACTTTATTAAAAAAACAACAGTGCAACTGTTCCTATTGCAGTGAATTTTTTTGTATTTTACTACATTATAATTATTGCAACAATTATAGCCTGTTAGCAAAAATGTTAGACACTAGTGATATAGAAAGCTGCTGTAAATAGCTGTGGCATGTCCAGTTATGAATTTCCCTAACCACATAAGTCGTAGTTATTTCACATCTAGACAGCATTTATAATATAAAAAGCTAAAAGATACTTTTATTAATTCAACTTACCAATAACTTTTCCTACATCTGTGCTACGTATAGTTAACATAGATAAACCATTGTGAATATCTTGCATTCCTTTCCTCTCTGTATTTCTTTGCCTTGAATCATTTGAATTAAACTGACGGGAACTGTTGGTGAATTCACACGATTCTATCCAATCATCACTAATAGATCTGTCCTGTTGCACATAATTTCCTCTTGTCCTCTGTCCATCTGATCTATCATCATGCTGCCAATAATCATTTCTGTATTTTCCTGCAGTATTTGGTTTTTCATAATTTTCTTGCCTTCTTTTCCATCCTGTATTTGCTGAATCTCTTCCCCTAAAATTCCTCCCTCGTGTGGAATCATTCTGACCTCTTACATTGTCAGATCGCTCATTACCAGAATTCCTCCAGCCAGAATTATCAGGTCGGCCCCTTCTATCTCTCCCATCAGAAGAACCTCTCCACTTCTGATCTTGATTTTTCTTATAATAGTAACTAAAAAAAAAAGCAAATTTAAAATAAGCTTTAAAATCACAGTGCAGAGTACTAACAATAAAATTCATAAATAGCTATGCCAAAGACAGCTTAAAAAATATAAAGAAAGAAATTTAAAAAATACCTATCTTCCTATATAGGTCCTAAAAAGTAGAAAATACACCTAAACCATATTGATGATGCACAGTGACTGATTGCACATCGATATGCTTTAAGTTTATCTTCTACTTTTTAAGGTCCCTATAGGAAGATTATGCAATTTTTAAATTTTCCAATTTATTTACAATTTTTTGTCACTAAAAATAACTACCTTCAAAAATTTTCATTTAATATATAACTCATAAACATCAACCACATTTTTCCTTCCTTTTGTAGTCAGGTTTGAGGTAGCCCATAACATTGGAGACGTCACAAGCTTTAATTTGAAATATGACTCATTAAAGTCTAATCCCAGGAAAATCCCTCTTTAATGGGGGGGTGGGGGTGAGAATAGTGGGAGTAAAAGTCAAAATAGATTATGACAGTCATTATATGAACTTCTATTTGACACCTAACTCATAACTGTAGGCCGTGAAGATAGGCCTACAGTTTCAATATATGATATATACTTTACAACTCTTAACTGTAGACATTCAGAAGATATAGCAGAATGATCTTTACATTTCCCATTTTTAGGAAAATGAAAGAATGAGGGGGGTCAATTTTTTATAGCTTATAACATTCCCTGCATCACAAGCTTACATTTGACACATGGCTTGTTATTTTCTGCACTCACATTCAGGAGATATAGGGGAACAATCATTTTCATATTCCCCCCTTTTTTGAGGGGGGGGGGGGGAAGAGAAAGCATGGGATCAATTTTTTATAGCCTATGACCCACCCCCATGTCAGAAGCTTTCATTTGATATATAGCTTACTTTTGCACTCACATTATGGAGATATAATGGAAGAACAGCTTTCATATTTCCCCTCTTTTAGGGGGGAAGAAAGCATGGAGGGGAATCAATGTTTTAGGAACAATCGTTTTTATATTTTCCACCTTTTTATGGGTGAAGAAAGCAAGGGGGTAAATGGTTTATAGTGTATGACACTCCCTGCATCATAAGTTTTCATTTGATGCATAGCTTACCGTCCCTTAGCCGAGTGGTTAGCGCGCTTGGCTACTGATTAAGGGACCTGGGTTCGAGCCCCGGGTACGGCATGGATGTATGTGTCTTTCTGCTGAGGTCCTGCCATCCTCTCAGACCTTCTACTCTGGCATATAAACTGACAGGCTCCTGTCAGACCTCTGTGGCAAGCAGCTGCTTGAGGGGGTATTTATTTTATTAATTATTTTTTATTTACTTTTGGCACTCACATTATCTTCCTATTGCTTTTTGCTTGATATTTGTCAGTTTGTCAGAGATATAGCAGAAGAGTAGCTTTCATATTTCCCTTTTTTAGGGGGGGAAGAAAGCATGGGTGGTCAATTTTTATAGCCTATGACACTCCCCACATTACAAGCTTTCATATAACACACAAACCATTAAGTTTCTCCACTGCATTTGAAAGATATGGTGGAACAGCTGTTTAGACAAACTGACAAATATCAAGCAAAAAGCAATAGGAAGATAGGTAAAAAAGTTAAAACATTTGTTAAAAAAAAAGTATATGGATGGCATTTATATTAAATTATTTACTAAATCCTTATAACTAATTTTCAATAAAATAACATATTACCATTAACAATTCACCATGAATGATCACTCTTCCTAAAGTGAGATGGCAATAACTTTGATTAATAACTTATATATATATACAAACTTGTGCTTACCCAAGGTTCTTTCTAGGGTTAGTTATGGTAGTGAAACTTGGACACTTTGTAAACTAGATGCTTACACAGTATCTTGGGCATTAGGTGGTTCAACTTTGTAAATAATGATGAGATTAGGCATAGGAGTCGGCAACCTCCTTTAAGCAGCATATTGTGCAGAGAGAGACTCTGTTGGTTTGTGCCATGTTACCCGTATGGATAATTATAGATTGGCGAATAGGGTTATGAACAGTGTGCCCAAAGGCCTCAGAAAGAGGGGGAGACATATGGTGCGATGGGCTGACAATGTCCAGATTCAGCAGATGTAGCTCAGGACTTGCTTGGAGAACTAAATTGCACTGTCTGGTTGGACCTCTGTAGCCCATGGCTGCTTGATGATGATGATGATGATGATAATTTTAGCATTATTCTCAGATTTTCTGTAAACATTCCTTTGCCTGATATGGTTCCCATGGAATAATTATTGCAAATGTTATGGTATATCTGATACTAAAGGAATTCCAAGGACTCAAGTATGTGGTGTATCTAGTGATCAGATTTAAATCTCCAGAAACACTTTGTTGCAGGACAGTGTGCATGTGGGATTAGGAGACAACTGTGCTTTTCATGATAAACATATCCTTCAAGATGCTAATCCATAAGGTTAAACCTTAGTAAATTAGTAGTAAATAATCACAGGATATGTCCTGTAGACATGGAACTCAAACCTTGTTTGTTCTTGATAAGCATTGTCTATTTCTTTACAATTATAAAGGTTTACTTAAAACTTAAGAAAAGTTTTATTATTTACATTAAATACACTTCTGTCATGAATTATTTTAAATTAATAACCTAATAGAAATAAAAATACTTTATATCAATGGTTCTCAACCTTTTATGCTTCACGTACCCCCTGGAAATGTGTTAACTGGTGTACCCCTTGTATAGATAGATAAAACTATAGTTACAGTATAACAATGGGAATAAAATAAAACATATATGTAAATACACATTAAATTTTGCACTTAACTTACATCTAGCAACTTTTGAGCTCTCACGGTGGTATGTCGTAATGGTCAGTGTTGTTAACAATTAAAAATAACTTAAAATTCTCTGTTGTTGAACAATAAAATTTTAAAGTTTTTCCTTCAAACTATTTGTATGTTAAAAGCTTTAGGAGAAAACTCAGGAGCTTTTCGGAGCAAGGACAGCACTCCTAAAAACTTTTAACATGCAAATGGTTTGAAGGCTAAACTTCAAAATTTTGTTTCACAATGACAAAGAATTTTAAGTTACTTTTAATTAATAACTGAGCAAGAAGGTCCTTTTAATTGTGTATTGTTAACATTTTGACATGCCCAATTTAGTACAACCAGCAGCTCATCACATTCTGGCATTTGATACTCATGACCAGCAGGTACCTTAAAATCCAACATTCAGCATAACTATAATAATTTACAGTGTCCACATAATTTCCTCTGTCACCTGCCTATTTTCATGGAATTTAATCCTCTGGGATTGAAGAGTTAATTTCTTAATATATGTCAGGATATTACCATGCAATGTTTCTTTTTTTTTTTGACGATTTTTGTTCTGAAAGTCTTTGATTGAATTACCCTGACATATACATATACAAAAATATCACTTGAAGCCTGTTCCTAATTATTATTATAAGGATTATCTTTTTTTTTTAATCAAATCACTCTGCATCCATTTGGGCAATGTAAATAGTTTCATGACTGATATGAAATATAATAAAAGAGTTGAAATAAAACAGTATATCTTGGAAGTAGTATATATATATTATCCCCCCCCCCAAAAAAAAAGGGGGGGGGGTCTGGATTCTAGCCCCAGATAAGGCATAGATGTTTGTGTTGTCTTTCTGCTGAGGTCTTGCCTTCCTCACAAATCTTTATGAAGTATTAATATTCATAGTGCTGGAGAGTGAGATAATGCATGTAATACCACTGGACACAATGTTAGCAAATATTGTCAGTACCATTAGTAGGTTTAATCTGCAACCACATTCTTGATTAAAATACCTAATGCTACAGAAAATATAAAGCATATCCTTATGTTAACAAAATTGCACTCCACTTTCCTGAAAGATTAATTTAAAATAATGCTGTTATCTAAAATGTAATTCACTATTTACAAGCATGCAAAGTCAAACTGAAATTAATTACTAAGGGCAAACCTGTTTGAATAACTTTCTTGAGAATTGGTACCACTTTCATCCCACACACTATCATCATAGTTTGCTGAAGAACTCATTTTGGAATTTAATACATATGTCTTCTACACAAATGTGAAGTATTGTTTTTTCTGAAAAAGATATTAAAATATTAATTTTCAACTTACGAAACATTTTAATACAAAAAGACACCAAAAAAGCATCATTTTAAGTGCTCCTTAACTAGATAAAATAAAATCATAGAGTTTCTGTTTTGAATTACTTTTTTTTATGCTTTACAATTAGTAAATACAATAAAAGACAAAAAAATACAATTAATAAACTACTTCACCACAAAGCTAGTTATAGCTTATCTACAGGATTCTTCCTTCAACTTTTAATATTTAAATGTATATAAATGGTTTGTAGAAAAAATTTAACACAGTTGGTGCCTCCAGAATTAGAAGTAATATTAGTAATGATTGTTTTTGCCATTTCGACAGTTTTAAATTTTCAACAGCTGCAATAAAACTATTACTTGAAATTCACTTATTTTCAGTGTAGCATTTACATACACGGTTGTATCAGAATAATATGACCACCTACCATAGTATATATGTATGGTAGGTGGTCATATTATTCTGATATGACTATGTATAGATTAAAAAAAAATCGTTTTCATTTAATGATTGGTGTTAGCCTCTATTTGAGCCACTTATTTTGAAAGTGGGGAAGTCCATTTTTTGTTATTGCGAGATATTTAAGGGATTAATTTTTTAATAGATTTAAAAATGAACTTGCCCCACTTTCAAAGTAAATGGCTCATTTGTTATCATGTTTCCTATGATCTCAGATCAGTCTTTAAGCATCAGATTGAAATAAATACATTTATTGGACTTTGAATATATTGAAATCATGGGAAGACTTCCACATACCTAGGCAAGACTCAGTAATTTGACCAGGCTGATTAAAAAATATCCTTAATATCCTGACACATGTGAAAAGGTACCTTATTTAGAATTATTTTAATAGAATTTGTTTTATACCCATGGGACTGGTCAAATATGAATACAGTGGCATAGTGGTTACAGAATTTGATTGATGTTTCAAGGCCTATCTGTAAGGTTTATATTTCAATGTACTGTAGTGTATAAATTAGACTGAAGCTGAAGTAATAATAAATTAGGGGGAGGTTAATATGCCAAGTGCAAAATGCACACCATTATATTCATTCCAGTATATTTTGAAAAACATTGTTTTACTTTAAAAACTGAATATTACCTGTTTAAAATAACTCAAAATTCTCTGTTACTGAGCAATAAAATTTTTAAGTTTATCCTTCAACCTATTTGCATGTTAAAAGTTTTTTTTTTTTTGTGCGTGTGTATTTACCTGGTTAGTGTAATATTAAAAACACTTGAACCTTAAATATAATTAGGCTATTTTTCCCTTGAATAATTTTTTTTTTACTAATCCTCTATTTCACTAGATCATCAACATGGCTAATGAAAAATTCCCATTGGTGGTAGTGCGGACAACAGACTAAAAGTTATAAACCTTAAGACTAGGAAGTCTATCAAGATCTAGTGATGCAATTTCAGTAAGCTTAAGTTGATGTTTGGCTATTACATAGATTTAACCATTTTGCTTACATGGTGAGTTCTTGTCAAAGTATAACTTCTTGTGCTTAAAATTTTATGTTGATTTATACGGCAAATTGCCTTACTATGAAATATGGAAGTCTAACTGTAATAATGGCCAAGGAATATAACTACTTTTTCAGCAGGCATGCTGCTATCTAAGAAAATATATATAAATTAAGAGCAGCTATACAATTCTTTGTTATATGCGTGAGATGGAGAAAAATAGACCAGGGTTTTAAATATTTAAATGCCAGGAAAGAAAATTTTTTGAGAATATTAAATCCTTAATATTTCTGCCATCAACACCAAACTCAGTCATCTGGATGACTGAGCATCTTCTTCCCCCAATGGTTTTTTCATCTATTTTATTTTGTAGCCTGTATATGGTCTCTACATATATACCTTGGACGTACAATCTGTAGAATTCAGTTTATAAAAAATTAACCTCATGAGTCTGACTATTCTCAAGCAACTCATTAGTAATAGCTCCTAAACTTTATAGAAATTTTTATATAAATATATAAAAAAAAACCTCAAGCAGCTGCTTGCCACAGGTCTGACAGGAACCCGTCAGTTTATTCACCAGAGTGGAAAGTTTGAAAGGATGGCAGGACCTCAGCAGAAGATAACACAAACACCCATGTCTTATCCGGGCTCATACCCAGGTCCCTTTGATCAACAGTCAAGTATGCTAACCACCCGGACAGCACTGTGTATCAGCATATGTGAAAAGCTTGGAATTTTAGAGCTGAGATGCTCACTGGTTGAGTCAAACATTTTGGGCTTGAAACTGAGGTTCAGGAAGCTCTCAAACCCATGAATAGTAAGTATGCTCAACTTCACAAATTTATGTTTAAATTGTATCACTTCACTTCAAGTGGAAAAACATAATGAAAGCAAAATTTTGCAGTGGAATTACAATAGATGTTTAACAAAATCTATTATAAGAGAAAAAATAAAAATTCTCCTCAGGCATTTCTACTTGCCGTGCAATGTTGGCAGATGTTTGTGAGTATAACATTGTAGAGAAAATCTGCAAGGAAGGCAAGACCCCAGCAGAAAGAAAACTTCCAAGCCTTATCAAGATTCGAAACCAGATCTCTTTCTCCACTTCAAAACACACTGCTTGGCTACTGAACAGTACACCAGATTATAATGAGTTGTCAATATTCATTTATTTTTGAAATGACCATGGCAGAACAAATTTCAATGCTGGCAACAGATGGCTCAAACCTGGAACTGCAGATTATGAGACTGGAGCACTGCTGGCTGAGCTACAACCCCTATACCCCATGGTAAAGTTATTGAAGGTGAACATTCTAATGGCAAAGTCAGCTGAGCATTTCAGAGATGTTCTGAAAAATGTGGTTCATTATGGTCTGATTTTAATGAAGATAGGTGCATTAATGATGTTAATCTTAGACCTGTTCCCCAATCTGAAGTTATTTTGCTAACTCTAAATTAAAACTACACAAATTCCCAAGGGTATATTAAATTACTGAAATACTTAAAATAATAAATACCCCCTTAAGCAACTGCTTGCCACAAAGGTCTGACAGGAACCTGTCAATTTATATGCCATAGAGAAGGTCTGTGAGAATGGCAGAACCTTAGCAGAAAGACAACATGAATATCCATGCCTTACCTGGGAATGTTTCTGTTGTTATATGGCTATTTGAAATTTAAATATTTTCTACATTAAAGAAGTTGTTCCTAAAGACTATACTATGTTATTACTCCTATTTCTTAAAAGAGTATCTTGTGATAATTATGCCTACTTTCTGTTCCAGGTAAAGATTTTTGCATTCAAGTTGTCTATCAATCTGAACTGACAATTTCAAGGTGAACAGTGTAGGTTCAAAAGTGGTAGGTGCTGCATAAAATTTTTTTTCATATAATCAAATTCTTGAAAAACGTTTAAGAGTTTAACAAACTTGTGGTTATTTACATTACAGATTTCAAAAAAGGTTTCAGTTCTGTTGGCTGTTGTAATATTTTTGATTGAAATCTTATGGCACACTTTAAAGTTAAATAATGGTGGATTTCTATAATCCTGAGTCATGTGAGAATTGGTAATTGATTCTGGATTACTAATGGAGTTGACAAGGCTGCATTTTGTCACCTTTTCTCTTTAGCTCCTGGCTGCCAATTATATCATGAGGAATTCACTGCAAGGGGGGTATCAGATGGTCTACAAATCTAAAAGTATCTTATTTAGTTTATGCTGAGAATTTCTTTGGAAAATGATGCTGATGAGACAATAGGGTAGGTTTTGTGATAGAGATAAAATTAAAGTGATGAAAATAGGTCAAGCAGGTGCTTCAGCTGTTTTGAATGGCCATACTCATGAGTAATTTTATTAGTTTAATTTTTCTTCAGGTGTGTGTGAACAGGTAATAGTAACGTGCAATATGATATATGGAGATGGGAGTATGGTCTTTTCTGCTACACTTTTAAGAATCTGTGGAGATTGTACAAAAATAGTATATACACCTAAAGACTAAAATTATTGTCACTTCTAAGTTTACTGTGGTAGTGAAATTTGGACCTTTTGCAAGCTAGAGAAAACAAGAAACTTGATGCTTCTGATTCTAAAGTTTTTGGGTAAACTTATGTGGTTTGAATATGCAAGTAACGAAGACTCTAGGCAAAGGAGTCAGTAACAAACTACCTTTAACCCTTCCCAGATTCAGCTATTTTTTCACTCTGATCAGGTAAAAAAAAATTAACTTTAGAACTTTTTGCCAAATAACTAATGAAAGGAATTATGGCATGTTATATGCTAAACCAATAAGCATTTAATTCTGGATTCTCCAAAAAATAAAATATTTAACAAAAATATGACTGGTTTTTATTTTAATAGGACATTTTTAAAGTCATGGAATAAAAAAAAAATGCATTTGGCAACACAAAAATTATGAAAAAAATTAAATAAAAACACAAAATTTATTTAAAAAACACTAATAAAAATGATTCTAATGCACATAGAAATATGCAAAATAGAATGGCTATTTCTGAATAACAAAAAAATTTTGCTTTTTAAAGTAAACATTTCTTCTGTTTTGTAATTTTTTTCTCTTTACCATACTTTGAGAAAAGTCCAGCTTGTTACAGTCCAATAAACAAGTCAACTTTAGAATATTTTTAATAAATAACTAATCAACAGAAATGGGTCAAGTTACATACCAAATCAAAGAAAATTTAATTCTGAATTTTATTGAAGTAAAAAATATGAACATTGTAGTAACATATTAATTTTAATAACTCTTTTTACAGTGGTATACTGAAAAAATAGGTACATATTTCATAATTACTTTCAAAATTTTCCATTTTTTAAAAATAGCAGGTTTTTGTTAATTTTTAGATTTTTGAAAAATTAAGGAAAAATATGCTGATAATTCAAATCAAACTTGTGAGCTTAAACCAGGTGATTGCTTCAATACAGAGTAATGTTAACAAACAAATTGGCAATACCTTATAGCACTTCTGAAATATGACAATCAGATGGCTTTATCGAATTATTTATATTGTAGTTTAATAAAATGCATCAAACGGGAAAAGAAAATATTATTTTTCAAGCTCGAATTTAGCATTTTTAAAAGATATACGTGAGAAAATTTTCAAATGGCAATTAAAAAACAAATCAAAGTTTCATGTGTTGTACAAAAAACATTCTTGACCCTGGAAGGGTTAATCCTTACCAAGCCAGGCCTGAAAAACTGAACTGTACCTAAGGCCAGAATTTTTTTAAACTGTGTTTATGCAAAAAAAATAACTATAGAACTTTTTTGTCAAATAACTACTGAAAGGAATTATGGCATGTTGTATGCCAAATCAATCAGAATTTAATTCTGGATTTTCTGAAAATATTTAACCAAAAAATGACTAGTTTTGTTTTAATAGGGCTTTTATATAGGAATGTATAAAAAAATGCATCTGACAATGGATAAAAAAAAAACAGATAAAAAAATGATTATAATGCATGTCAATAGAAAGGCTATTTGTTTATGTACAACAAGAAAATAAATTTTTCTTAAATGAAGAAAAATATTCTTTTGTTTTCAATTTTTTTTCAGGATACTATACTTTGGGAAAAGTCCAGGCTTCTCATCAGCTATGATTAGATAAAACAAACAAGTCAACTTTAGAATTAAAAAAAACAAATGAATAGAAAAAGATCATGTTATATATCAAAAGAAAGAACATTTCATTGGGGTTAAGAAAATGGCTTTATAAGCATTATTTAACAAAAAAAATGCAAGGTTTTTCTGTACAGTAAAAAATAAATAAAAAAAATTGGCATGTTTTCTGAAGTATATCACTACCTTAATATATATATTAATTCATAACATTTCTATCATTGCTTAAATCTATAATTTATTTAATTTTTACAAAATTATTTGGTCATTTATGCAAACAATGTACAATGCTGATATTGCCCTGATCTGCAAACTTTAAGCCTACAGTAGAAATGTTACAAATATTTATTTTGCTTTAAAACAAGATGATTTAAATAAAAACTGAAAAATAAACAACTCCAAGGCATAAAAAGAGCTGTGAAGAAATAAAAAAAAAAAAAATATTTCAAAGCAAATATAGTTTAAGCTCTGAAATTTGAGATTGAACTCTTCAAGATTAATTTTTACATTAATATACTGACTATTACAGAAAAAGCACAAATTTGACTTCAAAATCACAAATTCAGAATGCTAATTATAAAATTACTTTAATTTAATTAAAAATAGTACTCAAAATCCCTATCATTAAAAAAAAATTGTTTTTTTTTGGTTACAATGTTCTAATCAGATGTCTCCTAAAGTAGCTGGGGTAGCTCAGTCGGCAGTGCACCAGGCTCGTAATCTGCAGCTCCCAGGTTCAAGTCCCAGCCAGGTCAGCATTGAGATTCCTATCCAATGCTGACCTGGCTGGCTTCTGTCAGACCACTGTGGCAAGTAGCTGCCTGAGTTTTTTTTATTTATATCTAATGATTTAATTTTCGGTCACACTTCAAATAATTATTCTTTCTAATTGCAGTAAGTCTAAATAATAGCTAGGCATAAACTGGAAGGAGAGATGTGTACCAATCCCCCATGATGAACAGAATGGGTCAGGTCTAGCACCTAATATCGATCCTGCCTTCTCACAGTGCACACTGCCAGTACCTTTCAAAAGAGATATTCTTTTTTGGAAGGGAATGGCCAACTTCACAGGGTCCTGATACTGACCATTTATACCTACTAGGCTGGTTTGCGCTTTGAGCTTGATTGTGGATCCTGGACTTGCTGCACTGATGGGCCTCTGTTTGCTTCTGGGTTGCTGGCCCTAAGTGAACAGAGGCATGGGGTACCTTATATCAGCTGGTGGATAATCATGATCAGAGGCCATCACATATACCTGAACCCTCACTTAGCTAGTTGGGCATCGCCAACCCTAAATTGGAGTAATGTGTCTCAGGCAGGTCTTGTGGTTCTTGAAAAGGCTGTGCCCGAAGTTCCTACCAGCATGTGTGATTTCAGTCTGTAGTGGTGGGAGAACAGGTGTTTGCCCCATGCCTGCAATCAGGGGGCTGTCTGATATTGTTAGCCCTACCTCTTCTCAATAAACATAGTTTCTTTAAAAATCCTACTAATCATTTTCTTTCTGCAGGTACATGGAATGTGAGGACATTAAACATTTTATTCTCTTGATGTCCTCATGCAGGAATATCAGCATTATAACCTAGATATTGTAGGCTTGCAAGAAATCAGATAGATAGGTAAAGGTGAGATACTTAAAAATAACTTCTCTTTTCAGGGAAGGAGGATGTAAAACATCACAAAGGTACAGGTTTGTTTCTCAGCAGATACACCAGTGATGCTCTTCTAAGATATGACTGCATTAATGAAAGATTTCTTACAGCAAAATTTAAAACAAAAATTAATGACTTGAATGTTGGGTTGTTTTACCTCTGAGCGGCACTTTTTTGCACACAATGGGCTAAATGGCCAGGTCACAAGGACCCCAAAGGCTCAGAGAAGGTTGGGGGAGGGGACCCATTGGAACAGCTGTTGGGAGACAGATGGTATGCCTACCATCAAGGTTATCTAGCGTTTTCTTTAATGTGCACAGGGTACGGCTCTCCCACACACAGGGCCACAGCTTAACATCCCATGTGATAGATGGCACCTTTCCAAGTCCATCGGTGTCCCCTACTGGCTGTGGGCAGGGCGGGGAGTTTTGTGGAGATAAATCTCAATGCTGACATAACTGGGATTCAAACCTGGGAACTGCATATTACGAGCCTGGTGTGCTATCGAGTGTGCTAATAAGCAAATCTGCAATACCGTTTAGGGCTTCTAAGAAATGGCTATCAGATGGCTTTATAAAATTATTTATATTGTAGTTTAATAAAATATGCATCAAATTAAAAAAACAAAATATTATTTTTGAAGCTGAATTATATATTTTTATAAGATATATATAAAAAAAAATTACAATGGCAATTTTTATTAAAAAAAAATTTTTTTTGTTGTACTAAAAACGGATATAGACATCCTTGGCCTCTCAATTCAGATTCTCCAAACATATACAGACGATATGGACACGTGAAGGGTTAAACCTTCCAGGGGCCACTATCAAATATAGATGTTGACAGAATCTGAAATGAGAGGCCCAAGATGTCTATGTTCATTTTTAGTACAACAAAAAAGTTTCATTAAAAAAAAAATAGAAATTGCCATTTCAAAATTTTCTCACATATATCTTATAAAAAAAAGTAATTCAAGCTTGCAAAACAATATTTTCTTTTTCATTTGATGCATATTTGATTACACTATGATATAAATAATTGGTTAAAGCCATCTGACTGCCATTCCTTAGAAGTGATATATGGTATGGCGATTTGTTTGTTAACTTTATGCTGAAGCAATTCCCTGATTTAAGCTCACAAGTTTGATTTGAGCTATTTTAAATTTTTCCTTATCATTTGAAAAATCTCTTGAAAATTAACAAAACACTCATCTTCATCCTCAAGCAGCCATGGGCGGCTACGGAGGTCCAACCAGACCATGCAATTTAGTTCTCCAAGCATATCTGTCCTGAGCTACATCTGTTGCATCTGGCCACTGCACACACACATTATCAACAAATTTTTCCTTAAAGTTTTGAGAATCTGCTGAAAACTAAAAACTTCTATTTTCAAAAGTGGAGGATTTTGGAAGTAATTATGAAGTACATATGTTTTCTTTTTTATAATTACTCTTTTCTGCCTTAAACCCATTTCAGTGTTTCTATAATATTTTTATCATTTATCCAAGCATTCTATGTGTTGTAACCGCTATTGAAATCAAAACTATAAAAAAGAGAGCCTTCTTAGCCAGAGCTTGTTGTTCCAAGACTGGTGGCAGCTACAGCTTAAACTAGATCATGGCTCACAGCAGAGAAAGACACAGGTGGTGCATGTGTGTGATCTCCATGTGTTAAGTGGCTGGATAGTAGATTGTTTAAGATCGCTCCTAAACTTTGGATATCAACTCCCTCTGTAAAGTTTGTACAGTGGTTTCCATAACTTAAGGAAAAATGAGAAAAATCACGATTCAGCAAAAAATTGTGCAATTCTCACTAAACTTGTTCATGTAACCAGTAAAGCAATGTCAAGTGAGAATATAATATGCATATTAGTCTAGGTTACGTCAATTTGCATAATTGGATAGCAGCATAAAAATGGGTGTTTTGGAGTGGATCATTATTTTGTGTTGTAAATGTGAGTAAAGAAATTCGAAATAGTGATTTTGTACAAAGGACTTCAAGACAGCATTTGCCAAATGAACTGCAGAGAGCTATTGGCCGGCTCGAAGCAGGCCAAAGTCAGTCAGTCATGTGGCATGATGGCTGAATGCGAGTCCTTCTGTAGTCCATAGATTGTGGAATCAATTTCTTAGCACAGATTTCGCATCTCGGAGGTTTAGCTTAGGAAGGGCTAGTTACGGCTGCTGTACAAGACTGACATCTGCAATCACCACATCAGTTTTATGTTAATTTTTTAATGATCCTTCTGTCAGAATAATAATAAACATATTTCAACTTTTTAAAATTTTAAATTTTCTTTGAATTCTGGGGCCTCTAAAACTGGACATAGCTTAGGGCTTCGTAAGGTAAAAGTCTAGCTGTGCAGATATAATGCTACTGTTGATAAAAGTTCATATACTTTGGTATAGACAAGCAAACAAAAAAAAAGCCCAGGTTTTGAGGGAACAAATCTAGCAATGCAAATGTTGAATGATACCTTAGGGAGAGTGACCAGATTTCAATTGGTAAAAACTGGAACAGTTTAGTAAATGTTCTATTTCTTTACTGAAACTAGAACATTTCTTCTCAAAAGTGTAATCCCAGAGAAAATTAATGGAAAGCAGTTGTACAATGGTGCAATAGGTATGATAGATCACTGTAAGTAAATGGTGGTTTTTTTTGTTTGTCTATACCACAGGATATGAACTTTTATCAATAGCAGCATTACAGCTGTGAGTAGCAGCCAAATGGCAGTTGGAGTTACAAGATTGCATTTGAGTACAAGTAGCAAAGCATATCAGTAACCTCCCACCTAGTGCACAGATGCAACAGTATCAGTGCGGCACCCTGAAGTGCACCATTAGTGATTAGTACAACTTCAATATTTTTTTTTCTCCTTATCAAAGAAATGACCATATTCCAAACTTTGTACAATGTTCTATGGAGTTTAATGTACAACATGTCAGCTTTAGTTTTATTATATAGGTCCACATCACTTTTCTTTACAATTTAAAATTTTCAGTTTCTATAAAACCATAATGCATTTTGAAAATTTCATTTTTTAACCAATTTGTAATCCAAATCTACATCAGAATATTAAATTTGGTGTTTCTATCTACCATAGAAACAAGGAAAAATGTTAAGTCACAATCGTAATTCATATATTTTCCCCTTAGGTTAAACAACTATAACTCCTTACAAAATTTTTTTTGATTCAAAATATTTTGGCCAATTAGACATCTTATGTATACTAACATTTATGCCAAAGAAATTGGTGATTGGTGGTGAACTTTTTCCAAAAGTTTGATTGATTTGACATGGAATGACCCTGTTATAAGTTGAGTCACAAAACCAGATACATGACTTTGTCTTTTGAAGAAACTGGTATGCAAATGTTCAGCATAGATGGGGATGGGAACCTGTCTACAAAAATTTTTTAATCTAAAGCTATGTAAGCCTAAAGTATTCATGCTTCGTTAGTAGATTCATAGTTGTTATTAAAGTACTGAAAGACAGATCACATTAGTAATAAGAATACACTTCTTTCAAATGAATATAATTTTTTATGTTAGCAAACTCTTTTAATATTGGAATTCACTATTATCTGTTTTCTTAAAAAGAAATGTTACTGAATAAAGTTATGTGATAATTTTCCTTTGGGGAGAATATATCTACTTTGACACTACTTTGAGTGTCTGAGAACAGTGAGGCGCAGTTCTCCAATATTCTGAATCTTACATTTAAAATTTCACATAAGCGTTATAAAATTTGGAACTGCACTGACCAATTAGTCTGCAATAATAAAAGTACCATTACAATAACTCTCAGTCATTAATATAACAATAGCGCACCTGTCAAAACTTTGTAAGGAACTGTAATTCACATACAATTTGTGCACAAAAAATGGTAAATTTTTGGCAACCATTTTGCTTGTGTTGATGATCAGTGATTGGAGCCCAGTAACCATTGAAAAGTTATGATTCATTGGAAACTGAATTTCAGCATTGAATCATAAAACAAAATGGTGGTTAAGAATGTAACTATTACCAATGTACCAAAAAATGGAACATGGATATTCTATTGTGCAGTTTTAGCCTCACTGCCTAATGAAAATTGCTGAAAAAAATAACGTAGAAACAATTTAAAAAATGAAAAAACGAAATATTGTCAACTAAGTGTAATAATCACCCATGCAAAATATTTACGATTTCTTCACTTTGTATCAGACTATGCGCAAAAGAAACCGACCAAATTTATATAACCTAAAAGGATTGTAGTTTCAGATGATGAAAGAGTACTATTTCCGGGAAATTACTTTGGAGTACAAATTTTTACAGCAAATTACTTACAGGATCGAAATATTACTCAAATTTATAAACACCGCAACACTACTGATACAAACCGTACCTTAATAAAGAACACCGGCTATAAAAATTTATACTTATAGTGTTTAACAGATCCTAAGTTTAATATTGGCCGTTCCACTTTTTTCCTATATGCTCTGACATTTCAACTTCACAAAATATTTTTACATTTGCAAACTATAATTTATTAATCTGAACTTAACTTACCATTCAAACATTCTTCTCCATCTTCATTAACTCAAAAAAAAATTACACGGAATGGTTGCGGTTGTAATACTACACTTACAGCGGATTATTTTTTCTTTTCTCGCCTATAAAGTTAAAACCAATTCCCATTAAATTAAATTTCTTTTAAATATTATCTGTCAGTGTTCTAACAGTTTAAACCTACCTTCCTTTTCGCAATTTATTCTTCAAGAATGTAACACGACGAAGTGTCAAACATTAGAAACATGCTGACCTACAAAGGTCAGGGGAATGACTGTTTAATTGTCAAATTCCACACCTAGATTGCTCGGGGTATTTCATTGCTCTTTGCCGTTCTCTCCTTTGGAGAGCATGGCAGCTCTTCAGCATTTAGAATCCGGGCCAAGTTACAAGCACACGAAAGAGAATACCAGTAATTACGATCAGTTCTCGGCAGATACAAGAGAAAAAATAAACCCACATAGGCGAAGATAAAGGTTTTTAGGAGATTTGTAGATGATCGCCTTTGAGACCATCCATGCAGTCAGAGGCGAAGCGAAGAAACTATAGTTGGGAGGGGGGGAAGAACTATAATTGGAAAATTTTCTTTCTTTTCCCCCCAAACTATAGTCGGAAATCAAATTTTATCAAATAAGAACTTTACAAAAGTTCATGTATCTGATGTTGCTAACGTACCCTGATTTTCGTTGGGTGGGAAGGAGGGGTGCAAGCTACCATCTACTTTTGTTATTGCCATGTGCCTCGATTTTGCAATCTTGCCATGATTTTATCATGTAAATAAAGCAATTTCATTCCGTTTCCTACATTAATCAAATTCCCGTCCAATTTTACCAACTATCCAAGGTTTTGCCAAGCTTCACAGATTGTACCAACTTTTCTTTAACTATATAAAACCTCTCCCATTCTTCAAAACTAACCTACATTTCTCCAAGTGGCTTCAAATTTTTGCTACGACCCTAGATTTGACAAATTGTTCTCGATTGCACCAACAGTACTGAATTTCACAAAACCAATCACACTTTAACCTATCTGCCTATTTCTTTTGGCTTTGATATTTGTCGGTTTGTGAATTGGACAAAAAGTTGTTCCACCTTACCTTTATAACGCGATAAAGAACCTAATGATTTATGTGTCAAACGAAAAAATGTGACTCGAGGAATGTCTTAGTTATAAAAAAAAATTGACCCCCAATGATTTCAAAAAAAAAAGGGGAAATATGAAAACAATTCTTCCCAATATCTCCAGAACGGGAGTGCCGAAAGTAACAAGCTATTCGTCAAATGAGTGCTTATGACACAGGGAATGTCATAGGCTACGAAAAATTGACCCCCCATGCTTTCTTCCACCCTAAAAATGGGAGTATATATGAAAATGATTGTTCCTGTATATACTCTGAACTCGAGTACTGAAAGTAACAAGCTATGTGTCAAACAAAAGCTTTTGAAGCGGCGAATATCATAGTCTACAAAAAATTGACCTCCCTACTTTCGTCCGTCACCTGAAAAGGGGAGGTGAATATGAAAATAATTATCCCCTTATAACTCCTGAAAGTGAGGGCGGAAAGTAACAAACTACATGTCAAATGAAACCTTGTGCTGTGGTGAGTGTCATAGGCTATAAAAAATTGACACTCCCATGCATTCTTCCCCCCTAAAATGGTAACTGTGAAGGTTATTTTATTATATCTGGCGAATGCGAGGACCTACAGCTATGAGTTAGATATCAAATGAAAACTCGTATAATGATTCGCAAACTGTTACGAATCTTGTCCCCACTATTCCCACATGATCCCCCCGATACCGAACCTCCTTGTCGAGATTGGGGGGGGGGGGGCTTGAGGGTCTAAATGAAGTCAAAGGCTATGCCGACCAGAGTGGGACTGGTCGGACAGGCCAAGATGGAAGAAGACCGGACTAAGAGTTCCCGTCAAGGGAGCCAAGGCAACTTGGATCTTTATATCCTTGTTTGTGGCGGTCCAAGACATATATTAAATTTAGGTTTTGACAGATGGATGAACTTTACTCCTACAGTACTGTTCGCCATTAGGTAGTCGGGGATGAGCTGTATCTGTTGAGCTGTATCACAATGCCCTGACCTTAGATAGTGGTAAACATGGCATTATCCTTATACTGGTAGTACTTTAGGTGGAACTAGTGGGTCTTGTCATCATATATATTTATATATATCCCCCCCCCCCTGATAAAAAAGGGAGGTGCGAATTTTCTCGGGGTTTGTCTTTAACAGTCATATCTCAAATTAAAGCTTCTGACGTCTCCAATGTCATGGGCTTGCTCATGACATTGGAGAGGAAAAAATCCAAAAGATAGGAAAAATGTGGTCGTTGTTTATGGGTCATATATCAAATTAAAGTTTTTGAAGGTAGGTGTTTTTAGTGACAAAAAATAATTAAAAACTTTAGAAGATACATATCTTCCTAGATAGCCCTAAAAAGTAAAAATAAAGTTAAGCATATCAATGGTGCAATCATTCACTGAGTTCGTATTCACTTCAAAGGAAGATAGGGCCACATTTTACCTACACAACAATATTGCCGGCGCACTATCTTCCTTTGAAGTTAATATTGCGAATTTGATTAGGATTGATTGCACCATCGGTATGCTTTAGATTTATACTCGCCTGTATTTTACCAAATTGCTTTGAATTTTGCCAACTCCCCTAGATTTTTTGCCAACTTGCTATAATTTTACAGAAAAATCCAAATTTTTACATCTACCTGCATTTTACCAAATTGCTTCGAATTTTGCCAACTATCCTAGATTTTTCCAACTCTCTTTAATGTCACAAAACCAATCCTAATTTTTACAACTCACCTGTATTTTACCAAATAGTGTCCAATTTTGCCAACTCCCTTAGATTTTGCAAACTCTAATTTCACAAAAGTAATCCCAATTTTTACATCTCTCTTCAATTTACCATGTCACTTCAAAATTTTCAAATTCTGCCCAAAGATTTTGCCAAGTTTCCACGATTTTGCCAACTTTCCTTAATTAATTTCACAAAACCAATCCTAATTTTCATCTCTCGCCCAAATTTTTACCAAGTGGATTCGAATTTTACAAAGTTGCCTCGCTTTTCTAGTGTGTTTAACATGCATAGCTTATGGCTCTCTCGATTAACGTCCTATCTGATGGACCAGAGCAGAGTAACAGCTGCTGGAGAACATAACAGGGATGTGTCAGTAAACGGTTTGTGTAGAAAAAACGAAAATGCCATACAGGAATCTAAAATGGGAGGATTGTCCACTTTTAGAATGCTAGTAGGGGTAATAGAGGTGAAAAATTATTAAACTTATTTATATTTCATTCGTTTTTCAAGAAACTTTTTAAAGACCTGTAAAATGACTGAAAGCTTCTGAAAATTCTTTACAAGTTATTTCTTTAGTCACAGGGTTCAATACATCTTCAGTATGGGACTCCTCTTCATCCCTCCTATGCTCTTCAAGTTCAAGAAATTCTTCGTTAATTAGGGGCTGGGAATGAGATTCAAGCAGATCATTCAAAGCAAGTCTTCATGCTCCACTTCTAATAGCATTATTAGCAGCATGGCAAAGTATTACTAGACGAAATGTAGCTCGTGGCGCTGCTGTCGGTCACTAACGTGGCGTCATTTTTCCTGTACAGTCGTCACGCTTTACCCTTTATTTAGCTTTGGTTAATTCATGGCAGCGTCATGTTGCTAAAATCGTCGCATGAGCGAATGCGTCTTCGTATAAATGGGCATTGGTCATAACTGAAAATCATCATAAAGCAAAGTACTAGTGTATCTTAAAGTAAAATTCCATACACCTTTAAATTTTCAGTGAAATACAATTTTTCTTATATTTCCCTTAGAGTCAGGTGTGGAGACTAGCAAGGGGTGTGAGGTGGTTAAGGCTCTTGGCTGCTGATCAAAGGTACCTGGGTTCGAACCCAGGGAGTGCCGGATTTAGGCCAACTGATGCCCTAAGCACAGCCCAACAATGGTGCCCCCCCTCGTCCCTTCCATTGCTTAACTGACAAGGCATTAAGACTCAATAAGTGCTAAAAGTGAAATAATATATTGAAAATTCTATTTTCTTCCAGCCCAGACCCCACATCTATATTAAATAATTTTTTTTTGTTTTATTTAACACTAAATAGAAGTAAGTAATATAAACAAATTATTTACTTATAACTAGAGAAACAGAAAAAAATGCAAAATTTGAACTCTGTTTCATGCATTTCTTAATAAAATTTTTATAAGGGAAAAAATGCAAATGCAAAAATTCATTGAAAACAACCTCCCAAGTTGAGGACATGATAGCTAGGGGAAAAAACTCTCTGGTGCTCCCTTCCCTTGGTGCCATAAGCACATGCCTATTTGGCTTAATGGTTAATCCTGAATGATCTAATGATCCCCCAGGTAAGGCATAGATGTTTATGTTGTCTTTCTAATGGGTTGGGTTGCTTTACCTTTGAGCGGCACCTATTTGCACACCATGGGCTAAATGGCCAGGTCACAAGGACCCCAAAGGCTCAGAGACGGTTGGGGGAGAGGACCCACTGAAACAGCTGTTGGGAGACAGATGGTAGCCTCCCGTCAAGGCCATCTAGCGTGTTCTTTAACGTGCTCAAGGTGGGACGTTCCAACACACGGAGCCACGGCTTAACGTTTCATCCGACGGACGGCGTCGGCCTTTTCAAGCCCATCGGTGTCCCCTACTGACAATGGGCAGGGCAGAGAATTTTGCAGAGATAGTCTTTCTAATGAGGTCTGGCCTTTATTACAGACCTCCTCTGGTGTATTTTACTGATAGGTTCCTGTCAAACTTCTGTGGTAAGCAGCTGCTTGAGGAGTATTTATTATTGCATCTAGCACTGCTGCAAGATGTTGCCAACTTCAGGGGCGGCTATAGTCCATATATATGCGTTCTTAATGCATATTTTTACCCAAGGGGGCAAGCCCCCCACTCTGAGAATGCTAGTAAGGGTAATATTATTATTCCGTGCATTTTTCAAGACCTCTAAAATGAGGGCAAAATGTTATACTGCAATGGAAATCCAATCTCTTTACCACTCACCCCACATTTCATTTAGTACGCCAGCTATGACTTGCAGTGTCCCTGAGAAAAAGTGCCAGTGTGACCCTGCTCAAATAATAACACAATCTATAAAATTTAAAAATATTAAAAAATACCCTTCTTTCTCACGAGACCTAAAAGTTCAAAAAGAATACAATACCAAAAATGAAGTTATTTACTGAATTCATATTAACTTCAAAGGACGACAGGGAACCAAATTATTTCTGTTTTGCGTCTCTTCCTACGAAATGTAAATTCAGTGACCTCATGCTGATTTTTTATTCTAACCTAAACATCTTTCCTCTACTTCTGAGAAACTGTTGAATTCCCCATGCTACTGTGCACATCTTAAGCTTTCATTTGATTATGGTGCTTAAAAGTCACCCATCGTTAAACTCTACCTATTTTTGAGGGGCATAATTTAAAGTACCACATAACATTCTTGATATCAAAATTTCATTTGAGATGAAAACTCCTTGAGATCAACCCTCGTAAATTTACTTTGTTTTGGGTGGATGGGTGAAGTATAAACCTTAAGGTTGACTATGACTAGCACCACATCAGAAACATTCTTTGACACTAACTCGTTCTTCTCAGCTCACGTTCAAAAAACTAAGTACAATAATTTATACATCCCCCTTCCCTTTTTTTGGAGGTGGGAAGCATGTGGGGTAGTTTTTATAGCCTGTAACACTCCCCAGGTCAGATTTGTCCACACTAACTCGTTACTCTGGACTCCATTCAATAAGCATATGAGGAATTTCCTTTTTGCAGCGTACAATACTCGCTGCGTCCAAAGTTTTGTTTCACATATAATAACGTTAGAACAGTCGGTTTGTGAAATTTGATAGAAATGAGTAACGATAAGCATTATATAAAAGCCTTTATTTTAGTACTTCAATGAATTGCCAAGGTCTGATATTAATATACAGGTAATATAAACTATTCTATAACTTCAAACATTTAAAACTATTTCTCACACGAAAGAAAACAAATCCTCCATGGATAAATACACCGTTTACAGAAACTCAATATGGGTGTCGGACATAACGAGATAGGATAGAATGCGCAAGCAGTTTTGAAAGTTGAGGCGACTGAGCGACCGGCGGCCATGTAAAGTGTGGGTAGTAACGAGAGGAACATTGGCTTCACACGCGTTGGTAATTTTCACAGATTAGTTACCTTCCTTATTCTGTGGGTAATTTCCCACTACATACAACACTCAACTAAATAATTATTGTCAGAATTATCTAGAAATAAAGATGCCTTTCAAAAATATTTAAAATACCTTTTTTTTTCTCATTTTTATTCTTAAAAAAAAAAAATCCCTGAAACAGCTGTTTGTTAGAGGTTAGACACAAATCTAACCTCAAACAGTTCAACATGTCAGAGATATTCATGCAATATTCAATATCCCAATTCAGTTTTAAATTAAAATCTAAATTACCAAAGAAAATTTTAACGTACTTTGCATCAGAAATATTTTCTGATTAAACTACTTTATCAAGCCGTTTTTCACACGATTCAATCATTCGCTTTTAGTTTTATTTTGAAGAAAATCTTTTAAATGATTTTAATTGATGAAACTGCTCTACGTTTTTAGCACACGTTTGTTAACTATTTTCCTAATCTATCGCTATTAGACTAATCATTCGCCTATTAGTTAACAGAACATATATTGTAATAAATAGATCTCACAGACCCAGCTTGCCATCGGTGTAACCATTTGGGCAGAGGGACCCCACTCCCTCCTCCGAAAATTCGATCGTCTTATATGAAATCTCAAAACTTGTCTACTTGCTGAAATCTTACGCGGTAACGTATTTTTGGGGTACGCCGTGAGAACTCAAAACTCGCTAGATATATGTCATATATAAATTTGTTTTATTTTGTTCCCATTGTTATACTATAACTATAGTTTTATCTATCTATACAAGGGGTATGCCAGTTACATACACATTTCCAGGGGGTACATGAAACAAAAGGTTGGGAACCACTGCCATATAGAATATCATTTTAACCTTTCCTGTACGGTGGAATATTTTAGCATTTGGAAAACCCTGCAGGGCTTATTCTCAGGATCCGTCTTATTCCTTAACACCCCTCCAGAAACTAAATTCTCGGAGTCTCTCCGACACTAAAACTAAAGTATAAATATAAACTCTAAATATAAGCTAAAAATATAACTCTAAAAAACCTGAAACTAAATCTTGGGGATGTTTGTGGATATCCGATATATTTTAATTTTGTAATAATCAAAAATGTGTTTTTTTTTAAAGTAAAAAGAAGTTGAAAAATATTGAGATCAAATGCAATAATAGATTTATATAAGAACCTCATTCGACACTCGTTTAACCATCACTAGTGTCAACGCTTTTGTTTTTAGTGATAAATAAAAAAATAGTGCGTTGGTTCGTTTGAAATTTTAGCATTTTCCACCTTTTCCCACCGCTATTAAAGATATTGAAACTTTTTAAAAATTGTTCTAGATGTTTTAAATCACTTGTAGAATATAAAGATTTTGTTACTTGCTGCTTATGTGATGTTACATTATTACTGTACTGGCATATCAAAAAAACGAGATTTACTCGGGAAAAGAAAAATATTTGGAGATGTTATAAGTGCAGTGAATTATCTAGTTCCTAAAAATGACATCTAATAAACAGATGAAATCTAATGTTGAATTAAATAAAGATGCTGGAGAATCAAGAAAACTTTCCTAATGTGCCTGAATCTTCTCTTCTGGGTATGATAAGGAAATTTATACATGAAGAATTAAAAGTTTTTAATAAGGAAATATTTGACGAATTGTCCCAGATAAGTCTCTTAACTTCAACTCAGATTATTTGCAACTGTTAATGAGCACTATTAACATGAAAAAAGAAATTGAACATCTTAGGAAAGAAAATCAATATATAAAGCTTAATAAACAGCAATCTTCCAAGAAGTAGAACTTCTTAAGGCTCAAATGAATGATATTGAACAATATTTCAGAAACTGAAACTTCGAGTTTGTTGGCATCCAAAAGACAAAATAGAAGATTTACCGAAAATAGTTAATAATATAAGCAAGCAACTAAGCATTACATATAAAATTGATCTGCTATTCACAGAGTGTCGACAACGATTGAAAAAAAAAAATATAGAACAATTCAAATACCGGGACCAAAGAAATTTTTGAAAGTTGCTAAAAAAAAAATTGTGTGTTTCTGATATAAATAAAAAGTTGCAGCCAACAAAATCTTTGTTAATGTACATCTCACACAACAAACTAAAAAACTTTTTTGAAGCTAAACAATTCAAGCTAAGGAATGGATACAAATATTTATGGACAAAAGATGGAAAGGTTTTTCTTAGGAAACAACAAGGATACTTAGAAATATGACTTAGATATTACATAAAAAAATGCCTTCTATTGTTGATTCTGATTATTTTATTTTTGACTGTAGCCGTTCCACTTATATTAATAATTCTAACGAGTTCTTCGATTTCTTTAATGATAGTTCAGCTATTACTATGCTACATTTAAATATACATAGTTTGCGTTGTCATTATGAATTTTTAATTATGATAGAATATATAAAACATAACCTTGATATTATTTTAAGTGAAATTTGGATACAAGAAAATGAATTACGTTTATATAATATAGATGACTACGAAATGATGTATAACTATAGGAGTAAAAATAGATCAGATGGTATTATAATGTATTATAAATTTAATACAATTAATTTTTTTGACAGAAGCTGTAACAATGGAAACTGCAGAATGTGTTTTAGCCTATGATAACAAAAATGACCTATATATGTATTAGCAATTTATAGAGCTAATGAGTATTCCACAAAAGAGTTTGTGACTGAATTAAAATTAATATCAAAACTTAAATATAATAGTTATTTTAGTAGGTGATATAAATATTGATACAAATTTAATTAATAATGATGTAAATGCTTATTTAAATTTGCTTGCTGCATTTGGATTTCGTACAGAAATTCAGATACAAGAGTGACCAATGCTTCTTACAGTTGTTTGGATCACATATTTAATAGATCAGCTGATACTTTAAATTTCAATTCGGCTGTTTACCAGAATGATATTACTGATCACTATTCTTAATTTTTAATAAAATGGGGTAGTTACTTCTGAACAAAAAAATTTGCAAAGAAATTTGCTATTCTTACATGAATTGTAACATATTTGAAGATTTAATTAAAAATTTGAATTTTATATATGATGAGAATCCAATAAATACAATTATGACATTTATATAGATCAAATTAAGTCATGTATTTGACAAAGTACTACTAAGAAAAAATATTATATAAAGGATTCCAGTTCAGAGACATAAGCTATGGATAAATTTGGAAATTTTTTCATTAACGAAAGATAAGAAGCATATAAATTATATAGAAAATATCCTTTAATAATGATTTATGAAAAAGAATTAGAAACTTGACCGTTGCAACTATAAAAAGAACAAAAACTAAATTTTAAGTTAATGAATTTAATAAATGTAATTGGAATAGTAGAAAACAGTGGCAATTTGTTGATGGTATTTTAAATAATAAAATGAATGATAAACTTATATTGCCCAATGTTAGTAATTTTGAAAAACTGGTAGGAAAATTTAATGAACATTTCATAAATGTAAATAGTTTAAATTTATGTTCTAGTAACTCAAATTATAAATATCCTACTGAATTAATTCAACAAAACTCAATGTTTATGATAAAGACAACAGAAGAAGAAATTAGTCGTATTATTGGTAGTCTTAAAAATAATAAAGCAGCAGGCTATGATTGTATAAATTTAAAAATAATTCAAATAGTAAAATATTCTCAATTTTTAGTTGAGTTAATAAATAGCAGCTTTAAAAAACTGGAGACAAAAATTGTTTTAGTAATTTTAGATCAATTTCCATTCTTCCCATTTTTTCAAAGTTATTGAAACCATCATGAAAATAAGAATAATTATTTAGAAAAAGTTTCTTTTTATACAAGTTTCAGTTTGATTTTAGGAAAGGTTTAAGTACCAAACGTGCCATCTTAGAGTTTACTACCAGTATTTATCAGGGGATAAATAATTCTGAAAAAAACACTAGCCCTATTTCTTGACATATCTAAAGCTTTTGATACAGTTAGACATAATATTTTATTAAAGAAATTATATTTTTTTTCGGAATTAGGGGAAATTTATGGAGATGGTTTAAATCTTATTTATCTGAATGCTACCAAACGGTTTCTATTAATAATAAAGTACTAAAATAGTGATTAATAAAGGAGTTCCACAAGGATCTATTTCAGGACCTATTTTATTTTTAATTTATATAAATGATTTATCAAAATTAAAAGTAAAATCAATTTCACATGCTGATGATAGTGCTTGTTTACAGAAAAGGAAATCAACACGATTTATTTCTCGACATTTATAATGATTTAAATATTATTGCAACTTGGTGTAATAAAAATGGATTAAAAATTACTCTGATACTACATGCTTTATGTATTTTTCACTTACCCAGAAAACTTTTTTTTAATAAATTACAATTTCATAGTATGCATTATCAAAATTTCTTGTTAATGCCCGAAATCAAAAAAATTAAGACTACAAAATATTTGCAAGTTTTAATAGACAGCAATTTGAAATGGAAATCACGTTAATATGCTAGTAAATAAAATACGATTTTAGTCAGATTCATCTATGAAAATTTATCTCTGGAAGTTTTTGACTCTATATTTTGCTTGGATACAATCTCTTAAAATATGCTTTAACTAGCTGGGGGAGGGGTACTTATACGAATATTATTGAATGTGTTAGTACAGTATAAATTCTTAAAAGTTATATGACATTTCATAATAAAGTCTATGACAAGTTATTTGTGATTACAAAATTCTTAATATATCACTATATATAAACTACAGCTGTTTTTATTTTTAAAAATCTAACTCTTTTACAAGTTAAACGTAAAGAGTATACTACTCGTCAATCCGGTCTCATTTGTAATCCCTAGTGTAAAGATATATAGCTCATAAGTATTTTTTATTTTTAGCTCCTAGAATATTTCCTTACCTAATGAAATTAGAAATGAACGTTCATGTTTTTAAATTAAAAGTGAAAAATGTTATTACTGCTTCAAATATTGATGATTACTTTAAAGTTATACAATAATATTTTGTTTTTAACACGAGACATTTTTGCTACTAAAGACATTTCTCTGTATGTAATAATTCAATTTCGCATCCTAAATTAGCAAATTGCTCAAAGGTCTGCCAATATGCAACTTTTATTTATTTTGTTTATATTTTATTCTTTTTCTGACGCGCTAATATTGTTTTCTGTTTGTTTATGCAAGTCTGTATTGTTATTTTGTTCTTATTAAATTCTTAAACTTAAAAATATCCTGCATATTTATATTTTAAGCACCATATGCTTGATTTGTGCAATTACTCTAGAACACTACAAAATCCAGATGAATGCTGTTCTAACACACTTTATTAAAATTTACATTCAAATTAAATATTTATTAAACAGTTTATTGTCCAGTGACATGATTATTTTTACATCAGATATTGCATAAAACGAATTTCGATGTGGTTCCTTAATTAAAGTGCGATAATGAAACTCGTACAATTTTTTCTTGTACACCTTTAAAGTCCATGTAATAGACTTGTAATATATAATTGGAAATCACAAATTTTCATTCATATAAACATTGTTATTTTATAGATGTTTTCTGATGAGATTAACTTGAAACGGTGCTGCAATGCTATAAAATTATATACATTACTTAACACAAAGTGCTTTGAAAAGTGCACAATATAAACCATGGAAACAAATTAAGCCTATTCACAAAACAGCATGATCAGATATATATTACAGTGTGTACAAATCAGTAAAATAACAGGATATTTTGGTTCTATACTGCATTCATAAGTCTCAATATGAAATAAGAAAATGTAACAAATATTTTTCCTTACCTATTAAAAAATTAGTGGTGAAAAAATATATTAATGTTGAATCTGGAATTGAACTTCACATTAAATGTAAATTTCAAATCATTTCATTTCAGATATAGCTGGCAGAATCTGTAATCCTATTTAAACCTCAAGCTTGATATGTCTTGAGTGGTTGAAGTTGTGCAACCCAAGTGTCATCTTAAGGCTACTTACAAAATTCTTTAGTTTAGTAATACAATGAAATCAAATCATGTTAAACAAGTCGCTTGTTGATGGAAGATTATTCTTAATATTAAATAGCGATGTAATGTTAATTGAATTTTAAGTACAGGCAAATAATGTTTTGACTGCTGAGGAATTTGTAAAGGGCAACAGTAATTGCTCTTTACAGAATACTGCTCTTTATAGATTCAGTAACAAAATCTGTCGCAAGAGATTCAGTATTCTTAATAATCTAACCCCCCCCCCCATAAAATTCAGGTATGAGGTCAAATCTTTGGTTGTAGCTTTAATAAAACACCTGTTGCAGTATATTAAGCACAAATATGTTAAACACAATTCTCAGTTACAGAATTGCATATTGCTTTCAATAAAAGCTTCTGCAATCTATAAAATAACAGTGCTAATGAGATTTTAGCAATGGTGATTTAAGAGTTTTTCTTCTTGAACAAATGTTGCTTTGATTAGACTATATAAACTAAAATATCAATATAGTTTCTTAAAAATGTCAGGGAAATAATACTTTTGCCACATATAAGCAAAATAACTGTCTAATTAAGCTCTTCAAATTGGTTTGTTAGCAGCATTAATAAGCAATTTTTAAATATAAAAAGTAAATTTAAAATATGACTGGTATGTCAACTTTTAAAATACATTTTGTTTTTACTAAATTAATGCTTTACTATAGTGAAAGTGCTGAAGTTGTAATAAACTCAAGAATAACAAAAGGAATAGAGGCACCCTAGCCTTTAAAGTATTAAAAATGATTTTGTTAATGCATATATATACAGTTAATAATGTTCCAAAATATTACATCCAATTATTTGCCTACTGTAAGTCATTTATAAGTACTGTTAATCTCATTAATACGTACACCTGCAACACATTTAATAGCAGTATGAAGCAGGTTGCCTAAAAAAAAGTTATAAATACTATTAATCTATCATAACCAAAATGCTGATACACAGGGTAATTATGAAAACTGCTTTCTTGAAATAATCATTGTATATAATGATCTCAAATAAATACACTCAAACAAATGGCTTTACTATGATTTTATTGCAGAAAACAAAACTTTTTTAGCATTATAGTCTCAGAAATATACATACATTATAAACTCAGATATACCAACCCTACTGCATTTTAACAGTTCAATCATGATGTGGCTATAGAAGTGCAAACTGTACAACACATGCCAGGTGGGCTGTATGGACATAAGAATCCAGATATGACTGGCAGTGATGTTGATTTTGACCAGGCCAGCTGGATATCTGTAGAAAGAGAAATATAGGTGCCATGTTGAAAAGAGAAAAGCAAAATTTCTACATTCTTCAAATAAATACATTTGAGCACAAAAGTTGAGAACCAAACACAAAAACATGAATTACACAATGAATAAAAATAATCAAAACTAAATTTACATCATATGTGAACCAAATTCTGATACTTGACAAATTTACAGAACACCATTTTTACATGTAAATCAAACAGTCTTGAAAACTCTTTTGTGGGTTGGGTTGTTTTACCTCTTAGCAGTACTTTTTCACACACAATGGGCTAAATGGCCAGGCTACAAGGACACTGAGGGTTCAGAGAAAGGTTGGGGGGAGGGGAGCCACTGGTCAGCTGTTAGGACACATGGTAACTCCCCATCAAGGCCATCCAGTATGTTCTTGAACATCCAGTGTTATGGCTCTCCTGCACACAGGGCAATGGATTTACATCTTATCTGATGGAGAGTGGCCTTTCCAAGACCATCAAAATATTTTTTGATGAACAAAAATGTCGCGACCAAGATGAAAAAAATGTACGAGAAATTATTCTAAGCTTATCTGAATCAGGGCAAATAAAGTGTAAAATAACGTTGCATTAAATGCTTATTATTACTAAATAAAAAATAAATAAATACCCCCTCAAGCAGCTGCTTGCCACAGAGGTCTGACAGGAGCCTGTCAGTTTATATGCCGCAGTAGGAATCTGAGAGGATGGCAGGACCTCAGCAGAAAATCGACACACACATCCATGCCTAATTCCGGGGCTCGAACCCAGGTCCCTTAGATCAGTAGCCAAGCGTGCTAACCACTCGGCCACGGGACGCTTAACTGAAATTTGAGATAAATATGTATAAAACTTTCAATTTACATTTTATTCAAACTAGTTTTTTTGGAACCTATCCCCCCTTTTCCCCCATAAGTTATTGGTTTCAATTTACATGGTGATCTACTGTGTAAATTGAGAATGCATGTTTATATATAAACACAGTAGAATACGTACAAAAATGCTACAATTAACTAAATTTGTAAATAGTGAAATGCCAGTATAATGAAAAGTTTTCCTGACCCCAGCGAATTTACTATGTATTTCTACGTAAAAATGTTTCATTTTAATGAATACAGTAGAACAAAATTAGCAGTTTAATGAATAAAAATGTATACCAATACAAAAAAAATGAATAGTAATAAAATTTTTAATTCTTAAATATGTACATTTTAGCATCTGGCAACACTGCAATGATTTAAAGTTGTGAAATATCTAACCAATCACACTGCTATGAATAACATGCTACTGTATATCACATGGCATGCATTTTTGCCGATCCCACTTTGTTTCATAGATGCTCTCTACAAGTGCTTGCACTTGTAGAGAGCATCTATGAAATGTGGTATGAATGTGGTGTTGCCACTTTTCCTAGCACAAAAGGGGTTTTCAAACTTGAAGGTCTATGTGATTCTGATTATATTGCATTGCAAGCAACAGTAGTGTCTGCAAAAAGTTCTTTCAAAGCAGTTCCGATTCATGTGTTTTATTTTATCACTCGATAAATTTAAGTTGTTCTATTTGTTCATTATTATTGCTTTACCCAAGTTTGCTAAGTTTAGTTTCATTATTAGCAGCATTATGGCATGAAGTCTTTGCTATTTCATAATAACACAGAAAGATATTCTGTACAATGTTTTGGAGAGTTGCAAAATTATTTAAGAATTCATAGAGAGATGTTTGTTGGAACAGACAGTTAAAAAAATTACCATTGTTTTTAAGAACTCGGGAATACATGGGACATTTCTTTTATATTTATTATTTTGTAGTCTGTAACTATCATAGCATATTTTACATTGAATTTCAGTATAATGAAATTTCAGCATCAAGAATATATTTTGGTCACCCTCTTGGTTTTATTACACTGACATTTCACTGTAAATAAAACAGTACAAATATACTATAAAAATCTAGCTGATATGCAAATATAAATAATGGCCAATTATTAAATTCTTGAGTACAAGAGTAGTTACATAAGAATATAAATTATTAAGTCATCCTACTAAAAGTTTTTATTGTTTGAAAATTATTACGAGCAAAACTCAAGACTTTAGGTTTGAGGAAAGTGCTCTTTCTGGTATTTTACTGATGATTAGCTCTGTAAAGCATTCAAAGTTTAATCTGATAATTTTCAAATATAACTATTCTTTATAAGTAATAAATATTATTGTTCATACATAGATTATATTTCCTTTGAATATAAATAGTGTGAATAAAGTGGGTTGGGTTGTTTTACCTCTGAGCGGCACTTTTTTGCACACCATGGGCTAAATGGCCAGGTCACATGGACCCCGAAGGCTCAGAGAAGGTTGGGGGAGGGGACCCACTGGAACAGCTGTTGGGAGACAGATGGTAGCCTCCCGTCAAGGCCATCCAGCGTGTTCTTTAACGTGCACAGGGTATGGCTCTCCCGCACACGGGGCCACGGCTTAACGTCCCATCCGACGGACGGCGGCCTTTCCAAGCCCATTGGTGTCCCCTACTGACCGTGGGCAGGGCGGGGAATTTTGCGGAGATAAATCTCAACGCTGACCCAGCTGGGACTCGAACCTGGGAACTACAGATTACGAGCCTGGCGCGCTACCGACTGAGCCACCCCCGCCCCCTTGTGAATAAAGTGGAGTCGTGTCTTAAGAGGAATTTAGGTTCTGAAGTCAGCATATAAGGCGAAAATCATGTAGTCAAAATTTCCCTTGAAAATCCTTTAAATCGACCCCGTTCAGTAATATAAATGTATAAATTTAATCCACGGTTAAAGCTGTATTACATCTAAAAGTACAATAAAAACTCAACATAAGGATGAGGTGTGCTAACAAAGTTCTGTAGTTCAAGCTGTATTTAGCCCTTTGACCATAAATCGAAGCTTTTCCCTTGCTTTGTTATTTGACATTTGTGGTTGTCTTAACTCATATTATTATCCTTTACTCTTGTATAAAGGAAATTTAGAGAATGACAAAAATAGTTACCAGTGTCCAAACTTGGCTGGTACAGTGGCTAAGGAAGAATAACCTTTTGCTAGATAATGGAATTGGCTGTTTGATGTTCACAGTCGTATGCCATTTCATGTATCCTAGCTTACCAGTCCTTTTTCTTATGTACTACTTGATGTTGAAATATTTAACAGCAGAGTGACTTACATCTAATGCTTCAATATTTCAACATCAAGTAGTGCATAACAAAAGGACTGGTAAGTTAGGAAACATGAAATGGCCTATGACTGAACATCAAACAGCAATTCCTAAAACTGTTCAGCCAACCTTGGTTAGTTTTGAATTTCTTTTCATCAGAAGACTGCCCTTCTTTGGCAGGAGGTTTGTAAAGCACAGAGGCATAGAGTTTTTTTGCAACACGATGTCACCGATACACGTTTACGGTTCATACCAAATGTTGTACAACCATATCTTGAATGCTTTTCAGTCTTCACTAAATTCTTATCACACACTTGCCTTGTCACTTTAGAAGTTATTGGAGCACTTGAGCCACAGCTTGATAAATTTCTCTCAAATCTTGATGGCACGGATACTAGATTCATTGCAGCCATATTTACGTGCCATAAAGTTAGAAACCAATTTACAGTCTCTCAATAAATTCAACACAACCAGTCCCCCCCCCCCCCCCACTCCCCAATGTTGGAACAGATGTTTCTTTGGTTGAGCACCAGTTGAAGTAGTTGGCTTTCATTTAGGGGCCATGTTGTACAAAAAATATATATCTTTAAACATCAGAATTACACTGAGCACTGCAAAATGCTAACATTATGATAAATTTGTGGGAACTGAGACCAACTGAGGGAACATCAGATTCATGTCTCCCATCTCACATTTACTCTGGGACTGCTCATTGAATAGAATGATGGGCAGAATCACCAGCACTATTTAAATTGTTATTTTTCTTTCTTTTTGCTGAGCGCATATAGTTGAATTTGCGTAAGTTAAATGCATGTGATGAGACACCACTATATAATTATAAACCTGTGACCCAGAGAATTTGAAACAGATCATATCTTAAATCATACATATAATTCCACTTACTGGATTGGTTTTTTCCCCATACTAGGGTTAAGCATTGAAATTAAATGTTATGCCCATCACTTCATATCTCATATCTGTATGTCAGTTCACACATGTGAACATTATACAAGTTACAAAAGTACATTTAAGATATAATGGGCATATTATAATCAGCATATGGAAATTATCTCTTTAGTAGTTGACCACAAGTACACGTCTGTAAGACTTGGGTCTCCAAAGTCTAAGCATTGGACTAGTTGGAGTCTGATGACCTTGTTAAGTAACTCACAAAAGAGGTCTGCTGCTTCTTCCATTGTCTACACTTTTTTTTATAATAAGGCAGTAATAAACCCTCCAACCTTCTTTGAGATTTAAGACTTCTTTCCATGAAAGGATCTGTTTCAATTAACAATTCAGCAGCATTTCTGGCAATTTAACAAACTTTATTTGGCACTTTTAGAGTGACAATTGGCTTTTTTACTTCCTGTTTTCTTTGTCACTATTTTGACAAGTTCCTCCAGGTCCTCCTCAGTCAGTTCATCAGAGTGGACATACATTCCTCCACATCAATCTCTTTTTAGATCCTCGAAGCTCACATCCATATTATGCATCACTGTCATTATCATGTGCACCTATGTATCAACTGTTAGGAACCACTTGAATTTGTTCACCAGCATAAACTGATTGTTGGTGGTTAAAATTCAGATTATTCCAATAGCATCAACAACATGATGAAACTAAGGCAAGTGCAGTTCTTGAAGCACCTTATCACTCTGATCTAAGGGCTGCAATAAAGGTAGCCTTTTGTGGTAGAAACAAAACTTCTATATTAGGGTCTTCAGCTGGATGGCCTGATGCATTTTATAAGACGAGGACCATTTTGAATGCCAATTTTTATTTTTGCTACATAGTATTCCACATTAGGAACAAAGCAATTATTTATGCAGTTCATGAACAACTTGACAGCAACCATGCTTTGTGTTCAAATTCTAATATAGTAGCAAATGATTTATATTTTCTCTTTTTAGGCAAATGGGTTGTGTTCTGTATACAAGCAAGGGCTTTATTAAGAACTCTCCCAATGCATTTCCACAGAGGAGAAGAGTTAACTGTCTTTTGTCACCTTAAACCTGGGAGCAGTTGTTCATCTTTAGAGATTTATGTTTTGGGAGCATTCACTTTTAAAATAGGCCAATTTTATCAGTGTCAATGAGGGCGGGGATGGCTCAGTCGGTAGCAAGCCAGGCTCGTAATCTGTAGTTCGCAGGTTCAAGTCCCAGCTGGGTCAGCGTTGAGATTTATCTCCGTAAAAATTCCCCGCCCTGCCCACAGTCAGTAGGGGACACCGATGGAAAGGCCGCCGTCCGTCGTATGGGACGTTAAGCCGTGGCCCCGTGTGCGGGAGAGCCATACCCTGTGCATGTTAAAGAACACGCTGGATAGCCTTGACGGGAGGTTACCATCTGTCTCCCAACAGCTGTTCAGTGGGTCCCCTCCCCCAACCTTCTCTGAGCCTTCAGGGTCCATGTGACCTGGCCATTTAGCCCATTGTGTGAAAAAAAGTGCCGCTCAGAGGTAAAACAACCCAACCCAATCAGTGTCAGAGACTTCCCCAGGAAAATAACCTTTCTTCTCTATTAGCATCTTTAAGTCATTGAAGAAGCTTGCCACCATGATGTTGCCAATCCTGACTGGCTCACAGTTTTCATATTATGCAGGCTACTTCATTTCTTGAAGTTTTTGAACTAACCTCTGCTTGTTAGGTAGCTGGCTGCCACTGATGAAGGAGTACCAGTGTTTCTACCAGCTATACTGTTCAACATAATATGCATCCAAAAGATGGTTGTAAAGGTATCTCATTTTCTCATGCATTGTGTTGCCATTTAGTGTTCCTTTGTGCCGTATCCTCAATTCAGTACTTTCTAGGCTTGAATCACTGCTTTTATAAATAACTTTTGCATTCTTTGGAGCTTTAATGGCTGCGAGACTTCGTTTAACAGAAAATTCATTGACACAAAAAATCCTTCCAACAGATGCTACACTTTCACTACAGTTCATGGCACATTAGTTCATTAAGCAGGATGAGATTTCTGTTCTAGAGTCAAAACTTTTCTAACTCTTTTTGCAGTAGCATCATTACTTTTATACTCTGCAGCTGTATTTCAGGGCAAAACAATATGGTACTTCATAAAAAAAAAAAGACAGATATTCTGAGTTTGTGAAGGGCACATACTGTGAGAACACCTGTATTGGATAGTGTAAGAGTCATGACATCACTGTTGCCAATTACCATATAAATATGCAATATATGCTAGCCAAAATTATACTATTTTGGAAAAAATATGGTATAAGGCAAAAAAAAAAAGTGCAATGATGAAAGACTAAATAAAACATACTTTTATTTTTTTTTTCATATCTATTATAAATACAAAAAAGGGAATAAAATGGTATTTTAATGTGAACTATTTTGTTATATTCATTTAAAGCAAATTGCAATGCAGGAAAATCTTCTGCAATATTGTTTTAAATGAACTTGACCCATATTGTATAAAATGTGTTGAAATATAAACCATATATAGTGTGCTTGGCTACTGATCAAAGGGAGAAAAATTTGAGCCCCACAGTAAAGCATGGATATCTGTGCTGTTTCTGCTGAGGTCCCGCTATCCTCACAGACCTATGATTTATTAACTAAGAGGCTCCTGTCAGACCTCTGTGGCAAGCAGCTGCTTGAGGGAATATTTATTTTTATGATCAAAATTGTGTTAACCAAACCCATGTTAAACAAGGGATAACTATATTAACAAGGGAGAATATGAAAATAGCAGCTATGGGAAAGACATATTGTTCATTACAAAATTTTGTACTACAGCCAATATACTCAACAGAAAGTAACATGGATCACACTACTTTAAAACTACAATTTATTAAACATTTAAAATTGACAGTGCCCATAATAATGTTCTGCTAGAAAACCAACAGGATAAAATAAATCTTGGCTGGGGAAGTAAACTGAGAAGAGAAAATTATGAGGTAGCCTGCTTTGAAGAAGTGAACATAGCTCTAATGCATACACACTAGCACACAAATAACTTTTTAAACCTCTTTGGTTAATAAGTGAAATATATGTGAATGCATGCCGAACTTATTCCAATAGTACACAATTATCAAATTAGTGTAATTCAGAGAAATTTTCATACTCCATCATGCATTTAAAATTTTCAGAAGTTAGTGGTTTAATTTTGTGCTAAATTATAGTGAAAAAAAAGGAAGCAATTGACTACCTCTGAATAGAACTGTGAAAGTAGTTTCTCTAATGGGTTGGCACAGTTAGAATATACATAATTATATAATTTCAACAGCCTTCCAAGATTATAATTAAATAATAGACTTACTGAAAACAAAATATTTTAATGCACAAAAACATTGCAATGTGTGAAAAATACTTAAATTGACATTTTTTAAAAACTTTACCCAAGTTAATTTTCACTGCCATAGATTAGTGGACAGTGTCTGACCATGGGCAGCTCCAGGCCATACCATTCCAGAAGCTGGTTGACTACCACCAATTACCATGCCTGTTGATGATACTTGTGTAACACCTGCAACATTCCATGCTGCTTGACCAGACAGCTGGATATTTGCCATCCGTTGTTGTAACTACATAAAAAAAATATTTGTAAGTACAGAAAATATTAAATGGAAGTTTTTTTTTCATTAGACACATAAGTGAGAGTTCAGTACAATATAAACTAGAGGTACAATATGCATTTCATGAACTTTCTCACATGGATTATTAATCAACATAAAATGTAGGCATATAGTTCAATGTCACTAATCCTTCATGCTAGATTACATGCAATATTTACAGAAAACATGTGATCTCCTAAAAGGCAAACTTTATTAGAAGATGCATATGGTATTTTTTTTTTAACCATATGACCTAAAAGCAGTGCAACTCCTTATAAACAGGTAAAATCTGATGGGGGGGGGGGATCTTAAATGCTTTAATTGGGAAAAATTAGAATTTTATAAAACTGTTCTATAGCAAGTACATTTAATTACTGTGCCACATCAAAACATAAAATTTCAACTCAATTTAAACTGTTCAAACACAAAGTCTGGGCATAGACTGACTGAACAATGTCATTACGAGTTCAAAAACCTTTGAATTTTCAACACCAAATTTTGCTTTACACAATCGCACTCCTTCACAGTGTTTGTTTTATATATTTCTATTTCTTTAAATTTTTTTATAATAGCGTACTTATTAGAAATTACCTAATTTTTTAATTATAATTATATTGGGCTGATGCAAAACTTTGTCCCTTTTTTACTAAAATTCACATACAAAACCATATACATTGGCCTTGCAGACCATCCCAAGCTGTCGTAACCACCTTGAAACAATTGACTGACTAATGCTGAGTATTTCTGTAATTTCTAGAGTCATTTGGTGTTGGGTGCTTTCAAAGACGAGATTCCATCGCTGTCAGTCTTAGTTGGCTGTCCAGAACATTGTGCATCACCAAGGTCAAAATTTTCTTCACAAGAACATCTGAATCACTTATTGACATGTGGAATTGTCAATAGCACTCTCTCCATACACGGTGCACATTTTTGAGTCTGCAACACAACGCAGACTTTCTAGAAATGAAAGTGATATGCCGAAAATGCTACTGATTTTCTGCCACGTTCACCATTTCATAAAACGCCAACATACAACAAATCACAAATTTTTGTTTTAAATGTTCAGTGAAACATCACCTTTAAAATGGCATATAAATGTTGTATGTTTGAAATCGTTAATTGATCAATTTTTGTGACACAAGTGACAAAAACATGACGAAATTTTGTATCAACCCAATATTTTACAGTTTTAATGTGAGAATCAAATAGGCTTGAAATTTGGTTGCAACTTTGGTTTTCAAAGATGTGATTTCTATGTGCAAAGGATCATTTGTGGATATAAAAAAGGTAATTATGCTAATAAATGTTGTCAAAAATCAATCTTTCTTTAATAGTTTATATTTTTATTTTAAAATAAATTTTTTTGATGATTTTGGTGAAAAACATTCTTTAAAAATAATTAAAGTTGACTACTTATTTTGATTGTAGTTTAATGCTTCAGTTAAACTTTGCTTGCACAGAATTTCATTCAGATATTTAGCTCTTTTTACATATATTTACATTTTTAAAAATATCTTGTTTTGAAAGCAATATAAATCTTCTGTCACTAAGGCCCATTTCAGCATATTACTAAATTATTACAAGAATATAAAAATACAATGTGTAGAGCATATGATAAGTGCACATTTCTGAAGATTAAGAAATAATAAGACTATTATAAAATATTAAAATTCGAATAATGAAATAAAATAGAAGAAAATAAAATCAATTCTAAAAATTTTTATGAAAGTTAAAATTAGAAAAATAAAATTATGTCATTTCAAAAAAGAATACGCAAATTTTTTAATTTTTACTATTTTATTACTCACAAATGCTCTTTTATTCAATATTTAACATACTCTATTTCTCTTAGTTGCATACTTCAAAATAAAGTTCTAAAAATCTATTTTCCAAAAACAATGAACATCAGAATGAGTTCAATTAATAATGGACACTTTAAGGGCTATAAATTTTTGTTCAATTTTTTAAGTACAAATTTTCATTTTAACAAACTATTGAGGAACCATAAGTTATTTTAAAAGTTTCTTACAACAAAAATGTCTCAATTCTTTTGAAAAATACAAAAGTTCACTGATAAACTTAAACATATGGATAAAACTGGTAGAAATTAGTTATAAAACAATCATATTTTTTCAATGTTGGACCACTTACAACTTACTGTATATAGCTTCATATCAGTTGATTCCTGTTAGATTTCAGTATAATTTCAGCTTGTAGAAGTGTCTTTCACTAAAAATTTCTTTGATCCTAATTAATGAAGCTGTTCATAATTGGCTTTTGAGGATGTAGATAAATTTTCCAATATCATGCACAACTGATTTAACTAGATTTTTTATACTTTGTAGCAATCAGAGTGATGTGTGTGATATGAGAGCTCTTAAACCACTGGAATGTTGTATCAAATATCATTTGGAGGTGGTGAGATATGAATCTGATTAAAGGAATTCCAAATTTGTTTTTGACAATATTTCTTTCACAAGTGGGATGTGGATTGTTATTTTGTAAAGTACTATTCATTTTTAATGAAGTGGAAGAATATAAAAGAACAGCATTCACTTACATTTTTACTGATATTAATCAATCAATAATTAAATTTTGCATACTAAATACAATTTGAGAATACTAATTTCCATAGTTTAACAATCAAAATTGAAAAAAAGTTTGGCTTTTGCATCATAGTCAAATCACCTAAAGAACAAAAATCGGTTTTTTACCATGCAAGAATCAGAAGCAAAAGGGTTCAGGGGCCTACAACAAACTCTCATGAGACACCATTTCATATATGGTGTTCCATGTATTCATTCATTTGTAGTGTGTGATCCAAAAATAAACTACAGGAAAAAAATGCATTAGCTTCTCCTTCATTTATATAGCAAGTCCAGAATGCATAATTTTAGTCAAACTGAAAAGAAATTGGGTTAGTATAGGTGTTCAGTGCTAAGGCCATGTGAAGTTAACTACTCACCAGTAAAGTGAAAAAAATGGTTGTAGGTTAGATTAACAGACCTGATGAATCTTCCTTTTACTCTTCTAAAGAAATATTATATGCTAAAAGTGCTAATAGTCTGCACTGTATATTTCTAATTTTAACTTATATAATTTTTTCAGAATTGATTTTACTTTTTTTCTATTTAATTTCATTATTTCAATATAAATATTTTGCAATTAATTTATGAGTTAAGCAAAAATAAAATTGACACTGTTATTATCACTAATTAGGCAAGTATGGAAAAAAAACCCATCTACCTCATGGATTCAGATGTGGGATCTACTGGCATCGAAACCAGTTGTTTTATCTCCGAGGGACACTTTTCTTTCACAAAGTGGGCTAAATGGCTAGTTTACAAGGACTCCAACAAATCAGAGGAGGTTGGAGGAAGGGAACCCATTGGACAGCTAAGAGACAGATGGTAGCTTTCTGTCAAGGCCATCCAGTGAGTTCTTGAAAGTGCACAGGATACAGTATTGCTACACACAGCTTTATATTCCATCTAATAGATAGTGGCCTTTCCAAATGCAATGGTGTCCCACTTTTTGACTGAGGGTGGTGGTTTAGTGGAGAAAAATAATAATGCTGATACATGTGAGACTCTAACCTGGATATTCAGATTATGAGCCTGGTGAGCTACCAACTGAGCTAATACCCAACCCCTGGCATACAGGAAATCCCATGTTCACCAACTACATTGAGTACCAGGCCCAGATCTAGAAAAAAATAAAGGGAGGGGTGGGGGCAAAAGACTGGATTTTCATTGTGATATATCGACTTTAGATGTCTTTACAAAATTTCTTGAAAAATGCAGAGGTTTAATTTTTTTTACCTCCATTAACCCTTACTAGCATTTTTAAAGGGGTAGGCCTTCTAGATCCAGCCCTGTTGTGTACTATAAAACATACTTATTTCCTTGTTTGTATAATATAAAGCAGTGGTTCTCAACCTTTTATGCTTCACGTACCCCCTGGATATGTATGTAACTGGCATACCCCTTGTATAGATAGATAAAACTATAGTTATAGTATAACAATGGAAATAAAACACTGGCTTTGTTATTAGATCTAGCAACTTTTGAGCTTTCATGACGTACCCCGAAAAAGTTTACTGCGTACCCCACATTGAGAACCCCTAATATAAAGTAATATTAAAATGTAATGCAAAATATCTTGGAAAGATGTGACTGTCCTTTTTGACACTGTAACAATCAAGACTTGCATTTGATTATAAAATGACTAAATATTTTTCATTAAAGATTCAAATGTTAGTAAGGAATTAACAGAATCCACCACCAAATCCCATTTCAAATTTATTCAATATCAAACCTGATATTCAGCAGGCATTTGGTAAGTGAGATTACAGATGTTAGTAAATGGCACAGTGTTAGAAATACGATAAGAGGAACGACTAATATCTTTTATATCCCACATCAAGTCATATGTATTGCTATCTCCAAAGTCTTCCTGTTAAGCAAAAAAAGAACAAAAGGGAAAAAAGTATATGCATGCTTTAATTAAACAGCACATCTAAAACTCAATTTCATGGACATTGTGTTGCACTCATACATATGAAAAAAAAAAAGCACTAAAATAAAACCTATCTGAAATCAAATAAACCAATATTATTATTAACCCATCAACATTTCATATGAATTCTGATATGCTTTTTTCTACCACTTCCTGTAAAGTTGTACAAGTACATACTTGCTTTAACAACTTGAAAGGTTAAGATAAGCTTAATTTTTTTCGAAAAAAAAAGGGGGGGGGGGGAGGGGATGGAGGTAACCTAAAATATTTATTGGGCTTATCCTGATTTCTTATACAATATATAAATATATACACAGGGACATGACTACTAGTTTAGAAGTCAGGTTGGGTTGTTTTACCTCTGAGCAGCACTTTTTTTGCACACAATGGGATAAATGGGCAAGTCACAAGGACCCCAAAGGCTCAGAAAAAGTTTGGGAAGGGGACCCACTGAAACAGCTGTTGGAAGACAGATGGTAGCCTCCTGTCTAGACCATCCAGCACATTCTTTAACATGCTCAGTGTATGGCTTTCCCACACACGGGGCCACAGCTTAATGTCCCATCCGATGGATGGTGGCCTTTCCAATTCCATCGGTGTCCCCTACTGAATGTAGGCAAAGTTTTGTGGAGATAAATTCCAACACTGGCTTAACTGGGACTTGAACCTGGGAACTGCACTAGACCAGGTATGGGCTATACCACAAAATGTTTAAATGATCCATATTTTGAAATTCCAAAAGCTTTTTACATATTTTACTTTGGAATGTCTAGTATTTCCACAAAACATTGTCTCCCACAGTTCTGAAATACAGCTGATGTAATGGATTAGTCATTGTACCCAGCTGTAGTTTATACAGTACAGAATTTCATAGAGTACAGAAAGACATCATACAGAATAGCTATTTTCCTATAATTTAATAATACAACAAATTCCTCTTCATAGAGTAGCAATGAATAATGGTTAAGACATTCGAGGTGACTTTTGATGATGAATCATACATCTCTCAGGTAAAACTTATGCACTTATATACAATTTTGAAAACATAGGGGAAAAACCATATTTTAATACAAATATTTTGCTGAAATGTGCAATTTCATTACCAGCCAATAAGAAACAAACTACATTTGCATTGTGGTCTATGCTCTTTCATGATCAGTTTTTAGCTGATTCAGAGTGAGATGCAGCTTTATGAAGTATTGAAGGGGGACACATACTAAATTTGATGCTAAGGTAAATGATGATTACTAAACAATATTGTGGTAGTGAAGGGTGATGTTCTCAGTTCTCTATTATATTGTTATATTCTTAATTTTCTAATAACTTACCAACTAAATAATTTAGGCTTGCTTACCATTCTAAAAGTATCTAATATGTTAATGAACAAATTGAAGAGATTTTCCCCCTCCAACATATTTATTCATATGTTAAGGAAGATATCACTTTGAATTTAACGTCAATCAATTTTAGAGGAAAACCTAACATGTTATCAGGAGATCGTAGGTTCATGTCCCACCCAGCTTAAGACAATTTTTCCTCTAAAATTGATTGATGCTAAATTCAGAGTGACATCTTCCTTAACATTAATGAATATTTTCTTATATGCGGATAAACTCTGCAAAACTCTCCACAAAATTATATGCAAAAATATGCAGACAAAAAGTTTGAATTTTTTAAAAGGCTTAATGAAGATAAAATTATAATATATGTTTATAGAAAAGGTGGTAGGATTTTGAAAAATATAGGCAGAATTTTGGTTTGAGGCTGCTTTTTTGAGTAAATCAATCTGGAGATACTTCCTAATTTAACTGTCATGCTATGGTAGAAACATGTATGGCAACTTCTATCGTTCTTCAGAGTGCTATTAGTCATACATGTATGATTTCCCTACTACAATTTGTGCATGGTGGAAAATGTTCCGACTTTCATGAAGTGAAATGACTTCAAGGTCACTAAAATATGACTTCAAGGTCGTGAATTCATGTTTTAGCGAGAAGTCCTTTCTGGTAATTCTTATTGTAGAATCTGTTATATTAATGATCAAAATTAAGATTATCTGCAAATTTATGCATTTTGCTCCATAAGTCACATACCAGGGAGACTAAGAGGCAAGAATAGCAGCAGTAAAATGGATAATTTTAATATGGGCTCAATCAGCAAACTACAGCTTTTGATGTTACCTGCTTTTCCTGTGTATTCCAATGTTAATGAATTTAACAAAGGCAAAAATTCTGCAATACAAACAACCCACCTGTCCAATCCCATGTGCCATTATGAGAGGATTAGTGCCACTACCAGCAGGAGCAGTGACCCAGGTACCAGCATGCTGACCCATTTCTTGACCCAGAGTTGGTGCACCCAATGATGTAAATGGATTAGTCACTGTACCCATGTTAGATCCTGGCTGAAAACAAAATAAACAAATAAAATTTTCAAAATCTACTCTATTTTATTGTATAGATTTTGATCATGATTAAAAATGGCATATTTCTTGCAAAAATCAAAACATAATTACAAGGTACTGTAGTAAAACAGAAGAAAGCAAACTTGATAGGTAATTAATACCAGACTACATGCACAGACACACATAAAAATAACACCTGCTAACATTTATTATATAATGTATTGAAGAGAATAGGAGATAAGCTATATGTTAAAGCATTTCCTTTGCCTAATATTAATAAACTAGCAAAAAAACCTGCCAAATTTTGATTGGTAAACACTGAAAATTTGAAATGTCAAGCTAAAGAAATGGGGGAAAAGTAATTCCAGGTTTCATAATGGTATTCTATTGTAAATATGGACTTCAAATTTTAACACAACAAATTTTTTCTTGAAAGTCTGGATCCCTTGACCTCCTAGTAATGAAGTGGAAAAATAAATGTTGTTTTAAACCTGAACTTTGGTTTTATAAACAGGTAGATTTTAATTCTTAATGTGATATGGGGTAGAAAGGAGTAACTTATAGGAGGAATTTGGGACTAGACAATGAAGTAAGTATTCATGTAGTTATAAAAGATTATCAAAATGGGTCAAATGCAAAACTTCAATTGTTGAACTTCTAAACAAGGGTAAAAAAATTTGAATTTTTTACTCAACACAATTTTTAATGTGTTGGTACAGACTAAACTCGTGCATGAATATTTTTATTGGGCAACCAAGTATTTAGAGAATTATGGGGGAGGGGGGGGGCTGATTGTGCTAAAAAAGAAATGTTTTAACAGTCACTGTGGTAATTAAACCCTTGCTATCATAAGTCAGTGGTAAAAGGTAAAATTTGGAGAGCTGTTAAGTTACATCAGAATGCCATGGAGTGTTCCAAGTCCTCACCAACTTCTTTGCAGCTCTCTAATGCTGCCAGTGTGAGAGTTGGAGAGTTGCCAAGAGTACATCTGTACACCAATGAGCATTCCATAGAGTAGGGGTTCTCAATGTGGGGTATGCAGTATAATTTTTTGGGCTCAAAAGTCGCTAGATCTAGAACGAGTAACAAAGTCAGTGCTTTATTTTATTCCCATTGTTATACTATAACTATTGTTTTATCTATCTATGCAAGGGGTATGCCAGTTAAATACACATTTCCAGGGGGTACGTGAAGCATAAAAGGTTTGGAACCATTGCCATAGAGAAAGAGATTTAGTTTTTATATATACTGTAGAACTTAGTTATAATGTCAGCCCAGAGATGATTATATTTATGATGTCTGAGTACAGTTTGAACTAAGACTGACCAAGATCAGAGCATTGCAGTGGTGTAAATGCTTTGAATAATGAGTCTTACTTACAATGCTACATACATCTAAATTAATGATTAAACTGATGGAGTTTTGGAAAAAACAAATTAACCTATATATCTTTGTCTAAAGCAATACAACAGTGAAATTGCATTTTTTAAACTGAAAACTATATTACAGTATACTCCCTCTCATCTGGCCCTTATGGGACCGGACCCTTGTCCAGATGAATGAAAGCCAGTTAATCCGAAAATTGTGTCGGAAAATAAAAACTGCAAATGATAAAAATACTAACTGTACTGTATTTTAATTAATTTGTTGTACAATATTAGCAATTTACTCACATTCACTTGAAAAAGTCTGATTTTCTTTCGTTTCTTTGAACTTAACACTTTTTTACCTGAAAAGTTTTGCCATTTTTTTTTATAAACATCGCATCAATTGCAGATGAGGCCTGTTGTTGTTCAATGTATCTTACTGCAACATCAAAAGCTTCTTTTCCTTCAATATGGCTAACTTTCCCCTCTTCTTTATTCTTTGCCTCTTCTCTGTTCCCTTCTTAGCAGACTGCATTGATAATTTCATCATCATTCAGTGTTTCATTTTCCAACTGTTCATCATCTTCTAACCATTTTTCAATGTCATCTTTTTCAAGTGTGTCACATCCAGACAGAAGTTTAAAGTCATTAAGCAGCGAAATATTGTCATTATCCGTCATTTTTTTTAATTTGCAACATACAGGACAGAGAAGAATCCTAGAAGCTACTCCTAACTTTTACAGACTTTCTCATACAAGGACATGCCCTACTACGACCGAAGTCACTGCTGACAACTGCCTCAGTTAAGAGCTATTATCTCCAGCAGGTGCAGGCTCATTCGATACTTTTGTGTTGTCTTTGGTACTTCCTACAGTTTTAAACTTCGGGCCAAAGTTTTCTCCATGACTTCACAAATGTTGTACGAGGCATTCCTTCAAAAGCTCTTGCCAACATGTAGATCACATCCTTGATATTTATTGTTTTCAAAGCATTTAAAAGTCCTATTCCATCATTTTTGGTACCCTGTAGAATTTCTGAAAGAAGCTTTCTCCTGTATCACCTTTTTAAACTTACTTTTTAAACTAAATGGATCAAGGTTTTACAAGCACACATTGATCCATTGGTTACACTAAAGATGCTACATTAGATGACAAAAACATGGCTTTTATGTTGTCAGAAATGAGTTCGCTTGTTTTCGCTGTCAGAAATGAGTTTGGTGTGTTGGGGTTGGGTTGTTTTACCTCTGAGCGGCACTTTTTTGCACACCATGGGCTAAATGGCCAGGTCACATGGACCCCGAAGGCTCAGAGAAGTTGGGGGAGGGGACCCACTGGAACAGCTGTTGGGAGACAGATGGTAGCCTCCCATCAAGGCCATCCAGCGTGTTCTTTAACGTGCACAGGGTATGGCTCTCCCACACATGGCGCCACGGCTAAACGTCCCATCCGACGGACGGCGGCCTTTCCAAGCCCATCGGTGTCCCCTACTGACGGTGGGCAGGGCGGGGAATTGGTGTGTTGGGGCATTGTTAAGAATGAATAGGGCCTTTACAGGCATTTTAAGACTTGTCAAGTGGTTTTTTTTTACTTTTGGAACGAATTCTGTAAAGGACCACTCTTTAAACAAATACAAGTCTATCCAAGCAGACTTTTGAGCTTTGTAGCAAACTGGCAGAGCAGCTAAATTTAAATGCTTGAATGTTCAGGATTTTGCTGATTTCCCAATTACAAAAAGAGGAAATTTGTGCATACCTGGAGCATTTGTACACACAGCCACAGTGATTCTTTCTTTGTTTTAAATCCTGATGCTGAGGTTTCTTGCACTGTCACGAATGTTTTCATTGGAAGAAGTTTAAAATTTAACCCAGTCTCATCTACATTGTAGATTTGTTCTGCACATAGGCTTTCTTCAATAAGCACTAAAAAGTTTTTCTGAAAATTCCTTTGCTGCTAAACGATCAGCTGACAATTTCTCACCACAAACACCAAGGAGTGAACACCATGCAGTTTTTTCCAGCGAGAAAGCCATCCCTTGCTTGCTGAAAAATCTCCATTATCGATTTTAGAATGAAGGATTAATGCTTTTTCTTTCAAGATTGGCCCACTGATTGGTGCTACTTTTCAGTGCTCTTGCATGAACAATAACCAAAGTGCATCGACAATTTTACATTTTGGACTTTTTAAGAGTGCACCGAGAAGAAAGCGCTTTTCAGACTTGACTTGAGTGCAAAAATCTTGTAAGATTTTCTATTCCTTCTTCACTCACTTACTGTGCTTTTACCAACTCTTAGTTCTTCACAAATATGCTTCACTGGATCACCTTTGTCAATACATTCTAACACTTAATTTCATCTCCATCGTAATGACATTACGCTTACAGTTGCACCAACTCTTTTGTACCACACAATAATTAATAGATCACAACACACACTCCTGTATACTCACAAGTACACTGTACACTGTAATATTCACAAAGAGGAACTGTAGCAAATATATACTGCACTATAAACAAACCACGCTGCGACTTGCTTCTGTTTCTTGGAACAACCGGTTAAAGTGGAAGCCAGTTGAGCTGAGACCAGATAAGAGAGTCTACTGTACTAATAATTTTCTGTAGACAAACAAGAAATACAGCTGTACTAATTTTCGGGGATGACCATTCTTTATTATGCAAATGCCTTATTTAAGAAGGGATAAAGAAATTTGAAATTTCCATTTCCTTTCCTCCCAAAGACCAGTATGTGTTCAAGGTTGTTCTTGATATCATTTTTTTTTTTGCATTATTTGTTGATCATTTTCTCTTATTTCACAGAATCTTGATAGTATCTTTACAGCTACCAAGGCATCTTTTGCACTAGGGATGTCATCCTCTGTACTTTCTGCTTCTTCATCATCCTTGCTAGCAATATTTTCATCACAACTTTCAATTTCTTGTATGATCTCAAAATCTGTTTGCATCTCTGTAGTTAACAAATTTTCATCTACATTTACGAATTCATCTAAATTATGCCACCACTTAACAGAAAATAATTTGCTGACACAGTTTAGGGGAAGAAACACCAACTTAATTTTCTTTAAATTTCAAATTTTACCATGGGATGTACAATTATTTTGAGAAAGAAACACTGTTAAGTTTTCTTTTTGTAATTCATGATACCAGCTTTGTATCTCTGCTTGAAACAAATGTGAAGTGAATGCTTTAAAAACATTTTCCCAAATGTTTTTAACATTTGGGATTCTTGCTTTTTTTTTTTTATCACAGCTAATATTCAGTTCTCTATGCCATCCATGTTCACAAAACAGAGAACTGTAAGACAATCCTTAGAAAGTTGGATTCGGAGTTAAAAAAAAAAGGGCCTGTTTCATCAGCATCAAAGATTTTATTGCCCAATAAGCTTCACAAACTTTCAGCCATTCTTTTGTCATTTGCACCAACTAAAATGAATGGCTTGATCATTCTTTGTCTGACAGTATATTTAAAGTTCATATATGAAAGAAATCAATCTACAAAACTAAAATGCTAGCACAGGAATGATGAAAACAGGTCAGATGACAGCCTAGGGCTTTGTGTTTTTATTTCTCATACAAAACAAATTATGAAGAACATAATGTAAAAATTATATATAATACAAAGGACTTCGATCAGTATGGTCCAACCCTTTTTCTTCTGCGGGTTTGGAACACTTTTTAACTTCAAAAGCTAGAGCACCAGCAATTATTACTCAATTGGTAAGAGAAACCAGTTTTAGTATTTTATCTTCCTTTGAAGTTAATATGAATTGTGTAAACAATTTCATTGTTGGCAGGTTACACTTTTATTTACTTTTTATGGAAGAAAGGAATATAGTTAGTTTTGAAAATGTAAACATTAAATGTTTTGCTTTTTAGTTACTTCACAGGAAACTTTGATACTAAACATTTCCCTTTGCTTCAAAGAAGAAACTGCTACATTCCCTATGTTACTCTACATATCTTACCTACCATTTGACATATAACTCATTATGATTGATCCACGTTAAATTTCCTTCTACTATTTTATTTTTAAAGATATAATTTGAGGTAACCCAAAACATTCTCAACATAAGCTTTCATTTGAGATAAAACCAGTTATGAACAAACCCCTGGAATTATTCTTCCTCTTTGGTAAGGGAGGCATAACTTGACATCCTATAATATACTCCATATAACAAGCTTGGACTCGACACATAGCATCAAGACTGCCCCTCATTTGAACAGCCATTTACATCTTAACACTTTTTTAGGAGGTAAATTTTTCTAATAACCTATGATAGTCCTTGCAACACATGTTTTTTTGACAAAAAATATACTAAACAAATACATCTTGGGACAATATTTTCAAAAATAACTAAATTTTATACATTTTTATCATTACAATCAGAGAGAAAATCAAATATTATGAAACTAATTTTAAAACATTCCCCAGTAGTCTGCTTTTTTCTTATGAAATGTTCTCCATGGTTAGACAAACATGCTTCTGTGCTACAAATAATAAAGCAAATTAACAAACATGTGGGTTGATCATAAGTGATTGTCAGTTGAACCACATTGACTTAGACAATATCAACATTATACTTTACGAACATAAAAAGAGTCTTTAGCATAGTTTATTTGCTGAAAACCATTATTAAATGACTTTTTATTTAAAAAACACCAACATATATATATATAATAATAATACCCCCCTCAAGCAGCTGCTTACCACAGAGGTCTGACAGGAGCCTGTCAGTTTATACGTAAAGTAACTGAATTATTACCTGCTGGACACCAGGTATCTGAGGAATACTAGTAATTCCATTTGGAATTCCTTGACTTGGTGCAGTAGCAATTCCTGGTATAGGCATTTGAGGATACACCTGCTGTCCTACATACATTCCACCTATATTAGAATTGAAGAAACAAAGTCAAACTATTTTCAGTTTGAAAAGTGGCTTCAAACTTCAATGTTTAAGTATCAAATTTGAACAATTCTTTGATATGTGGCTATATTTTCTGTATCTTTAGTATAAATTTTATGTTTTATAAATAAATTCTAAGCTATAAATTTGGTGCTACACTTTCTTCAACTAGGATTAATATATTAGATATTGAAGTAGCAAGTTTCTAACAATGAATGTCTGCTGGCTAATTTTTAATGTTTTTTGGCAGAAAAAACACAAATTTTAGAATCTCACCTGAAATAACTACCAAACATAAATAGAAAAATAATATACATCCAACAGACCATGTAGCTGGATCCAGTTACAGCAAACCTGATGAGATTAGCAAATTCCAGTCATCATACAGACAATTTGTAATAAAAGAAGACTTCTCTATTTGGAAGTTTTTTGCTTCAAAATATTCAAGCATGAATCATTTTATAATGGTTCTGCCACATTTTGGAAAATTTTGGAACAAATTGTTGATTTTGAAACAGTATGTGTAATAATATCTGCCTGACTATTTCACCTTAATTTACTTGAAAAAAATTTTCCTTTTCTTGAATACTTTTTTCCTATCTTGTCAAGTTTTAACTAAAAAACTAATGACAGGCCCAAAAGTCAAATCAGCACTACCATTACAAGACACAGAACAGAAGGTGGTAAATGTTCATATACCTTTGCAGTTTCTGTTGCATACAAAAGACAAACTTCAGCTATTTTTATTTCTATGTGGCATATTTTTTATTCACAATGGGCTAAATGACAAGGTCCAAGGGATCAGAAAAGGTTGAGGAAGGGGATCCATTGGATAGCTGTTGGTAGACAGATGGAATCCTCTTATCAAAGACATTTGCCTATTCTTTAACCATTAACCACTACAATTTCAAGAAAACTTTGCTGCAGGTTTTTATACTTTTGCCAAAAGAAACTACTCTTTAAAGTTTTTTCAAAGTCCTCATGAAAATTAACATATTGCATTCTGTATAATAACATGACCAAGATCTGTTAGTTACTTCAAGATAAAAATCTACAGCACTCTAAATTTTGAGGTTGAAAACCTTCAAAATTAACCTGGCATTTAAAAAATTAATGTGCACAGGATATGGCTGTCTAGCATATGGGACCATGGCTTAACAAACCATCCAATAAATAGCAGCCTAGAAGGTGAGGTCAAAAGTTCAATATTCAGCATGCATTAAATGGTTGAGTGAGTACCTTTCTAACATTTCAGATGCCTGAGTACTGGATAACTGGGAGTTCACTGTATAATTAATGGCTATTGGTTTAGTTTTAACTTGTTTCAATTAAATTTTCAGAGCAATATTTTAAATTGGTATTATTGTTAATTATTCCAATTTCCTTAACTCTCTAAATACCAAACACAGATTTTGAGATCTTTAAATTACCTTCAGGCACATTTTTTCATAAGATGGTTAAGAAGTTTTTGAGTTCTATATCTGAGTTATTATTGACATAACATGGAACTGTGCAATGGTGAGATACAGGTAACATGAGAACTATGTAAATGGTGAAGTACAGGTAACATGGAACTGTGTAATGATGAGGTACAGGATGCTTTGATTTCCACTATAAGCAAATTTTGATTTGGTTATCCTTTGCAATTTATGGCAGTACTGCTCCAACAGTGGCATCTGTTGCAGAACTATAAAATTCTATGGATATTACTAATGTGCTATTTTTATGTAAGATGTATTAAAAATACTTAGCCATAAATAAAATGTATAAAATATACCCTAAGTCAGGCGTGTCCAACCTTTTGACTTCCCTGGGCCACATTGAGTGAAGATGAATTGTTTTGGGCTGCACATAAAATATATAATATAGTTAGTTAATGTATATAAATAATAAAGCTTCATTTATAAAATTAAAAAAAGGGCAAAATAAAACTAGTGGGATATCAAAAACTTGCTGAAAAATCACATAATCATGTTGAAAGCTTATGTCGTAAACACCTAAACTTTACAATTTTGTGGGCTGTATTACTAGCTGTCCAGGAGCGCATGTGGCCCGTGGGCCGGACACGCCTGCCCTAAGCAAATCCATCAAAAAGTAAGACTAAATATGAACAAAAAAAAGTCTAAGCTTCATTATTATTTTACAATTTAATTTTAGAATACTGGACTTTTTTTCAGTTTTTGTAGATTTGTATGTTTAAAATCCATGTGTGTCGTTGCATATTTCAAAATTGGAACAATATGTGACAAGAAATTACCTGGTATTCCATATATAGGAGGTTGGGGTTGAGTTTGCTGGGCCTGGGAGGATCCTGAACTATAAAGGGAAAGAATAGATTCTTTGGTCATCATATTTTTCTTTGGAATATCTGTGGAATTAGTCTGATTGAAAAAGTCTGCTTCATCTGCAGATTTATTGCTGGCTGATGCAGTCACTTCACTGGTAGTGACTGGAGATGGTGATGTTGAAGATGTGGTTGCAACTGATGCTTGTGGGGCACTAAGAAATGCATCAAAAGGATCATCTGATGGTTGATTGTAGGAAACATCTGGAAAGAAATTCTTACTAATAACTGCTAGTTTTTAACAAAAAAGCAAAAATGCTAAATGCATTTTTTTTACGATGAAACTAAATTAGTAAATACAATAACCTAAAATCAAACACTATTTAGTGACTGAAAACAGAATAAAAGTGCAAATATTTAAAAATAGTGATGTAGCATGCAGGCAGTCCCCACATAAAAATATCCAGAGGCCACATGAAACATGGGAGAAAGCACATGTTTAACATTATAGTAACAAGTAACTATGTAATACTGTATTTGGGTTATTCCAACAGATAGTAAAAGCTGAAACAGTAGTTGTTCGAGAATAATGAACATTGGTTGTAAAAAAAAAAACTTTGTATGTGATTAGGCAGTCTATGATTTTCTTATGATAAAGGCTGTCCCAATTAAAACATCCCCATTCAGAGCTGCCTGGAACTCTACCTAATGGTCAGAATGAAGCAAACTTTTGGTGTATAGTCCACAACATGCACTGAAGAATGGCAAGAAACATAAATTTACTTCACATTTCCCCACTAGAGTCAGAAATAGCACTATGGACTATCAACTGTTCAACGTGGGCACCATTGTATAGAATAATTGTTATGTGTGACTATGTTTCAACTACAGAACATAGCATGTTAGGGGCTGATGATGAGCATGATATCCAATGCTGTTCTTTAGTTGTGGCGGATATTAATGTATTTGTGAGAAGTGGTAACACGCTAGTGTATTTGAAAGGTGATATGTTTAGTTTCTCAAAATTTTTTCTTAATACAGATTCTCCTTTGCCTTTTTTGAATTATTTCAAGTGATTCATTGATGGAATTGTCATATGACTATAGTGAGCATAAATTTGACTTACTTGAAATAACATTTGCTTAGAGTTTTCACTACTGAGTAGTTACTAAGCTTTTCTGAGATAATTGCCATGATTGACATAATACCAGATCTATAGCATCCCCTAATGCTAGGTGGAAGCAAAGAGTCAGTATTTGGAAATGATTGTTTGCAGTGAAATTTTATTACTTTCTGTTACTGTTGAATTAACTTTATATAATTCATATAGCTTTAAAATTTGTTCTTCAAGTTAAATTTAGTCTGATTTTGGGTAATAGAGCTACCAATCCAAAACAAAAGACTTTCTCCTGTTACAGTTGGTTCAGAACCTCTTCATTACATATGAAATTTGATAACAGGGCTGAGAGGACTGGCAGTTGTTTTTGGGTTGTTTTACCTCTGAGCGGCACTTTTTTGCACACCATGGGCTAAATGGCCAGGTCACATGGACCCCGAAGGCTCAGGGAAGGTTGGGGGAGGGGACCCACTGGAACAGCTGTTGGGAGACAGATGGTAGCCTCCCGTCAAGGCCATCCAGCGTGTTCTTTAACGTGCACAGGGTATGGCTCTCCCGCACACGGGGCAACGGCTTAACGTCCCATCCGACGGACGGCGGCCTTTCCAAGCCCATCGGTGTCCCCTACTGACCGTGGGCAAGGCGGGGAATTTTGCGGAGATAAATCTCAACGCTGACCCAGCTGGGACTCGAACCTGAGAGGACTGGCAGAAGAAATGTTGGATGATGAAAATTTTGATTTATATGATGGTTTAAAGACTGCTTTAAGATTATTAATATAGTTTTAAGAACTAGTGTTCTATTAAGTTAGATTTGCTTCTTGGTCATATTCAGATAATACAATTGTAGATTGAAGATATTGATGCTTTGGAAAATTTAGAGAACAGATTAACTGAAGTTAAAAAACACTCCTGCCCAGACATATGTCACTTAAGACCTAACATTTTAGTTTCAACTTAACCTTTAAAAATTTCCGAAATTTTAAAACAACCCTTAGAATGAAACTTAACTATCTTTAAGATTGCTACATTCTTATTTTACAGATGGCAGTGTAATACAGTAGAGTTTAAATGGAATTAAGACAATGAAACTAACTGCATTTATAAACTAACTAAAATGCAATAAAAGCACTTGATATTTTACCTAAGCTTAGAAGATCATCTGTAGTTGACTGCTGTTGAGCCTGAAATGGTTTTGTTTCAGATGTTTCTTGAGTTATTGCTATTGGTGAAGTGCTTTGTGGTCCAGCACTGTGAGGTCTGGGCAATGCAGCTGGCTGTTGTGGTACTTGCTATATACATAAGGAAAAACAAAAAGAAATCTTGAAGGCTAAAGTTCTCATTGAGAGAAAATATATTTTATATTAAAAACCAAACCTTAAGAATAATAATCTGATGCTACGATTAAAACAGTACAATATTGAAAATCTTTCGCAAAATTTTTGAAATATATTTATAAAAGATTTTGCATTTAAAATTAAAAAAACCTTTCTTTTTGCAAAATATTATGCATCAATGCTTTTGCTGTGCCAGTTTTGTTGTTTCTAAACTGTTACACACAACTTCATATCTGAATTCACTGACAGAACCAGTGACAGGAAATCAGAAAATTAGGACAACTGGCACATTACCAGGAGATTGTGAGTTCAGATCCAGGAAATGGTTTTTTGCACTTGCTGATTTCTTGATTGTTAGTTAATGGATTCATTAGCAAGCTACAGTTTACAATTATGGATTCACAACTTCATAATATGGCAAATTGAGATTATACAATTGGATCGTTTATCTTGAAAAGTGCATTCTAGCCCAGTGAGGATCAACTGAACAAATTATATTGACTGGCATCAACAGTACTGTTGATCCTAATTACATCTTTAGTGCTTTTCCAAGCAAAAAAAGAAAAATAACCAAAAGCTGAAAAAATTTCATACAGCTATACAAACACTTGTAATTAAAAGAATTGTAATAAGCAAGATGCCTACTAATAAATGTTAATGGCATTTAGTTTCATTAGCTAAAAGCTTAACATGGTACAAAGGAGGAAAGCTCATTAAGAGAATAGGAGGTATATCAATGACTATTCTTTAGTATCTTATAATTTCTTACAGTAGGGCCAATATAGTATTTTCCAAACCACTATGAATTAAATATGTTTTTTGATCTTGTTGATCAACAAAAAGATGGCTGGAGTTTTGTAATGTGATCAAGGTTCTATCCAGAACCATTATAAAATTTACAGAAATACATTATAAAATTCAGAAAAAATTCAAAAGAAAAAAGAACTCGTTACAAAATTTTGTGAAGATCATTAATCTTTCACAAAACTGTCAAAGCCTATTGTATAAGACTCTATAACTTGCCAAATTTTGCAAAACCATCAATGATGATTCTAGAAGTGCTTAGGGATGGGAACTAAGAATTTCTATACACACCACTCTAGGAAGTTCAGATGTGTTGAAGGAAATCTATTACAGAGCCCTTTTCATTAAGTGGCCAGAAAGGAAATTTTCCCCTTGGTGAAAACTGCCACTTGAATATGCAAGTTGCCCTTCTTTGAACATGCCCATTTAATGAATGGCAAGACTGTATTAGTAAATATTTCTTATTATGAATGCATATTGGGCATTACATTGCAGTGTGCTTTGCTGCTCTGATTATTGCAAAATAAGAATTGGTTTCGTACATTATTTAGTGATCCCTGTCCATGATAACAGTTAACAGACTATGCCTGATTAGGGCAAAAGCAATGCCAGAATCATACATATCCTTGAATGGTATATCTAACTCTATAAAGCCTTAAACCATTATAAAAAATGACTTTATATCTACATGACTTGTTAAAACTCATTGTTTACAATGAATAAAGTACATTATCCACAAACTCATGTTATTAAAATGCAAATATAAAGTACTGAAAGTAGATAAGAAACAAAGTCCATGTAACCAATTACTAACCAATCAAAACAAATTCAAGCATTCACAGTAAACATTTAACTTTTAATAAATCAAAGTCTTATTGTAATGCAAAAGTTTTTTTTAAGAATAAGGCTGTCTGCAATGCGAAATATCTTTTTTTATGCACTGGGAAGTTGGCTATTTATTTGAAACATTATTTTATTGTCACTGTTAAATAATATCAATGTAAATTCATATGAAATGGAAGAAAGCTGATAAGATTACCACAATGAAATATAATCATAATTATTTTATATTCTACAGACAAGCTTTAAGCTTTATGGGCCACCTATAAAGATATAATTTATGAAAACTAATGTGCATTCAGTTGTTCTAGTATTGTAAGTCTTTTTTTAAATTACTAACATTCAAATCAGTCATTAACATTAATAAAACTGAAGTATATATTTTTGCATACTGGAATTTCAACAGTATTGGCAACTTTTGTCCGCATTCGTTTTTTTTCCCTTTCTCTCCTTTTATCTTCTTCAATGTCAAACTGAAAGAGAAAATACTATTTTAAGATCTGATGGATTATTACAATATGTTGCAAACTTTTATAGATATTTAAATTAGTATATTTGCACTGTTAATCATGAAAATTAAGTGATTTTTGGTTAATCCACATAAGAGGTGGATATTTTAAAAAGTATTATTTACTGAATAACACTGATCCATGCAACTAAAAATTATAACAAACTTACTCGGCAGAATGCAATTGCATACTGAGAAACTTACAATAGGGGGTTACTGACATGTTTTGAGTTTAACAGGGGCAGCTGTTTTGATGTGCTTGAGTTTGATTCTTGGTGACATCTTTAGAAAATATGCTATTCAAACCCTTAAGGAGGGGGGGGGGGGGAGGAGTTACAATCCTAATGGGTATGCCAATGGTGAAATGTGCTAATTATTATTAAAAATAAGTTAGCCCACCAAGTAAGATACAGAGCTGAATCTTGACTCTCAAAATAATAAATCATTAAAAATGAACTTTCAATTCTGGCTGAATCATTTTTACTCAGAATCTTAACTTTAGTACTTTATTCTAACACAATTATTGAATGCAAGTAGGTAATGCTATATACTAAATAAGCATAAATTCTCAGTTCATTCAAATAGATTTTGAGTTGGGTTGTTTTACCTGTGAGCGGCACTTTTTTTGCACACCATGGGCTAAATGGCCAGGTCACAAGGATCCCTGAAGGCTCAGAGGAGGTTGGAGGAGGGGACCCACCGGAACAACTGTTGGGAGACAGATGGTAGCATCCCGTCAAGGCCATCCAGTGTGTTCTTTAACGTGCACAAGGTATGGCTCTCCCACACATGGGACATAGTTTAAAATCCCATCCGACAGACGGCAGCCTTTCCAAGCCCATTGATGTCCCCTACTGACCATGGGCAGGGTGGGGAGTTTATAATGTGAGGAGTGCAAGACAGTGCATATCCTCACGTTGTAAATGCAACGTTGGATATGTTTTACAAATAATATCCAACTGTTTTCTATATCAGTTTCAATGCAGTTGGTTATATCCACCATATTCTCTCATCTCCCAACATTAACACCTACTTTTTTAGTGTTTTCTTTAGCAGAATCATAAGCAGAAATAGCAGCTATTATGGGTATCACTGATGAGAATATATTATATGCAACAGTTTAATGCTTCATTCTTTGCTTAAAATCTCCATAAATTTGTTTTTTTACAGCCACAAACTGTAATGTGGGAATTTATGAATACATATAGATAGTGGTGTGCTGGTAAATTTTTAACAACTGGCTCACTGAAAACGTGTATATATTTATTGTAAATTTTGCTGATTTACAATTTGGAATACAAAAATTTCAAACAATAATAAAATATTAAATTTTTATTGTAATTTCTATATAACTAATTGATTCTCACAAAATGTTTTCATTGACTTTTTTTTTGTCAAGCTCTTTTATCCGTAGTCAATCTATAGTTGCAATCCAATAATGATTTGATAAATGGAGTTGCATCCCAATCCACTAACTCTTTTCCCAATAAAATTTATCATTAAATCCGATACATGACCTATTGTTAAACTATTTCTCACCCTCTTACAAATTATGTTCATTAAACTGAAACCTCTTTCAGCTTCAGCACTACTGATTGCAAATGTAAACTATCTTTTTAGCTTTTTTGAATGCTTTCAGGGATTGAAACTTTTGCAATCTATATTATCTTCAAAATCTTGAAAATCATTCAAATCAATTTAATAATTTAAAATTTGACTTAAATGGTACAATTTTTTTTCATCAGCTTTCCATGGTGAGGTTATTTTTCTCAAGGCCAAGTAGATGGTTCTAATAAATCAAAATAATTAAGATGTTTTCATCATCATTTATGTTTGATAAAAGACGTAAATTCATGTGTTGAATTCTTTTTTCTAGTATCGTATTCCTAGAAAGAGCATTGAATTTATTATTTTTTATTAAATAGAATAATCTTTAAACTTTTCTGATTTAATCCAATATTAAAGGCTATCACCCAAATGTCACCTAGCCATTGTGGATTCAAGTGGTTGCCACTCTACAGTTTATAACCATTGTTGATTTAACAACAGGCTCACAAAATTCTCGAAAATTTAACAAATTGGCTTGCATGAACCAGAATGTATATTTAAAACCATATTGTTCATTTCTGAAGACAATGCATAAACATGCTAGTAACTAATATTTTCAAAAATTTAAGGCTTTTTTTGGAATACTGATGATTTATTATTGCATTTTCACAACTACACACATTAATATTTTTCTTTTTTCATCTGTGGAAAATTCACAGTAACTTGTTTTAGTAATATTTGCCATTAAGAAAATGACAATATTGAATAACTACATTTTCCACACAGAAGTATTAAACAAAGGAATTATTCTACTACACATAAATAAAATTTGTAGTTCTACTTACTGCTGGTTTTGGAGCAGGAGGTGGTACCCATTCTTTAGCAATATATTTTTTCTGTTCATATTTTGCCCTTATAAAGGCTTCTAAAGATCTATTTTTTGAACTAAGGAAATATACATTCTTTCAACTATCAAAATGCAACATTTTGATGATTTTTCACTAGAAAAATTGATTTAATACAATAAAAATATTGCAAAAAGAAACAAATATGATTACTTATATCTAATAAGCTTAAACCATGAAGGTTTTCAAAGCACAGATTTATTTTTGAACTATGAGTGGTGTAATCTTTGTTCATGATTCTTTCACAACTGCAACACTAATTTGCACAAAACGCCAGATTTTCCCATATTACAAAATGATTTGTCTCCTATCTCTGGTCTTTAATTAGATGTGGTCACCAAGCTTATTGCTTAATAACTATTTATTAAAATGTTTAGTACAGATCTATTTCAATATTGAAGTACATCTCTACTTCAATAGTTTTGTGGACCTCTTAAAATAAACAACAAAAAAAAACTATCTTCCTATGTGGGCCCTAAAAAGTAGTAACCTAAAGCATATTGATAGTGCAATCAGTCACTGAGTTTGCATTCACTTCAAAGGAAGATAGGGTGCCAGCAATCTTGCGTATAGGTAAATTTCACCCAACTTCCTTTGAAGCGGATATGAACAAAGTGACTGATTGCACCATCAATATGCTCTTTAGGTTTATTTTCTGCTTTTTAGAGACCACATATGAAGATTGATATTTTTTATTCTTTTTTGTCACTAAAAATACCTGCCTTCAAACACTTTTATTTGATATACGACTAATAAACATCAACCACATTTTTTCTCACTTTGGAGTCATGTCTGACCTAATCCATGACTTGGAGACATCACAAGCTTTAATCTGAGATACTTGTTAAAGTCTAACCTGCAAAAATCCGCATAAACATGCTAGTAACTAATATTTTCAAAAATTTAAGGCTTTTTTTTAATGCTGATGATTCATTATTGCATTTTCACAACTACACACATGAAAAAAAATTACTTTTTTTCATCTGTGGAAAATTCACAGTAACTTGTTTTAGTAATTTGTGCCATTAAGAAAATGACAATATTGAATAATTACATTTTCCACACAGAGGTATTAAACAAAGGAATTATTTTACTACACATAAATAAAATTTGCAGTTCTACTACTATGATACTGCTGGTTTTGGAGCAGGAGGTGGTACCCATTCTTTAGCAATATATTTTTTCTGTTCATATTTTGCCCTTATAAGGGCTTCTAAAGATCTATTTTCTGAATTAAGGAATTATACATTCTTTCAACTATAAAAGAGTCATTATATGAGCTTTCATTGACACCCAACTTGAAACTGTAGACCCTTGCATTCAGAAGACATAGTAGAATGACTTACTTTTCAGTTTTTAGGGGGGAAGAAAGCAGGGAGGTATCATTTTTTAATAGCCTATGATACTGCCTACATCAGAAGCTTTCATTTAATGCATGGCTTGTTACTTTCTGCAGTCACATTTCCCAGATATAGTGGAACAATAGTTTTCATATTTCCCTTTTTGGTGGGGGGGGGGGGGGGGGGAGAGAAAGAATGAGGGGTAAATTTTTTTATAGCCTATTACACTCCCTGCATCACAAGCTTTTATTTGACACGTAAATCGTTAAGTTCTCCATCATGTTCGAAAGATATGGCAAAACAACTGTTTTGACAAATCCACAAACTGACAAATATCAAGTGAAAAGCAATAGGAAGATAAGTAAAAACCCTCAAAAAGAAATGAGGGGTCTATATGTACATGCACACACACACACATGCAGGAATTCTATTGCTCACCATATAAACACTAAATGTTTTGGATGCACAGGCATCTCCTTATGACTTTAGCCATTTTTGGTTGTTATGGGCATTATAGGGTTAAACTTATAGGAACTAAAATCTAAAACAAACACAATATATTCATTAAATTTGGCATCTCCTGATACAAGATGCAGAAATAAAGCTTAATATTTATACTGAATAATAAAATTGTTATTCTAAATTGGTATTATCTTTACAACTTCATATAGACTTGCATTTACTCTTCTTTGCATAATTAAATTTTTGATAATCAAAAAAGGTTACGAATCAGTTTGTGGTCTTCTGAAGTTGTCAGGTAGATTTGCTTCATAGACTGCACGAGCTTGGCTATTACCCATTTGCTGAAGGCACTGAAAGATAAAAAGAACATATTCAGATTAATAACTAATGGATATTGCTCAGACCTTTTAAGCATTTCTTGGGAAAACTAATAAAATTTAATGCTTGCAAATAGTTTAGTGCTTTCTATAGTTTGCTATGAAAGCAAAACTTAGACCCTTTGTAGGCAAGATAATAGGAAACATTATGCCTTTGATGTAGAATCCACCAATGCCCAAGATGCTTACACAGCATCTTGGGCATTAGGTGGTTTGACTATAAAAATAATGATAAGATTAGATGGAGTCATCAACTACTTTTGAACAGCATCTTGTATAAGAGGAGACTGTATTGATTTGGCTATGCTTTCAGCATAGAGCACTATAGATTAGTGAACAGAGCTAATAACCATTTCTAAAGGTAACTAAGAGGGTTTCTAAAGGTATTTTAACAAATTCAAATTTCTACATTAACATTTTTTAGCTGCAATGCAGCTTCATTTCCTTTAAAATATTAAAAAGAAATTTAATAACAAAAATTAACCCATGTTAATACAGCACATGAGGATAATTCTCTAGATCTGTGGTCCCAATGCAGCTGACCAAGTTTCAAAATTGGTCAGCTGCATTAATCACTCAGGTCAAAGATGAGCTTAATGATTATGAGTATGCTGGGGCCACACACATTTAGCACAATATATGACAAAGTATCTACAATAATGTTTTGCATGGAAAGAAACAGGAACACAGGGATATATGGTAAGGTGGTTGAAGGTGAGGATTATGTGATGGCTAGGTGGGCCAAGCATTTCAGAGATGTTATAAACAATGTGATTATTTCTACTCCTAATATTTGCAATACTGACTTTAATATTTGATTACTGGCTTTAATATTGGTCCTATATCACATTCTGAAGTTGCTTTGGCCATCTCTAAATAAAACTGCATAAATCCCCAGGGGTGGATGAAATCACCACTGAAATGCTTAGAGCTGGGAACATTTGTGTTATCACATGGCTGACTGAAAGTTCAAATATTTTATTTTTATGATAAAGGTGTTGTATCTAAGGATTTTCCTAGAGCTATTATTATTCTTATTTTGAAAAAAGTGATCATTGTTCTTGCGATAATTATAGGAGAATTAGTTTACTTTCTGTTCCAGGTTTTCTTTGCATGATCATACTCAAGAGAATAAAGAATTTGCTGATGAACAATTGCGTGATGAACAATGCGAATTCAGAAGTGGTAGGGAATGTATTTAGCAAATATTTTTACTTAGGCAGATTCTTGAGAAATGTTTAGTTTCAGAAACCTGTGGTTATCAGCTTTATAGATTTCAAAAGGGCTTTTGACTCTGTTAATTGAACATAATTTGCAGTTGATCATTAGATCATGTGGAATATCTGATAAGTTAGTTAGCATAATGAAAGCTCTTTTTAACACCACTAAGTTGTGTGTTACACACAGAATAAATCACAGAGAATACTGATGTGCAGAATGAGATAAATAGATGAATAGGGATTGCTGCTGGGACTTCTAAGAATCTATGGAGAGAGTGGAAAAATAGGCATATACACCTAAAGACTAAAACTAGGCTGTATAATAGTTTGGTTCTTTCTAAGGTTATAGTAGTGAAATATGGACCCTTTGTAAGCAGGATAACAGGAAACTTAATGCCTTTCATTCTACATGCTTGTGCAGTATCTTAGGAATTAGGTGGTTTGACTTGTATGTAATGATGAGGTTAGGTCATTCAGTGCCATAGACATTATTAATCCAAAATTTGGAAGGGGATGATAGAAATTTATTTAATGTTTTTGTTAATGGAAATTAATGAACTGATTTTTCAAGAATGTTTTTCTAACAGTATGATTTAAGCCCCAACCCTGACTATGTCACAGTTCTCATTTAATCCAATCTTTTCAAATTCATCAATACCAAGTCATCTAATTTCAATCCATAATCCATTAATATTTTCCTACAATATTCCTTAAAATATATCTGCATTACAGCTACAATTTATGCCTATCTTGACCACCCAATCTACCCATCACAGTTTCTATTCTACTAGGAATATATTTCAGTTTAAAGCAGCCAATTTAATTTGTTAAATAAAAAAATAGGTTAATAATCCAGCATAAAAAGTTCACAAATGTAACTGATCAAATTGCCTTTTTGAAAATATACTATTACAAATCACATTGGTGAAAAGAAGTGTCTAAAGTGACAGCATATCAGGTTATCAGACATCTATGATAAGTTGCAGCTGCAAATGGAATCTTATTCAACTGTTTCACAATCTCTGCTGGTTGATATCAACATGTGACAGAATGCATTCAATAACATTTAGCTACAAGTTCCTGGCTGATAAATTCAAGTCTGCAGCAAACATATATTCTGTTTTGTTTAGTAATTTTTCTGAATATAATTTAAAATGATAGAAAAACTATAAATTCCTTTAAAGTTCATTTTATCTTATTAATGCTTGCTTTAAATTAAGTATTGGCATACTGCTTTACTAGTTTATAAATTTTCAGACTATTTTTAAACTATTTTTAGATAGTTTTACTAATAGTTTTAAAAACTATTAGTCTGAAATAGATAGTTTTCAAACTATTTTTAAACTTTAATCCCTTAATATTTTGTGCAATTACCAAATATTTAATTTTTTTCTAATAAAAATCATAACTAACATATGCAAAGTACCATATTATACATTATTTTTAAGACATTTTTACAATGTATATTTTCAGAAAACCAATTTTTCTGAAAATTATTAACATAATTTTTTTTCTTATATATCCACATGTGCTTTCTAAGCATCTTAGTTGTAATCCTTGAATTAATTTCAGTTATTCCTTTAAGGTTGCAGTTGTTTTTGTAAAAGGTCAATGGTTAGTAATATGTAAAATATTAAGACAAAACTGATTTGTCAGGTAACAGAAATCAGATCTTAATAAAATAGCAGTAATGGAAAAACTACACATAGAGATCAGATTAATAAAAGGTGGTAAATGAGAATTTTGTAGATACTGGAACCTTGAAATTGAAGATGCAATAGACAGTTGCCAAAAATACTTTTTCCCTCCACTCAAATAAGATTTACTTATGAAAAATATTAAAATTAATGGGATTAAACCTGTTTGGAATATATGCATATACAATTCATTGTAGTAAAGCACATTTATTAAACAGAGAACAAATCCTTTGCATATGTTTTGATATTCTGCTTATATGGAAGGAACCAAGCAAAAATAAACCTAATTAATTTAAAGAAGATCATATATTTTGAATTCTTCAATTAAGTTCCAAAATAGGATCAATGGCAAGAATTCAGCTGCCCAGTACAAAATAGTAATAAGAACAAATTAATAAATTTAACAAATATATATCTTCTTACATGTATCCTAAGACATAAACCTAAATAATACTGATGGTGAAATTACTCATTAAATTCGCAATCACTTATTAATTTATTATTACAAATTCAGTAAGTGATTTCATTATTGATATGCTTTAGTTCTGTTTTTTTTTTTTTACTTTTCAGGGCTCATACAAGAAGATAGGTATTTGTTAAATTCTTTTTATTTTTTACTTTTCACTAAAAATATCTTTGGAACTGCTATATGTGCTTCTGTAGCTTTTGACATACAACTTGTAGTTCATTGTATAGATCAATCCCTGTTAACTCCCCCCCCCCCAACCTCTTTTCTTTGGGAGAGTCCTTTGAGGTAGTCCATGACATTGTAAACGTCAAAAGCTTTGTGATAAAGCTCATTGGGATTGATCCCCATGAATTTTCTGCCCCCCCCCTTTTTTTTCTTGGAGTGGGGGAATGTTGGAAAGAAAAACTTGAGGTAATCTGTGGCAGTTATCACAAGCTTTCATTTTAAATGACATGTAACTGTGTCCTTCTGTTTGGAAGATATAGTGGCCAATGATTTTTATAGTTCGCTTTAGGAGAGAAGAAACCATGATGGAGGGTGGGTAAACATTTTATTGCCTGCGATACTTGCCATGTCGCATGTTTTCATTTGTCACATCACTCATTATAATTGGTCAAAAGTGGGGAAGATGTGGTACAATCGTTTTTAGACAAACTGACAAAAAATATATTTTTTGAGATTCCCTCTCACTGTTGGAGGCTCAGATCAAAGAAAGTTTCAAAAAATGGTTTAAATGTCTGCAACTAATTTGAATTTTTTTTTTACCTGTAGCTGTTTTGATCCTTGCTGAAGTACTGGTAGAAAGTACCAATTCAGAATAGTATGTTTAATGAGAAAGAACTACCATGTTGAGCTTCTTTAATTTTCATTGGGTAACCATTGAAACATGTTTTTATGACGTGTTCACACCTTTTCTCTTGACAATATGGTGGATATTTATGTGAAAAAGCTCAGCTTAAAATTTCCAATTGCTGACAGTAATGCTTAGCATTTATGGTTTGTTTATATTCTAACAGTTCATAATATCAATCCCTTCCTTTCGTTCATACCCTACTATATATATATACATACCATCCCCTTTTTTTGCTGTGATGCTGCTTTTGGAGAGGGAAGAGAAGCTTGTCCTACATTGAAATGTTTCCATTTTGTTTCCTAAACACAGTCCAAAGATGGCTCTTGTATTAGACACACACATGCAGAGAAACAAGCAAAGTGGACATGGATATTCTAGCCACTGAATTCTTTAGTGATAATACATGAGGAATAGAGATCATTCCATGTCAGTGGAGGTGTCTTAGTGCATTTGACTAACTCCCACATTTCTTTTGTTGTCTGTCATAAATAAACTTCATTTATAGCCTGAGGGTGGTTATCATCGACCTTTGTGGGACATCAGAGCATGGGTTAATCAACTAGTGACAAATTCCAAGAATGAAATTTTAAAAACGACCCTTGACAAGTACAAACATTTACTGAAATCCTTGCCAGATATGTCAACTATTTTTATCTACCTTGGTATTGCTTTTTGCTTGTCATTTGTTGGCTTGCCAGTTTGTGGATTTGTCAAAACAGTTGTTCCACAATATCTTTTAAATGCAATGAACAAACTTAATGATTGATGTGCTAAATGAAAGCTTGTGATGTGGGGAGCATCATTAGGCCAAGTGTCACAAAGTTAAAAAAAAATTTATCACCCATGCTTTCTTCACCCCTAAAATGGGAGAAATATGGAAATGATTGGTCCACTATATCTTTGGAATATGAGGGGCAAAAGTAACAAGCTATGCATCAAATGAAAGCTTGAGACATGAAGAATGTCACGGGTTATAAAAGAAAACCTCTCCCATGCTTTCTCCTCTTTCCTTCAGAAAAAATGCAAACTATCTCCCCCCCCCCCTAAAAAAGGTGGGAAATATGAAAGACGTTCAACTCTACCTTCTGAACACGGTTATTAATTAGGTGTCAAATAATTGCTCATGTGAGAACAACTGTAGTCTACTTTAAATTATGCCCCCTTCTTAAATGGGGGCAGAAATTTTGTAGGGGGGCAAACTTAATGAATCGTATTTCAAATTAAAGCTTCAGACATCTAAAATGTCATGGACTACCTCAAATCACGACTACTCTGCCATTGCCTAAAAGATCAGGAGAAATATGATTGATGTTTATGAGTCATATAAAATGAAAGTTTCTGAAGAGAGATATTATCATTATCATCATCATCCTCAAGCAGCCATGGGCTACGGAGGTCCAACCAGACCGTGCAATTTAGTTCTCCAAACAAGTCTGTCCTGAGCTACATCTACTGCATCTGGCTACTGCACACCAATTCTAAGAAGGTCCTGTTTGACATTGTCTGCCACCGCATCCTAGGTCTCCCCCTCTTTCTGAGGCCTTTAGGCACTCTGTTCATAACCCTATTCACCAATCTATAATTATTCATACGGGCAACATGGCCAAACCAGCGGAGTCTCTCTCTGCACAATATGCTGCTTAAAAGAGGTTGCAAACTCCTTTGCCTAATCATCATTAGTTACAAAGTTGAACCACCTAATGCCCAAGATACCGTGTAAGCATCTGGAATCAAAAGTATCTAGTTTCCTGTTATCTTGTTTACACAGCATCCAAGTTTCACAACCTTAACTAACCCTAGAAAGAACCAAACTATTATACAGTCTAATTTTAGTCTTTAGGTGTATACGCCTATTTCTCCACAATCTCCATAGATTCTTAAAAGTCCCGGCAGCAATCCCTATTTGTCTGTTAATCTCATGATGCATATCACCAGCATTTGTTACATAGCTCCCAAGGTAATTAAACTATGACACCTGCTCAAGACTGCAACCATTCAAATGAACTGAATCACAACCTGCCTGACCAATTTTCATCACTTTAGTTTTCTCTCTGTTTATAACCAAACCTACTCTACTACCAGTCTCATCAACAGCTTGAATGAAAGAGTTCATTTCATCAACATCATTTGCCAAAAGGGCTAAATCATCAGCATAATCTAAATCAGAAATTTTCGTATCTCCAGTCCATTTAAGGCCAAAATCTTTTCCTTGAAGTGAATTTCGCATAACATAATCAACAACCAAACTAAAGAGAAAAGGAGACAAAATGCACCCTTGTCGAACACTAGAAGTAATGCTAAACCAATTGCTACAAGCCTTACCAACTCGCACACACGACTCAGTATTATTATAGATTTCATTATGTTAACTAACTTGTCTGGTATACCATATGATCTCACAATCAACCACAAATTATGATGATCAACAGAGTTGAAAGCTTTTTTGAAATCAACAAAGCTAGCAACCAAAGGTTTCTGAAACTCTAAACATTTCTCAAGAATCTGCCTAAGTGAAAATATTTGATCCACACATCCCCTACCACTTCTGAATCCACATTGCTCATCAAGCAATTGACTGTCAACCAGATTCTTAATTCTATTAAGCACAGTCATGGAAAGAACTTTTCCTGGAACAGAGAGTAGGCTGATACCCCTATAGTTATCACAAGAACTGCAATCACCTTTTTTGAAAATAGGGATAACAATAGCTCTGGTAAAATCCTTAGGAACCATGCCTTTATCATAAAAGATATTCAGAATTTCAGTCATCCAAGTGGTAACTGAAACATTTCCAGCTCTAAGCATTTCTGTAGTAATTTCATCTACTCCTGGGGATTTATGAAGTTTAAGTTTAGAAATAGCCAAAATAACTTCAGATTGTGTTATAGGGCCAACATTAAAGCCACCAATGCATCTATCATCATTGCAAACAATGGGAATAGAACTAACCACATTGTTTAGAACATCACTGCATGCTCAGCCCACCTAGTCATGACACAATCCTCACCTTTTATAACCTTACCTTGTTTATCCTTCAATCCCTGTATACTTGTTTGTTTTCTACCACACAAAACATTAACTATCTGGTACAACTCTCTGCTGTTATGCTGTCTAACTGCTTCCTTGGCTTTGTTAGTCAAGCCATCAAGCCAAAGATTCTTATCAGCAGCTAACTGATCTTTTACATGTTTATTAAGTTCTCTGTAATGCTTTCCATTAGGACTAGTAGGGTATTGATTAAGGGCATTCCTGCAGTTATTTCTTTCTGAAATAAGCTCAAGTGCCTTATCACTCAGATAATTCTGCCTCCTCTGCTCCTTTTTTCCTAAAAGAGTACTGTTAGTGTCCAAAAAAGCCTGTTTAAAATGATCCCATTCTTCCTCAGCTTCAGTAGTAGGCATACCATGACTGTCATAATGACTAAGTAACCTATCATGGTAAGCTTTGGCTATAACTGGGTCTTTCATAGCTTCAGTATTAAAAGTAAATTTTTTAACCCTAGCACAACACTTTTTAAGTTTAAGTTGAAACACACTTTTAACAAGGTAATGGTCAGATCCAATTTCAGCTCCCCTATATGACCTGGTATTCCTAGCAGAACTAGCCCATTTGCTGTTAATTAATATATAATCAATCATATTCTTATGCAGCCTATCGGGTGAAACCCATGTGTACTTATGTATGTCGCGGTGTTTGTAATAAGTGTGTTATTCTGAATCCATTGATTTTACTTACCTATAGAGACATTGCCCATTGCCATTGCAGCTACCAATACCAAAAGGGCCTATTACTCCTCCCCACAGGTCAGAGTTAGTACCAACTTTGGCATTAAAGTCACCTAGAACAAGGGTAATATCTCCTTTCTTGACAGAATTCAAAATATCCTGAAGTTGTCCATAGAGATATTATAAAATTTTAAAATTTATTTATATTTCTTTATCAGTAAAAACACATATCTTTCAATATGTGAATATAAATTCAGTGACCAATTGCACCATGATATTCTTTAGTTTTATTTTCTACTTTTTAGGGAGCATATAGCAAGATAGGTATTTTTAAAATTTTGCAATTTATATTTGTTGTCATTTTGGTATTAATAAATCATACAATGCCTAATACGAACTTTATCTGCAGCCATTTAGAAACTACACAAGAAAACTAAAACTGATTTACCAGAATAAAACTGACAAAATGTGCAATGGTGCTCATAATGCAACTCGTACACCAATCTATGATGGAACCCCACAGATGCCACTGTGACCACTATGGGCTATAATTCAAATATCCCAATTTTTAGGCCCTTTGAGTACTTATTGCCTAACCAACCAAAAAAGTACTGTCAGAATGAAATAAAATTTATGGCAATAGTAAATACTTTAATTTCAGTAAAATATTAAATGCAAAAAATTTCTTTTTTAATTACATTTTTATTACAATTTATATTTCAATAACTTTGGTTATTACTTAAAAATCTTTATTAGTTTTTTTTTAATTTTTAATCATTTATTCAAATAAGGCATAACTTAGATTTTTGGTGATCAGCAACTAATATTAAGGAAATAGTGGCAAAAAAATATATAATTTGATTTAAAAACAATTTAAAATATTTTTTTTTATTTTTATTTTCTGGTATTATATTTGATTTTGATATATTGATTCTGATATTTGATTTTCTGATATTATATTTGAATATAGTTTTTCAAATATATTTGAAATATTTTCAAAGCACATAATCAAGTTTAATTTAAGCATTGATATTGAGATCAAATCATTTCTGGTTAAGTTTCATTATAAATAAAAATATCCCCTCAAGCAGCTGTTTGCCAGTGGTATGACAGAAGCCTGTCAGCTGAATACACTATAGAGAACCTCTGTGAGGAACTTGAGACCTCAACAGAAAGGTAATACAAACATCCATGCCTTACCCGGGACTCAAACCCAGATCTCTCTGGGCAGTAACCAAGCATGCTAACCACTTGGCCACAAGTTTCATTACTGCAATGGAAAAATTGAATTTCTAAACAACCAAAATTCTTCACAAAATATTAATTTCATAAGCTAATTATGAAATTACTTATTTAAAAATAGTCCTAGCTTAAAAAAAATCTAGTTTTCTGATGTAACTCCAAAATTTGATATTTCCTGAGGCAGTGGCCATTTGAGGCTACATATACATTGAGTGATCATTGAATTATGGTCACCCCACCATATGTTATGTGAATGGGACACTAACTTCAAAGCTCTATAACTTTTAAAATAAGCATTTTATGGGAAAATGTGATTAAAGGTCAACTGAAGATCTCAATCACTTCTATTAAATATTAATTTTCAATATTTTAGTATTTAAAGAGTACTGGAAGTTTGAATATTTAACAATAACAATGCTGGTCACAAAAATTTAATTCAGAAGTTAATTGAAACTTAGCAATATTGTATTAAAGTGTTTAATAAAATAAATGTGTATTTTAGAAGTTTGTGTAAAGAATACTTTTCATTATTCATCAATTTTGTATAAATGTCTTAACACTGGCTTTTTATTGTTAAATATTCAAACTTCCATAACTCATTCAATACTGAAAGAATATTGTTGAAAATTGAGATTTACATATATATGATTGAGATCTTTATCATTTTTCAAAACAAAAACTTATTTTAGAAGTTATAGAGTTTTGATTTAGCTTCCCATCAACATAACATAGGGTTGTTCCTTAATTTATGAAAACCAGTGTAGTATCATCCTGATCAATAAAATTTTCTAAAAAATTTATTGATTAAAAATTTATTTAGAAAAAATTCATTTAAAAGGATTAAGGAACAACTTTTTGAAAGAACATAGATTTACTACTATGATAATTGAAGGAGAGTAAAAGCTGCATTTCATTTAAAAAAAGAAATCCATAGTTCTTATATTTTCTTATTCTTGAAAAAAAAAAAAAAGAAATACATACAGCAACTTGCTCTGGAGTCCATGTATCTAGGTTTACAGACTTCACTTTAGAAATGTGAACACCCAAGTTTCTGTGGATGCCAGCACAACGTATACAGAGAAATATACCAAGATTCCAGGATGCCCATCTTGGTCCTAAAAAGTATAGAAACATTACAATACATACTAATTACTACTTTAAAAATAATCTTTAGTAGTTGAATGAATTTGATAAGCTAGATTTGCTCTGTTATCACTGAAAAATAATAGTGACTTTGTCTTTTACATTATTAGTTACCTTTCACCAGTACATTCACCAGCACCATATTACAGAAAAATACCTCTAAAGCATGTCATTTTCTTCTAATATCTGGTAACAAAATTTAGTCATTTAATTTCTAATTATTCTCCAAAATTAAAATTCAGATTTTGAGATTGATTAATATTTCATTGCATATAGAGAAGCAAACTGTAAAATAATATTGTTTTATGATCTGTAGTTTTAAGTTTTTGAAATTTAAGGTAATCTATCAAGGACTCGATTGTTTTATTGCTCAGCAGCACTTTTTTTTTTACACACAGTGAGCTATATGGCCACAGAATTAATAATATATTTTAGATGTGTGAAAACTTTCTTAAATATTTTCTCAGTTGTAATGTTTGGTATTTTTTTTAAAGAATGGATAGAAAAGAAAAAAAAAACTCAAAATAATAAAAATTATTAGAATGACATTAAAAAAATATATCTAGGTAGTTCCTGAATAATGCAATGTGCAAGATGAAATCACACTATTGGGTTTTAATTTTTCCATAAAAAACTGTCTTCTAATGGTGGAAAAAATAAAAAAAATAATAAATACCCCCTCAAGCAGCTGCTTGCCACAGAGGTCTGACAGGAGCCTGTCAGTTTATATGCCATAGTAGAAGGTCTGAGAGGATGGCAGGACCTCAGCAGAAAAATGACACACATCATGCCTTACCTGGGGCTCAAACCCAGGTCCCTTAGATCAGTAGCCAAGCGCGCTAAAAAGTTGAAAATTTCAAAACTTTAAATGAATACTGCAAATGATATATTTATGTTACAAAATTTAGTGGTAGAGGGTGACAGTCAAAAGATTTTTATCAACAGCAAGATATGTCCACTTACCCCTGGGGGTGGGAACATCTGTTTTAATGGAAATTAAAAATTCCTTTGATTTGGATACTAATGAAATATGATTCATATTTTTCAAATCCTCAAGAAGGTTTTAATTTCCACTGTTATAGAGGCATTAAATGTGCAAACTGCAAAGCTTTAAACGAATATTGCAAACAATCTATGCTTGAAAATTCAGTGGTAGAGTGCGATTAGTCAAGCATTTACACTGACAGTAATGTTTATGATATAAATGAGAAATTCTTTTTATGTTGTAAAGTACTAATATTACTATTTGATTTTTCCTAATCATCTGTTAGTTCGAATTATCACTGTTACAGGGTGCAAAATTTAGAAAATGAAAAACTCAATTCTGTTTGAAAATGAACATCCCATATTCACCAAAAGTGATATGTTCTAGTTTAGTAATGTGCATTCGCTTGTGCATTTAAAAAAAATATTAGATTATACATGTTACAAATAAATTATTAAAAACACGTTATAAATAACACAATTGTTATTTGTTAGTCATTAAGAAAGGATACAAATTGAAAAGTAATTTAAAGTCATTACCCTGGAGAAATATGCAGCAAATGGTGAGAAAATGGGAGATCTGAGGCAGAACATGGCAAATTTCCCGCTTATATTACCTACCGTATATTTCCGCAGATAAGACGAGGTATAAATTTTCGTCAATGTTTTATAGTTTTAGCATATATCTGTCCTATAAGACGACCCCAAACTATCAACGGCATGTGAATTTAGTTGAGATGGGCGATCTTTGTCCACTTACTGACTTTGTTACCCTGACCAAGATGGGCATCCTGGAATCTGGATAATAATACTGTATAGCATATACGGAATTATGTCCTATTCGCAAACATTCGCACTGATTCGGGCATTCGGGTAATGACCTTAACTATTCACAAAAGCGTCGTATGGGCTATTCTATTTTGTGGACATAGCCTACTCTGTACTAGTAAATAATTACGGTTTGTCCGTTTTTTCCTCAGTAGCTCAATAAACATAACTTTTAATATTTATTTTATTTTAGTATTGTTTTACTATTACAATGTAATGTATTATTTACTATTACAATGTAATGTATTATCATATAGCGTATTTAAATAATATGATAGATTTTTCGATAAGTTGTAGTAATAATGGTTTCAATTTATACAAATTTCAATCTAATTTTTTTGTATCTGTCCTATAAGACGACCCGGATTTTGGGGGCCTTTTTTTATGATTCAACTATCGTCTTATCTGCGGAAATATATGGTATATGCATTTGAACAATTTGAATATGGATTTTAGCTTATACACTCAACATTGTCATTGCTCATTGTTCCCAAACCATTGGATCACATATAATTTATACTACAATTGTTCTGCTTTTCTTTGAGTCAATGCCACTACCACCATACTTTGGTCTTTGCCAATAAATTGTGGATTATTTTACTAAACAATCCACAAATACAAGAGATTCATGTCTATGCTAGAATAAGGTGAAGACCAACATGATGTGTAGTTTCCTTGTGCAATGACTAAAAAAACACCACTGCAAAATCATGTTAACATTTTGCTATGCTATTTTCACCAACTTTATGCTGGAAGAATTCGCAATACAAGAAATCATTGTGAAGCAATTGAGAAGATTTATTTTGATATCCAACAAAGTAAAGAATACCATAACTTTAAGTTTGCTATTAAGGATTTGAAATATGTAGTCCTCACCCCATGGGGGAAAAAAAGCAATATATTAAGCAATTAGGCTACAACCATAAGTCAAAACTAAAACAGATGATATTTCTAACTTTAACCCATTTCTTCCCAAGTGTTGCGTACAAGCAACACTGGGAAGAAATGGGTTAATACAGTTTTATCATTAGTAAATCACTTTTTACCTAAGAAATCATAACTTATATCCATAAAAACTGGTTTGACAACTGGGGTCGAGGTAAAACCCAGAACAAATATGCTAAATTGAGTTGTTAGGTCCATACACACTACTTTTTATAAATACTTTTGTTTATAAATTCACACATTTTTTCCTAGGTGGGTTAGACAGCAAGTAATGCAGAAAAATGAAAAATTTTTGGTTTAGGAAAAAAAAATATTAATGGAATAAAAACCATGATTATTTGTTGACTGGGGGTACATAAGAACTCCACCAGTGTAACAAAATGTTAAAAGTTATTTGGAAAAGTCTTCTACATATAAATTGCATTAAAATGTATACTTGGGTATTATTTGTAGTAAATCTATCATTTTAATTATTAGTTTAAATAATATAACTGCAAAAATGGTGGCAATACTGGACCATTCCAGTAATGTTTCCTAGCCAGGAGCAGGATAGCCACATTCATTCCAAATTGCTACTCCTTGTCCATATCCTGGATTTTTATTTAGGAAGGGAAAAATGAACTCTTGGTGGTGGTAAGTCAGACCCCAAAATTTGGAATGGTGGGGTAAGTCAGACCCCAAAATTTGTTATATTTTGCTATTGCTTCAGTATAACTATATCAGTTAAAGGTTAAATATAATTAGCTAAAAAAATTGGTTTCCCTGAATGGGATTCGAAGCTGTCTCCCAGAAGCATGCCAAGCAACTGGACCACTAGAGACTAACCATTTTCTTCAACAATGCGACACATAAGCATTCCTGTATTTTTGTTGATTCACCAGTGGCACCATCTATGTCAGGAATTGGGTACCCAAGCTGACACATATGATGGTAGCAATATTTGTCACTCATATTTACAGCATTATATAAATAATTCAGTAATAAAGCATCACAGGAAAATGTTCTGTAGACAAGAAAATGTGGGAATGATTATATGTCACACTGTTGAAAATGGTTAGTCTCTGGTGGTCTAGCAGTTAAGACAACTGGCATGCGTCTGGGAGACGCGAGTTCAAATCCCACTCAGGGCAACCAATTTTTTTCAGCTAATTATTTTAAGTGTTTCTTATCTGCAGGACATTTTCCTCTGATATTTTATTATTGAGTTAAATCTAATTACAGCTATAATGAAAAGCTGTGATTACATTTAACGTAGTAATAAATAATTTAACCCAGTAATAAGGAAAATATTTTCTGCTTCCCTTTTACATCATGTTTATCAATGAAAGGTTAAATCCAATCAGAATTTTAAGGCTAGAAGCTTATTAGAAGAGTGGGATTTATGGCATTGCTAGTTGATGCAATATATGCTGTAAACATTCTAATAGTAACCAGGAATACAATTTCTTGCTTATATCCAGTTACAATTTAACTCCAGTCTACTATAAAAGAACAGGTTACAAATAAAAATTGAGGCCCTCACAATTATTGCACAGAGTTGTTTTTTTTCAATTAATTTATTTATAAAAAAAAACTACATAAAATTGTTCATTTTTATCTCGTTTTCTTTGAAAATGAGATAATAATTTCACTTTGTTATCAATAGACAAAATTTTGCTTACAGAGATAATTTAAAACTTCTTTTTTGTGTTGGATAGGTATTGATGAAATATTACGATATCCACTGTCCAAATATCTCTAAAGCTATAATTACACCCTCTAGTGGTGGAAAAAGTTGAAAATTACAAAATTTCAAACTAATATTGAAAACAATGTATTTATGCTAGAAATTTGAAATTTGGTGGTGGAATGTGAAGGTCACAAAGTTTCCATTGCCAACAATGAGTTGACCCCTTAGACCCAGAGGGGGTGGGAAAACAGACCTTTTTAGTTTTAGCAGATAATTGTTTGCTTTTAGAGATAAATGAAAAATTCTTTTTGGGTTAGATAGGAATTGATAAATATTTTGATTAACACATCTTAAATCTTCTAAAAATCATAATTGCGCCCCTCTAATGGTGGAAAATTTTTCAAATTTCAAACAAATATTGAAAACGATGTATTGATAGAAATATGAAATTTTGGTGGTGGAATGTGAATGTCATGAAGTTTCAATTGGGAACAATGAAAATGATAATTAGAAAACTCTTCATATATTAAGGAATTACTCTGAATTTAACATGAATCAAGTTTAGAGAAAATATTGTCTTGAGCCGGGTGGGATACGAACCCTTGACCTCCTGATAACATGTCAGGTTTTCTTCTAAAATTGATCAATGTTAAATTCAGAGTGATATCTTCCTTAACCCATTTCTTCCCAAGTGTTGTGTGAACGCAACTCTGGGAAGAAATGGGTTAATATATGAATAAATATGGCGAAAAAAAATCTCTTCAATCTAAATAGAAAACTTTTTTAGTTTGATTGATACTAATGAAATATTATTTGCATATTTCAAACACTTAGAAGTTTTAATTAATATATCTTAACAGATCTCTAAATATGAAATAATAGAGCTGTTAGAGTTTTACAAATATATATAGAATAGAAATTTGAAAAATTAGTTTTTAAGAGATATTCTACTGACAGCAACAATCTACTCACTTTTTGAGAGTGGTGTGGGAAATGAAACTTTTTCATCATCATCATCATCATCATCCTCAAGCAGCCATGGGCTACGGAGGTCCAACCAGACCGTGCAATTTAGTTCTCCAAGCAAGTCTATCCTGAGCTACATCTACTGCATCTGGCCACTGCACACCAATTCCAACAAGGTCCTGTTTGACATTGTCTGCCCACCGCATCCTAGGTCTCCCCTTCTTTCTGCGGCCTTTAGGCACAGTGTTCATAACCCTATTCACCATTCTATAATTATTCATACGGGCAACATGGCCAAACCAACGGAGTCTCTCTCTGCACAATATGCTGCTTAAAGGAGGTTGCAAACTCCTTTGCCTAATCTCATCATTAGTTACAAAGTTGAACCACCTAATGCCCAAGATACTGCGTAAGCATCTGGAATCAAAAGCATCTAGTTTCCTGTTATCTTGTTTACAAAGTGTCCAAGTTTCACTACCATAACTAACCCTAGAAAGAACCAAACTATTATACAGTCTAATTTTAGTCTTTAGGTGTATACGCCTATTTCTCCACACTCTCCATAGATTCTTAAAAGTCCCGGCAGCAATCCCTATTCGTCTGTTAATCTCATGCCGCACATCACCATTATCTGTTACATAGCTCCCAAGATAATTAAACTGTGACACCTGCTCAAGACTGCAACCATTCAGATTAACTGAATCACAGCCTGCCTGACCAATTTTCATCACTTTAGTTTTCTCTCTGTTTATAACCAAACCAACTCTACTACCAGTCTCATCAACAGCTCGAATGAAAGAGTTCATCTCATCAATATCATTTGCCAAAAGGGCTAAATCATCAGCATAATCTAAATCAGAAATTTTCGTATCTCCAGTCCATTTAAGGCCAAAATCTTTCCCTTGAAGTGAATTTCGCATAACATAATCAATAACCAAGCTAAAGAGAAAAGGAGACAAAATGCACCCTTGTCGAACACCAGAAGTAATGCTAAACCAATTGCTACAAGCCTTACCAACTCTCACACACGACTCAGTGTTATTATAGAGAGCTTTCATAATGTTAACTAACTTGTCTAGTATACCATATGATCTCACAATCAACCACAAATTATGACGATCAACAGAGTCGAAAGCCTTTTTGAAATCAACAAAGCTAGCAACCAAAGGTTTCTGAAACTCTAAACATTTCTCAAGAATCTGCCTAAGTGAAAATATCTGATCCACACATCCCCTACCACTTCTGAATCCACATTGCTCATCACGCAATTGACTGTCAACCAGATTCTTAATTCTATTAAGCACAATCATGGAAAGAACTTTACCTGGAACAGAGAGTAGGCTGATACCCCTATAGTTATCACAAGAACTGCGATCACCTTTTTTGAAAATAGGGATAACAATAGCTCTGGTAAAATCCTTTGGAACCATGCCTTTATCATAAAAGAGATTCAGAATTTCAGTCATCCAAGTGGTAACCGAAACATTCCCAGCTCTAAGCATTTCCGTAGTAATTTCATCTACCCCTGGGGATTTATGAAGTTTAAGTTTAGAAACAGCCAAAATAACTTCAGATTGTGTTATAGGGCCAACATTAAAGCCACCAATGCATCTATCATCATTACAAACAATGGGAGTAGAACTAACTACATTGTTTAGAACATCACTGAAATGCTCAGCCCACCTAGCCATGACAGAATCCTCCCCTTCTATAACCTTACCTTGTTTATCCTTCAATCCTTGTATGCCTGTCCGTTTTCTACCACACAAAACATTAACTATCTGGTACAGCTCTTTGCTGTTGTGCTGTCTAACTGCTTCCTCGGCTTTGTCAGCCAAACCATCAAGCCAAAGATTCTTATCAGCAGCTAACTGATCCTTTACAAGCTTATTAAGGTCTCTGTAATGCTTTCTATTAGGACTAGTAGGGTATTGATTAAGGGCATTCCTGCAGTTCTTTCTTTCCGAAATAAGCTCAAGTGCCTTATCACTCAGATAATTTTGCCTCTTCTGCTCCTTTTTTCCTAAAAGAGTACTGTTAGTGTCCAAAAAAGCCTGTTTAAAATGATCCCATTCTTCCTCAACTTCAGTAGTAAGCAAACCATGACTGTCATAATGACTAAGTAACCTATCATGGTAAGCTTTGGCTATAACTGGATCTTTCAGAGCTTCAGTATTAAAAGTAAATTTTTTAACCCTAGCACAACACTTTTTAAGTTTAAGTTGCAACACACTTTTAACAAGGTAATGGTCAGATCCAATTTCAGCTCCCCTATATGCCCTGGTATTCCTAACAGAACTGGCCCATTTGCTGTTAATTAATATGTAATCAATCATATTCTTATGCAGCCCATCAGGTGAAACCCATGTGTACTTATGTATGTCGCGGTGTTTGCAATAAGTGTTAGTTATTCTGAATCCATTGAGTTTACTTACCTGTAGGAGACGTTGCCCATTGCCATTGCAGCTACCAATACCAAAAGGGCCTATTACTCCTCCCCAAAGGTCAGAGTCAGTACCAACTTTGGCATTGAAGTCACCAAGAACAAGGGTAATATCTCCTTTCTTGACAGAATTCAAAATATCCTGAAGTTGTCCATAAAACCTATCCTTCTCATCCTCATCGGCATCCTCAGTGGGGGCATAACAGCAGATAACATTCAAGTCTTTAACGCTTGTCTGAAATTTTGCTGTAAGAAACCTTTCATTAATGCACTCATATCCTAGAAGAGCATCGCTAGCGTGTCTGCTGAGAAGCAGACCCACGCCTTGGTGATGCTTATTGTCGTCCCTCCCTGAAAAGAGAAATTTAAGATTATTTTTAAGAATCTGACCTTTATCGGTCCATCTGGTCTCTTGCAAGCCGAGAATATCTAAATTATAACGGTGGAATTCTTGTGTGAGGACATCAAGAGAAAAAGCTCTGTGCAGAGTCCTCACATTCCAACTACCTATGGAGAGAAAATGGTTAGTGGGATGTTTAAAGAAACTATGTTTATTGAGAGAGGGAATGCCGACAATATCAAACAGCCCCCTAATCGCAGACATGGGGCAAAGACCCGTTCCCCCACTACTAAAGGCTGAAGCCATCTACACTGAAAGACTTCCTCCAATGTAGAATCTGACGATGCCAATAGAAGCAAAGAGTTCAGGTGCCTGCGATGACTTCTGCTCAGGATTATCCACCAGCTGATAAACATATCCTGTGAATCTATTCACTTGGGGCTGTCAACCCACAAACAAAAAGAAAACACAGCGGAAGATTTTCCCTCCACAGAAGCCCACCAGTGCAGCAAAATCAGGATCCATAATCAAGCTCAGAGCCATATATCTGTCCAGTCCGGTAGGTTTATATGGTCAGCACCAGGACCCTGTGTGGTTGACCACTCCTCAGCAGGGTAGAAAAAAAAGAAAAGTAGCCATAGTTGTCCAGATCAGTAGGCCACACTAATCTGGCAGCCCTCCCCTTCCGTTCACTTCCACAAGAGAGTATCTCTTTTGAAAGTTACTAACGGTCCGCACCACGAGAAGGCGGGGTTGGATATTATAAGACAAATACTTTTATGTTCTATAATTATTAATAAAATACTATTTGCATTTTTCCCATTATCTGCTATATCAAATTAAAACTTTTAAGGGATGAAACAGTAGGTAAAGGAAAAATTTCATTCTCTTTGAAAACGAGATTCTCATATATGCTCGAGGAGATATGCATTCTTCTAGTTTGATATAAAAATTTTTGAAATCTATATGCCCAACACTTTCCTAATATAACTGCTGAATTCCAATTTTTCAAAAAGGGCATCTGCACATTCAAACATCTGGCATCCTTGTCTGAGAACAGGTCATTATTTACAAATTCTATGCTATTATTCAGCTGCAATTCAAGCATATGCTACTATTTAGGTCCTGGTGTTTAATACATCACATGCAATACATGCAAAGACACGAAGTTTAGTACATTATTGTTCAGGTTGACCTATTAGAAGACAGGGCCATAAAATACTATTTGGGAATAAACTTAATAAATAACTATATCCTTTCGTATTCACTAATTGGTGACTTAATTTTCTGCATAAAAGTAACATTACACATAGAAATTCATGATTAAAACAAAACTATAATCTTCTTTTCATTATAAAAAGGAGCTTTTATTTTTAAATTACTGTTTTCAGGCACAGACTGGCAAGGGATGCTGAACACTTGCCATTCATATATATATTATTTGATTGCCATCCCAGGCAGGGCCATGTTTAGACATTTTTGAATCCTAGGCACAAAGTTATATATTAGCACTCTACACTTTAAATTACTATGTAGATATAAATAAGCCATCCTGTGGCCAAGTGGTTAGCATGCTTGGTTACTGATCTAAGGGACCTGGTTCGAGCCCTGGGTAAGGCATGGATGTATGCGTCATTTTCTGCTGAGGTCCTGCCATCCTCACAGACCTTCTATGGCATATAAACTGACAGGCTCCTGTCAGACCTCTGTGGAAAGCAGCTGCTTGAGGGGTATATATAAATATATAATTTAGAATCCATAATCATCTAAAATTATATAAATAATTTAAATAAAAAAGTATTTGATATTTTGTATGTCAAAGTGCTTTAGTTAAAATTGAAATTTTTTTGCATAAGATAATTATACTATCTTTTGAATTTTTGACTCACTAAAATCATTAATGCATAATTTAATTTTAATATACTGTATTTTCTATGTACAAAATTTCCAGAGAATTCAATTTTTTGTTGTACAAGTATACTTCATGAATATTTTTTACTTTAACACTTTTCGGTATGGAAAGTGAATGCTCTCCTTTGGCATTACTCACTGGAAAAACTAAAAATATATAAAAATAATTAATTTCAACATTTGAGAAGGAAGAAATTATTTTTATATCATGAATAAGTTCTATGAGGCAGTTTTAGATCTGATTATGACAAAATATCAAATTGCTCAATTTCTGCTTCCAATTCATCACCACTGAAAATTGAAGTCTTTATTATAATATTCTGCAATTTTTTAAATATAGTTATTGTAATTTTCCTTATAATAAAGCAGCTCATCAAATTTCTTGCTTAAGGCTTTATAAATTTGGCTTTTTCTGCTGGTATCAAAATAATTCTATATCATTTGATTTATTTTTATAGGTTTTATTGGCTACATATTTTCCAGCTTCGCTTTCAATATCGTTAAAGTTACCATGAATATTTTGAATAAACACTGACCAAATTGTTATGCAGTGGCGGAAGCATTAATAATGATCCTGTTGACCAGTGGCTCCAACCATTTTGGACGAATGCCCTATTTCACCAAGCAGTATTCTCCTAATTTAGAAGGGGCAGGAGTGGCTCAGCTGGCAGCAAGCCAGGCTCGTAATCTGCAGTTCCCAGGTTCAAGTCCCTGCTGGGCTAACATTGAGACTTTTCTCCACAAAACTCCCTGTCCTGCCCTTGGTCAGTAGGGAGTACCGATGGACTTGGAAAAGCCACTGTCTGTCAGATCATGTTCAAGAACACACTGGATGACATTGATAGGATATCTGTCTCCCAACAGCTGCCCAGTGAGTACCCTCCCTCCCCAAACATTCACTGAGCAAACTGGGGTCCTTGTAACCTGGCAATTTTACCCATTGTGTGCAAAAAAAAGTGCCACTCAGAGGTAAAACAACAACTAGTTAAAATAATAAATTCATTGCAAATAAAGACAAATTATGAACCTTTTCTTTCTCTAAGTTAGCATTATTATTTAAATGTATTTGCCAAAATAGGTTAAATTCTGCATCATACTCCAAAATGCCCATATAATTTCCTTAAGGTTCCTTAGGAAAGGTTTTTCTTTTTTTCCCAATAAAAAACAATGCATGGCAAGCCAAATATACAGGGCATCCCATTAAAATGTATAAACTTTTCAAATGTTAATAACATCTATCAATAGAGACAATATTATAAGGATATTTATACCCTGGGCAAAGCAAAATGGCAGAGCAACTGACGTTTGAGCAACATAAGTGGATTCCTAAGTATTACTGGAAAAGAATTTGATTTAGGTGCAAAGATGGCAAAATGAAGTACTACCATCCTCAGGGGCAGATACATATTCAGATAGGGTGCTTAGAGTACTGAAGCACCCCCCTTAAATAATTGAAAACTCTAAATTAAAAAAAAGAATAAAACGTTCACAAGTGAGGTTTAATGATTTTAGGGGAAAATGCCATGTTCAACTAAAATTCAGTAAAAATGATAATAAAGCATTTGTAGTTTTCCAGGATAAACAAATTGGGGATTTCCTACCTCATATTTTTAATCTGCAACCATGTAAAGGTAAACATGAAATAAGAGACTAATCAGTAAATGATAAAATTATCAGTAAATCTGAAAATTTTGAGCCACTGGCACAGATAATGTTGTTTCAACAAGGCAAAAGACCTTTCGTTGCTAAACGAAGCGAATAAGTTTCTTGTACATAAATTGCTTTGTTGCAAGCATAAATTGCTTTTTTTTTCTTTCAACGTCATATATATAAACTTGGGTTAAGACCCCCCCCCCCATCCAAAGAAATCTGAGGTTAAAAAAAATTCTGCATACACATTAAACTGTTGATGGAAGTTCTGAAAAAGTATCGCAGGCCTACAAAAAATTTCTGAAGTCTGTAGGTCAATGTTCACTTACAATTCACAGAGCTTTGTGCAGAACCCAGATATAGGGAGGGGAGGGAGCCATGTCCACCACCACCCCTTTTCAGAAGGTTAGTAATAGACAAAAAATGATAAAACTTATATTTCATGCATTTTTCAACAACTTTTCTACAGATTTGTAAAACAAAGAGGGAAACATTATACTGCATTGGAAATCTAGTCTCCTATAGAGTAGCAACTAATGTATTCTGTGCAGGCTCAGATCTAGAAAAAAAAAAGCAGGGGATGAAGAAATACAATCAAGCAACAAAAATGTGTCCCCTTTCACATTTGTGTGGCTCAAATATGTTTCTCTCCCCCCCCCCCCCCTTTTTTTTTCTCTAGATTTGGGCCTGCATAGAATATTTCAGTTGCTACTCATCTGAGAATTTTGTTGGGCGAAGTGAAAGAATACGAAGACTCTGAAATCACTTCTAAACCTTAAGAAAGTGAGAATAGGTAAAAATATTACAGTTGATAAAATGATCATTAAGATTTGCTTACAGAAATTTATAAAATAATTTTGAGAATGTCACTTTATTTTGCCTCCATTACAGTGGAGTTATAACTCACAAAAATATTATGATGATATGTGATTGTCATTTTTTCCTTAGATACAAAAGATTCCAATAAAACAATGCATTATGAGCTACTAGTGATCTCTCTCCTAAATGCAGTATGCCCTTGCCAACTAAATTTTTCATTTGTTCTCAGCTTAGCTGCTTGAATACCATGCCTAATATTTAAAGAGTATAGAGAGACATTAGCTACATTATGTCATATGATAAGGGAATGGGATTGATTCGGTTTTCTCATGCGCATATTTAAGTATCATAGTCCCAAATTCATTTGTTACAAAATTTAAAAATGGACTACTATTGTTCAAGGCGCTCCAAGTCTATTTTGGGGCCCTAGGCAAAGATGCAGCTGATTCCATGCCTTAAACTCTTTCATTACGATATTGGCCCAAAATGGTCAAGTTGACCCCCCAAGTTGAGACCCAAAATTAACTTGACTAACAAGCATTCTACAAGTGAAAATCCAATATTCAAAAAATTAAATACTTTGATGAAATGTATTGAAATTGTTTTCATAAATATTAAATAATGCATTTTACATAAACTGACATATTATTGAAACTGGAGAAATATTGCTTGTGGTAGATAGGCAACACCTTTTATAGGGGGAAATTTTGAAATTTACCTACAAATTTCATTACCTACAACATTCTATTGTAGGTAATTATTCACCCCCCCCCCCCATCTTATTATTCACAAATCCTTAACAGCTGTTTTAAATACGCAAATGAAACGGTTAATATTCGTTTATCATGATAGTGAGCGTAAATTTTCGTTCTAGAGCTAATGGTTTGCAATAATGAATATGCAAAATTGCGATTTCTCCCGTATATCTAACATGGATTTTATACGAAAAGAAAAAGATTTTCCCAGGTTTTTCCTTTCATAGGACTTGTGTTCATAATTAATAGATTGGAGCTCACATCAATAAGGATATAACATGACATTCTATTTTTAATCAGCAAAATTTTGATAAGCCTAATATGACAGTTCGTTTACCCATTGCGTTAAGAAAAACCTACCTTTAGCATCACAGTCAACACAGTATTTGTTATCCTCTTCACGAAGTAAATTGCCCAATATTATTTGACATTTCTCTTGAATTTGCTTTTGTTTCTCTTTATCGGCACGAGTATTCATTTCTTTTTGAATTTGGGAACTAGTTCACTTTTAACTCTGATATCCTCCCAGACCCTTACCTAAAGCTTTTGGGTCGTTTGCGAAGAGGAAATGAACATATGACCTACTTCCGCCGAAAGGTTGCGTACTAGCTACGTTATTGGTTATCACTTACGTAGTATTTACAAGCATCCACTGATAGTCAATAGCATTAAAATAATACTCGTACAGTCTAATATCAGCTATGAAAAATAGCATTTATAATTTTATCTATATCAAATTATATTCCATATATAGGTACATAAATTTTTTTTCCTGCTAGAAATAGCAATAAACAAAATTTTTCGGGGAAGCGCAAATCTTAGATTCGCATTCACTGCCAGGAAAATAAAAATATAAATTTATCTATTTTTTTTTGGCAAGAAAAGGATTTTAGAAAACTTCATCTGCCAGCAGTTTCGATCACAAGCCAGAGCAAAAGTATATGCCAACTTGAGGGAGCAGAGGGCAAAATTTTAGTTGTCTTTATTTGCATTTGAAAAGAGAATGCAATGAAATTAATGATACTGCATTCAAAGCTGAAAGCCGGTGTTCTTTCTCCAGGAAATATTTTGCTATTTTAATTTTTCCTATCTTTGTAAATAGCACGAAACTCCAAAAATTCATTTGCCATTGTTGAGTGGATTTTTCTGGAAAGGAATTAATAGAAGTTTGGCTGAATTACAAACCTCATCACTTCATGGACAGATTATACATTTATGAGCTCAGTTTAAAATAACGTATATTGCAGATGGTGAATATTAAGGCATAAGTGTAGCTAGAAAAGTTCCTTGAGATTGTATACATCTTCCACATTCTTGCATACACGTATTTATGTGCAATGGATTGCACAAATATAGCTGCTACAAATGAATAGTAACTTGCCGGGTTTTCTGATCGAAGCATCTGCTTTGACAAATTCAGTGACAAACGAAATGCGAAAGCACTAGAACCATTTTTTTAAAGATTTCAACTCTTAAATATCCTAAACAACCACAATATCCAGAATATGTCTATAAGATATATAAGCTAACTAATGAGATCTAGATATCGGATAGATATCTTACAGATATGGTCTGGAAATTGTGGTTGTGTGGGATATTTCTGTAATTAGATGTACCTTCACAGTAATTACCTTAACAACTTTGGATTTTATTTTCAAAAAAAAATATTCATATAAAAAGGGGCAAGGGAGCCATGACCCCTTTTAGAATGCTAATAATGGGAAAGAAGAATAAATAATGAAACATTTATTTTTCATGAATTTTATAAGAAATATTTAAAAACCTGGAAAACAGAGGGGGGAATATTATATTGCATTGAAAATCCCGTTTCTTGCTTCCCCACCTTTTGCGTTTTGTCTGCTTGATTGTGTTTCTCTCCCCCCCCCCACCTCAGTTTTTTTTAGATCCAGACCTGCATATAATGCCTTTGTAACATGTATAAGCTGCTAAACAGATATGTGTATTTCACAGAATAAGGACTCCACTGAGCTGCGCTTTTGATATTTTGTTCAACTATTCAGCCACTTATCTATTGCGTCCAAAGGAGCATCAATACGAGCTCTGTGAGTACAAGCCACTGAGGTACAACCCTCTGGACAAAATGGAGGGGTGAAGATATCGATTGTTTGTTTTCATGAAGAATAAAAAAAAAAGTACAACCCTCTTTGTAGCCATTTTGCTAGTATTGCTCAAAGCAAGCAACTCTTCTTTTAAGTATTTCATGTCTTTCATGCTCTAATAACAGTTTGACTTGGGTTCATACTAGGGCCTATCTTTGCAACCATTAGGCCACTTTTGCCTTCATGTAAACTTAAATATTCGACACAACTGAACGGAGCCTAGCAAAATAAACATTTAATAAGTGGTCGCCGGGTATTTTAAAGTTATCAATATCTTGATTTTGAAGTGTAAATTTTATGCAAGTGTATTGTCAAGCAAAATTTCGTGTTTTGTGTGATCCAGATGTCATTAATTAGGTGCAATATAATAATGTAGTTTATGCTTTATTCAAAAATGTGAAAAATCTTTGATGTTTATGTGCATGCACACAGTGTGATTTGACTGCTTTCATCGATAAATTTAGTAAATCAATACAAATAAACACAATTCAGTGTTCTATTTATAGGCAATGAAGTACAAATAACGGTATGTTAAAGTCTTGTTAGTTTAGTGATACAGTATAGACGATCACCTAAAGTTTTCATATTTTCAAGTACATGCAAGGAATCTGCTTGCTATATTTACATATATAGCAAAAACTAAGCCCTTAATGAATTACTGAAGTAAAGGAAAGGTCTATTTAATTTTGATGCATTTTACGAAGTAGCTCCATGATTTGTCTGTATAATGATTCTAGTAAATCTTGCTGTAGTTCAGTTATGTCAAGCTAGAGAAACGAGAAAACAACCTGAAGAAAGTGTTCTAAACTGCACTTTTCCACAAATAATAATTTACAGTGACTTTATAAAGTTCTTAATATTTAAAATATTACCAGCAATTTTAACGAAAAAAATAAAGAATTTGCTTTGGAATGTTAGGGCAGTGTTTATCAACATTTCAAGATTATATAAAAAAAAAATACCTCCTCAAGCAGCTGCTTGCCACAAAGTCTGACAGGAGGCTGTCAGTTTAATATGCCACAGTAGAAGGTCTGTGAGGATGGCAGGACCTCAGTAGAAAAACATCGCAAACATCCATGCCTTATCCGGGACTCGAACCCAGGTCCCTTAGATCAGTAGCCAAGCACGCTAACCACTTGATTTTTTCTTGTATAAATTCTTTCAACTTTATAACCCACTAATGTTATATTAGCCATCCCGTGGCCGAGTGGTTAGCATGCTTGGCTACTGATCTAAGGGACCTGGGTTCGAGTCCCGGATTTTAGGCATGGATGTGTGTGTTCTGCTGAGGTCCTGCCATCCTCTCAGATCTACTGTGGCATATAAACTGACAGGCTCCTGTCAGACCTCTGTGGCAAGCAGCTGCTTGAGGGGGTATTTTTAAAAAAAATGTTATATTTAAGAAAGAGAGACATGTTATTTACAGATACTTTTTGTCAATAATTATTAAATATTTAATGAAAATAAAAAAGATTTCAATTAGTTTTAGCTGCACATCTCTTCTTGGGTTCACATCTGACTCAGGCAAGATTAAATATAAGAAAACTCTTTATATAATTTCTAGTAATTATTATAAAACTAAAAAGATTATTTTGAAGGTGTTTTGTTTCTAATCAAATATAAAGTTACATTTTGATGTTTCAGTTTCAATTACAGCACCTTTGTGGCTCTAACAAATTGATTTACTTTGATTCCCTTTTCAAGACATTATGAAATCATGTTTTATAGTGGACATTTTATATAATTGAAATGTAATACTTAACCCAGTTTGGATGGGTACTGTAGCATATGATTTCAGGAAGCTACTGTTTCAGGCCTTTTTCCTTTTATTGTACTTTGGAAGATCTATTGCCATACAAATTTAAATGAATATATCTTTCTACAAATGAATGTCATATATTTATGTGATTCCCATCTCATTCCCTGGCTGTATTTTTGTAGTGTTGGTTAGCATTTGCCTATCAAAGGTCGAGTGCTATATGTTTTGAGTAATAACACATTTGAATATGAGCCATTTTTTGCACTGAAATATATTATTATATAAATTACATTTATTGCCAGAGAAAAATATAGTTGGTAAACAGAAAATAATGTAATTCATATAAATATACATATTTCCAAAATTATAAACTGTTTTAAAAATATATATAATTCAGACATAATAACTACTCAGCTACACTTTTATAAACAAACTTAGTATTTCTTTATAGTATGAAAATTTTAAAAGCATGGATGAATACTTGATGCAAAATATATTATGTATTCTGTAAGTAATCAGCTCATGCTGAGTAGTACATAAGCACTTTCTTGAGCTTGGCAAGCGAGAAAATTAATGCTTCATGTGCCTCTCCTAAAAGAGTTAAGATGCTTTCTCTAACTAGGGTTAAGAGAACTAGTTCTTTCAACCCTAGTTAGTTTTCTATATCAGCAGGCTATTGCCTGTCATGGCCTTATTTTAAAAGGTTTACTGCAAAAGTTAAACCTGGTGGCTTAACTACCATATATATATATACACTATAGTATTCTATTTTAGCTGTCCTGTGGCTGAGTGGTTAGCACACTAGGCTACTGATATACGGGACCTGGGTTCGAGCCCCAGGTAAGGCATGGACGTATGTGTTGTTTTTCTGCTGAGGTCCCACCATCCTCACAGACCTATTATGATGTATAAACTGACAGGCTTTTGTCAGACCTCTGTGGTAAGCAACTGCTTGAGGGGTATTTATTTTATTTATTTATTCTGTTTTGGTAATATCAGGTTCTTCCATATGAATTTTAATTTCCTATTGTTGATTAAAGTAGGATTAAAATTACTCTATAAACACTACAGTGGTTAACTACTCACATGGTATTGTGAAAAACAATCAGCTCATTGATAACTAACTAATGGAGTAATTGATAGTTGTATATCTGTAGTTCTGGTTAATTAGTCATACCTACATTAGCTTTGTTACTGCATTTTTCTTGAAACAGCCTCTTCAGTTGCACAAGGGGGAAAAGTCTGGATGTGTGCTGTTCTTCACAGGAGGTAGTGCTTTCATAGGTCTAGTGTTGCTGCTTTTCGCTTGTTACGGACTGAAAGTTCTTTTGTGCTGTGGTGTTGCTGTGCAAGTTGCTGTGTCATGAATTACTGCATGCCAGAGGATCCTGAACTTCATGCTCCTGTTAATGCACTGAACCAGTTGATTATACAAGCTTCTTGTGACTAGTCATTGCTATGTTTCACGCCATCTGCTTTGGCATGTAGTCAGGCAAGCATTTCCCGATACCATGCGATTAGTATAGTCGCTACAAGTTTATAGAGTGATTTAATTGCACACTGTGTTTATACCTTTGATTATCTTGTTTATTATTTGAGAGCAGTTGAAAGAACTATATTTTACCTAAAATCTCAAATGTTCACTTATAAAATACTTCATATATTCACTTTGCAGTGGTGACAATTTTTTCATGTCATATAATTTGTTGAAACTGTACTTTTTTGCAATTAATGGTTGTGAGTTCAAAAATTTTAATTATTAGGAAAAAAAACAATGACAGAGGAAAGCAAAAGAAAGAATTTTTTTGAACTCTTGTTGAATACATATGAGGAAATTAAAATAATGTTATCAAAAATATTTTTCAGAATATTTCTATTATTTCCAAAGGAATTAGTTTAACAAAAAGCCAAATATCAAATGTGTTTTGCATTTTTCTGCTTTTTCTTTCTACTGCTTTTCATTTGCAAATTGACTAGAGCAATTCCACTATATCTCTCTAATATCTTTTTTGGTGATTGAAATAATTTTTATGTCAAATGGAAGCTTTTGACAAGGAATATCATAAACTATAGATATATTTCCCCATTCTAATTAAAAGAAGAAAATTGGTTCTGCTAATCTCCCCAGTATGTGGCTTATTTCAATGGATTGCATATGAAATGAAAGCTTATAATATATTTTTCTAATCCTTTGATAGTTTAAAGAAAATGCCATAAGTTGCCTTAATGAATTTTCCCTTTTCTATCCCTTGAAAAGATGGGAGTGGGCTGTAAATGCTTGTTTCACTATATCTTGTCAAAATGAATGCTGACATTAATGAGTCCTTTCTTCCCTCCAAGAAAAGAGGAAAGTTTGTAAATCATTATTCTACAATATTTTCTTAACTACAGGGGCCATCCAAATAAGTTTTGTATCAAATGAATGCTTATGACATTCAGAGTGACAAAGGAAATTAATTCCTTCTTCATAGCAAGAGTAATATAATGTCATAATATTGTCCTGTGAAGCTGTCACTAAAAAAAAACTACCTTTAGTGTTTCAAAAATTTAAACATTCCCAATGATGATATCACTTTCTCAATTCATATTAATTTCAAAGGAAGAAAAATGCCAAAAATATGTTTCTTCCACTCATTGAAAAAAAATGGTGCTGCCTACCTTTTATATTAATATGAAAAGTGGAAGTAATGTAGTTGGTAATATGCTTTTTTTTTTATGTTTTAGGACACTTTTAGTTAGCTATTTCTCCAATTTTTTTTTTAATCTTTAGTACTGAGTAGAACTTGTAAATAAAAATTTTACTAGTGGAATCTAAAATCTATTGATTTTTCACAGAAGAATTTAAAGTTGTATTTTTATTATTGTCTTATTCATTTGAATTATATTTTTTCTGTTGTGCAGGTTTTTTCCAATTTATCGTATTTAAGATGGCAGAACCTAAAAGTAGACCCTACAAATTAGAAGAACTTAAAGCTAAACCAAAGATTGGTCCAGAAGATAAAACAAAAAAATTTGATGAAGATTTGGTTCAATTATTGTATCCCTTTTTTATTTTGAGAAAAAGTTCTTAAATGCATAAGTGAATTATATTTCATTGTGTGTATCAAATATTTTTACATTCATCTATTCTATTGATTTTTTTAAATGGAAGTAGCAATGGAAATATTGATTCACCAAATAGAAAAGTGTGAAAAAAAAAATAGAATAACTTGATGAAGTAGAAAAATTTTTGAGTATTGAATTTTTGGAAGTTGTTAGATGATTTTCTGTAGTTTAAAGCTGTGAAAATTATGTGTGAGATAGAAAATTCAAAAACTTTGTTGAAGATTTGGTTCAATTATTGTATCCCTTTTTTATTTTGAGAAAAAGTTCTTAAATGCATAAGTGAATTATATTTCATTATGTGTATCAAATATTTTTACATTCATCTATTCTATTGATTTTTTTAAATGGAAGTAGCAATGGAAATATTGATTCACCAAATAGAAAAGTGTGAAAAAAAAAATAGAATAACTTGATGAAGTAGAAAAATTTTTGAGTATTGAATTTTTGGAAGTTGTTAGATGATTTTCTGTAGTTTAAAGCTGTGAAAATTATTTGTGAGATAGAAAATTCAAAAACTTTGTTGTGACCCCTTACCTTCAGGGGTTGGGTGGGTGGGCGGGTGGGAAAACAACATTTTAAAGACATAATTGTTTGTTTTTAGAGATAAAATATTCTTTTTGGGTTGGATAAGTATTGATGAAATATTAACTTTCCAAATCTCCCAAAAGTTTAAATTGTACTCATTAATGGTGAGAAAAGTTGAAAATTGAAAGCCTTTAAATAAATATTGCAAGTGATGTATTTATGCTAGAAATTGGAAATTTTGATGGTAGAATGTGAAGGTCATGCATATGACATTCAATAATAAGTTTCCCTCTTACACCCAGGTGACTGGAAATGCAACTATTTTGTTTTAATTGGAAAATTATTTTTTATTTGGATTGGTACTAATGAAATATAACACACATTTTACAAATCCTTAAGTAATTTTATACCGTTAGAAACTAGTATGGAAAAGGAAAAGTTTTCAAGGAGCACTGCAAGTGATTTATTTATGGTAGAAATTTGAAGTTTTGATGGTAGAGTGTCAAGAGATATTCCATTGACAGCAACAATTTTCCCCCTTTTCTCAGAGGAATGTGAGAAGAGTAACTTTTTAATTTTAAGGAATAAAAGTCACTTTTATATTGTATTAATAAAATACTACTGTTTGCATTTTCCAATTCATTCATTAGTTCAAATTAAAACTTTTAAATAGTGAAAGATAATCAGAATGAATAACGAAAGAGAAAGCAAGTTTTTTTGTATTCATTGGAGATGAATGCATTCTTCTAGTTTAGAAATTATTAAATATTTACAAACTACAACTTACCAAGTCAGTGACTTGAATTATCTGCCTAAGTGTAGACACAAATTCAACAAATTGGATAACATTATATGAAATATTATACACTGTTTTATCTTGTGTTATCTCATCCAATACCATGGGGGTCCCTTGTTTATCTCTTTTCAGTTACTTAGGTATTGAAATACGATGAGATAAAATATGACCTTATTCTTTTTTGGCTTACTGGAGGAAGGAAGCTTTTAATACCATTTTTTGCAATGTTAGATCATCTAGCAGAGTTACAAGTATTGGTAGGTCTATTCTTCACTGACTTATCACTGTTCCGTTGATAGAGCAATGATACTTCTTACTCGTCATGGGTATTCTTGGCTTCCACTGCTGACATTGATGGCAATTCTCTGACTGACCAGTTTGTGCTATATGCAGATGCCATTGCAAATTTTAATTTTGAAGAATGTACCATGATGGAGGTCTTCTACAAAAAAATGATAAATATAAAGAGAAAATTATATCTATCAACAAGCTATTGCAGCAGGATATTCCAAAAAAAAACAACAACTCATCAGCAGAAAGAGGCCACCAACACAATAAAACAGGACTCATAACCCCAACCAACACAGAGGACATCCCAAAGTTATTATATACAAGGTGATTCAAAACTCTTGGGCAAAATATTAAGGGGTGATAGAACACACTTAAACAAGCACTTTTCGTCATACAATGCATGGTCGGAACCCAAGAGATGAAGTGCTAGGGGTTAGCAGTTACTGTGTCAGAAAATGAAGAAACACAAGAATGACAGAAGAGGTTTGAAACAATTGCAGAAATTACAGAACAGAAAGTACAGAATTTTATTGAACAAATTACAGAAACTGCTCAAAAGAGTGACTGCAAACATTAATGCAGGCTTCACACCTTCAACGTAGTGATTGGCGTACATGGGTGAAAACACCAGGCATTTCTTGCACAGCGGTAGCAGCAATAGAAATCCTGGCAACCAGGTCCTCATTGGAATCGATGGGCTATCGTAGATGATGCTTTTCATACGGCCCCATAAGAAAAAGTCCAGACATGAGAGATCGTGGCGGCCAAGTGACGGCCAGATTCCAGATGGCCAAAATTAAATTTTCCAGGACAATCCATTGTCCTGGAAATGTTGCATCCAAGGCATTCCACACATCTACACTGAAATGGGGTGGCGCTCTGTCATGTTGGAACCACATATGTGTTTGAATGTTTGCTGGAACAGGGTTCAGTAATTCTGGCAAGACTTCTTGTAAAAATATGAGGTACGTTCTCCCTTTCAGTCGGGCTGTCAGAAGGTATGGGCCAATCAAATGGTCATAGAGGATTCCAGCCCAAACCTTTATGGAGAAACGCCACTGGTGCCAATGTGGACATATGGCGTGCAGATTACTGGTGGCCCACACATGAACATGAGAATTGTGGGTATTAAAAATGTCCTCAATGTGTAAAGGTGCATTTGTCAGTGAATAAGACGTGCATCAAAGTCTGGTTGCGCTGCAGTCTGCTACAGGAACCACTGTGAAAAATCCACACGAGGCCGATAATCTGCAGGTGTCAAGGCGTGCACCTCTGTGCATGGTAGGGGTGTAATCGTTTGTCTCGTAGAACTCGCCACACCGTCGATTGGGGCACACTTATGGCATGGGAAATTGCTCACGTTCTACATTCGGGACGATCTCCAACCCTATGTAGAATTTCCTCTGTAACAAGTGGCATTCTCACACTCCTTGCATGCCCTGTATCCTGCAAGCTGCTGACAGAGGAGCCCATTTCGCACAGATACTGGTTCAATCGCTGAAATGTTTTACGATCAGGCACGCATCTGGTCGGAAAGCACTCCCAGTAGTCTTTGAGCTTCCCTCGCATTCCCGTCCGCAACTCTGCACATGAAATGCATGTCCATCTCCTGATTCATGAAACAATCTATCCATTCTGCAATCTACGGTAGAAATGACGACGAGTGCGAAAACCAGCGCTTATAAGTGTTCACTGGAAAGCACCCTCTAGCGCTTCACCGCTTGAGTTCTGACCATGCATTGTATGATGAAAAGTGCTTGTTTAGGTGTGTTCTATCACCCCTTAAAGTTTGGCCGAAGAGTTTTGAATTACCCTGTATATAATTGCTGCACCGAACATTTATTGGTTGACAAAAACTATGCAGAAGGCAATGTGTCCATATGGATTCCAGATTCCCATAATAGGACCTGAAACAATTTTAAAGAAATTAAAAACAGATCGAGCCTAAGTAGAGGGGCCTACAATGTCCCACTATTTCACAAAATGGATAAAAAAGAACACCCTACATAGCAAAAACTAGAAGAAGTAAGGAAATTCGATTAAAAGAACACCAGTTGAATATCTGATACAGAAAACCCAGCACTGCAGTATCCCAAAATTTAATATCAGGAGAGTTTCAACCTACTTTGACAGAGCAAAAATAATAAGCACGTCACCTAATGATATCCAATTAGGAATAGTCGAGAAAATGGCCATTTACAAACATCATAATACATGTTTCAGTGAGGAAATATCTGTGCCACATTATCCATGGTAAGTGATAATCGATGAATAATAATAAAAAATGCCAAGATGTAAGTGAGGCCCCCTTTCCCCCATTCCAAGTATCAGTAAGCCGGCCCAAATAAACCAATTGCCTCAAGCCAGCCACGTCATAGCATATAAGACTGCAAACATGGACAATTATTTTAAAAATGACACTAAAGTGTTGAAATGTGTAGATTCATGTAAACATGTGCACTGGTGGAAATTGAAAAAGAACATTATTAACAATTGAAGTGTAATCTGTGAGATTTATTTAGTAGAAACAACCTGTTGAGAAAGGATAGTGATCACGTGTGAAGTGATTCAATGTTTATTTTACCTTTTAATGAGTATTATATTTTGCAGAAGGCACATTTTAACAAGGTGTTGAACTTCCTTGAGCAGCAATACAAGCTTCCTATCTGGCATGCAATTGGCCGTTCAAATGATGAATATCATGCTGGTTATACCATTCCATGTGCTTTGAACTGGGATGTGTAATTCAGTGATGGTCATTGCCTGCTGCGGTCCGCGGAAGAGTCTTTGTCCTATCCAGTCCCAGACATGCTAGTTGGAGACAAGTGCAGAGAGTGTGCTGGCCAAGAGAGTTGGTGTGCTGCCTGAAGAGCATGTTGAATTCCCCTGGCAGAGTGTGGGCGGGTGTTATCCTGCTGGAATATCACATTTGGGATTACACTCAAATATGCCATCCTCTCAGATCTTTTACTTTGGCATATAAACTGACAGGCTCCTGTCAGACCTCTGTGGCAAGCAGCTGCTTGAGGGGGTATTATTATATTTATTATATGGCAGGACGACGGCTGTATGATGTCACTGACATACGTATTGCTATTCAGTGTACCCTGTACAAACACAAGACACTTACGAGAGAGATAGCTAATTGCTCCCCACACCATGATGCCCGGGGTGGGCCCTGTGTGTCGCTGGCAAATGCAAGATGGAGAAGCCATTCACCTTGTCATTTTTGGACACATAAATGACCATCAGATACTCCTAAGCAGAATCAGCTTTCATTACTGAAGACCACAGACTGTCATTCTTCCCTCCAATGAAATCGTTCTTGACACCACTGCAGACATGCTTGACAGTGACAAGGTGACAGTGGTAACTGTGCCAGTGGCACGTGTGCCTGTAGTCCAGCTTCCAAAAGACGATTATGTATCTTTCTTGTAGACACCCTTTGTACGACAGAGGATTGAATTTGTGATGCCGTAGCTGTCCGCCCTGCCACTGCTGCCCTCCTGATATGCCGATCCTCTTGTGCATTCGTAACTCTGTGTTGCCCAGAACCACATCTGTGAGTGTGCGAATGCTCTTCTGACCATCGATGCCACTATCGTACCACTGCCGATACTTCTCGTTCAAGGTTTGATGAAAAGACCAGTGTGCTTCCCAAAGACCCACTATACGACCTCGCTCAAACTCCGCTAACTGAACAAATGTTGTGCACCTGCATCATCCAGGCATGGTAGCTTCTTCAAAGAGCATTGAAAACACAACACAAGACAAATAACTTCTTTCTTCATGCCCTAGTCCTTAAATTTGTGCTGCATACATTTGCATGTTGTCGTTATTTCATCTAATGACTTTTAATCTTGGATAACGGTTTCTGCTGCCCTTAACTGTTAACATTTTATAATATGACGTTCATAAAGGAATTCCTTCTGGGTGTTCTTTTTTCAATTTCCTCCAGTGTATATATGTGTTTTAGAAATTAAATGTAAATTTTTAAACATAAAATATATATTTATAGTGTGTCAAGTTCTGCCTCTATTATGGCCCATTCTTCAAAATTAAAACTTGCAATGGCATCTGCATGTAACATGAACTGGTCGGTCGGAGAATTGCCATCAGTGTCAGCAGTGGAAGCCAAGAACACCCATGACAAGTAAGAAGTATCTTGCTCTACCACTGTTCCAGTGACAAGTCAGCGAAGAATACCAATATACCTATATTAGTAACTACCAATACTAGCAACTCTGCTAGCTGATCTAACATTGTAAAAAACAGTATTAAAGACTTCTGTTCCTCAGCAAGCCAAAGAGGAATAAGCTTGTTTTTGATACTTAAGTAATCAAGCAGAGATAAACAAGGGACCCCAATGGTATTGGATTTGGTAACACAGGATAAAACATTGTATAGTAGTTCATATTTGGGAACTAAATTTGTGTGTTAAATATTTTAATGGATACCATGATACAAATTTAAAATGAAAAACTGGCTGATATTGCTTTTAAAAACTTTTACTTTAAGTGATTCCAAGAATTGCTAACTAGAATAATAAATATAGTTTTAGATTAAGGAAAAAAAAGTTTTTAGCTGAGTGGAATACACACCTACAGCTGTCTGATATTGTGTCTGGTAATATACTGCTCAACTATAGGCTACTGATTAAGATCTCTTGTTAATAGAGATCTTGATCAATAGTAATGATTGCCACCATGATGTTCATTGTAATACTAGAAGCAGATGAGAAAGAAACATCTACATAAGACAGTCAATAATGAATTATTCTAATACTGTTACTCTTTTATAAGAATATTTCAAGAAGATAGATCGGGACAAGCAGTCCCCAAGTAGAGGGGTCTACAATATCCCACTACTTCTCAAAACAGATAAAAAAGAACAACTCTACATAGAAAAAACTAGAAGAAATAAGGAAATTCGATTAAAATTTACATTATAGAGACCAGTTTTTAAAATAAAAAGTATGAGACCAATAGGGAGCATACTGATTGTTGCATTGGTACCATGTGAAATAAATCTACCTGTTGTAACTGAAACTGACACAGGCTCCTGTCAGACCTCTGTGGCAAGCAGCTGCTTGAGGGGGGGTATTTATTTATTATTATATATATATTATTTCTGAAAGATGCATTTCTAGTGGATACAGTTTTTTTGGTGTTTTTTTTTAAACTTCAAAAAAGGTTTTGAATTTGAATGACTCATAAATTGTGGATGGATTAATTTCTATCAATATTTTCATAATATAGTATGGAGCAGTTTAAAAATGTATATATGTAGGATGCTTCACATTAAACTCCAATCTTAGACATCTGGTCATATTGTCCAATTAGTACCTTTTTTTGTCATATTTTTCTAACACCTTGAAAGTTTTATCCAGAAGTTCATGGGGCTCTTTTTGACCTGTTAGAGTGCACTTCAGTTTATTAGCTGCCTAAGACTGAATGCTGATGTGCTTTAAGAAGATTTTCTCTAAAAGATTATTTTTGAGTTTTAGATTTCATTTTTCATAATTTTATACTCTATTTTTTAAAAGAATGAGAAATGCAATTTTACAGTTTTGTTTTTGGCAAAAGGATAAGGGGAAAAAAATTAAGGAAATTAGAGTACTTTTGTTTTTTTAAATTTTATATGCATTCGCATTTCTTAATAAATTGCATTTTCAATTTATTAAAATATACTTTGAATATACATTCATAAAGATAAATGCAACATTCAACTAGAAGAACACATATCATGCCTGGTGAATATGGAATGCTTGTTTTCAAAGAGAATGAAGTTTTTCATTTTCCAACTTTTGCACCCTATAAAAGTGGTAATGTGAAGTAATGGTGATTGGGAAAATGTGTTTAGTAACTGGTTTTGAGCTCCACATAAAGCATGGATCTTTGTGTTGTCTTTCTGCCGAGGTCTCACTTTCCTCACAGACCTTCTCTATGGGTAAAACTAACAAGTTCCTGTCAGACTTCTGTGTCAAACAACTGCCTGAGGGGATATTTGTAATTTATTATTTTATTTAATATTTTAATAGTTCCTATAACATTTATTTCTTAAAATGAGAAAATTACATTCCTACCTTTACGGGGATAAGAGTGCCATTGCTACAATGGATTTCAAAGGATAAGGGTGCCATTGCTACCAATGTAAACACCTTGACCAGGCACATTCTACCACCAAATTTTTCAATTTCAGTAGATCATTGATAATATTCATTTAAACTTTTGCATTTTGCACATTTAGCACTCTTTAATGATGGAAATTAAATCCTTCTGGAGGATTTATAATATGAATTATATTTTGTTAGTACCTGTGCAACTCAAAAAGAAATTTTAAATTATCTTTTACAAAAAAATTGTGTTTTTCTACCCCTGGGGGTAAGGAGACAAATCATTGTTGTCAGTCCAAACCTCTTGACCCTCACATTCCACCACCAAAATTTCAAATTCTTGACAGATAGGCAGGCACTTGTTTTTCTTTAAAAATGAGGTAAAAGAAAAAATATGATATAAAAAAAAGTCTAGCATCAGTGTATGCAATATGTTCCAAAGTGTTGAGCATAATTTTTCCACACTGCCACAGCAAAATTCATTGCCCAAATTGCAGGATCTTTTTATGTTTATGTAATAAGAATATTAAAAACCACCTAGATTAAGCAGACAGGCAGATACTGGATAAATAATTTGTGGCAATCATAAAATGCATGTGGAGTGGCCAAAGGACCATTGTGTAAGTTCACTATGTTAGAAAGTGTTGTTTCTGCTTCCCCCCCATCTAAGAGAAAAAAAAAACAACTTACAAATACTGAATTAATGTAATTATAATTATTAATGATGAAATAGTGTTTTTCAAGAGTTTTAATGAATATGTTTTATCAAATTATTTTTTCCTCTTAAAATATGTTATAAAAATGTATTATTCTTAATTATTAAAGTCATTCATTTGGTTACCAGTGTGTTGGAAGTCCAAATATTTGTGTAATTGATGCTAAAACTGCTGTATTAGCTGCTGGAGGCACTATAATACTTCTGGACTTAGTAAGCAAGCAACAAAAGTATCTCCCTACTGTTTCTGGAAGTGGAATTGGTCACATTGTGGTTGGTATCATTGTTATGAACTGCTATTACTCTATTTTAAATTTATCTTTTGATCTTGTGATTGAAAAACACTTTCAATAAGCAGTGTATTAGTGTAAGACCATACCAAGTGAAACCTGGATATAGTCATAGATGTGGGTACTATTTGGGCTCTTCATATTCTACAGAATCATGTAATCCAGTCTTCTTGAGCTATCAGTGGAGTGGTCTATGCATTGAACTAATAAAAAATGTTAATTGGTTACTAATTTCAAGTTGGGTTTTTCACCTTTTAGCAGCACTTTTTTTTTTCGATTGTCATGTCACAAAATGCCCAAGGTTTATAGTGTTGGAGAAGGAAACCTATGCATTAGCTGTATGAAGACAGAATGGAGCCTCATGTCAAGACTACCCAGCACAGAACATGTGTCTTTTGTGGTTTGAGTAACAGATTAAAATCCATCAACAAATGGCTGTCTTTCTAAGGCCTTTGCCTTTCTCACCAATGGCAGGGCATAGGAAAATCAAGAAAATCTCATTGTGCTATCATGGAATTCAAATCTGTGATTCCAGTTATTAGCCTGGCATATTGCTGAATGTGCTAGTTTGTGTCACACTATGTTAAGAGAGAAACGTTGAGGAAAATACAAGCCTTTAATATTTGAAAAAAAAAAATTAAAAGAAAGGTAAGCTATTCCCCTTTACAAAGGACAAAGATAATCTAGAAGCTCTATTGAGTTTGTCCTGGTTTCTCATACAACATACACTATATTGCAAAAAAGTGTCAGGACACTTTCATGTTAAGTGAATGAATAGCCACATTCAAATCTATCTAACTTTGAAAATAAGCTTTTTATGGAAAAAAAGTCACTAGACATAAATTGAAGATCTCGGTCAGAGCTCTTTAAATCTCTATTTTCTATAATATTAATCTAATATTTAAAGAATTATGGAAGCTGAAACATTTAAGTGAACTTTTGCTAGTTTTGACGCTTACTTCAAAAAGTTAAATCACAACTGTTATAACAAGTTTTTTGCAATATAAATGCGATATTTGAATTTTGTGTAAGGATTTTGAAGTTTTCATCAATCTGGAGGGAAAATGTTTTGAAAGTGTGGTGTGTGATAACATCTGTTGTTAAATATTATAGCTTCCATAACTCTTGAAATATTAGATTAATATTATAGAAAATAGAGATTTAGAGTATGAATATATATAATATATATTATATAATATATATATTTAGACATGAATAGCTATAGATTGGCGAATAGGGTTATGAACAGTGTGCCTAAAGGCCTCAGGAAAAAGGGTAAACATAGGAGCAGTGGGCAGACACTATCAAACAGAACCTTGCTAGAATTAGCATGCAATGGCCAATGCAGAAACTGTAGCTCAGTACAGATGTGTTTAGAGAGCAAAATTGCACCATCTAATTGGACTCTGTAGCCCATAGCTGCAGGTGGATAATGGCTGATAGATCTTCACACATTATTAAAAGACTATGACTTCAGGAGAACAGAGTAAGAGCTCTTTCCATTCATTGGTGACAAGTTCATACTAGTAGGTGTAGAGTTTATAAGTCCCACCAGGATATATATATATATAGGGAAGAAATATATACAGTCTAAACTGGTGTTACTTATTAATATTACTGGCACACAAAGTATTCAAAACTTAACTTCATAAAGTTAGAGGGTATTTTCTATTACAGAGATAAAATAACCTAGCCCTGTTTAATGCATATTTAGTATGACTGCTGCTACCGAGCTGACAATACAACATACAGCAACCATAGACTGGGAGAATGCCACACTGCTAGCACCTGCATCCACTTACTACAGACCCATGAGGCTATATTCCAGACCACGAGGATATGATTCCAAAAGGGTATTGAAATAATGACTTCACCCATCACCACCTGCAACTGAGACACTGGAATTACCCTTCACAATGTGGAAAGAAGTTCTTAACAGCCCTAACATCACCATTAGTGCCATTTCACTGATGATGGAGCTCTGTCCTTGCTCTGAAAAGTTTCTGAGTTTTCTCCTAAAAACTTTTAACATGCAAATAGTTTGAAGGATAAACTTAAAAATTTTATTGTTCAGTGAAAGAGAATTTTGAGTTATTTCAATTTATTTCTGAGCAAGAAGGTTTTTTTCATTGTGTAGATATCTATTTTCTCATAGAAAATGTTATCTGTAATATGAATAGATGCAGTAATCATATAAACATTTTCCACTACTAGCTTGTAAGCATAAAACTGCATATTTTATGCACTCAATTTTTCAATCAAAATATTTTGCGTAAAAAATATGCAAATTATTTATTAAATGTGAATTTTTATTTTGAAGTGCAACATTTATTCTTTAATTCAGAATTGCATTGAAATCATACAGCAATTTGCATTTTTTAAAATATTTTAGGTGCATCCAAACAGGAAACATTTTGCTGTAGGTGAGAAAGGAAATCAACCATCAATAAATTTCTTCACACTTCCTGCTCTTAAACTTAGTAAAATGCTATGTGGTGGAACAGAACGGGCATATTGTTTTTTGCAGTTCAAGTGAGTCCAACTGTATTAATATATTTCCAAAGTTTGAATTCTCTTTCTGAAATCATGTTTCTTTCAGGCATGTTGGATAATTTTACATATTTCCCTCATGATAAAACATAAGTATAAACATATGTAACTCAAAAATATCCCTACATCTGGTATTCTGACTAAGGCAAAACTAAATTATATGCAAACCACCAACTTCGTTTACCACAATTAGAGTTGCCAGATGAAAAGCTGTATGATTCAATACTGAATCTATCTTTTATAATTTTTGTGTAAATTTGTTGGTTATTTTATTAGTAATCTACCCATTCGAATAGTAACTTGGACTATAATTGCAGTATCTTGCTTGTATCCAGCTACTATTTAGGTCCTGGCATTTAATATGCAATACACTGTATTTAAAAATATACTTGGTTAAGCAATCTTAATTTTAAAACTTTCCTGGAAAAGGTAGACACTCTGTATCAGAATATACAAGTTATATGGAGTTAGATTGAACAATGAAAATTTGCATAACAAAGACACATATACAGATGTTTTAGTTCATTATATAAGAGATAATGCCAACTCAATAGGAATGAATTTCATAAGACATTTGAAAGTTGGTGGGGGATGCAAGACAAATTGATACTCTGCAGGATAGCCCCTCAGATTCCAGTAGGTCTGGCATCCCTGTTTGAGACCCAGCCTCTTTACAAATTCTATGCTATTACCTGGCTATAATTCAATCACAATACCATTTAGACCTCAGTGTTTAATATCTCATATATGTTATTAAAAATAAATTAATATTTTGTAAATTAGAGGGAGATTTTATTTAGTTATTGTCATTTCAATAATTGTAACAAAAAACAAACAGCTGTAATGTGTATTTTTTCAAGGAATCACATTTGACTAATTTCTAGTCTATTGATATTCTTTTACTTGCAGTGTATTTTGAAAGCAGTCAAATTTTGGTTTTTAATTATATTTGTGAAATTATATTTATGAAGTAAAAGCACAAGTTTTTAAAAAAAGTAAAAGTAAAAGTTCTAGGTAATCTGACTGAAAGAATTTGATGATAATTAATTTGTTTACACTTTTAATTACCCATAAATCATTTAATGTTGAAATTATTTTCTTTTCAGCCCTAGTGGTGAGCTGTTAGCATCTGTAGGTGGACCCCCAGACTATTCCCTCACTGTATGGAGATGGGAAAAAGAAGCAATTTTATTAAGAATTAAAGCATTTTCTCAAGATGTGTGGAGTGTAACATTTTCTCTCTTTCTTCATGATCAATTAACAACTACTGGTGTTGGACATATTAGGTATAATACCTTTCATAATTCTAACTGTTCTTCATGTTTTGGATACACCATGTATTTCATGAATGCCCCAATGGCTGAGTGATAATGTGCTTGGCTGTGGATCAAAAGGACCTGGATAAGGTATTGGTATTTCTTATGTTGTCTTTCTGCTGAAATCTTGCCTTCTCTGCAGACTTTCTCTATACCTATTGCATTGACAGATACCTGTCAGATTTCTGTGGCAATAGGTGTTGGAGGGGGAATTCAGCCTTAACTGGTATAGTGGTTAAGAAGCTAGCGACTTCCAGAAAGGTGAACTTTGTGTGTTGTATTGGGTCTAACTGAGTCAGTGGTCAGCAGTGACTTCAGTCTTAGTAGGACATGTCCTTGTATGAGAAGGAATGTAAAAGCTAGGAGTAGCTTCTAGGATTCTTCTCTGTCCTATACGTTAAAAAAAACATTCATGTGTTTCATAATTGTATGTTAGAGCACTATCTCCTTAATAGTTGATCATAGTTATGCATTTCCATTTGGTGAAATAGTCAGTTAAAAGAGATGTAATTTGTGTATAATGTGTTTTATTAGGTATTGGTATTTGCATGCAAGAGGGAATATGAAGTATCCATGTGAAATTGTTAACCCACTAGCCTGGACTTACAAAACCATCTCATACTTTCTGCATGAGGACTCAAAGTGTACTTATGATAATGGTCTCAATCTATTTTAATTTCATTCTTGTGCACAAAGTTTTTGATTTTCTTTAGAGATGTCACAATCAGTATGTTTTGCAATATTCTAAGGTGCTCCTCATAAGAATAAAATTCATATATTTTCTAAAAACATTTGGCCATTTTAGTGTTACATTCACATGAAAAATGTCTGGGCTTTTAGATTAAGCCATCTGCTTACCTGACTGTGAAGTGGGCTTGGTATTTGGATCTTGAGTAACTGTACTGAAAAAAATAAAGTGTTTAGATAAATTGCTTTAAGGTTATATTAATATCATATGCAATGAATGTATAAGCATACTTTCATTTATGGGAACAGTTTATATTCAATAAACCCTAATATGAGTGTGAGTGCATGAGTAGAGCATACTAATGGGTAAAAAATTGTAAGCAAATGGATTATTTGTAAAATTGTGCGCTAAAGCAAGGGAAATTGGAAGATGATAATACAGTTTGAATAGCTGTAAAATTCTATGTTTATTCAACATTGAAACACATGAAAAATGCCACATCAGGAAACCAGTTTTCCGCAGTATTATCCGCTTCCATCATGAAAGCTAATCTGTACATTATGATCTCACAATAGCATTTGCAAAGAGGTAGAGATTTCACCTATGTGTACATGCAAGAAAAAAAAAAGTACTAAAAATATATTTTCAGTATTGTAATCTAAAATATCATCTGTGGATAAGACTTTTCAATTCAGAATGCAGATTTATTCTATCAGTTGAATAATTATATAGCTTTTAATGATATGATATATTGCAAATTAGAGTTGCATCATAAGTAATACTACCTTACTTTGGTAAATTGCTACCCAATAGTGTCAGTAATCTGCCTTATTTTTCAACTATGATAACTGAAATATCTACTAGCATATAAAAAGGTTTTTAATTATTCTATAAAGCTGCACTGTAATTTTTGACTTTTAACTCTAATGAGATTTGTTTTTGCACTATTTGACAATGAAATTTCCCTACCTGAAAAGAGTATGTATCATAGCCACAATGTACATGTCAGTAGGAGGAAGAAGAATGATAAAAATTAAAGACTTGAATGATTGATATTTGCTGACAAAATGGGGCCAACATTAGTTTTGGATATGATCGCCATTTGCATTGATAATTCAAACCACAGCATTGAATTTGTTAGGTGTTGAAAGAGTTGTGAGTTATATCCCTCCATGCAACCTGTATTATAAAACTTGACAATATGTAGGGCTGGTTGTGCCATGCCAATAAATGTCTATTCCAGGCGTCTCCAATCCGCGGCCCTGGACAGTTAGTAATGTGGCCCACAAAATCGTAAAGTTTACGACATAAGCTTGCAACATGATTATGTGATTTTCAGCGAGTTTTTGATATCCCACTAGTTTCATGTTGCCCTTTTTTAATTTTATAATAAAAAACATAAGAAAATAAATGAAGCTTTATTATTTATATACATTAACTATATTATATATTTTATGTGTGGCCCAAAACAATTTATCTTCACCCAATGTGACCCAGGGAAGTCAAAAGGTTGGACACACCTGGTCTATTCCATCATGTCCCAGATTGCTCAATTGGTGACATCTGAAATGTAAAAAATCTAGACAGAATGTCAGCTGCAAGAAGAGCCAGTCATATAATGTTAGTTATATGGTTGTAAAAAGGCATATGGCACTTGATGGAATGGATAAATACAGGCTTGAGGATGCTATACACATAATTAGAGTGCTGTAAATGAACACCAAATACGTACAGTTATTATAGCTGATGGTGTCCTAATACTTACAACACCAGATACTAGTGCAAAATGTTCCTTCAAATTCAAGAGGGATGATTTATTTCCGAAGCATGTCATCATGTATACATGTGCTTGTTGCTGGATACCAAACTGAAGTGAGATTTATCACTGAATATCACACAATATCATTTCCACATACCACTGGGCTCGCCCTTAATACTGCAGTAGATACTATCAGTTATGAGTAGTGTGAGAAGCAGGCTGTGGAATGGATGCCAAGAGTGCAAGCTAGTGTCCTATAATATTAATAGTGTGTAGTTATTATTGCTTATGGTAGGACTCGAGTTATTTTGCCCTAGTTTTATTTGACAGTAACGAAATGGTACCTTATAGCTGGAGATGCTGATCCATTTGTTTTTTCCAGATTTTGAAAGGATCTAATTAGTCTTGTTGTCACTGTTGGCAACACGTTATTCTTGCATCCCAAACAAAGCATAACCTGCTTTATGTGACTTTTTAAGTTATTCTAATAACTCATATTTCCACATAATTTTTATTGGGTAGTTGCTCACTTCCTATTGACACGTGAGGGGCGGGAGTGGCTCAGTCAGTAGCGCGCCAGGCTCGTAATCTGTAGTTCCCAGGTTCGAGTCCCAGCTGGGTCAGCGTTGAGATTTATCTCTGCAAAAATTCCCCGCCCTGCCCACGGTCAGTAGGGGACACCAATGGGCTTGGAAAGGCCACCGTCCGTCGGATGGGACGTTAAGCCGTGGCCCCGTGTGCGGGAGAGCCATACCCTGTGCACGTTAAAGAACACGCTGGATGGCCTTGACGGGAGGCTACCATCTGTCTCCCAACAGCTGTTCCAGTGGGTCCCCTCCCCCAACCTTCTCTGAGTCTTCGGGGTCCATGTGACCTGGCCATTTAGCCCATGGTGTGCAAAAAAGTGCGCTCAGAGGTAAAACAACCCAATCCAATTGACACATGATACATTTATGTGCAAATTTTTTGGGTTGATGCATCCAATCCTTGTGGGAAAGTCAAGTTGAGTGTCAAGAAGTGTATGAAATGATATTTTGTATTGTATAATATTTTATTGCTTCATTATTGAGATATATATTTGTATATTCTGGAAGTTTAGAGGCCAGTTTAAGCTGTTTCCTACAATTTCTTTGGCCTAAAATTTTTTTGCATGTTCAATTATCTGTTTTTTTAAGAAATATGAGTAGTACTTTAAATGTACTATGTAAATATATATACAGGCTTTGTTGTAGCTTTTATAGTTTCTTTATATTTTATAGATTTTGGAAAATGGCAAGTAGTTATACTGGTTTGAAACTTCAAGGAGAAATTGGAAGGTTCGGAAAATTGGAAATATCTGATATACATGGATGTGTTCATTTATCAGATGGAAAAGTAAGTTTTAATATTTTATTCACTTTAAAATATGAAATTAATCTTCCCAGATGTATTAAACTATTTAAGACAAAAATAAACTTAAATTAGAATTATCGTTGTTACTGTTGATATTTCTTTATTACCACCACATCATTGACAGAATATCAAATCATACATTCACACTTTTTATGTGCTGTTCAAAGTTTTAATAATATAAAACAATACAAGGAAATTATAAATTAATAAGTTTTTGGGATCCAAGAATACAAAGTGCAAGGAATATAACTTTTGATATTTCTTATAATCTTTTTTAATATATAACTTAGTATGAGGATAAAAATTTAATTTTAACTATTATTCTCATGTTACTTCCATCTTTTATACAAGGATACACAGTAGGGAATGCTCTAAATGGGAAGTGCTGGAATGCTTTGTAAGTCTTTAAGTAATTTTGCTTTTAGTGTAACTATGCATCCAAATGATGAGTAAATGAATATCAAAAAATTGAACAGAGTAAACAAAATTAAATAAGTAACTGGAAGGATGGATATCGCCTCTAGCACATATGAGAATCTTGTTTTCAAAGAGAAAGAAGTTTTTCCTTTATCTTCTGTTTCATTTTTTAAAAGTTTCAATTTGAACTAGTAGATGATGGGAAAAATGCAAATAGTATTTCATTAGTAATTATACAACATAAAAGTATTCGATTTTTAATTCTTAAATCTAAAAAGTTGCATTTCCCACGCATTTCCCACACCTCTCTCAGAAGAGTGGGTACATTATTGCTGTCAGTGGAATATCTCTTAAAAACTATCACTAATTTTTCAAATTTCTATTCTATACATATTATTTGTAAAACTCGATAACAGCTCTGCCTTATCATCATTTTAGTGATTTGTAAAGATACATATATATTAAAACTACTAAGTATTCAAAAAAAAAATGCAAATTATAATATTTCATTAGTACCAATCAAATTAGAAAAGGGTTTTCTAATTATCATTTTCATTGTTTCCAATGGAAACTTCATGAGGTTCACATTCCACCACCAAAATTTCACATTTCTATCATTAATACATCATTGCAATATTTGTTTGGAATTTTCAATCTTTTTCACCATTAGAGGGCGCAATTATAGTGTTTGAAAGATTCTAAAAGTGCGAATCATAATATTTTATCAATTCCTATCTAACCATAAAAAAGATTTATTCATTTTTCTCTAAATACAACAATTATCTGCTAAAGCAAAAAAAAATAGTTTTCCCACCCACCCTGGGTCAAAGAGATCAATTAATTGTTGCCAATGGAAACATCATGGCGTTCAAATTCCACCACCAAAATTTACAATTTCTAGCTTAAATATGCTGTTTGCAATATTTGTTTGAAATTTTGGAATTTGCAAATTTTTCCACCGTTAGAGGGTGCAATTGTAGTTTTCAGAAAATAAAAAAAAGTGTGAATCAAAATATTTTATCAATTCCTATCTAACCAAAAAAGAATGTTTAATTTATCTCTAAAAACAACAATTATCTGCTAAAACTAAAAAAGGTGTGTTTTCCCACCCCCTCTGGGTCTAGTGGGTCAACTCATTGTTGGCAGTGGAAACTTCATGACCTTCACTTCCACCACCAAAATTTAAAATTTCTAGCATAAATACATCATTTTCAATATTTGTTTGAAATTTTGGAAGTTTCAAAATTTTCCTCCACTAGAGGGTGTAATTATACCTTTAGAGAGATTCGAAAAGTGTATATCATAATATTTCATCAATACCTATCCAACACAAAAAATAATTTTTAATTTATCTCTGTAAACAAAAAAATTTAATGTCTACAGATGGACAGAGAGACATAGGGACAAACAGATATACAGATGACAAAGCAAAATTATTATCTTGTTTTCTTTGAAAACGAGAAAACAAAGAAAATATTTTTAAAAAGTGGTGGAAAATCAGTTAATTAGCACAACTGGTATTAGTAGAAATTGGAAAGATATAAATAATGAATAAATTTGTTTAGCACATTTGCTGTGTTATTATAAAATTCAAATTACAGTGTAAAAGCTTTAATTCTTCATAGATGAAACATTTAATTCATGGACTGCCATTGCCAACAATTAGCAGCTTTTCATATGAGTTAATGCATGATAAGTGGCAACACCAATTCTTCAATAGCATGAATCAGGTGTGAAAGTTGAAACATATTGCGATATGGTTTCAAGTAATGGCAGAACAGTATGCAGTAAGTCTTTGTCATATTCTCACTTTGGAAAGGTGTTCATTTTTGTGTGTGTATGATTTTTTGCATGTTTAGAGATTGGTGCAATTCCATGGAGGATGACCCAGGATCTGAACAATCAAGCACTGTTCTCCATGCACTTGAGTTATTCTTGTGATTGTCTGTGCACTACTTTGGCACATATCGAGGGCCACACACATATATAAATAATATACTCTTATGTACCATCAGTTTCTGATTAGAGATAACACAGAAATGTGAGTAAACAATTATCATCATATATCCTTTTCATTTTTAATAAAGAAAACAAAATATGCACTATCCAAGCCAGACTGAAGTTTTTGACTAGCCATATGTTGGTCAAGCCTGTTGTAATTTTTCTGTTTAGCTGATTGTGTTCATAAAAGTACTGCTCAGAGGTAAAACAATCCAACCCTGATAGATGCTTGCTAACACTTACCATATTATTTGTGTATGTTTTATTCAGAGTCACAATACGTAATTAGTTTGAATTGCTGACTGTTTTCTAAAATTTAAATGTGATGTTTAAAAGCATGTGGGAAAATGAATAATAATATGTATATTTAATTTTCTTTCTTCAGATTGTGTGTGGTTCAGAATGGGGATTTATCCTAATCTGGGATGAAGGCATGGTTATAGCACAAGTTAGACGGACTAATGGCAAACCATGCCATATTGGTGAAATCTATCAATTGTTGCTGAGGGAAGGAGAACTGGTATCAGTTGGTGCAGATGGTTGGTTAAGAGTATGTATCTATATATTTATATGAGAAAGAATATAATCATACTGGTTTCCTTACAATGTTTTGCATAATTTGTTATTATCATTATTTGCAAATTTCTGTTCTATAAGCTGGCACAAGCAGAAAAATATATTCCAGCTAATATAGGTTTTAATTGATCAAAATATTTTGAATCTGGTAACAGGTCTTTGATCTGGTAACAGGATCAAAATATTTTGAATCTGGTAACAGTCTTTTGCATCTGGATAAAATGTGTAGTGTATGTGGGAAGTTATAATTATATCATTGTTTGAAAGTGAGTTGTTGATACCTCCTGTTCAACAGTGGAAATCAACTTCAAGTGATATGGTACTATAAATAATTTGTTTTGGTTAACTGTGATATATTAGTTGATAAACTTGTAGTGAGAAAATTTAAGAGCTTTTCTTAAAAGACCAAATTTACTGCTTGCTTCTCTCTGAGTGATATTATCTACTACAGGGTTGGGCATTGTATTATCTATGGCATATGTAGTAGCTTTATTGTCAAGTGGGGGCAAATTATTTCCCAATGTTATGTAATGCAAAATATAAAGAACAATTTCAGAAAAGAATTGGAATGATTTACAACTTTCTAAATATATGCTGCAATATAATCTTTGTTTACTTTTTTTTAAAATATTCTATTTCACTTTTTTTTTTCCCAAACAATTTAGGTTTGGGACATAGAACACATGGAAAATGCAGATCCTGAAGAAGAAGGTGGCTTTATTGAGTTTGATCCATTGAATGAACTTCTAGTTAATAAAGAAGCCCATTTATTTCAAATGGTTCCTTCTGGCAACTTAGCACAGAAAGATATTTGGTATGCACAGGTAATTGAATTTTTTTTTTGTACTTGATATAAACAGAAAAAGCTGCTAAATAGCAATATATATTGTGATATTGAATTTTAAATACAGATGCATTTAAAGTAATATTTGAAAAAAAATTAAGAAATTAAAATAATATGTATTTTTCTATTGTGCCATAGAAAGTAAAAAATTAAGAAATTAAAATAATACATATTTTTCTGTATGTGCCATAGAAAGTAAAAATGAAACTAAATCAAAAATCTCTTAATTCTTATCCACTTCAAAGGAAGATAGGGCACTGGCAATTCTTGGATGCCCTATCTTCTTTTGAAGTGAATATAAATTCAGTGAATGATTTCACCATCAGTTTTCTTTAGTTTTATATTTTGCTTTTTAGGGTGCACAGGAAAAAAAAATATCCCTTCAAGGAGCTGCTTGCCACAGATATCTAACAGGAGCTGTTAGTTTAATACACCACAATAGAAGGTTTATGAGGATGATGGGACCTCAGCAGAAAGACAATACAAACCGTGTAAACATCCATGCCTTACCTGGGGTTCGAAGTTTCAAAACCAGGTCCCGTTGATCAGTTTTTTTTTTTACCTCTGAGCGGCACTTTTTTTGCACACAATGGGCTAAACCGTTGATCAGTAGCCAAGCGAGCTAACCAATAGGTATTTTTATTATTTTTTTAATTTATATTTTATAATTTGTCAATAAAAATACCTATCTTCAGGAGCATTCATTTGACATACATACATAGCTTGTAAAGTTTACATGCGTCATTGAGACCAACCAGCAATTACCATATCCAGATGTAATGATAATGCATAATAATCTAAAATGCAATACAATGATGTACAGAAAGCCCACCTTTGTACCAAATGTAATATCAGCTAAATCTAACCACCCCACTTCGTATAAAGCAGCAGCTTTCAATACGTACTTTTTACAGCACATCGCTATGCATCATCTAAAGCTTTATTAAGAAATGAAATTAACTTTATTTACGAAATAGGTCAAGGAGCTGGCTATGAGAAAACCTTTATAACAAAAATTCATAAGCAAGTTAAATACAAACTTAAACACAGCATTCAGCCAACACAAGCACAACAAGAATCAGTTAAACCCAATTATACTTGAACTTTCCCATACATACCAGGTGTAATGCTCCAAAGAAATGAAATACTTTTAAAGTTTGGACCCTTTGTCTGATCCAATTATTTTTATTACCATTTGGGGACAGCTCCAAAAAGGTACCCAAAAAAACAAACAAAATTCTGCAGTCATCATCATGGTCAGCTCATATATATACAAATAAATGCTGCCAATGTCATCCCAAAAATTACGCATCATTGACACATAAATATCACTGATGACACTGAACAGATTTAAACACATATACATAATATCTTATCTAAGAATAAAGAAAAAATAAAGTGTAAATAATTTATAATATATGATAACATTTCAGCCAATCACTTTTTACATGAATCTCATTCATCAGTGAAAGAATATTAAATCACTAATTCTCTTTCACTCTCCTCATTCATATCCATAAACATTTTACAATTTCTAAACTTCCCAATATTGACTTACAAATTTTCAGCTATCAGTCAGCTGAAACGAAAAAAATCTACAAAAATACCTTTTAAATCACGTTAATACAATATAACAGCTAGAACTTCAATGAACAAGAATACAAAAAAAAAATTCTATTCACACAGTATGAACTCGAACTACAGTAATTTCACTTTCCGAAAATAAATATTGAAACTCCAAAGTTTCAACAAGAAATTAAACATTGCTAACTATGTAAATCACAATAAAGCTTCTTCATTCTTCTTCGTCTTCATCTATTCCAGAGAAAAGAGAACATTTATAAATTGTTAAGTGCCAAGTAGAAGAATAATAATATACTTAAATTTTCATTGTTGACACTCCGTTGCGATAAATCATCTAGTCAGGTTCCGATGACATCTTTCCGTCGTCGTTCGCTTGCTTCAAGTAAAAGTGTAGCTGAAGATCTCACTCGTGATGTCATCTCTGCTATGTTGACTGCTTCGCTGCCGGTTGTCGCTCTGCATGCTCTGGTTGTTTTGTCGGCATCTCGTTGCTACGTGCGGATTTTTGAAGAACCTGGCCTTGTACTTTCTAGATTTATTGGTGTCCGCCTCCAAATGACGCTTCAACAGTTGAGGGCTTCCAAACTTGCCAGACTCGTCAGGTTTATTTGCAGTCGGCACAATTTCTTGGTTGCTTTCTACTTCATTAATATAAATTTCCCTTAAATCAGACTCAAAAATATTTTCATCATTATTAATTTCCTTTAAAACTTCTACTTCAGAAACCTCTTCATCAACTAAAATAGATTCTTCATTAATTTGCTCTGCTTCACAAACTTTGTTCTCTAAAATTGCATTAATTGCACTAATGGGACATTTTGTAGGTGCTTCTTGAATATTCTGCTTCGGACTACAAGGTAATTCGAAAAGTCCACGGGACTGCGGCTGCACTGTCAATTGACAATTGTAATAATTATCATCTAAAACTTGTTCCTTTGAAAACAGAATATCGGCTTCTGTAGTGTTACAATCTATTAGTTTAGTTTCTTCGTGGCAAGCTTTAACAAAAGGTAAAGCCATAGCGGCAAGACATAACTCATGAGAGGGCTTTTCATGAGGAACTTTGGCCTCTCGCTTCAAAGATCCTAATTCAAGTTTCCCGAATTTTCATTCCTTCGATAACAATATTGCTCCATGTGTCCTAGTCGGCCACAAAAATTACATCTGAAAGTTTCTCTGTTTGTTCTCAAAAAAAGTTTTAGGTCTAGTGTCATAGTTCGAAGCTTGGCGTGGAACAAATTCTCTGCTTCGTTCATTCTCTATAGTTCTAGGCACATTTGGTGCAAATTGTCGGGACTGTGTAACTTCCGGTCATGCGGGAGTCATTTTATGAGACTCAACCTGATAGCGCTGTTTTGGCGGGGATTGCATCCATTGTTGGTTTAATGCAGTTGCTGCAGATTCTCTTCTTGCAGTATATTGCCGAGCCAATTTGACTAAATCTGAAATTGAGTTCACGTTTCGATGTGTGAAGCAGCAGAAAACAAGTCTCTACCATACATCACAATTAAAACTGGAAGAACAACTCCACTGCAACTGTGCCCCATAGCATGTCAACCTGCAGCATGCTTAGAAAAACAACGCCGCAATGTGCTAATCAGATGAACATCACATGCATCAGTGGACAGTACCAACGATCACCAGACAATGCTATAGGACTGGCACACCAATGACTAGAGCACTGCAGCAACTGAGCATAAGCCTTGGCAAAAACTACAGCTAGTGTACCAGCCAAAGATTTGTCACCCATAGCGGTAAATATACTTCAGGTTTTTACTGCAGTAAACCTAAAACAAACTATAACCATCCAATTGTTTTAGCATCTCTAGCTGCAACACAGGAAACATAAATCTCCTAACAGTGATAATTGTGAAATAAATTAGTTATTTATCTATCACTAACTGTGTTCACCATAAAGATTGTAAAGACTGATTTCTTTTTTGGGAGAAGGGGGAAATTTGAGGTAGTTTATTACATTGTAGCTGTCACAAGCATTAATTTGAGATGTAACTCATTGTCCCCCCATGAAATTTCTATCTGCTTTTTCTTTTGGTGGAGGAGGGGGGGAAAGAAGGGTGAGAGCTAAAATTTGAGGTAGCCTACAACAGCCCCCATATAAGAAGCTATCATTTGGAACTTAACTCAGAACTCTGGGCCTTTGCATTTGGAAGATATATAATTGAAAATTATTTTCACATTTCACCTTTTTTTAGGGAGTAAATAATACTGCCCATGTCACAAACTTTCATTTGACACATCTTTTGCATTTGGTCCTCATATTCAAAAGATATAGTAGAGCAATTTTTTACATATTTGTCTTCTTTTTGGGGATGAAAGAATGCATGGTGGGCAAATTTTTTTCGTAACCTGAAATATTTTAACTACCTAATAATGGGAATAACCACCCTTGGCCCGGATGACAGCGGCGAGATGGCGTGGCATGGACACAATGAGGCCCTGGAAGGTTGCCAGAGGCACATGTGCCCATTCGGACTCCAGAAGAGCACGAAGGTTCCGGAGATGATGTGGTTGTGGGTCTGCATGCTGAACCTGTTGATCCAAATGATCTCACAAGTGCTCTATGGGATTTAGGTCGGGTGATTTCACTGGCCAAGGGAGAACGGAGACATCGCTGTCGTGTTCCTGGAACCAGTCACCGACCACCTTAGCGAAATGGCAGGGCGCATTGTCCTGTTGGTAGACACCATCACCACCAGGGTAAACATCCAACATGAAGGGATGCATGTGGTCAGTGAGGATGGACAGGTAGCCATTGGTGTTCAGGGACCCATCCAGTGGTACCAAGCAGTCCAAGGTCATACCAGGAAAACATTCCCCAGATGTCAGAAAAAATTAAAACGATCCCTCAACCCAAAAAATTTTCCCCAATGTCGGAAAACACCCCCACAGTTTTGACGTCTGGAGGTACGTCTGGAGGTGTGCTGGCACACCGAGTACCTCCAGATGAGCTTGCCTTGGTACACCCTTACTACAGCACCTCGCGAACAGCCCACGAAGTCTGCTGTTTCCAAGCTGCTTCCACCCTTGGCGCGGTAGCCAATGATCATTCATTTTTGAACGTCTGTCTTATATTTCCATGTGGTCGACCTTATCATGTCCACTCTGTGACGCACCTGGATGGGTACACTGTGATTCCATGAGTGATCTTATTATTCTGATACGACTGTCTATATTGTTATTGAACATGAAAAAATTAGTATTTATTGTTATTTTACTGAATATCATTAAGTTATGGTCCCAGTCTTTGGTTATAATGGATCTCTGCATAATCATGTGTCAAGAAATTAACACAGATTTCCATTGTTGTAAGTATGAAGCTAAGGAAAAGAGCTAACAATTCATTGCATGAATTTGGCTTTCATAGACATAGCATGGAAACAGCTGAATAATTGTAGTAGATGGAGATTACCTTAAGTATTCTAATGATAAATTTGGTAAGGCATAAAAATTTTGGCTAGAACTGCATTATAGAAAATCAGTGGTGATAAATGTAGTTATATTAGAAAATTTCCTATTTCTATAGAAATTAGGGAAAGTGCTAATCAGCAAGTTGAGAAATCACTTTGCCATTTATTTCCTCATTGAAGATTGGATTAAAGTCTTAGCAAATTTGACTGAGTACCAAGTATTTTTATTTTTAATCACAACAAATTTGACTGAGTACCAAGCATTCTTATTTTTAATCCCAGCAAATTTCACTGAGTGCTGAGCATTTTTTTTTTAAATCTCTATAATGTCTGTGTATTCGAGTTGAATTATATGTCACCCAAGAGATTGTTTTTAGTTGTCGTGTCCAGTAGTTGTGCAGTCTTTTTGACCAAATCTTTTTTTTTAACTGGAAGAAACAAAATTTTAATGATGCTAATATTATTTTATTTTTAATCATATGGTAAAAAAAAAACAAAGAAAGGAAGAAAATGGAGCTTAAAAGTAACAAAAGCATTGTAAAATTTATGTAAATCATGAACTGCTACTTAACTAATGATTGTATATCAGTAATGTAATGATGCCCTAATGCAGTTTTTTCCACTTTACTGCTATGCATTTCAAGTGAAAAGGGCTATTTACAAAGCCATTTAGAATAATGGTATTGAGGTAGGCATACTGTTAAAATAGAAGCAAAACTTATTTACTCAGTCGAGTAGAATGCAATGCAATTATTCTCATTTTAAAAAGGTAGTTTCTTGATGAACTGTTATTTTTAAGTACTAGATAATAACATATGGCAAAATTGTTATTCGAACATTTATATTTTCAGGATATAACTGGAAGTATATGGCGAATTGATTTATCATTTAGTTTGACAGCAAAGCACCCAGAAGTTGTCTTAAAGTGCCCTGGTATCAAAATAACTGGTTGTGACATGTGCCCAGTGTACCCACTTTTAGCAGTTTGTGCCATGGATGGTATGTCATTTTAATTATTATTAATGAATTATACATTTCAGTTGTACAATTTTAATCATTGGCTGTCATCTTTTATGCAGTAATTTAAATTATCTTCAATTATCAATAAAAGTTTAAGTGCTTTCTTAAGTTAAATGCATTTTGACATTTAATAATATGCCATATGGCTATTTCTTATATCTTTTTTTTTTAATTTCCATGCTAAATATTGCAGTGCTTAAACTTAAGAACTACTGCTCACATTAATAGGTTGATCTTAATTTAGTGTTATTAAGTGACTGAGCATAAGTGTTTATTTTATGTACTAGACATATGTGAGAATATTGCTTTTACACTAGAAGTTTTTCAAAATGATAATTCTTAATTACATAAATCTGATTTTGCACTGCCAACCAAATTATTATAAACACTGTATTGTGCATGAAGTACCATGAAACATGCAAATGTATGCAAATTTCTTACTGATATAAATGTTTTTTTACAAGAAGTTGTATAAAAGCCAAAAAGGTATGGTGGAAGGCAAAATTCAATGTGGGTAAAAAGACTGATCTGACTACTTCGAAAAGGGGGCTTATTATTGAAGCCGGATGGATAGGAGCATATGCAACAGAGGTGATGGAACTCAGCAGAAAATCATGGGGCACAATATCGCAAGTGTACGGCAAATGGCAATGGCCTTAAATACACTGAATGAACAAATTATTTTATACACCCCGATAACAATATGCAAAGCAGAAGTATCGTATCCAATCACAAGGTATGCCGAAACTGGCAATGCCTATGAATAGAGCAGGTTTCTCTGCATTGGAAACCAGTTACGGAAAAGTAATCATGGAAAATAGAAGCAAAACTTATTTAGAGTTTCGGAACAGCAACATTTAGAGCTTCCAAAACAGCACATAAGTAAGTATGATTGTGGCCAGATAGTAGGTGCGAGGAAGGCCAGTTGTTCAATCACTGCAACTGCTGAATTGTTGGGATTTCCATGTTAGATCGTCACACGTGTATACCAAGACTATGTGAAATGCAATAAAACCTCCAATCAGTGGGAGAAATGTGGACGTAAATATGCAATTGACTCTCGAGGTGAGTGTAGACTGTCTCACATAGTTATAAGGAATCACACAGCTACCATGGAGCAGATAATGTCAGAATTGAATGAGGGCACATCCACAAGCTTATGCACAAAGACTATCCATTACACCTTGGAAAAAATAGGCTATGGCAGTTGACATCCACATCATGTCCCCATATTGACTGCAAGGCACCAAAAGATTAGGCTGCAGTTTGCAAAGGCCTATTGCAACTGGAATGTGGATGTAAATATGCAATTGACTCTCGAGGTGAGTGCAGACTGTCTCACATAGTTATGAGTAAGCACATAGCTATCATGGGCCAGATAATGTCAGAATTGAATGACGGTACATCCACAAGCTTATGCACTAAGATTATCCATTGTGCCCTGGAAAATATAGGCTATGGCAGTTGACATCCACATCATGTCCCCTTGTTGACTGCAAGGCACCAAAAGATTAGGCTGCAGTTTGCAAAGGCCTATTGCAACTGGAGTGCAGAGGACTGGAAACATGTCATCTGGTCTAATGAATCATGGTTTCAACTCTGTCATTCCGATGGGAGAGTGCATGTGTGGCATAAACCATACAAAGTGATGGGTCTAGCTTGCCAGGTTGGGGTCATATAGGCAGGTGGAGTAACAGTTTGGGATGTGCTTACACGGGCTTCCTTGGGGCCTCTCTTACCCATTGAGACCTTTGTCACTGGCACAAGATATGTGAAATCCTTGCTGAAATTCTACACCCATTTGTAACAATTCTCTTTCTGCACCATGATGCCATCTTTCAACAGGACAATACCACACTGCATACTTCCTGTGTGGCTACCAATTGTTTCTATGAGCATTCAGGTGAGTTTACCACATGCGAATGGCTCTCTCAATTGCCAGACCTCAACTCCATTGAGAATTTGTGGGACGAATTGGGAAAATCTATTCAAGCCTGTCAGCCCCACTGGCAACTGTGAATGCTCTACGACAGGCGATCCTTGCATCATGGGTGGCAATACCACCTCCGTGTTTTCAACTCATTGAGTCCTTACCAAGATGTCTGGCTGTTGTTGTGAGGGCAAAAGGTGGAGCAACAGGTTATTAGGTAGGTGTAAATAATAATTTGTGCATTCAGTGTAATATCCGATAATCATGGCAAATGTGGGAGGAAAAGGGCTCTAACAGAAGAGACGAGTCTTTGTTGGCATGAACTATATGGCTAAACTAAGCTGCTACAGTTCATTAGTTGAGAGGACTGGTAGCAGTACTTCAAAACTTATTTCAACAAGAACTATACACAGATAATTGAAACCTAAGTATTAGGTTCAATATAATAATTTGGCCATGCAGTGTATGTTATTCATAGACAGCTAGTTCAGAATTAATTTCCTTCATATTAGTCCCATGGCCGAGTGGTTAGCACGCTTGGCTACTGATCTAAGGGACCTGGGTTCGAGCCCCAGGTAAGGCATGGATGTATGTGTCGTTTTTCTGCTGAGGTCCTTCCATCCTCTCAGACCTTCTACTATGGCATATAAACTGACAGGCTTCTGTCAGACCTCTGTGGCAAGCAGCTGCTTGAGGGGGTATTTATTTATTATTATTTAATCAATAAGCAGACATTGTAAAAATGTACAATTTCTTCGAATAGATTGTAATATATCTGCTGGCATGTTATTGGTGTAAGCTATCTTAATTCAGATTTACTGTTGATAATTAACTACTACATTAGCACATTAATTATTTGTTTTCATCTGTTTCTGTGCCATTTTTATGTCCTCCACTCTTTAAAATTTTGAATTTGTGAATTAAAAAATAAAATTAAAAATTTGTGAACTCTAACCTTAATTTGCTTATGTATTTTCCAACTGCTCTAGATCATTTTGTTTTCTGGGTATCAGTACCTTTCAAAAATATTTTGTCTTTCATTCACTTAATATTTGGTCTAATTTCTAACCAAGCTTAGTTTGGGAAAGGTAGTTGGAATGTATTTTATTGTAAGTAGTTGTGGGTAAGAAATACTAGAGTTCTACCACAAAAGTAACAAAAATGTGCATTATGCACACAGTGACATTGCCAAGTTTTTGGAAAGGAAGAAGGGGGTTAAATTTTTCGGAAATTTTTTACATTATTAACAATCATATTTTTTAATTATAGAAAGAATTCTTCAACTTTTTAATTTTTGTTAAATTAGTATGATATCTTTCAGGCTCAGTGGTTGTTTTGGACTGTAATAACAAGACAAAACTTTGTTCACTTGAATTCAGCATAGGTGCAACTTCATTGATTTGGCCTTGTAAAAAAGTAAGTTTTGCCTGCTAACAGTTTAAAATAAAGATTTTTTTAAACATATACATCATCAAAGCATAATAACTTTCTGAAAATTATTTGTATGTAATGCAAAAAAGCCTTTTTTTAAAGTAAAGATCTAAATTTGGGTTAAAATATAATATGTTGGTCATCCTGTAAATCAACAAGACCTAGGTTCGAGTCCTGGATAAAGCATGGATATGTATTTTCTTGTGTTACCTTTCTGCTGATGTCTCATGTTCTTTACAGACCTTCTCTGTAGTGTATTTATATGTAGGTTGCAATAGACCCCTTCCAGGCCTCTGTGGCAAGTAGCTTCTGGAGAGTTGATATTTTTATAATATATGCACTGCTTGATGCTAAAATTGTCCCATCCAGGAGTGGACAAAATCTGTAACTCATGACAGACACAGATGATTTCATTTACAGCTCCGGGCAACAAATTAAATAAATAGCATACCTTAAAATATATGCCCTTTAGTAACTGCTGTGGTTCATGATACATTCAGTGACACATGTTGTGGCATAGTGATTTATAATGGTGTCCTAAGGGATGACCTATTACACCATATGTACTTGTTCCCATAGTGCAGCTGTATTTTGGTCTCAATGAGGGTGGGCTTGCAGATGATGTGTGATTATGTTCTAATGTTCTAAACATGCTAAAATGTTCTAAAATGTTCTAAACATGCTTGATGGGTGACAGGCCTGTGGGCATGTCTGACCATGGAATAGTCTGGTTGCTTTGTAGACATGCTCTGCATATGGCAGTAGTATGTGGGCATGCATTGTGTTGCTGGAAGATGACATTAGGAATAACTTTCAGAAATGGTAGTGTGACTGGCTGTAGAAGAGCCAGTAGTATACAATCACTTTTGTCACATGAAGGCACTTACCTTCACGGCACTATTTGGAAGCAGACATCCCTGCTTTCATGTGACACACAAAATATGTGATTGTATACTGTTTGCAGAAGATTAAAATCATTAGTAGAAGAATCTTAATTAGTGGCTGGATAGCTCAGTGGTCAGAGCATCTGACATGTTAAGAGGTTGTGGGTTGGTATTCCACCATGCTGAAAACAATTTTTCTCTTTGAATTGGATGTTAATAGTGCTTTAATTGAATTTCAACTAATCAACATCAGATTTTATAATTACTGTAATATACTCTAACCATCTATCTTCATGATGATGAGTGAAATTGAGCGAGCTAGCAACTGGCAATCAAGATTTCCTCTATTAATGTTTGAATCTTTCACAAGCAGTACAAATGGCGTGTAAGTTGATCTCAGTGGTCAGAGCATCTGGCATGATTTTGGACGTCATGGGTTAGTATCCTACGCTGGTCAAAACAATTTGTCCTTTAATATTGAGTTTGATGTCCAAGAGTGCTTTCATTGAACTTTAATCAAATTAACATCAGATCATGTGATTACTGCTATACTCTCTTAGAAAAATGGTTAAAGTATATCAGTCGGCTCAGTTGGTCGAAAAGTTTGTTGGTAGTGCATCAGGCTCATATTCTGTAGTTCCCAGGTTCAAGTCCCACCTGTGTCAGCATTGAGGTTTATCTCTGCAAAACTCCCCACCCTGCCCTTTTCAGTAGGGGGCACTGATAGGCTTGAAAAGGTCGCTGTCTGTCGGATGGGATGTTAAGCCATGGCTCCCTGTGTGGGAGAGCCATACCTGTGCACATTAAAGAACACACTGGATGGCCTTGACAGGAGGCTACCATCTGTCTCCCAACAGCTGCCCAATGGGTACCTTCCCCCAAACCTTCTCTAAGCCCTCAGGTTCCTTGTGATCCTAGCCATTTAGCCCATTGTGTGCAAAAAAAGTGCTGCTCAGAGGTAAAACAACCCAACGAACCATTTATCTTCATGACTTTGGAAGCAGAAGTCTTGGAATCATAAGATGTGTATGCTGCTGGAAGGAGATTCATATAATTATAAGGAGATATTGATTGTTAGCCAGTAGTTAAATGGTCAAAGTACCTGATGTCTTATCAGGGATGCCTGTACCCCATCCGGCTTAAGACAATTTTTTTATAATTTTCAGTATGATGTTCAAAAGTGCTTTCATCGAATTTCAATTGAATCAACAGTGAATCTTATAGCTATTATTTTTTTCTTAATTTCAACATGTTTTAGAGATTTACTTGTATAAAACAGTGCATGAACTTTAATGTTCATTTTCTTATCCCTATTTTAACAATTTGCACCATCCTTTGCCTCATCTTATATTGCCAATAGCTCTTGTAAAATCATAAAATGATAAACTTCATTCTCTATGAAAATAAGAGTTTCATATTTACCAGAGACAATATGTTGTTCATCTAGTTTTAGTATAAAAATGTTAAAATCTATTAACAATATAAAGGCCATACATTATCATAAATATTGTGAAATTTTATTGCAGTTTAATATAAGGTAAACACTCTCTTAACAAGGCTCACAACACATTTTGCTTTAGCAAAATTAAATAAGATCATCCCTTGAAATAACGGTGGCCTGCACCCTATAATAATGCTTAGTAATGTTCAAGGAGATTCTGGAAGCTCTTTGTCGCAGTCCAGATTCATTATCTGAAACCTGAGTGATCATTCATATCCAGTGATCCACGAGAAGTATTAGTATCACCCTGCACTCTTCCCACACTGTGAGGAACCTTATTTTAATTTCATCCCCTTTGTTTTTAATTCTAAATCCATCCCAGTTACTGCAGAAACAAGAACATTTTTGGCACAAATGGAATGTTCCTGGTCAATGTCAAAATGAGTAGTTAACTTTTAAATTGTAGTAAATAAGAGCTTTAATCATTTTTAGCTGCATAAGTGTGTTATACATAGTAATCATGTTAAATGTTTTAATAAAATATCTTTGCATAAATTAAGCTTGTGTTATTTAATTTCTATGAGAAAAATAATAACATAATATTTTATTATGTGATATTATGGATCTAATGAGCATTATTAAGCAGAGGAGTCTACCGTGCTTTTTTTCCCCCATTTCAACTAGAAATTTGAAAGATATACTGTGACATGTTCTAAATGGAAATATGTTTATGTATTGTTTATTGTAAATTATGAAACTATTACAATGTTTATTTTTAGGTGGATGGTATTGGAGCTTCTGTCTTTGTTGGTTTTTATGATGGAACTCTTAGATGGTTAAGTTTAGCATCTGGTGGAGTTCAAAAACATAAATTATTATTGCAGTTAGCTATAAAGCCACATATTTCTTCAATCAACCATTTGAGCATTAATGATTTAGGTACTACTCTTGTTACATCTGTAAGTAATAATCTTATCTCTGTAACCAGCAATTATTTGTAATCAGTTATATAAATTTTTATTTGAAAATAATAATATTTGCTGTTTGATTCTAATTATTTTTAATTATGTGTATTGTATTCATATATGTATACATTTCTGTTCTTAAATATACATGTAGCTTAACTAATTATTTCCTTAACAAAGAAATGTAAAGTATATTCTTAAAAAAATAAACATTGTTCATAATCATAATTGTGAAGCCCAGTTTTATTTTTATAACAACTATTGAAGTATCGAGACGTTTTTATGCTATAATTAATAAAGGTATGTTAAGATTATCAACAGCTTTTGATAATTCGGTGTTCACTAATAAAATAAAAATGAGATATATTATCTCCTGTCATGATCTGTTGCTTGAAAAACAATTTAGACAATTTCTTGGTCTTATTTAACCCTTTTAGTTTGATCACTAATTTGAATGGTGGGATTTTTACTTCTAAAATTAGAAATATATATATATGCAGGTAATTCTTGCTTAATGCACCCTGGCCAAAGCAAATTTGTTATAACATGGTGTTAAAAATTAAAATTTTTTTCTCCATTAAATTGTTAAAAAAAAAGATTTATCCAAATAATTTATAATGTATGGCATAAATGACAACTAGTAAAGTAGTCTATCCATAATGCATTGTTGTCTTGAGTGAGAAGTCTTATGAAAGTGTTAACTATCATATTATTGAAGAGACACTTTCTTTCCATAATTGGTGCATGATGTTATCAGAGGGTTATACTATGACTTCACACAAGAGTGTGTCATGAAATGTAGTCATGATGTAATATTAGAAATGTATTCATGAAATTAATATCAGTAGAAATAGTAGTAGTTAGTGATCCATTTATATATCATTGTTTATTATATTATGAAAGGGAGGAAATATTCCAAAACATGCTTCTTATTCTTAGATAATGTCTATCTACGAGTTTTAAAAGGACATACAAATCTCACTTATAAAAACATCTATCTTATACTACTTTTATTTTTAATTCATATTAAATAAATAATCTAGTACCTTCTGAAACCTATTAAGAATATTTACCAAATATATATTTTTTAGTAAATGCTATACTTTTACACACTGTATCTACCCATTTCAAAAATCGTGAATGCAGCAGCACAGATAATATTTTGGAGCTGAACTTGAGAATGCCATACACAAGGGTTGTCAGAAAATAAGTTTACAATCATATAATTCGAGATTTTTTATTAGAAGCCATAATATGAACAATGCAAAATAATTCTACTGTCACTCCACTATTTTTTGACAGTCTTCACAAAGGTTGAGATATCACTAGATTTCACTGTTAGATGAGAAATTTTCTACTTTAGTTTATTTTCAATCTAAATATCAATCAATACTTTAATACTAAATATCAATAATATTCAATCAATACTTTAATTTAGTTCAATTGTCATCAATCTAAAACCTGTGGCATCAAGAATCCCTTTGAGAATCCAATTTTTTTCATGAGTGCACTGCTGTCAGCAGTTTTTGCTATTGTGTGTCTGCCACTTCTTTCACAATCCTTTGTATTGACTCTTCCACTGTGAAAATCTGCACACTGTTTAGTTACACCCTGCCAACTCATAACATCTTTGTAGACTTCCCCACACTGCTATGAATTTTTGTTAGTGACATTTCTTGCATTCAGAAACTGAGTTAAAACATTGACTTCCTTCTGGTATCCCTGTTCCAGTCGATTCAAATGACTCGTAATAACATTAAGCAGTAGATGACAGGTGAATTGATATGCATTGTTACCAACAATGATTGACAAATCCTTTCTACAAAACTGCAATAAGTGTAGATCCTTTATAGAGAGATTCTTGGCATTATATCAGTGATTCAATAGTAGAGTATCGCAGATCTTTTGTGATACTTTACTATTGAATTATTGATATAACACAAAGAGAATGATTGACTAAATATTTATTAACACCATTTGATGCAACTTAAATTTTATAAGTCATGTTAGCTGAAAAAGAGTTAGCTGTTGATAGTTTAGTGGTCAGAATACCTGGCATATAATTGGAGATGTGGATTCAAGTCCCACTCACAGTGAAACTCGATTTTTTAGTTAAAGCTTAATGAATTCCATGTTTACAAGATATCTCTTGTGATACTCTACTATTCAATTGTTGGAATCACTATTTTAACCTATCACTATAAAGTCTAAACAATATTTGGGTTTGGTTGTTTTACCTCTGAGCGGCACTTTTTTGCACACCATGGGCTAAATGGCCAGGTCACATGGACCCCGAAGGCTCAGAGAAGGTTGGGGGTGGGGACCCACTGGAACAGCTGTTGGGAGACAGATGGTAGCCTCCCGTCAAGGCCATCCAGTGTGTTCTTTAACGTGCACAGGGTATGTCTCTCCCGCACACGGGGCCACGGCTTAACGTCCCATCCGACGGACGGCAGCCTTTCCAAGCCCATCGGTGTCCCCTACTGACCGTGGGCAGGGCGGGGAATTTTGCGGAGATAAATCTCAACGCTGACCCAGCTGGGACTCGAACCTGGGAACTACAGATTACGAGCCTGGCGCGCTACCGACTGAGCCACCCCCACCCCCTAAACAATATGCAAGATCAAATTGAGGCACTGGAAAAAGATTCTTAAATCATTATTAATATACACTGAAGAGCCAAAATATTTTGACCAGTGCGTCTTTATACAAATCGAAGCAACTGCAGGTAAATGATGGTGTGTGTGAAGGTCATGAAACTTATAAATAACACCTGATACTGAGCTATGTTAATCAGTGTTGTTCTTGTTCTTCAAATGGGAAAGGGAGTGGACTCAAGTGAGTTTGACAAATGCCAAATTGTAATGGCCAAACGACTGGGTAAGAGCACTTCTCAAACGGCAAGGTTTGTGGTGAGCTCACGGTCAGCCATGGTTAGTACCTACAAAAAATGATCTGAGGAGGGAACAACCACAAACCACTGGCAAGGTATGGGCCAACCACGACTCATTGATCCTAGATGTGAGCGAAGGCTATCCCGTATGGTATGAGCCAACAGAAGGTATACTTGACGCAAGTCGCCCATAATTTGAATGCTGATGACAGGAGTAATGTGTCACAACACACAGTACATCAAACCCTGCTGAAAATGGGGCTGTGTAGCCACAGGCTGCTCCAAGTACCCATACTAACCTCAATTCACCATCGAAAGCACCTACAGTGGGCATGTATCAGACTGGACCTTGAATGATTGGAAGAAGGTTGTCTGATCCGATGAATCTTGTTTCCTGTTGCATCATGTGGATGACTGAGTATGTGTGCATTGTTTACCTGGGAAGTGTTGGCAGTGGAGGAAGTGTAATGCTTTGGGTAATGTTCTGCTGGGAATCCCTGGGTCCAGTCATTCATGTGCAGGAAACTATGACGTTTACCACTTACCTAAACATCATTGCAGACCAGGTCCTTTCATGGCAACGGTATTCCCTCTAGTAGTGTCTTCTTTCAGCAGGATAATGCATCATGCCCCACTCCCCGGATTGTTCGAGAATGGTTCGCGGGACATAAGGATGACTTTCAGGTATTACCCTGGCCTCCAAATTCCCCAGACTCAATCCAATTGAGCATCTGTGATTTGTGTTGGAACAGTATATCCGATCTGCTGCAGCTCAACCACATAACTTACAAATAACATTACAATAATATTACAAGCGTTAAAGGATCTGCTGGTAACATGTTGGTACCAGATACCACAAGATACCATTAGAAATCTTGTAGCGTCCATGCCTTGCCAGGTAAGAACTGTTTTGGTGGCACGTGGAGGACCAACATCATATTAGGCAGGTGGTCATAATGTTTTGGCTCTTCAGTGTATGGTATATTGATACTTATTAAATGTATATAAACAGAAGTGCATATTTGATGAGCAAATTGCAGAAATTTAGTTTTCTGTTGTAGAAAATTGAGTGGTCCAAGAGAGATTTTGGACTCCTAAACATCAATGGAACTTTTTGTATATTTGTCAGATTTATTGGAAGCAACATCCATATTGAGAAGATAATTTAAATTATTTTAAGCAAGATCCAATCATTTTATTGTCTGAACAAACATTTTTAAATGTGTGAATATATTTGGAGAAATGGAAACAAAGTGTTTGTGATTAAGTTTGGGATATTCTTTGAAGGTAAAATTATTGCGACTACATAATCCTAACATTGGATATAAGATAAATTGGATTTTGTGAGTAAACGTATTTAAAGTAGCATGTAGAAATTATAGCAGAATCATCTTGTTACTAGTTGGGATGTTGGATTGGGTTGTTTTACTTCTGAGTGACACTTTTTTGCACACAATGGGCTAAATGGCCAGGTCACAAGGACCCCGAAGGCTCAGAGAAGATTGGGAGAGGGAACCCACTGTAACGGCTGCTGTGAGACAGATGGTAGCCTCCCCTCAAGGCCATCCAGCGTGTTCTTAAATGTGCACAGGGTATGGCTCTCCTGCACACGGGGCCATGGCTTAACGACCCATCTGACGGACAGCAGCCTTTCCAAGCCCATTGGTGCCCCTACTGACCAAGTTTTGCGGAGATAAATCTCAATGCTGACGCAGCTGGGACTCAAACCTCAGCACTACAGATTACGAGCCTGGCACGCTACCGACTGAGCCACCCCTGCCCCATGTTACTAGTTGGTATTTCTTATTTTCATTGTCTTTTGCTGCTCTGCTTAATGGATTCTATAAAGCTGAAAATACTTCATTATGTGTTCGTTCACTGTATGTTTTCTTTGTTTTCTACCTAATTAATTTTTTAACAAACACTGTTAACTATTGTAGTTGCTGTTATTAATATTATTTATTTTTCAGAGTTTGGATCATACAATTTTCTTTTTTAACATTGGCATGTCTAATCTGGTGCCTCTGGGATATATTAATATTGATCATGTTGTCAGGTGGATTGTATGGGCAAAATATAAAGAGGAAGATGAGGAGGAAGATGATGAATTAGAAACAAAGAAAGTATCAAGCTGCAAAACAAAGGATAAAGTAGTAAGTTAACTTATTTTTGGAAATGGTAATATTTGTAAAATATTCTGTTGTACTATATTGTATTATAAAAAGTTTGCACCTTTTTTGGTGTAGATATAGTAGGTGGGGAAGAGCTAATGTTCAATTTTGAAACATCTGCTATTCAGGTTCAATTAAAGCTACAAAGTTCAACACTTTGCACACAACAATTAAAGCTATAAAGTTCAAACTTTGCACACATATTGTAGATATTTAACATAGTTTGTGACTAGTTTTAATAAAATCAGTCAATTCTAGCAGCTTCACTGTTTGGTTACAAATAATCAAAAATTTGTTTTTGTTTTATGGCTGCATGTGAAAGATGCAAGTCTGTCATAGATGATCAAGGATGGAGGAATATTAGGCTTGAATACCTCAAAATTAAATGCAAAAAGTGATATTGATGTAGAGAAATAATTTAAACTGAGTTTTTCACAAATACAGTGAACAGATCAATCTCCATTTCAATTCTAATTTGAAAAATAATATTTGACCTATTATGTGCAATCAAGCACTGCAACACTTGTTTGATTTGGATAATATTAGTCACAATATATATTAAATATGGTTCAATAAATGTGTTGTTTTGGGTTGGGTTGTTTTACCTCTGAGCGGCACTTTTTTGCACACCATGGGCTAAATGGCCAGGTCACATGGACCCCGAAGGCTCAGAGAAGGTTGGGGGAGGGGACCCACTTCTGTTGGGAGACAGATGGTAGTCTCCCGTCAAGGCCATCCAACGTGTTCTTTAACGTGCACAGGGTATGGCTCTCCCACACACGGGGCCACTGCTTAACGTCCCATCCGACGGACGGCGGCCTTTCCAAGCCCATCGGTGTCCCCTACTGACCGTGGGCAGGGCAGGGAATTTTGCGGAGATAAATCTCAACGTTGACCCAGCTGGGACTCGAACCTGGGAACTACAGATTACAAGCCTGGCGCGCTACCGACTGAGCCACCCCCGCCCCTCAGAGGTAACAATAAATGTGTAAATATTAACTTTGTAACTTTAATAGAACCTGCCAATAGCTGTTTTAAATACAGGTTGGGTTGTTTTACCTCTGAGTGGCACTTTTTTGCACACAATGGGCTAAATGGTCAAGTCACAAGGAGCCCAAAGACTCGGAGAAGGTTGAGGAAAGGGATCCACTGGACAGCTGTTGGGAGATAGATGATAACCTCCGGTCAAGGCCATCCAGCATGTTCTTTAATGTGCACAGGGTATAACTTTTCTGCACATGGGGACATGACTTTAAGTCCCATTCGACATATGGTTTCCAATCCCAACAGTGTCCCCTACTGACCATGGGCAGGGCTTTAAATATGGGAGTTGGCTCTGTGCTATCTGGTATATAGGACTATCAATGTTCCACTCTTTTCAAAGATACCTTCATATTTTTCTTTCTCTGAATGCTTCATGCTTGTGATAGCATTAGAATTGTATTTTTCAGATATATATGGTTTCCATGATTTAGGAGGATATGGGTAGTTGGGTTAAACTTCCACATTATCATTGCCACTTCCTAGTGTTAAGGTTGCAGTAATTTGCTCAACATTCTTCAGATGTTGAATGCTTTCAGTCACAAAATGTTTAAACCCAATTATCTAATCTAATTAAGTATTTCTCATTTTAAACTATTATTAGAATTAGAATTTTCTATATTTTTCAGTTATCTGTGTTATTTATAGTTTAAATTTTTAGGTTAAGGAATTACTGAGTTTAACAGAATATGTATAGTATTGAAAATAAATAAGAAAACACATAATTAAGTTTTAAAGATGATGAATTTTAAGTGGATAAAAATAATTTTGATGTGTGTTTTTAAGTGATTCATAATTAGTAGATGAACTATTGCGTATTATTTTTCAGTGATAACTTTTGTGAAATATTGCATATTTAAATATTTATATGTTATATTTTTAGAATTAAAGCTTGGCTGTAGGTATATAATATATATTTCCCCAGAGCCAAGCAAATTTTGAAGCTTTAACTGATCATTTTTCATTTTAATATTTTTTCATATTTTTAAGTTTTTCAGTTTTATTCATAATAAATTATTAAATTACTCCAAACTTTTAAATCATTACTCAGTTTCATTGATTTATTTACTCTTGGCTTATCATGTACAACAAAGTACATAAAAGAAACTTTAAATCAGATCAATAGCTGATCTGAAGTTTCTGAGCAAATTAAAACTATCAAAATGTCATCAGTAGTAATTTGAATATCCCTTGCAATTTATAAAAAGCCAAGTGTGAAAAATTCAAAACTATTGGTTCATATATAAATATTTTGAGCTCTGGTTCTAACAAATATACTACTTTGGACAGCTCCAGCTCCTGCTTACACATTTGTGTGATTTAGGTGAAAATATTTTGCATCATAGACTATAACATGGTTGAAAATGAATTATGGTAACGAAAGTACTAAAATTATTTTTTAGGATACTACAGAGGAAATCATACTTATTGGTTGTGAAGGAAGCTGCTTAATAGGAATAACTGTCCCAGATCAGTCTTCTTTGGGAGATGATAGACTGTCTTTTCTTATTGAAGATGCATGCAGCCAGCTGTACACAATTGAGAGCATGAGGTTGTATTATGAGGTACAGTAAATAAAAACATTGCCAGTATTTTGTTTATTTTAATAAATATGCTTAAGCAAATTTCATTCTCAGTTTTGCAAACCTTGAAGAATTTCTTTTTCTTGATTCTATGAACAGTATTCTCCATGGCTATCAAGTTTCAAGCATAAAGCACCCAACTACACAGCAAGCTGATTAATGATATTATTAATTTACCTGCAGTAATAAGAGTTAGGGTCACTGCTTAGATTTTAATGCAAGTATTTCTTTTTTTTTTAAAGCTTTAATTATACCTGCATTACTAACCATCATTTAGCCTTTGGTGAGAATGGGAACCCATGAGCTTAGAAAGGCATCTTATAAGATGACAAGTTCTGATATCTTGTGGAAAAAAAATACACAGTATATACATTAAAGAGCATGTTGGATGCCTTGAGATGAGACTTCTCCCATATCTTAACAGCCAAGAGACCCTCTTCAATCTTCTCTGAGCCTCTTAGGTTCTTGTGACCTGTCTATTTAACCCATTATGTACAAAAAAAAGTACCACTCAAGGGTAAAACAACCCATTGCAATCTTAAGATTGCTTTTTTGTTAAACTTTATGTTGCCTCAATGATTGCACATTTTGTTACATTATCCTCTTAAAAATTTAAAATAACCTGAAATTCTCTATAATTGAGCAATAGAATTTTTAAATTTATCCTTCAAACTATTTGCATGTTAAAAGTTTTTAGGAAAGGAAAGTTTTTCTCCTAAAAACTTTTAACATGCAAATTTTTGAAGGATAAACTTAAAAATTTTATTGCTCAACAACAGAGAATTTTAGGTTATTTTTAATTAATTTCTGAGAAAGAAGGTCTTTAATTGCAATTATGCCGTCCTGATCTTGCTTTAAATTCTGTTTTTGGTATATTTAAATTTTTTTTTTGCAATTGCCCTTTAAATTGGATAACTTCTTTTATTATTGGAAATGCTCTGTTACTCATCTCTTTAACAATAATTAATAACTGAACACACTGAACAACACATTTCTCAAGTTCTTTATAATTCCTTTTTTTAAGTCCATTAAACACTTTATAGAATATGCATTAAGGAGTACAGTGTTTTGTTTCTTCTGATACCTCACATTACTTTGTTACACCAAATTTTCTAGCATCAGCACAATTGTTAGTTTTTTTTCTATTCTTGTGCACCATCATATTTTTAGGTTTTCCTCATAAATCTATGTAATCTTTGTAACACTTGCTCCTAGTCTTTTACTGTGGTCACTGATTTTTTCCCAAGAGTTGCTCATTAAGATGAGGGCAGACAGTAGTTAAAAGAGAGAAGTTAAAGTAATAATACACCTACTATAACTGAATAGCCTGCAAGTGGATTGGTTGAAAGAATTAGTGATGTTTAGTGAGCATCTGCTATACATACATAGTTGCTATCTGTACATTCAGGGGTGTGACAAGCTATTATAGGGAGAAGAGGCCTATGGTCAGCCATGATTTCAAGGTGACTATCCTGCCAGACTTCTGTGAACAAGTGCTGCTTGAAAGAGATTTTTGGAATTATTATTGCGAGATAATGCAATGTAAGTGATACATAAGTGCATGTCAAAAGTTATGTAAAATATAGTTTAGATAGTGGATATGATATGCTATTGAAAAATAATGCAATGTGAGTTAAGACACTAGCATAATATATGATATTTGTATTTCACTATCTTTATATACAAGTTCAAATCTGTAATCTAGCCAAAAGCATTAAATGCTAAGCTTGTAATAATAATAAATAAATAAATGCCTCTCAACCATCTGCTAGCCAATGAGGCCTATCAGTTTATACATCATAGTAGGTCTGTGAGGATGGTAGGACCTCAGCTGAAGAACAACACAAACATCCATGCTTTACCCAGGGCTCAAACCCAGGTCCCTTTGATCAGTATCCAAGCATGCTATCCACTTGGCCATGGGATGGCTTGTACAAGATCAAAATTGTTGGATTGGATTAAGTTCAAGCAATGCAAAACAATAAAGCATATTACTTTTGAACTTTGTAGCAGTATTTGAAACATTTTGTGAAATGATTTTTACATATACTTTTGCCTAGTTGGTAGTATGCCTAACTATTAATTTATTGTTAGCCTGAGATTCACATTTTGACCCCTAATTATGCAGTGGTGAGATTTTATTTGTTATATATCTTCTCCACTGGTTTTCAATGAGAAAGGGGCATTGATGCGTTGGAAAAAAGTGTTGTTATTTTAATAAGACATTAAATTATGTTTTCATATGCAGGAGAACCATACTCTGTGTATGTTAAGGAACATACTGGTTGGCCTTGTGTGAGGTTTCTGTGTACCGCTAACAGCCATCTGGTAAGGCTCCTTTTTCAATCCTACTCTGAGTGTTAAGATCCTTGTGACTTGGAATTTTTACTTTTTGCACCAAAAATGTGCTACTCAAGTAAAATAGTCCAGCTCTAAAAATCTTTCTTTTTAAAACTTAAGAGTCTAACTTTTGTCTTATTTTAACGAGTGGTTAGCGCGCTTGGCTACTGATCTAAGGGACCTGGGTTCGAGCCTCGGATAAGGCATGGTTGTATGTGTTGTTTTTCTGCTGAGGTCCTGCCATCCTCTCAGATCTACTTTGGCATATAAACTGACAGGCTCCTGTCAGACCTCTGTGGCAAGCAGCTGCTTGAGGGGGTATTTATTAATTTTTTTATTTATTTTGTTTATCAATTCAATCTTTTTCTGACCTCTTATTCATTAAAGAACTCTAAGTTGTCCTGTTGAAATTGTTATATATGGAATTATAGTTATATATTGTTATAATATACATCAGTTATAATATAATATCAATGCAGAATCTCAACCTTAAGTAAATTTGATTTCCCAAAAAAATTTATTTCAACATAATTACTTGTCTTTACTCAGCAAATGAGTATCAAATTACTCTTGCTGGGTAATTTGTTGGATATGGGAATGTTTATGTAATTTTGGTAGATTAATAACATGAATAATAAATAAGTAAAACATTATATAGAGTTATCACTAAAATGTCAAAAGTGTCCAGTAAATTTCACATGAGGAGAAGAAAGTAGGGGTTCAAATCATATTCAATTATGTTTATTACAGTTAGCTTACCCAAAAGAAGAAATTGTTGAAGAAATTATAGAAGAAGATGCTGAATTAGAAGGCGAACTTGAAGAAACTGAAGAGCTGGTGGTATCAGAGATTGTACTTCCTGAAATAGGTATTTGTGATTTTTCTGTAAAGTTGTGTTTTGTATAAATAGACTGTTTCAGATACAAATATTCTATTCATAATTAATGTTCATTTAATGTTTAATGATAAAATACTAGTATTATTCTTTTTCCTAATAAGCAACTTGCATCATACTCTTAAGTGGTATTCAGATAATAAAGTGCTGATACATGCATACATACATATATATTGTTATTTATATGTATATACTCTCATGGATATAAAAATTAAAAAACCCATAAAGGATGAATGCAGTAACAACAAATCATTACTACACATAGTACTGGAGGTCCAATGCAAAATGATTCCAGTGACAACATCATGACATCACATGGAACTGAAATAGAGACAGCCCTGTTGGTTCCAAAACTCCAATAAAATCCATAATGGCAGACAGCAGGTAAGTCAGTGGAAGTGAAACAGTGCACGTGTTTCAATTTTGTCAAGGTAACGAATGTGAATGCATTATCAGTAGCTAGGCACATTCAAACAAGGCTGTATCATGGAGATGAATGAGGCAGGTTGGTCTGCCTGTTGTATAGCACATCTCAACTGCACAGTGAGCACCGTAACACACTGGAGCAATGGACAAGGACAGGTACTACTTCACATGGCCATGACTCAGATCCCGTGAGATCAGCTCATCTGCCAACAAGCAAACTCCAACCCCTGTGTAACATCTACATAAATCCAGCTCAATGTGGCACCTGCAATGCATGTACCAGTGTCACACGGGCCATCTGATGATGTTTGAATGGAGCTGAATTACAGGCATGACATCCCCTGTGCAGGTTGCCTCTGACTGCTAATCATTTCCAGGCACATCTGTGGTGCGTCAAGCATGTGTCATGGGAGGTGGAATGGCACCATATCATATTTTCAGATGAGTCACACTTCTATTTGAATACAGGTGATGGTTTCCTCAGAGTTTGGAATCACTGTGGCCAACAGCAGGATCCAGAACACATCCATGAGTGCCACAGTGCCCCTGCACACCTGGCATTGTGGTGTGCAGTGCCATCAGTTATGACCCTAGAACACCTTTAATGTTTGTTCCAGGGAACTTTGACAGCTCAACAACATATCAACAATATTCTGGTGCTCCGTTGTCTATGTTTTCTTCAGAGCTCTGCCATTTTTCTATTACAATTTTTAGCATTTACCATTTATCAGCAACTGTAACACATTTTCATATGGCACACATTGTCCACAAGATGTCAACACCCTACCTTGGCCCACTCTGTCCCGAGATTTCTTCCCTATAGAGAACATATGGAATATGCTGAGTTAAGGTCTCCAACAGCATCCATAGCTAGGCACACATACTAGACATCTTGCCTCTCCATTTGGAGGAAGAAAGGTTGAAAGTGCCTCAGGACACTATTAGAGACCTGTATGTATTGATGTCTGGTTGCATGCATCACTGTTAACAGGGTCATACCCCATACTTAGAACCCATGTTAGTGACCCCTAAATACACCCTTAATATGCATGCAGGTGATAGTGCAATTAATCATTGCTACCTTGTAACATACTCTGCTCAGTTTCACAAAGGTTTGAGGTTTGCTTCATTGTGTTGCAATTTTTGTGCCATGAGTGTATATATTTTAGTATTCTTTAGTGTTCATATGTAAAAGATGCATATTTATTTTTTACACTGTACTTCAAGAATAAAAGGTTTACAACAAATGTACTTTTCTTAATTACTCCAGAAGAGTTGCCTAGGGAACCACCTGAAGTTTTGTTGTGTTATCCTTCAAATAATTCAGGCCACATATGGTTATCCTTGGTAAGACCACCTTTATCATTCTTATTCATTACCTTAATTTTATTTTTTAGTTTATATAATTTGGAATATCTTATCATTTCTATAGCTGAAATTTCTTTTGGATTCTAACTTCAAATACTTTCTATATAATGACTTAAGTAATGCTTCTGAAATTTATATTGGTTTCTTATACAGGGTGATTCAAAACTCTTGGGCCAAACTTTAAGGGGTGATAAACCACACCTAAACAAGCACTTTTCATCATACAATGCATGGTCAGAACTCAAGCGGTGAAGCGCTAGAGGGCGCTTTCCAGTGAACACTTATGAGCGCTGGTTTTTGCACTCGTCGTCATTTCTACTGTGGATTGCAGAACAGATGGATTGTTTCACGAATCAGGAGAAGGCGGACATGCATTTCACATATGGAGCTGTGGACGGGAATGCGAGGGAAGCCCAAAGACTACCGAGAGTATTTTCCAACCAGACGCGTGCCTGATCGTAAAACCTTACAGCGATTGCACCGGTATCTGTGCGAAACGGGCTCCTTTGTCAGCACCTTGCAGGATGCAGGGCGTGCAAGGACACCATGTGTTACAGAGGAAATTTTACATAGGGTTGGAGATCGTCCCGAATGTAGCACACAAGCAATTTCCCATGCCGTAAGTGTGCCCCAATCGATGGTGGGACAAGTTCTACGAGATGAACGATTACACCCTTACCATGCACAGAGGGTGTACGCCTCAACACCTGCAGATTATCGACCTCGTGTGGATTTTGTACATTGGTTTCTGCAGCAGACTGCAGTGCAACTGGACTTTGATGCACATGTCTTATTCACTGACGAATGCACCTTTACATGTGAGGGCATTTTTAATACCCACAATTCTCATGTGTGGACCACCAGTAATCCTCACGCCATATGTCCACATTTGTACCAGCAGCGTTTCTCCATAAATATTTGGGCTGGAATCCTCCATGACCATTTGATTGGCCCATACCTTCTGCCAGCCCGACTGAAAGGGAGAACGTACCTCATATATTTACAAGAAGTCTTGCCAGAATTACTGAACCCTGTTCCAGCAAACATTCAAACATGTATGTGGTTCCAACACGATGGAGCGCCACACCATTTCAGTGTGAATGTGCAGAATGCCTTGGATGCAACATTTCCAGGATGATGGATTGGTCTGGGTGGTACCATCACTTGGCCGCCACGATCACCTGATCTCTCATGTCTAGACTTTTTCCTATGGGGCCATGTGAAAAGCCTCATCTATGATAGCCCCATTGATTCCAATGAGGACCTTGTTGCCAGAATTTCTATTGCCACTGCTGCTGTATGAGAAATGCCTGGTGTTTTCACCCATGTACGCCGATCACTATGTCGAAGGTGTGAAGCCTGCATTAATGTTGGTGGTCGCTCTTTTGAGCAGTTTCTGTAATTTGTTCAATAAAATTCTGTACTTTCTGTTCTGTAATTTCTGCAATTGTTTCAACCCTCTTCTGTCATTCTTGTGTTTCTTCGTTTTCTGACAGAGTAACTGCTAACCACTAGCGCTTCACCGCTTGAGTCTGACCATTGCATGATGAAAAGTGCTTGTTTAGGTGTGTTCTGTCACCCCTTAAAGTTTGGCTCAAGAGTTTTAAATCACCCTGTATATTTATAATATATTAGAACACTTCTTCATCTGATCAGTAAAAGTGAGTCAATATTTTTGTTTTTCAGGGGGAAGATGACACTGGTTTCTTATTTGAATATCCTTTGACTAGGGATGCTGAAAATCATCCAATTAATCTCTTACCAGTTAGAGCTGTTGAACTTTGTGCAGCAGAGAAACAATCAGTTCTGTCCATATGTGTAAGGTAGGTTTATGTTATCAAGGTGTTTTGAAACATTTTTGTGATAAAATGAATAACCAAATACACTGCATAGTCTTAATTGGAGAGTTTATGCAAAAGAGACTTTTTTTTCACTGGGAATCAGTACCATTTATGTGGCTTATGTTTCTTTTGTTAATTAAAAATCATACTTTCATCAGTATTAGTTGGTGTTTTGAAAGAACTGGATAAAAGTTTTCAGTGTACTAGATTGATGTTTAGGATATTTCAGGAGACATTCACAGCAGCCAATGACTGTGACATGATCATTTACACTAAGGTAGTAAGTTGATTTCTAAGAGTTAAGAATGTATGTATTCATTGATAGTAATAATTCCATTGAGATTTCCTAGACTCGTAAAAAAGACATGAAAGAGTATATATTTATATATACATCATTATCATCATCCTCAAGCATCCATAGGCTATGGGGGGTCCAACCAGACCATGCAATTTAGTTCTACAAACATATCTGTCCTGAGCTATATCTACTGCATCTGGCCACTGCACACCAATTATAACAAGGTCCTGTTTGACATTGTCTGCCCATCGCATCCTAGGTCTCCCCCTCTTTCTGAGGCCTTTAGGCACACTGTTCATAACCCTATTTGCTAATCTATAATTATCCATATGGGCAACATGGACAAACCAATAGAACCTCTCTTTGCACAATATGCTGCTTAAAGGAGGTTGATGACTCCTTTACCTAACCTCATCATTACTTACAAAGTTGAACCACCTAATGCCCAAGATACTGTGTAAGCATCTAGAATCAAAAGCATCTAGTTTCCTGTTATCTTGTTTGCAAAGCATCAAAGTTTCACTACCATAACTAACCCTAGAGAGAACCAAACAATTATGAATCTAATTTTAGTCTTTAGGTGTATATGTCTATTTCTCCACACTCTCCATAGATTCTTAAAAGTTCTGGCAACAATTCCTATTCGTCTGTTAATCTCATGCCACACATCATCAATACTGTCTCATTGTCACACATCTCTTAAGATAATAAAATACATGTCTCTCTGTTACACATCTTCTAAGGTAATTAAACAGACACCTTCTAAAGAGTGCAGCCATTCATATTAACTGAACCACATCCTACCTGACCAATTTTCATCACTTTAGTTTTCTCTCTGTTTATAACCAAACCTACTCTACTAGTCTCATCAACAGCTCTGTTACACATCTCCTAAGTTATTATATATATAATTATCCATACTGGCAACATGGACAAACCAATAGAACCTATAGAAGGTTCTATTGGTTTGTCCATGTTGCCTATATGGATAATTATGGATTAGCAGAGAGAGGTTCTATTGGTTTGTCCATGTTGCTCGTATGGATAATTATAGATTAGCAAATAGGGTTATGAACAGTGTGCCTAAAGGTCTCAGAAAGAGGGGGAGACCTAGGATGCAATAGGCAGACAATGTCAAACAGGACCTTGTTATAATTGGTGTGCAGTGGCCAGATGCAGTAGATATAGCTCAGGACAGATATGCTTGTAGAACTAAATTGCATGGTCTGGTTGGACCCCCATAGCCTATGGATGCTTGAGGATGATGATAATGATGTATATATATATATATACTCGTTCATGTCTTTCTTATGAGTCTAGGAAATCTCAATGGAATTATTACTATCAATGAATGAAAGAGTTCATCTCACCAACATCATTTGCCAAAAGGACTTTAATTAATAAAAGAATTTTAATCGATTTGAGGAATGCAAGAGAAATATGAAGAAATAAATGGAGGAAAAGAAAAATGAAATGCATAGTAGTTCTATGTGAGCAAAACTGAAATGTATCAATGAAAGATGTCTTAAAATAATTATTCTTTAAGACCAATAGGTTCATAACAATAGTGTTAACAATAAATAGTGGAGATGCTTCAGTGATAGTATAATATTTCTTCAACACATGGAAAAGTTATAAATATACATTTAGTTATAGTTGTACTTAAAGTTATATTTATACTAAATGGGAAAAGTTATTTGTATGTTTATTTGTTGCTATAAACATAAAGTAATTGCATGTGCAATATATTTGCTTCATTGGTTAATTAAACAGCATATTTTGCAAACTACTGAAAGGTTTTTAGAGTCACAAAAAGGTATGATATATAACTTATGTTATATTTTCAGCTTGTGGGTTTTCTTTGATAGTGCACTGCCTTTATGCTCCCATAAGTTTTCAATTGGGTTCAAGGCTAGTGAGTATAAGAGTTGCCATGTACTTGTGCTTAGCCTTAGCTATATGAGGTGCTTATGAACCTGGTATATAATAAGAAATGCAGTACAAGGCAGGATTGTTTTAACCTCTGATCAGTACTTTTTTTTTTGGAACATTATGGGTTAAATAGCCAGGTTACAAGGACCCCCAGAGGTACAAAGAAGGTAGAGGAAGGGAACCACTGGACATCTGTTAGGAGAAAGATGGAAGCTTCCCTTCTAGACCATTCAGTGCATTCTGTAATGTGCACATGGGACCATGGCTTAATGTCCCATTTACAGACAGAAGCCTTTCCAAGCCCAGTGGTGTCCCCTTTCTCATCAAAGGCAGGGTGGAGATTAGTGGAGATAAATCTTAATACTGGCCCAGTTAGAACATGATCCACAGTACAAGTAGTTAATGCCTTAATTGAAAAAAAAAATGAATATATATATGGCCAAAATGAGTAATCCTTATTGAATATGCTGAGACAGAAATTTTATAGAATTAAAAACTGATCAATGAAGGAGTTAACTCATCAGGCTAGCAGTGAAAGATTTAAACATTTCGTTAGTAGATTCTTTCAAAATTAATTTGGTTATGAAGTGACAGATTTGTATACCTGTTCTTTTAAAGCAGTAGATTCTTGATAATATGCAGAGTTTTGAAAACCTATATTGTTTTAATGGGTTTCAAAGGAAGTGTTTGATCCTATTGATAGTGAATAACTGAATACCTTAAAATGATGGGTCTTTGTAGTAACACTGAGTAGAATAGAACTTTGATTATTGGGGACTCAGTGAATGTTCAGATCAGTGATTTTTCTTAATCATCCATCTAAAATATTTCTTATATTTCCCACCCACCCTTAAATATACCTTGAACTGAAGGTAGTAATAGACTTCTTTGTGTGCATACACACACACATACAAAGTTCCTCTAAATGGGTAGGGGTGGAGGTTACTCAGTAGCACGCTAAGCTTGCAATCTGTAGTTCCCAGATTCGAGTCCCAGCTGGGTCAGCGTTGAGATTTATCTGCAAAACTCCCCACCCTGCCCATGCTCAGTAGGGGACACCAATGGGTTTGGAAAGGCCGCTATCCATCAGATGGGATGTTAAGCCATGGCTCCTTGTGTGGGAGAGCCATAACCTGTGCAGATTAAAGAACATGCTGGATGGCCTTGATGGGAGGCTACCATCTGCCTCCCAACAGCTGTTTCAGTGGGTCCCCTCCCCCAACCTTCTCTGAGTCTTCGTGGGTCCTTGTGACCTGGCCATTTAGCCCATGGTGTGCAAAAAAGTGCCTCTCAGAAGTAAAACAATCCAACTCTAAATGGGTAGAAACTTTTTGCTCAGTTGATAATTATATGTATGCTACATATTGAATGCCTTTTCCATTAATTGTGGATTTCAGTTAGTCAGTAGTATTCTCTTTATTATTAGCACATATAATTTGGTCATAGATTTTTTGGGTTTTATCCAATTTTTACCTTCTGAATCATTTTTTAAAAATTTGGTTTCACCCTAAAAAAAGGTCCAAAATCACTACATTAAGAACAGAATAATTAATAGTAAATAAGTGATTTTCCCCTGCAGAATCACTTCCTCATTCATCTGAACTTTATTTGACAACATCACTGAAGTGGAATGTGTATGATAATGTGACTTTAAATTGACATAAAATGTTCTTGTCCAGGAACTGTCAGACCTCTGTGACAATCAGCTTCTTAAAGGTTTTTTTTTAATGTGTAATAGTTCGATTCCAAAAAACATATAGCAACATTTGTAATTAGTGTTACCAACTTAGCTACTTTGTAGCTACAACACTGAAGTCACACTGCCGTATAATTTTATAATAGAAATCGTCTATTAATTTTCTTTTGGAAATATTAAGTTGTGTTTCTCCAATTTTGAGAACTGTGGATGCTAGGTATTTATTGATTGGTATCGTATTCAGTTGATATTCTAAGTCAGGGGTTTTCAAACTTTCTGAATCCACAGAACTCTTACATGTTATCTCCCTCCCCTAGAAGCCATATGTTTAAATTTTTTTCCTGGAACTTTAATCAAGATATGTCAAATGATAATGAAAGAAAATTTATATTTATTGTATAATTAAAATTTTTTAATGTTATGTAAAAAATTAAAAAATATATAAAGTAAGTGCTTTTTTTAATGGTAATTGAGGCACATTTCCAGATGTACTGAAAGTATTTTGAAGCCAATATAACATTTCTCTTTAAGGCAGGAAATATTCACATTTGTGTGAAAGCTTGGACAAATGTTGAATCAATGAGTGGGGCAGGGGTGACTCAGTCGGTAGTGTGCCAGGTTCAAGTCCCAGCTGGGCAAGCATTGAGATTTATCTCCTCAAAACTCTGAGCCCTGCCCACAATCAGCAGGGGATACCAATGGGCTTGAAAAGGCTGCTGTCCTTCGGATGGGATATTAAGTCATGGCCCCATGTGTAGAAGAGCCATACCCTGTGCACATTAAGGAAATGCTGGGTGGCCTTGACATGAGACTACCATATATCTCCCAACAGCTGTTGCAGTGGGTCACCTCCCCCAACTTCTCTGAGCCTTTGGGGTCCTTGTGACCTGGCCATTTAGCCCATTGTGTGCAGAAAAGTTCTGCTCAGAGGTAAAACAACAACAAGAATCAACAAGCTTTTCTTATTCCCTCATATCTCATGGAATCCATTTGAAAAAAATTCAATTTATGTTTCATTCTATGTAAATGATAATAAAATCAAGTAGAACCTGATTTTTATTGTATGGTAATTTTTTTTTTTTTGATTTGCAACATATAGGACAGAGAAGAATCCTAGAAGCTACTCCTAGCTTTTACAGGCCTTCTCATATAAGGACATGCCCTACTAAGACCGAAGTCACTGCTGACCACTGCCTTAGTTAGAGCTAACACAGCACACAAAGTTTGCCTTGCTGAAACAGTCGCTAGCTGCCTAACCACTATGCCAGTTAAGGTTAAATTGTTTAAAATGTTTTTATTTAACCTGATTTCAACTGGATTAAAAAAAAATTAAAAACAAAATTTTTACACTCTGAATGTGATTTTTAACCCAAAACATTCATACCTTACATATAAGCAAGTTTTTCCTTTAGGTAGTGAAAATAAATGAAACCTGTAGTGGTTGGTTCAAAATTGTACTTGAAGTTGCACAAGCTCCATTTTATTGCATTTTCAGTATAGTTTGGCGATTGCTTGTTTAATAAGAAAAGCTGTAGGAAAGATAGATAAATTGGGGACTGAAGTAACCTAAAGTTTAAAAAATGTCAAACTTGGGGTAAACCAGAGATAATAAGAATAAACCTAGGGAGTAGTAAAGCAACAGAGATACCTTGTAGACATGGGACTCCATTAAACAGCTTAAAAAATATAGTTACTCTGTGAGTGAGATATGAACCCACACTTCCCAGTTACATGTCTGGCATGCTGACCACTACACTATCAGCAGCTGACCTTTTCAGCTAATGTGACTTGTAAACTTTCCCGCATGTAGTCGTTATTATTTGATTTGCTCATGTGCCATATATGTTGGGGAACAGACAATCAAGTTGCCTTATATGATGGAATTTAATATTTTGTCACTCATGCTCATGACATAAAATCAATAATTCAGCAGTAAAGTATCACAGGGGATGTCCTGTAGACATGGGACTCGTGAAATAGTTAGCTGGAAAAATTTAATTTCACTGTAAATTCCACTCACAGTGAAACTAAATTTTTTCAGCTAACTATTTCATAAACCTAGGACGTTTTTTGTTTTGTCTTTACTAGAACTAGTGTTCAAAGCACAATATATTTTATTATTGATGGGCTAGTAGCAACCTTGGTGATTATTATCAAGGATTAATTTAGTGATGAAGCCTGATGCATAATTAGGCTTTTGGAACTAATTTTAATACTTCTAATTACTGCAATTTTAGTATTGTTGAAATTTTAAGCTATATAATGTATAGTGCTTTTTGTATTGTAATTGTGTATTTCAGTCCATGTGGTGAATTTGTCTTTATGGGTCAAGCTGATGGTGCCCTCAGTGTTTACAATTTGGAAGATAAATTTGATCTTTGCAGCATAGTGGAGTATTGGAAATATGGTTTTCATGATTCACAATTGGGACCTATTAGATTCACTCATATTAGTCCTGACGGAAAGTAAGTAGCAAACTTCTATTTCACTTAAAATTTTTTCCAAAATTATATTTTGATTTTAGTTATTATTTTTATTCATTATTTTATATATTATTTTAATTTTTCTCTCATATATTAAAATTTTTTCACTCATAATACTATTTCATATACATTAATTTCCATTGCATTAAATAGGGGTTTTATAATCATTTAAAATGAATCACTTCTAACATGGTATAGGTGAAGATTCATTCGAGATTCTGACAAAAATCTAAGACTATAATGCACTGTTTCTACAGTATTTGACACAGCAAATGTAAGTAATGTATCAGTATTCAATAATACTGCAATTTATTGTAATATAGAACATACTGCAATTTAAAGCAAATATGAAATTAAAAATTTAAATAATATATAGAAATATTAATTATAATAAACAGAAATATGCAATTTAAATGAATACTCATTAAAGAATAAAATTTCTCATCTCTCTTCTGATTTAAAGGAAATTTTTTAATTAAAGATTCATTTTTTGTTAATTTTGTCACTATTCATATTAAATTTAGGGTATTAAAACACATAATCTAACTTTCAATTTGTTTAAGGGGAACCCATTTGAAGTAGAAAAATACTTTACTTATGAAGTAATAAGATAATAAATATGAAAAATGTAACTATTGTCATGTTTTCTCTCTTTGATGACATAAGCTAAGCCTTCATATTGCATTCATGTTTCTAATCAAGGCTGAAAAAATTCTGGACAACAAAAATAGCAACACTTATTGCTGGTTACTAGATATTATGTTCATCTGATGTTTCCCATAGCACTTGATTCTAAAAATTCTTTAAAATTACAATATTAAAAAATTATAATGTTAAAAGCACAGTGATAAATTGTTACAAGTAACTTTAACACATAATCACTGTATATATATATGCTTTATGGCAGCATAGTGAACCACCTTTAAAATTATATCAGCCTTATTACACAAGACAGGCAATATTCAATCTATTTTAGCTGAGAGACACTTTAGGTTACTTTTAAAGTGATAAGAGAGTAAGAGCATTTTTTACCGCATTTTCCCACATAGATGTAAGTCTGCAGTGTTCGTTGACTGACGCATTCAAATTCGAGACGAACTGCTTTTGATATCTTCTCATGATCTTGAACATATTAAGATGCCAGCCCCTTACAATCGGGATTCTTCTTAGTTTCACAAGTTCAACTCTGTTGTTATACATATAGTTGAATATCCTGCAGTACTTGCTACTCTTCTTTTATTCCAATTACATGGTTCACTCCTGTCACAATTTGACATGCCAACTTAAAAATACAAGTAACTTATCCCTCTATTAAAAACAATGCTACGCACATTTTGCATGAAGATGAGTGAAATGCATGTGCAATGTTTTTAATAGAGGGATAAGTTTCTTGTATGTTTTAAGTTGGCATGCCAAATTGTGATAGAGGTGAACTATGTAGTTGGAATATAAAAGAGTAGGAAGTACTGTGGGATATTCAGCTATATGTATAACAACAGTGTTAAACTTTGTGAAACTAAGAAGAATCTTGGTTGCAAGGGCATGGCATCTCAATATGTTAAAGACCATGATAAGATATCAAAAGCAGTTTGTCTCAAATTTGAATGCATCAGCCAACGAACACTGCAGACTTACATCTATGTGGGTAAATGCAGTAAAAAATGCTTTTACTCTCGAATCACTTTAAAAGTAACCTAAAGTGTCTCTCAACTAAAATAGATTGAATATCGCTTATCTTGTGTAATAATAGAGGTTGATATTAGTTTAAAAGTGGTTCACTATACTGTCATAAAGCATATATACATACACAGTGATTATGTGTTAAAGTCAATTGTTCTAAAAATTCACATTCCTTGCTCTTAATGTTTTCAGAAAATCGTCTATCCTTGTATATAGCCATTCTATAAATTTTTTATATTTGGTATTCTATTAATCAGGAAAAGGTAAAATAATCATTATATTAATCAGTAAAATTTTTTTTTGCTTTTACTAGTGTTTTATATGGTCAGAATGCTTTTATATTGCAATGTAAAGTATATTTGTTACTCGTACATTCTTTTTTATACCATGTCACTATTACTCATGTAATTTGCATATTAATGAGCTGTTTTAATATCCAAATATTTCTATTGTTAAAATATTTATTGTTGGTGCTTTATAATCTACAGATTCTGAACTCTGTGATAGCAATCATCATCTTTCTTTTAACTGCTACCATAGAATAAACATTTCATATTACCAGATTCTAAAACTAAGTAACCTCCCTCATGATAAAACACCATACACATACAAAATTGTTTCACTATTATTTAAAAGTTTGGTGATAATTTTGTGTTATTATTGCTAGGTATTAAATGTTTCTCAACAGAAAGCACCAAGCTCCTTACTGGGAGCATGCATTATGTGCTGTTCACATGCAATATGTTCTAGTTTCCTGGTGCACATAGCATTTATTGAACATATGTAATACTGTGCCAGTTGTCCAGCCAGCAAACCTTCCTCCCACTCAGAATCATTATAGTAAGATATACACATCAGCCACTGAATTAGAAACCTTTATGCAGATATACATAAATATCACTTTATACGAGCATATATGCAAAATATGTGGTCACATGTATCACCACGTGATCTAGGCAACTATTTAATACTACTGCTCATTAGAATCATCAGTAGTGTTGATCATATTGGGAAAAACAAAGGATCTTTCGGGATTAGATAAAGGGCTTATTGTGGGTGCCCATCTGGCTGGAGCGATGATTTTAAAAATAGCAGAGCAGACTGGTTTCTTAATAGGTGAGATATCTCAGGTTTTTAATCAGTGGAAAAAACCCACATTGCTTGTCTAAGAGGAGTAAGTGTGGCGTGATGACAATCTGTCAGGAATGAGATCGCCATCGTCTGAGAAGGTTTGTATGGCGAAACAGGACTTCCTGTGTGCAGCAATTGATCGAAGCATTCAATGAAGGCTGTTCCCGACCCATATCTCAGCAAACTATGTGCAGGGAATTGAAGAGGATTGGTATTAGCAGTCGCATGCCTATATGGAAACCACTGATTTCTGCGAAGAACCAGAAAGTTCATCTAAAGTGGTGGCAGGAACACCATGATTGGATACTGGAAGACTGGAAAAAAGTCATGTGGTCCGATGAGTTGCGGTACACCTTGTTCTGTACCGATGGTAGGCAGAGAGTTTGGCAGGATCCCCATGAAGTAATGGACCCAGCTTGCCTTTTAAGCACAAATCAAGGTTCTGGAGGCAGTGTCATGGTGTGGGGCACTTTCTGTTGGTATGGAACGGATCCCCTGATATTGCTGGAAGGTTGGGTGTCCTCCAAGGATTATATGAACATTGTTGCCAATCAAGTCCATTCTGCAATGTTGACTTCTTTTTATCTGGCAGGTGACGGCTATTTCATGGACGACAATGCTACTGTCCATTGCGCAAGATATGTTCAGCAGTGGTTCAGTGAGCATGACAGCGACTTCCACAATCTTCCCTGGTCACCACAAAGTCCAGATCTGAACCCTATTAAGAATGTATGGGACATATTAGAAAAACAGATCTGGGAGCAAAGTCCTCTTCCATCAATTCTGAGCCAGTTAAAGGACTGTCTGGTGAATGCCTGGTATGCTGAGATGTAAAGGCACTCCGACATCTTATGGAATCTATGCCAAACCGCATGCATACTGTAATTCAGGCTAAATGAGGTCCAACTTAGTGTTGAATAAAGGTTTCTAATTCCACTGAATTGTAGTCAAGTAGTCCAGTGTGTGTGTGTATATATATATATGTAATTTAAAAGATTAATAATTTTTATATTTTTTTTATTTTCTACTATAATTTAAATTTTTTGAGTTTTCTATATATTTAATAGTATTATTTTCAGTATATTATAGTTTTTCATAACTGTTTATGTTTAAAGATGAATTTATAGACTTTTATATATAGTATTTTTTACCTGAATATTTTAAAATTGATCTGATATATATTTTTTCCACTAAAGACTTATTGCAACTATAGGAGATGATTGCAACATCTTTTTGTACAAATTTAAACCTCCAAGGGATAGGAAGAGAGCTCAAATTGCTTTATCAGATGTACTTCCTCATTTGGATCAAGTAATAACTTTATTAAATATTATCTGTGCTCAAATATATTACATATATGCTCAGTGGCATCAAATGTATATCAACAGTATATTCAATATATTACATATATGCTCAAATATATTACATATGTGCCTCACATGGTTATGACCACCATGTGAGGCTTCCTTAGGCTCAAATAATTGCATGAACATGACTTACAGATGCTACTAATTTATGATACACCTCTGGTGATACATTCATCCAAGCTGATTAGAGAGCATCTCAGAGTTAAGTAATGATGGCAATTGGTGTATTAGCCCATCTGAATACTTGTTTTGCAACATCCAGTGTTCAAAGGGGATGAGATCTCAGGAGTTAGCTAGCCATGGGAGGAAGGTGAAGTCCTCCAAATATTCTGCAAACTATTCATATGAATTTTCCCGTTAAAAGATACCATCACTATTTGTGAACAACATTAACATTGAAGGGTGTATGTGATCTGTAACATGTTCAAGTAGTCCATACTCTCTATATATTGTCATACCTACATCAGAAGACCCAATGCATCCTAATAGAACATCCCCAAGATCATAACACCACTGCCACCATAATGCAGTCTGTACAATATATATGGGATCGATTGTCTCATGCTGTTTTCTTACACTTATAAATATATAGCAGTGTTATTTACTCTTAAAAGAGTGTGTGGAATTTTACTAGTGGAAATGTTTGATTTGAAAATTGATTGAAAAAGAATCTACCACATAATTAGGTGCCACAATGCATCAAAAACTGACTGGACTCACCATATTATGAGAGCAATCAATAAAGTCAGATGAGCTGAGATTAGTCTTTATCCATTGATGGCTAAAGACTCAAGCTATCACTCTAGAATAAATTAATCCTATATAAAATGATCATGAGACTTTCTTATGTCTCACAAGTTTGGGGTCATTGTGAGCCACATAAGAAAAAAAGTAAATTTTTCAAAAGAAAATTTGACAGTTGGATGTATCAGCATCCTGGTTTGTTAAGAACTCTGTCCTACACAGTGATCTTTCCGTTCCTATGATAGATGAGTTTATCAAAAATTCACCAACTAATTTAAATTCATGGGGATCCCACCAAACTTTCTGCCTACCATTGGTACAGAACGAGGTGTACTGCGACTCATCAGACCACATGATATTTTTCCAGTCTTCCAGTGTCTAGTCACAGTGTTCCTGACACCACTTTAAATTAAGTTTTTTAAACAAGCTGAAGAATGCGAAATTATCTAATTTTGGAAACTGTCAGGTATAATCATATCTTCTATCAGTGATTCAAAAGACCAAAATCTGTCATCATCTAAGTTTCCATTTGATTTTCACTTGGCTCTTGTTTCTTTTAGTCTTTGGGCTCTGAGATTTCTCTGTTTAGTCTGTCTTTGTATTTAGTCTTATGAGTTCATGCCATTGATACTAATTACAATGAAGGAAACTATGGGCTGAGCCTAGCCCCGTGCCCTATAGTGTTATGGCTATGATCATGATATTTTGGCCATATATATAGTTGTCCATCTTCATGGTGCAAAAGTAAATGCAATTCATTAGACCAGACCATTTTCCAGTTTTGTAGAGTTCATGCTTGATTGTTCCCAATACAAGTTGCAGATTTCAATATTGTCAAGTTAGGAACAGATGTCATAATGGGCATCTATTCTGAAATCCCAAACACCAGAGGATTCAGTGCATTGTCTTACTGGAAACCTGTTATGAGTGTTGAGCATTGTATTAACATTTGAATGTCTCAACTATTGTTTTCTCTTGGCCTGCAGAAGGCATTAGATCTCTTTCACATCATAGTCACCTTATGTTTCCCACCACAGTTCTTGTTCTTACTGGCTGTGTTTATAAGTGTTATGCACCTTTTCAACAGCTGTTGTAAACAACAAATAAGACATGCTATTTTTGAGATAGAGACACACGTGTATCTGACACCAACAATCATACCCTCTTTAAATTTTTATAATTCCACCATTTGCCCATTATTTGTGTCACTTTTTAATTCACCCATTCCACAAACTTCACCATGAATTTAATGCTGCCACTGTTTGCATACACCAGTTTTTATTCTAGTTTCACAGTTTATTTTTCAGTTTACTGTGGGCAGGTCATAATTCAGTAGTGACTGAGTACATAAATTCTAGAATATATTTGTGTTTGTAATAATCTTTATATATGTATGTATATACCCCTCTGTGTTCAACAGTATCCCTGAGGAGTTATTTAATTAAAAAAAAATTAGGGACGTTAAAAAGTTTCCAGTACATGGCTTGGAAAATATTTAAAACCTGTTTACACTGTGGTACCTATTAAATGTTAGATTTATAAAAATATAACTTTATTGCTTACTGTATTTGGATTCCTGCAGACAAGCTTTTTAGCTTCATGGGACTTAATTTTGTATTGAAAAAGTTATGGACAATAAAGATAATATGAATTCTGAACATGTGTATTCATAGCAGTGAAAAATAAGTAAATTTCTGAATGACTACATCAGAGTTTCAATGTTCAGTATATTGTTTGGAACAAGTAATTATTTTACAAATTTTAACATTTTATCATGTTTTTTTTTATAATAATAATAATTGCCTTTATTTTCCATAATTTTTAGTACAAAATTAAGTCCCACAAAGCTTAAAAAGCTTGTTTGCAGGAATCCAAATTCAGTATACAATAAACACAGTTATAATTTTATAAAATAAACTCAATATTACATTTAAAAGATACCACAGAGTAAATAGTTTTTAAATATTTTTCAGAAGGCATGCCCTGAACACTTTTTTCACATCTCTAATTTTTTTAGAATTTAATAACTCTTTAAGGATGCTGTTGAACACAGAGTGAACTTCATAATTTCTACAATATTTTCCAAAATTGTTCCTAAAATGTGGTAATTTGTATTTACCTTTCAATTTATATCTAGTAATTTTATTATGATTAACCTTGAATTTATAAGTATTATCAAAATAATACCCAACTATTAATTTATATTTATATTGTTGACTGATAGATAATATGTTCATAATAGCATAACCCTCATTGAGATTCAGGAGTTTTTGTGTTGGTTGGTACAATGTCTAGCAATTGTATTTTGAATGTTTCTGAATTTAGCTATATGTGAACAGAAGTTTTACCATAAATAGTTAAACCATAGTTTATGACTGACTCTCCAATTGCATGATAAACCATTTGATAGACATTTAATGGTAATATAGTACAGAGTCTGGATGAAATTACAGAGCTGTATCTTAATTTACCACAAACATAATTTATATGTTTCTTCCACCTGAATAAATCATCAACAATCAGACCTAGATATTTCACAGTACTCTTTCAATAATATCATTACACTTGCAATTACCAGAAATGTTAGTGTCCACATTTGTTAGGCAACTAAGTGAATAGTGTAAAATTTGGTATCAGGAACTGAGATATTAGGTAGATGGAAGTACATGGCCTTAATTTGTTTGTGTTTAAACATTTACAATTGTTTTGTAATCATATTGAAATAATATCGAAATCTTTTTGTAAGTAACTTTTTTCAAAATTTTTACCACTGCTTAATATCACAGTATCATCAGCTTATAAATAGATAGAGGAGTTGATCTTTAGGTTGTTGATATCATTAATGTAGATGAGGAAAAGTAATCGTCCCAATATAGAGCCTTGGGGAGCTCCTTAGTGAATTTGTTTGACTTCACTAGTGACGTTTTAATTTTTGTTACAATAAATCTCTATTTTAAGTAATTTTGAATGAAATAAAATAAATGTCCCATAATTCCTATGTTATGCAGTTTATTATGTAAGATCTTATGGTGTAATATGACGAATGTCTTTTTGAAATCAAAGAATAATGCTCCCACAATGCTGCCCTTGTTTAGGCTTACATTGATTTCATCAGAAAAATGCTCCAGTAAATTTAGTGTTTCTGTGTTTCTTTGGAAGCCAAATTGATTTTTTAGAAATAAGCTGGTATTTTTCTAGGTAATCCATAAGCACATTAGCAACATGCCTTTCCATTATTTTTTCAATTGCTAGCAATAAAAATTAGTCTATAATTATCAAATTGCTTCTTTGATCTTGACTTGTAAATTGGTTTGATAATTGGAGTTTTAAGTTCAATAGGAATTATGTGAGTATTATAAATTCCATTTAGTAATATAGAAAGCTGCTCTGAAAGGGTAAATCCACAAAGTTGGAGATCTGAGTACCTGATATTATCAATGTCAGGAGATATTTTACAATCAAAACTCATAATAATATCGTGTACTTTAAAGGTGTTATATCAGGGAGGAAAAATTGTTTGTGGGCAAGTGCTAAGTGTGTGAGGAGATATAATAGGGGCATAAAAATTATTAGACTGTTGACCATGTTTTTCCTGAAGCTTAGGCACAACATTTGAAAAATAATCGTTAAAGCCATTAACAATATCTTTGGTAGATTTTAAGTGTTTAATATTCTGTATAATTACATCAGCAACAGATAACTTCTTCTTGCAACCAATGATTTTGCTAATCATTTTTCATGTTGAATACATGGAGTTATTGCATTGAATAATTTTGTGTGAGTAAAAGTTTTTCTTTGCTCTGCAAATCACATTTGTGACTTCATTTCTTAATGTTGTATAGGCTATTCTATATTGGGAGATTAACAGACGAATAGGGATTGCTGCCGGGACTTTTAAGAATCTATGGAGATTGTGGAGAAATTGGCGTATACACCTAAAGACTAAAATTAGATTGTATAATAGTTTGGTTCTTTCTAGGGGTAGTTATGGTAGTGAAACTTGGATGCTGTGTAAACAAGATAACAGGAAACTAGCTGCTTTTGATTCTAGATGTTTACATAGTATCTTGGGTCTTAGGTGGTTTAACTTTGTAACTAATGATGAGGTTAGGCAAAGGAGTCTGCAATCTCCTTTAAGCAGCATATTGTGCAGAGAGAGACTCCCCTGGTTTGGCCATGTTGCCCGTATGGATAATTATAGATTGGCGAATAGGGTTATGAACAGTGTGCCTAGAGGCCTCAGAAGGAGGGGGAGACCTAGGATGCGGTGGGCAGACAATGTTAAACAGGACCTTGTTAGAATTGGTGTGCAGTGGCCGGATGCAGCAGATGTAGCTCAGGACAGATATGCTTGGAGAATTAAACTGCACGGTCAGGTTGGACCACCATAGCCCATGGCAGCTTGATGATGATGATGATGATGATGATGATGATGATGATGATGATGATGATGATGATGATGATGATGATGATGATATTGGTCATTAGTTTTGCTGTTCTTAACATTTATCCATGCTTTGTATCTTTGCTCAATTAAATCCTTTATTTCTGTTGTAATCCATTCTTCATTACATCTGTTATTTTCCCCCCCTTAATGGGAGTATTATGCTGAATTTTTGCGCCTTGTTTAATTTCATTTTGTTTTCCTTAGAATTGCATTATATATCTCAATTAGCAATTTAAATGTCCGCTAATTGTATTCCAGTCAATACTTCCCAATTCCATTTTAATATTTTCCTCATTATAATAATAGGCAGGACTCTGTTTATTATTATGTTATTATTCTGTTAGTACAATTCAAGTTGTTATTATTCATTTTTATGTGTTTTTTGATATATTATCTAATAATGCTATAACAGGATAATGATCAGCAAATTTTGTTTGGTAGATGAGTGTTGTCAAGAAAAAATGAGTTATTTGGGCATTAATGCGATCAATGCATGTTTGTGTTAGGATATTGTTTCTATATTCTTCTCTTGTGAAGCCATTTGTATATCCAAAATAACTGTAGTTAGTTAATGTGTCTAGATATTTCTCTACACCTGATTTTGAGGGATTTTTGATATCTATGTTGATGTTGCCAATTATAATGTCCTTTTTCAGGTTTTCATTTTTAGTTAACCAAAACTTTAAGATATGATTGAATACATAAACATCTGTACTAGGCAAGCTATATAAAGCTATGATATGTATGTAGCAACTTGGGTCATTGATACATAAGTGTATCATTTCTGTTGATGGAATATTATCCTGTAATGTTTTACATTTTAATTTGTTTCTGTAAAAGATTAACATACCATGTGCAGTATTAAGTCATTATCTACATAAATTTTAGTGAAATTAGCAATCTCATAAAATCATATCAGTCAGTAGCTTGCCAGGCTCATAATCTGTAGTTCACAGGTTCGAGTCCCAGCTGGGTCAGCATTGAGATTTATCTCCACAAAATCCCCTGCCCTGCCCATGGTCAATAGGGGACACTGATAGGCCACCATCCTTCCGATGGGATGTTAAGCCGTGGACCCGTGTGTGGGAGAGCCATATCCTGTGCACATTAAAGAACACGCTGGATGGCCTTGACATGAGGCTACCATCTGTCTCCCAACAGCTGTTCCAGTGGGTCCTCTCCCCCAACCTTCTCTGAGCCTTCAGGGTCCATGTGACCTGGCAATTTAATCCATGGTGTTCAGAAAAGTGCCGCTCAGAGGTAAAACAACCCAACCTTCTGGGTGGGGCAATTTCAGTGTCATGCAGTGTATATAACAGATGCTTTTAATATCCAGTTCTAATGGCTACAATCTATGTCTAGTTTATATTAGCTGGTATTTAAGGCAGGAAACATTTGCAGACAAACTTATCCTTTGCAATCATGTATATATATTAGTATGTACTGTGATTAATGAAAATAAATGTTATTAAAATATACTAGTGCTCAAAAGTCAAGCCACAAACACAAAAACACTTAATTACAAACAAGTCCTTCATTGCCTTTCAATGAAATGTACAGGTTAAGTTCATGATCATAATGTATATCCACTAATACCAGAAAAACAAACGAATTTCCATAAATTTTACTGAGATATTAAAAATTTGATAATCATTACTTCAAAATAGCATGTAAAAGTTCAACGATAACATATCTTTAATATAATGTGTGATCATCTCGGACAGCGATACAGGCTGCACAATGGCTCATCATGCTGCAAATCGGTGTCAATGAGGGTTTGAGGAGTAACTGCCATTCATTCATGAGTGCAGATCAGAGCTTCTGCAGAATCCTGGGAGGTGGATTGTGACTGGTGATGCATCATTCTAGAGCGTCCCAAACATATTCTATTGGATTTAGGTCAGATGATCGGGAAAGACAGTTCATGTGGCTTACAGTTTTACTCTCAAGGTATTAGTCCATCAATGAGCTCTGTGAGGGTAATCAGATGCTCTCTATGAGGGTAAGCATTATCATCCATTAACATGAGATCAACCTGTTGTTGCAAGAAATTGATGAACATAAGGTACAAGGATCTCATTATGATACCAGTCCCTTCTGGGATTGGAGTGGGGGTGGCTCAATTGATAGCATGCCAGACTTGTAATCTGCAGTTCCCAGGTTCAAGTCCTGCCTGGGCCAGTGTTGAAATTTGTCGCTGCAAAACTCCCTGCCCTGCCCTCAGTTAGCAAGGGACACTGATAGTCTTGGAAAGACTTTCCTCCTTCAGATGGGATGTTAAGCTGTGACCCCATGTGTGGGAGAGCCATGCCCTGTGCATGTTAAAGAGCACATGGGATGGCCTTGATGGGAGGCTACAATCCATCTCCTAACAGCTGTCCAGTGGGTCCTCATCCTAACTTTCTGAGTCCTTGGAACCATTGTGACCTGGCTATTTAGCCCATTATATGCAAAAATGCTGCTCAGAGGTAAAACAACTCAACCCTCCTGGGAAGGTATGAGGGTCTGTGCAGCCATTGAGAGTGTTTCCTGCTCACACCAATACTCCACCAGCTCCAAAACTATTTCTTTCCTGGATTTTAATGGGATGATATCTGGTTCCAGGTTGTCTCCAGACCCAATAGTCTTCAAGAATCAGTTTGTAAACTAAATTGGGATTCATCGATGAACGGAACATTGCCCCATTAATGTTGTGTCCAGTTGTGATGTTGTCGAGACCAATTGATTGAAATATAGCTGGCATGTTGTATGGGTTCTATAGTGCCTTGCATTTAGGAGAAAGTAATGGTTGTCCCTAGATGACATAGCACTCTGATGCCCAGGAATACGTCTTCTACTGATGGTTTGGTTTGTTTGAAATCAATTCCAAAGGCAGCTTACAATGATATGATAAACATTTAGTCATTTGTCTACCTCAGACTGACATTGTCCTGCCTTGAGCCTCCTGATTGCTTGCTACTTCATTTCTGCACTAAACTAATTTCTTCTGGCCATTATCTAAGGCTATCTTGGATGGTATATGTCAAGACTAACATGAACTGACATGCATGTACAAATGAGGTGCTTTTCATGCAAATTTTCATTTCACATGCAAATTTTGTGTACAGATTTGAACTTGGCATTTTTTTTATGTAAAAAATCTGACTTTTGTTTTTTATTTTCAATTATTGCACAAGATATGCCGATTTTTGCATTTGTTGTTTAACTTTTGAACACTAGTGTATTAGGAATTTGGGATAATTATGACCCTTTAAAATTAGCTAATTACTTGATTTTCCAGTGTTAAATTAGCATTATGCTGATTATAATTTATTTGTTTCAGATAGAACTGCTGAATAATGTAGGATGAATAAAATTGATATTTATTTTTTTAATAAAAATTAAAATTGTTTATTATATACTGTAAAACTTGCCTAAGTTGGTCACTTATTGTTCCCCAAAACAATGCCAATTTAAGAAGAATAACTATGTATGCAATGCATACTGTAGACATTTAGAAGTCCCATACAAGATTAGTCAATGTAGACAGGTGGCCAACTTCACAGGCTTCATTATATATTTCAAATCATATTTTATTGCAATAGTCAGTGTATTCCCCTCTCGCATTCCCTACTGATGTGGAACATTTGCCTTCAAATAAAATAGTTTCATAAGTTTTATAAAATACAGAGTACTTTTCTGCATTGCCATGATTGATTTTTGTGCTTCATTAAATATATGGAAGTACATAGTTAATTCATTAAATCTACATGCTGCATAGTAATTGTGAATTTTTGTTATGATAAGTGATGTCTATTTCATACATATGGTAAGGAATGGTATTGCAATTACTTTTAAGGCCCAGGAAGTAGTGGATATTAAAGGGGAAGATACTTTGAGCATTGAGGAAGCTTATCAAAAATCAAAGGAAGTGGAACACCTTAAGAAAATGAAAGAAAAGCGAGAGCTTATCTCTAAAGACATTGAGAATTTAATAGAACAGCTAAACGTTTTCAAGCAAGAAATTGATGTCCTTCCATCCTCTCTGCAATTAAATATTCAAGTGAGTTTTGTGACTAATCATATTTTTTGCTCTTCTTAAATTGATGTTCTTTTGTAGCAAAATTGCTGTTGTAATTAATCAACATTTTTAGTGATCTGCTGATTTGGAGAGAAGTGGGAACTTGCAACCAGCCCAATAATATTGCTAAGAAAAGTTCATTTTGTGGCGTAATTCTCTGACTCTGTTGGCTGGGTTTTCATTGGGTGGCCATACTGACTTCCATGTTTTATTGAAGGTTCAGTAAATAGATATTGGGATGAGATCCTTGATCTCTCTCTCTGAGATATTGAGATATATTAGGATATTGGATGATCCTTGATCTCTCTCTGAGATATTGAGATATATTAGGATATTGGATGATCCTTGATCTCTCTCTGAGATATTGAGATATATTAGGATATTGGATGATCCTTGATCTCTCTCTGAGATATTGAGATATAGTAGGATATTGGATGATCCTTGATCTTTATGCTGATGCAGTAGGTGATGATTTCCTTTTAATGGAGAGTTATTCCCATCCACACAGAGCAAGACTAACCAGCCAATATCTTGAGGAAAAACATAGCCAACAAATGGAGGGGCCTGTGTTCTCACTGGATCTCAACCTGATAGAACATCTATGGGATGTCCTGGGCTGATCCTCTGCCTTCCAACTCACTCTCCAAACCATCTTCCAGTTTGAGTTGAGTTATTTTACCTCTAAGTGGCACACAATGGGCTAAATGGCCAGGCCACAGGGACCCTTCATGGCTCAGAGAAGGTTGTGGGGAGGGGACCCACTGGACAGCTGTTGGGAGGCAGATGGTAGCCTCCCATCAAGGCCATCCAGCATGTTCTTTAATATGCACAGGGTATGACTCTCCCACACAAGGAGCCATGGCTTAACATCCCATCCGATGGACAGCGACCTTCCCAAACCCATCATGTCCCCTACTGAACATGGGCAGGGTGGGGAGTTTTGCAGAGATAAATCTCAACGCTGACCCAGCTGGGACTCGAACCTGGGAACTACAGATTGCAAGCCTAACATGCTACTGAGTAACCTCCACCCCTACCCATTTAGAGGAACTTTGCATGTGTGTGTGTATGCACACAAAGAAGTCTATTACTACCTTCAGTTCAAGGCAGATTTGAGGGGGGGGGGGGGAATAATAATCAATATTTTAGATGGATGATTAAGAAAATCACTGATCTGGACATTCACTGGGTCCCCAATAATCAAAGTTCTATTCTACCCAGTGTTACTACAAAGACCCATCATTGTACTTAAACAGTTTTTAAGTAAACTATTTACCTCACACATTTTAGTTTAGTAGCAGGATTAACACTTGTAATAATAAAGAGTCAATCAAATTATGGTTGAAGGATGAAATGAAGCAAAAAAAGGTTACTGAAAGTTTTTGCAACTTGATGTGTTGCAAGTCATACAACTCTCCATTTATATGCTGACTCGTAACTGCTGAGCTATCAAGTTAACTAATTGCTTTATGTTTTAGAACTGGTTTACAGAATTTTTTTGTTGTACTTCACCTTAATAGATGGGAGATTCTCTATAAAACACTGTAAAATTGCATTTTAATTCTACACTTTTAAGTAGATACATGGTAGTAAAGGTTGGGAAGTAATCAATTTACTAGTTGAAAACAGTTAGCATTATGAAAATGCAATAACTGCAGCATTTAATTTAAAAGCAAGTTAAGTAATAAATGTTTTTGATAATCAACACTGGTGATATATAATGAAATTTCTTGCAGGAATCAGCAATAATGATAAAGAAGCATTTGAAATAATTTGCTGAAAAAATTTGGTTTTATCCTGAGTGGGATTCGAATACACATCTCCCAGAAGCATGCCAGGTGTCAATGCTACTTTTAGATGCATCAGAATTAAATGTTTTCTCAATGATATGATATATAAGCATATGCAGGAATGCTTATATGTCACATTATTGAAGAAAATGGTTAGTCTCTGATGGTCTAGCAGTTATGACACCTGCATGCTTCCGGGAGATGTGGGTATGAATCCCACTCAGGATGCAGGAATTTTTTCAGCAAATTATTTCAAATGTTTCTTGTCTACAGGACACTTTCCTATGATACTATGTTATTGAATAAAGAAACTTACTGATACAAAGGGACTCATCACATAGATTCAGTGAGCAACAGCAAACACTTAATATTTACTACACACAGAGTTGCCGTCCCGTGGCCGAGTGGTTAGCGCGTTTGGCTACTGATCTACGGGACCTGGGTTCGAACCCCGGGTAAGGCATGGATGTGTGTGTCGTTTTTCTGCTGAGGTCCTGCCATCCTCTCAGACCTTCTACTGTGGCATAAAACTGACAGGCTCCTGTCAGACCTCTGTGGCAAGCAGCTGCTTGAGGGGGTATTTATTTATTTATTTATTTATTACACACAGAGTTAGTTCAGTAGTTGAACTCCGGATATCAAGAGATAAAATAATTTAGGGAAGATAGAACTTAAAATTGGCAAGATATAATGCATTTCATTAAATTTTGGTCATTCAATGTGCAGATGATTTTAATATTTTAACCATAGTTGACCACCTGTTAATACTTAGTGAACAACAACACAACATGCTTCATGCTTCAGACATGAGGCAAATTTATATTATCTGATTTTTAGATGCAGTACTCTAATTATTGTATTCTAATAATATAAACCATTTTCAGTTGGTACCCATAATGATTTCCCAATCTTTACTATCATAAAATCATATTTTTATGTACATCTTAAAACTATTCTGTCTGATATCAGAATTTCTTTGCTTATTTTGAAATGGTTTTGTATTTGAAATAGTCCTTAACCAGCATAGTGGTTAGTTAGCTAGCTATTAACACTCTTCCACAGGCAAATTTTGTGTGTTGTGTTAGCTCTAATTGATGCAGTGGTCAACAATGTTCTTGTATGAGAAGGCATGTGCAAATTAGGAGTAGTTTTTAATACCCTTCTCTGTTCTAAGTGTCGCAAATGAAATGCTATTTTTTAATGTAAAAGGTAATTTCTGTTATGTAAAGAGTGCATAATTATTTCTCTTTTTTTTAATGTTAAATAGTTGTCATGGATTTTTATTCCTTAAGGAAATCATCATGCACTCAAGGATTAAAGCAGATCTCATAACAAGATTTGAAAGTAATATTCAAAAAGTTCATAATGAGATGGCATGGAGATTAGAATGGCATTCCCTAGCTCTAAAGAAACTTTGTGACAGGTATTTTGCATGATATAATTTACATTTTATTTAAGTTTACATTTAAGATTGTTTTTACTTTTCTTTTGCAGTTTGCTAAATATGATAGATAAGGTGCCTAGTTCTCAAACTGTTTAGCTTACCTGATGATTTAATGCATACATTGGTCAAAAATTACAACTGCTGTTTGTAGCATTCATTGTTGCTGTAAGATATCACATAATTCAGAAATGTACTGCAGACACTGGTAAAAGGAGACTCGGGGGCATAGCTTTGGGGGAGATGGGGGGAGTCTTCCCCCAAAAGTAACTCAGAGTTGACAAAATTCAAAGTGACTTTGTAAAGTATAGGTGAGTTGTGAAAATTTGTAATCTTTTTTTTGTAAAACTAAGGGGAGTTGCCAAAATTGGGCAATTTGGCAAATCTAGGGCAGTTTGGAAAATGGAGAGATGGCAAAATCTAGAGCAGTTGGCAAAATTAGAAGCCACTTTATAAAATACAGGTGAGTTGGCAAATTTTGGAGTGACTTGGCAAAATCGTGAAGAGTTGGCAAAATTCATGTGAGATCTAAAAATTGCTATCTTTTTTCTGTAAAGTTATGGCGTATTGGCAAAATCAAGTCAACTTCACAATATCTAGGAGAGTTGGCAAATCTTGGGGGAGTTGGCAAAATTCAGAGTGACTTTGCAAAAACCAGGTGAGATATGAAAATTGGGATTTTTTTCTGTAAAATTGTGGCGAGTTGGCAAAATCAGGGAAACTTGGCAAAATTCAAATCCACTTGGTAAAATACGGGTGAGTTGTGAAAATTGGGATTGGTTTTGTGAAATTAAGGAGAGTTGGCAAAATCTAGGGGAGTTGGCAAAATTCGAAGCCACTTGGTAAAATACAGGGGAGTTGTGAAAATTGTGCCTTTCTTGTGCAAATAAGGAAAGTTGATAAAATTCGAAGTGACTTGACAAATTCAAGGAAGATGTAAAAATTGCGATTTTTTTTTCTGTAAAAATACGAATTCACTTGATAAAACATAGGCGAGTTGTGAAAATCGGGATTTGTTGAAAAATTCCATTTCACTCTGTTTTATAGAGGATGACAAATGACAAATATTGTACAAAGCAGAGGGTTCCACATTTGACACCTCAGTATCAGGCTCAAGGGGCTGGAACTACAATGTGAGAATTATTCAGACAAAATGCCAGATGATACTTCTGTGTATTGGAACACTCTGTGCCATCTGTATCCAAATATCCACGAACACTTTCAGAATGACAATGCTACTTTTCATTGCATTTGTTCACAAGTAATCTGAGGAACATAGTAATGAGTATTGGATCTCTCCTGGTCTCTATAATAATGAAATCTAAAAAAGATAGGATCTCTTTGAATGTGATGTTCTATTACACAATTCTTTATCTTCAACAATGATAAAACTAATATCTGCATTGTAACAGAAATGGTAAGCATCTGTTTTGACACCAGAGATGTGCAATTTATTCTCTAACATGTGAGAGTTTTCATTAAGGCACACAGTTACACAATAATGTACTGAAAGTAGGTTTCTAATTTTTCAATCAATTAGTGTGTGAACAAGTAATTGTATTTATGGAGGAGGGGAGGGGGAACAAATAGGCAGTACTCAGAGAACTTCACAAAGACCAAATTCGCACTGAAGAAAGATCTTCAGTGATAATGATAAACACTTAGAATTGGGCACTAGGGCCTTTATGTAACCCCACAAATAGGGTTTAGTTGCTAGGTGGAGCAAAGCTATAATGGAAAATTGATGGTTGTCAATGTAAATATCAGTGTAGAATATCAGTATGAATTCAGCTGTGTAGTAAAAAATATAAGTGAAAAAACATTCTGGTAAAATTTTAGTCTTTCATGTACTTTAAAAATAATGAAATTGAATATGTGCATTTTTTTCTAATTTTAGTTACTGAAATTTTCTTAATATCCAGTGAGTTCAAAACTTCACAATACACTGAAAAATGTATACCACTGTATAAATTTCTTAGTTGTATTTTTTAAAGAGTTTATAGAAAAATAATGTTTTTTTGTATTACATTGCAAAAGCTTTTGTCGGTGGCAACCAACCCATAACTCACAAGAAACTTGCTGCTTTCTTATGACTTCTTTCTTAAATCCATTGTAATAATCATTTTTTAAACTGTAATAATATCAGTGTATGTATAATACAATAAAATCAAGAGTTTGATAGATATTATATGACTTAAATATTTTAGCACCATATAATGGCCAACTGCTATTGTCTTTAGCATTATATTTGCACACATCATGTTGGGTGGTTCACTGTCACTATCTGCTGTTACAAAAAGAAGTTAAGTTCAAGTTGACAATAATTAATTTTCTTTTCTAAGAAATCAGCATTTTCGTTTGTTTCTCATATCTATCAAATACATAAATTTATTACATTCTGTCACTTCTTTTGTAATAGGGGTGGGGGTGGCTCAGTTGGTAGTGTGCCAGGCTCGTAATCTGCAGTTTCCAGGTTCGAGTCCCAGCTGGGTCTTGATATTTATCTCCCGCAAAACTCCCCACCCTGCCCACGGTCAGTTGGGGACACCGATGGGTTTGTAAAGACACCATCCATCGGATGGGTCGTTAAGTAGTGGCCCCCATGTACAGGAGAGCTATACCCAGTGCACATTAAAGAACATGCTGGATGGCCTTGAGGGGAGGCTACCATCTGTCTCCCAACAGCCGTTACAGTGGGTTCCCTCTCCCAATCTTCTCTGAGCCTTCGGGGTCCTTGTGACCTGGCCATTTAGCCCATTGTGTGCAAAAAAAGTGTCACTCAGAGGTAAAACAACCAACCAACCAACTTTTGTAATAGAGAAAGTTTTTTGTTCTGTAATTTGTGTATGCTGTTTTACTATTGTCCATTGAGGGTTGGCTTAGTCATTATAGTGCTAGGCTTGTAATCTAATGTTCCCAGGTTTGTCACAACTGTGTTCAAATTTTCTGTGCACAGTTGTGACTCTGCTAATCCCCATTCTGTCCTCAGTTTTAAAGTGAACACCAATGGATTTAGAAAGGCCACTGTCCAACAAATGAGATGTTAAACCACAGCTATGTGTCCAGGAGAGCCATACCCAGTGCACTTCAAAATCTTGGCTTTGAGAGAAGACTTCCATCTGTTTTCTAATATCTGTCCAGTGGATCCCCTTCCCCAATCTTCTCTGAACCCTTTTGACTTGGCCATTTATCTCATTCTGTGCAAAAAAATACTGCTCAGAAATGAAACAACTAAACCGTTGCCCTTAGTCAACATCGTTGTTCGCCTTCTAAAGTGTTGGCTTTCACTAATCCAGTGATTAGTATGCATGTAAAACATGGATTAGTATGCATATAAACATGGATTAGTTCTCATGTAAAACTAATATTTGTTTATGTCTGTCCTGATTAATGCATTTGTAATCTAATCAAACTCCAGTATTTGTGATGGTTTAATATATGTTATAATTTTGCTTTTCTATATTTTTAGATTTAAAAAGTTCATTTTACAAGAAAGAACTGTTATTAGATCCTATTATTCTGGAGAGGAGGTTTATGGCTTTAGAGTGCATACGTTACCAGTAGAACTTGCATATGATACAGAGCAAGAAGCAGCAAGTGAGGGAAAAAAGCCTGAGGATTTAATTGAAGAAGGTAAGAAAATACCTTTTAAGAATTATGTGTGAATGATTTATGAGCAATTTTTTTATAAATAAGAATTTAAAATTCATTGAGATTTTTCTGAATAATATTTGTCATATGCAATAGTACTAAAGTATGATTATGTAAAGTGAATAATTTCTCCCTAAATTAATGTATTATTTGGATTTATAGTATGTTGCTTCATTTTGAATGTAACTTGATTAAAGAAGTTACTAATAGTTTTTTAAGCTTTTCAAAGCTGCCAATAAATGTAATGTGCTTGCTGGCTACAAAGTGAGGGTCTGTCACATTTTCAAGAGAAGAGCACCAAGTCTTCCAAAAATGCAGTTGATGATAAAAATGTTTTTTGACATTCTCTTTTTTGTATAATGGTAATTAAAATTTTTGCAATTTAATCATTTATTCCAGTAAATACCAATTGGAATGGGATATTTTAAATAAAATTTTTCTAAATATTCAAACATTATGATGGAAATATGAAATGTAAATTATATATATATATTTTAACTGAATAAAATTTGGTATCAAAATAACTTATTAGGGAGTGTCATTAAAACTTTTAACTTATGATGTGTGTCTCATTCAAAAACATATTGGGAACAATGAATTTTATTGTATTAACTTAAATTTGTAGGTTATTTGAATAATAGAAAAAAATATGAAAAGAAATTTATGAAGCATTGTTTGAAAATAACTAATAATAGCATAAATAATAATTCAATGCATTTAATGTCAAATATAGTAGGGGTGTTGGTAACATTAAATGAGATTTTGCTTTAAGGTCATGCTTGCAATTGCAAAGAATGCACCAGCTTCTTAAGCACTACAGTACTTTTTTAGTTTTAAGCCCTTTGAGAGATTAGTTTTTTTTTTAATTTGAATTTTATTAATGAAAGACAGATTTTATATAGAAGACTGAAAATATTTTTAAATTATTGAAAATTATAAAATGTTAAGAATATTAAATATTAAAGCTTCAAAAAAAATAGTAAAATACCCCTCAAGCAGCTGCTTGCCACAGAGGTCTGACAGGAGCCTGCCAGTTTATACACCAGAGTAGAAGGTCTGTGAGGATGGCAGGACCTCAGCAGAAAAACGACACATACATCCAGGCCTTACCCGGGGCTCGAACCCAGGTTCCTTAGATCAGTAGCCAAGCACTCTAACCACTCGGCCATGGGACGGCTAAGCTTCAAAGCATTTTGCAAAATGCAATAAGAGGATTAGTACTCATTTCTATTCACATTTATTATTTGTAAGAATCTTTCATTGATTAGTATTAATATTGACTGATGGCAGGGTTCTCTATTTTTAAATGATAAAATTTATGTAACTACATATATTGAGATGCCAATTTATTAGGTGCATCACCCTTCATCACATAAATGGTTCATTCCAACATTTAGTACATCATGTGACTGTGGTATAAACCAGACAGACCAGCTCTTCAAGCATCAGATAGAGTTGGATTGAGCATCAGAATGGGCACAACGACCTACCTGAGTGACTTTGACATGGCATGATAGTGCTAGGCATGCAGTTTCCATCATTTCCCATATGGCTGTCCTCCTGGGCTTTTCATGCACAACCATTTCCAGGGTTTACCGAGAATGATAAGAATCATGCAAGTGAACAGACAGGCTACAACCAGGGAAATCACAGCAGAATTAAACATTGGTGTGCAGAAGGTCATCTCCAAATGCACCATGTATTGGACCTTGTTGCAAATGGGCTACAACAGTCATTAACCATGTCAAGTGCCAATGTTGTCAGCAAAGAACATGAAAGCATGTCTGCAATAGGTACATGAGCATCAACATTGGAGTTCAGGACTGGGAAAAGGTAGCCTGGTCAGACAAATCAAGATTCCTTTTGCATCATGCTGTCAGGAGGATCAGAATTTGTCACAAGCAACATGAGACCATGGAGCCATCTTGTCTGGTGTCAACAATACAGACCAGTGGTGGCAGTGTGATGGTGTGGGGAATGTTTTCCTGGCATACATTAGGCCCCCTGATAGCCATTGAAGGATATACCATGGCATATTTGAACATTGTTACTGACCGAGTTCATCCTTCATGGCTACAGTTTATCCTCACCCAGATGGACAAGTTCAGCATGATAATGCACCTGCTTACAAGGCACTGAATGGTTCCAGGGTCATGCTGATAAGTTTTCCTTGTTTCATTGGTCTGTACAGTCCCCAGATCTAAACCCTATTGAGCATCTTTGAGATGAGATGGTAAGGGCTGTTCATAATGAGACTGTGCCACTGCCCAATTTGCAGCAACTGTGCGACACAATCATATCTGCCATGGTACAACATTCCTGCACAGTGCATCCAGCATCTTGTAAGTTCCATGCCCTTGCAAATTTAGACAGTTTTGAAAGCCAAAGGAGCACTATTAGGTAGGTGTATCTAATAAACTTGGATCTCAGTGTAAGTTGTTTTCATGAAATTGTAAAGATAATATTGATAGAATTTTTTTTTAATTTTAGAAGATATAGGTGCAGTTTCAGAAGTTAAATCAAGGACTACCTCAGTGTTCACAGCATCATCAGCTTGGGAAGAAGTACAGTGGCCCCCTGAAATGATAATGACCAAAGCACAATTAAAGTATATTGAGAGAAAAAAAGAAAAACTAGAGAGGGATAAAGAGGTATTTTAAATTAAAAGTTTAGTCACAATATATATTAATTGCACAAAAAAATGTAAATATAGTTCTTTATATTACTATAATCAAACACAGTAACACAGGTTAGGAAAGTGATCAACTAGGTTTCAAATAAGATTTGTGTTAAGCCATCTTGGCTTTGCATTCATTAATATGATTAGATAATGCAATTTAAATTGACACACAAGAATAGAAAATGCTTTTGGGGTGGGAAGTGGGGTAAAACAAAATAAATGGTGATAAAAGGAGAAAATTCTATATATGTGTAATAATTTTTATTTAATTTTCCTTTACTTTTCAGTATTTTTCTTATAGTATATACTTCCGGTACAGTGTATAATACATTTAATGGAATAATAAATTAATGTACATATAAATTATTTTTTTAAAATTTAAATCTTTTAAATATTTTTATTCTCAAAGAATTTTAAGGAGTAGATAATTCTTGCCACTGAATCATTTCTATACCCATGCAACCATGACTATAAAGTGCAACCCCCTTGTCTGAGAAATTCATATTGCACTAGTTTATTTGAAAATATCTAGGTAATGATCATGGTTTGGTCATGTTGGCAAATGATGTTTCACATATTAACACTTTCAGTAAAGTTGTTGATGAGACTGGTGATGTAGTAGACTTGACGATATAGCCTAAGTAATGAAAACTGATCAACTTTGCTTAAGTTCTTTTGAATGGTTATTCTCTTGAGCAAGTAGCTCAGTTTAATTATTTTAGAAATTGTGCAACAAATATTGACAAGGTGCTACATAAGATAACCAAGAGAATATTGTAACTTTTAAGTACCTATGGGGAAATCAACAATAACAGCAAAAAAAAATATATTACCTAAAACTAAATTTAGTTTTTATAATAATTTGGTTTTCTCCAAGTCACAACAGACTGTTTTGTAAGTAAAATAATGGGAAGCTTGATGTACTGATTCGAGATGTTTGCACTGTACCTCAGGTATTAGGTGGATTATGTAAAAAATGATGAGGATATGATTCATCAACTGCCTTTAAACACTACTTACAGAGGAAAAGAGTGATTGTGTATTTTTGGCCATGTTGCCCACATGAAAAATTGTATATTAGTGAATCAAGTTATGAACAATGTTCTTAAGGACTTGTAACAATGGTATTCAACCTTCGGATCAGGGCATGATTCTGACTTGCAATGGAATTATTTAAAGCTCAGCACTTAGAAAGTTTGGATATTGTCTATTTGGTAAAGCTCTTATTTGTATAAAATTCTAAAATATACAGCAATGGACACCAATTTTTGGAAACTGTGTAATTGCATAGCAATTACACAGTTTCCAAAACTTAACTTTAAGTTACTAAAGATCATTAATAATTGCTTATGATGGAGGGGGGAGGGTGATTTTGTTAGTAATGGTTTATTAATATGCAAAGCTAAACAAAATGTGGAGACTGTCATGAGCTAATTAATTTGCCAAATTTTAAAAAACGAGAGTGATAGAGAGGGATGGCCAATCATGGTGTTACTGGTAAATATTGGGATCCTAACTTGAAAACTGCTGACTTAAGGAAAAGGAGTGGATCTAAAATGAAAGCGATGGGCAAATATAGCATCTGTTACTTGAGGTAGACATGTTCAGAGAATTAAATTACACAGTCTGGTTGGACCACCATAGCCTATGGATATTTGAGGATTTTATGTTATCTATGTAATATTAAAACCTTGCTTTTCAGTATTACTTTTTTTATAGTGCTATATATTTCCTATATGCAATTAAATTTATTACAAATTAGTGGTAATATTTCTTATATTTTTGCTTTAATATGCAGATGATAATTAACAGTACAATATATGCAAATACTAAATTGAATTAATATGTTCCAATAACAGTACAAAATTATAAATATGAAGATTTCATTAACTAATGTTTGATAATTCTATAATAATAATAATAATAATAATAATAATAATAATAATAATAATAATAATAATAATATTTCATTAAAAATATTTTAATACGTATTACTCATTTACTTTCAAGTGGGCTGAACTGAATGCTTGTAAACCAGAAAGTGAGTGCAGTCCTGAAGAAGATGAAATGATTAAACTTGCGAAGCAAACACTAGGGGACTTTAAGCTAAAGACAGATTCAGATTATGTAGTTCCTGCACACTTGAGACTGAATGCTACTAAAAAGAGAGATCAAATTCTTGACTTTTACAGAAGGGTATGTATATATAAATAATAATCATGTAATGGATATCGATAATACTTTAAACATTAAAATGGAAACTTGGAAAGAGATATTTACCAGTATCATATGTTATATACCAGTGTTTCTCAAATGCAGTCACAGGATTTTGTCCAGAGCAAAAGAAATTTAAAAAATTTTGTTCAAGATGGGGAAAGAAAAGCACTATTTGGAGTATATACCTATGTTTTCATTGTTAATATATATATATTCATATTACAGAGAATTTCTCTATTTGTGAAAATTTCTCTATTTGTGAATATTTATGGTGACTGTGTCTTATTCTTTATATAAATAGTAAATGAAATTGTGTTTAGTGTATCTTTGCTTTAAATAATGTCAACAGCATAACTGATCTTTTGTTAGGCTGTGTTGATCAATTTTGATGATTCAGATGAAATGGGAAAAATTATATGTTTTTGAAGCTGTTTTTCAATATGGACACCAAATGTGACTAAAAATTACCAAAACTTTGCACCAACACTTTTTCTGTAACTTAAGAAATCTATTTATGTGGAGATAAAGGCCAGTTTAGGTAACAAGGTAAAGTTTTGGTCATTGTCATGAGCCATTTGCAAAGAAAAAGTTAAGCAATAATTTAACCGTAATAATATTTCTAAGCTTCGTAATGTTTGAAAGTTGTTTAGTGCCTTTCACATTTTGAAATTAATTCATTTGATCAAGCTGGAAGGTAAACATATGAAATCTCTCAGAGCATATTGGAAAAAAAATGGAATTAAGGGGTGAAATAGCATATTGTTTCAATTTAATAAACTCCCTTAATTATGAAATATAAGTAGCTATCCTGTTATTTTTTGTAAAGGAATGTATATTTTCATATTTCTAGTGGAAGTAAATATTTTAAATATTAAAATCATTCATGATCAAAAAATTAAATGGCAAAATACCAATATTATAGAAAGATTCATAACTGGGCTGCATGATTTTTTTCTGTGAGGTTCCTCTACCATGTACCATGTTATTAATATTTATCCTAGTTGTTTCTTCTTTCTTAAGAAAATTTCATGTTGAATTTTGTTTCCAATTTTCTGAAATATTTTAGAAACAAACCTGTTTAAACAGTAAATATTTCATGTTTCATCCTCTGGGCTGTTGGAGTCAGAATGTTTTCAATAACAAGTTTGCAATTCTTGTATTCAGAAATTTTAGATATGAAATAAATTTTGTCTGATGGAATTGTTGCTGAAAGGTAATGATCTACATTTTGTTTCATCCATGGAAATGGGGCGGGGGTGGCTCAGTCGGTAGTGTGCCAGGCTCGTAATCTGTAGTTCCCAGGTTTGAGTCCCAGCTGGGTCAGCATTGAGATTTATCTCTGCAAAATTCCCCGCCCTGCCCACAATCAGTAGGGGACACTGATGGGCTTGGAAAGGCCGCTCTCCGTTGGATGGGACGTTAAGCTGTGGCCCCGTGTATGGGAGAGCCATACCCTGTGTACATTAAAGAACATGCTGGATGGCTTTAATGGGAGGTTACCATCTGTCTCCCAACAGCTGTTCCAGTGGGTCCCCTCCCCCAACCTTCTCTGAGCCTTCGGGTGCATGTGACCTGGCCATTTAGCCCATGGTGTGCAAAAAAGTGCTGCTCAGAGGTAAAACACCCAACCCAACCATGGTAATGCTGTCAAAGAATCTTCTCCCAAGTAAACTTTATTTGCGCTTCAGAAAAATCTAGCTGAAAAGTAAAAATATCTTGAATGCTAAATATTAAAACAAGCTTCTTTTTATATAGTAATATTTACTGACTATTATGTAATAAAATGATTATTTCTAAAGGCTATGTAGATATGCCTTAACTGGCATAGTGGTTAGGCAGCTAGCGACTGTTCCAGCAAGGCAAACTTTGTGTGTTGTGTTAGCTCTAACTAAGGCAGTGGTTAGCAGTGACTTCAGTCTTAGTAGGGCATGCCCTTGTATGAGAAGGCCTGTATTAAGCTAGGAGTAGCTTCTAGGATTCTTCTCTGTCCTATATGTCGCAAATCAAAAATAAAAATAATAATAAAAAAAAAAAAATCGAAGATAAGATAATTAAAACTTACTGTATGACTGAAGTAGCATTAGACTAGCTTTAGAAATACAGCTACCAAAAACTTCTTTTGTATCTTAAGGAATCCTAACTTGATAAACAAGTTGGAAACTGCTGACTTAAGGAAAAGGAGTGGATCTAAAATGAAAGTGATGTGACAAATGTAGCATCTTTTGCTTGAGGTAGACATATTCAGAGAATTGAATTACATAGTCTAATACTGAATAATACAGAATAATACTTTACACAGTCTAATGCTCCACAAAGCTTAGAAATATAGCTACCAAAAACTTCTTTTGTATCTTTCCTATGTTTACTGGTTATAATATATATATTTTCATATTACAAACCAGTATACTTAAGTGAAATATTAGTAGTGAATAAGCAAAAAATAGTTTTTTTCCCCTGTAGTACATTCAGCACTTTTTTTCTTCTTTCAACAGATACACAGTAGAAAAAAAGACTTTAACAATAAAATTTTTGTCTTAGAAGAAACTTGGAAGAGACTTAATAATTTAAAATCAGAAATGGAAAAAGGAAATGGAAAAGTCATATTTCAGGTATGGACTGACAGCTGTTTTAAACTTTAAGAGACAATACAGTCATTGCAATTTTTAAAATATACACACATATATATATATAAAATTATATGATTGTAATGAACACAATTTACTGTCCTTTTAGGATGCCAATCAAAATGTGGTAGCTGATAGTAAAGGGATTGAAAGTAAACTAAAAGAGAAAAATATCTCAAGGTAAATGCAAATTTTGAATCTAGATTAAAAAATTAATGTCTTTACTAAGGTATTATTTTCTTGATATTATTTTCTTGCACTGCTTGCACAATTAGACAAATTGAATATATTAATCAGTAGTAATATTTTTATTAGCATTTATGGCATATAAACTGACAGGCTCCTGTCAGACCTCTGTGGCAAGCAGCTGCTTGAGGGGGTATTTTTTTTTTATATATCTATATAGATGATATATTTAAATATCATGTTTATTTTTTATCCTATTTATATTTGACATTTAATTGCTTTAAAGCTGCTTTGAATTGAACACATTTTTTGTATAGTTTTATGAATTGTTTTGGTGTAAAAGAGAAAAAGTTATCTTCATCAAAAGAAATATATATATATATGCATTCATAATCCTCAAATGGGGTGGGAGTCGCTCAGTCAGTAGAGTTCCAGGCTTGTAATCTGCAGTTCCCAGTTTGAGTCTCAACTGGGCCAGCATTGAGATTTATCTCCACAAAACCCTTCCACCTGCTCTCGATCAGTAGGGGACACCAATAGGCTTGGAAAGGATGTCCTTTGGATGGGACATTAAACCATGGCCCATGTGCAGGAGAATCATACCTTGTGCATGTTAAAGAACCTGCTGGGCAGCCTTGATGGGAGACTTCTGTCTCACAACAGCCTCCTCTCAACCTTCTAGGATCTCTCAGGGTTCTTGTGACCTGTCTATTTAGCCCATTTTAAGCAAAAAAAAAATGCTGCTCAGATGTAAAACAAACCAACCCAATCCTCAAGCATAGACTATTAAGGTCATCCAGATCGTAATTTATTTCTCTAATTATGTGTCTTGAGCAACAACTGCTGCATTTGTGTAGTGCAGCAAATTCTAATAAGATCCTGTTTGACAGTGTCCACCTCATTCTAGGTCTGCACCTGTTCTTTAAGCTTTTAGGCACATGTTGTTCATAATTTTATTTACCAATCTATAATTATGTGCAATCATATGGAAAACCAGAAATAAGTAAAAAAAATTATAGTAGTATTGCTATATCACTTTAAATACTTTGTATGTGTGTGTGTGTATATATATAATATGTGGTTTCTTTTATACTTAGGCAAAAGAATGACAATATTGAAAAGGCTAAAGAAATCACCAGACAGTTGACATTTTTTGATGCTGAGCTGCATCTTTTAAGAATCACACAATGTAAATGCTGCACAGAAATAAAATATGCAGATTGCAGGTGTGTAATTTTATTTTATAAATTACACTAATTTGTATTTATTTCATTTAGATTAATTAATTTCTGTATTGTTGACATATAGTTATCCAGTTTTCTTCATACTGCATATTAAGCATCACTAACTAATGTATAAAGAATTTAATCACGATAATGCTGTGGTACAAAGTTAAAACATAAAACTTCCAGGGAGTAATTTTCAAACTAGGAAAGTGCTGTACATACCATTACCATATATGGGATCTACTTAACTAATACCTTAGAATTACCCTTAACTTTATACATTAATTCAAAATTAACTCTTCCTTCAAGAGACCAATTAGAACCATATATAAAGTGAAAACCTATTTACCACTTATGCTGGTACAATTACCTATTTTGCAGCGATGTCATGCTGTAGTTGGTAATTATATATGCTATCAGTCTTGATAGTAGATGTTCTTCTAGCAGTTACAGTGCTGGCATAGATGTTATGAACTGACACTATTTAATTTTGTTTCCTCATCCACAAGTTTGAACATCATTCATTTGTGGTCACAAAAAGATGGTTTAAGTTGTCAGTTGTTCGTGGTGGTATAAGTTCTATTTCTTTTACGTAGGATGTTACATACAGCGACGCTTTTAGCCATGTTGTTGCACATTGTAACCTCAAGGTAATAGTAAATTCTCCTAGGGCATTACATGAACAGTTCTTTTGTTGTGAAAAGCACTTTTCCCTGCTTGAAAAGATTTTAGATACGTTCCTTACTGGAAGAAAGTTAATGTTCTGATGACCGTTAATTTAATATTGGCCAAAAGCCATTGCTTTTACAACGTTAAATCTTTTAAAAAAATCTTAAAAACACGAACCTTCCAGGCTCATTATGCGACGCATTTCACCATGAACTCATAACACGTGGCATCCTCAGGCGAATATGATGATAGCTAGGTGAAGTTTAAGTAGCCACCTTCAGTCTAGCCCAGCCCTTTGGATACTGAGTGCTGCGTGCGCAACTCATGATGAAGTTTGCAATAGGAGATGCCATGCCGAAGGAAGGGGTGGAATCTCGGTATTGCAGACCTCATCACGATGTTTATGTATATTTAAAATTTTGGCATATTGTAGTTGAAATTTTGCTTTTGGGGCTATTCAAGGTTTAAAGTTAATTTTATCAATTTTAATATTATTTTCTACTATTGTTCTTGATAATGCTGTTGTGAGGTTCTTTTTACTTATGTCTGTAATATGTTTCTGCATCCGTGTCTCATATTGTCTGTATGTTTCTCCTATATATTTGTTTTTGCCCTCTAATTTGTTATCGGGATCAGGGATTTCGATTTTGTATACTCCCCCTGTGGGTGGTTTTTGATCTCTATCATTTAAAATTAAATTTTTAATGGAGTGGGTGATAGTATTGGGTAAAATAATATTATATTTTCTTAAAGTATTTTCAAGTGTTTTCATTATAGATTTCATATATGGAAAACTTTTAACATACTGTTTTTTAATATCTATTTGTTTTGGATTCAGTTGGGTATCTCTTTTTACAGTGTATTTTGCTTCTGTTTCCCATTTTTGTAGTAACTCTCTTGGGTATCCTACTTCTTGTGTGGTTGTTCGAATATATTGTAACTCTTCTTGTAGAGTTTGTAGAGTGGATATTAAAATAACTCGAAAATCACACTTTTGTGAGAGCACAGTATATCGGAAACCAACACATACTCCCAGTTATATACCAATAGATTCATCACATCTGATGAAATATAAAAAAGCGAGTATTATTCCCCATTATGTCAGGGCATACAGATATTGTTCACAACAAAAAACTCTACAAGAAGAGTTACAATATATTCAAACAACCACACAAGAAGTAGGATACCCAAGAGAGTTACTACAAAAATGGGAAACGGAAGCAAAATACACTGTAAAAAGAGATACCCAACCGAATCCACAACAAATAGATATTAAAAAACAGTATGTTAAAAGTTTTCCATATATGAAAACTATAACGAAAACACTTGAAAATACTTTAAGAAAATATAATATTATTTTACCCAATACTATCACCCACTCCATTAAAAATTTAGTTTTAAATGATAGAGATCAAAAATCACCCACCGGGGGAGTATACAAAATTGAAATCCCTGACCCCGATAACAAATTAGAGGGCAAAAATAAATATGTAGGAAAAACATACAGACAATATGAGACACGGATGCAGGAACATATTACAGACATAAGTAAAAAGAACCTCACAACAGCATAATCAAGAACAATAGTAGAAAATAATATTAAAATTGATAAAATTAACTTTAAACCTGGAATAGCCCCAAAAACAAAATTTCAACTACAATACGGCAAAATTTTAAATATACATAAACATCGTGACGAGGTCTGCAATACCAAGATTCCACCCCTTCCTTCGGCATGGCATCTCCTATTGCAACCTTTGTCACGAGTTGCGCACGTAGCACTCAGTATGCAAAGGGCTGGGCTAGACTGAAGGCGGCTACTTAAACTTCATCTAGCTATCATCATATTCGCCTGAGGATGCCACGTGTTATGAGTTCGTGGTGAAACGCGTCGCGTAATGAGCCTGGAAGGTTCGTGTTTTTAAGATGTTTTTTAAAAGTTTTAACGTTGTAAAAGCAATGGCTTTTGGCCAATATTAAATTAACGGTCATCAGAACATTAACTTTCTTCCAGTAAGGAACATATCTAAAATCTTTTCAAGCAGGGAAAAGTGCTTTTCACAACAAAAGAACTGTTCATGTAATGCCCTATGAGAATTTACTATTACCTTGAGGTTACAATGTGCAACAACATGGCTAAAAGTGTTGCTGTATGTAACATCCTACGTAAAAGAAATAGAACTTATACCACCACGAACAACTGACAACTTAAACCATCTTTTTGTGCACCACAAATGAATGATGTTCAAACTTGTGGATGAGGAAACAAAATTAAATAGTGTCAGTTCATAACATCTATGCCAGCATTGTAACTGCTAGAAGAACATCTACTATCAGGACTGGTAGCATATATAATTACCAACTACAGCATGACATCGCTGCAAAATATGCAATTGTACCAGCATAAGTGGTAAATAGGTTTTCACTTTATATATGGTTCTAATTGGTCTCTTGAAGGAAGAGTTAATTTTGAATTAATGTATAAAGTTAAGGGTAATTCTAAGGTATTAGTTAAGTAGATCCCATATATGGTAATGGTATGTACAGCACTTTCCTAGTTTGAAAATTACTCCCTGGAAGTTTTTTGTTTTAACTTTGTACCACAGCATTATCGTGATTAAATTCTTTATAAAGTATAGCTGTGTGTTAACTTATTAGTACTAACTAATGTATATTACTTTTGTCTTTTCACCACTGACCACCAAATAACTGTTGAATTTGTATGCTAATGATATATATGTTCTTTAGTGAAAAATATTGCTGTAAAGCTTTTAATTCATAATATACTGTTTCCATTCCTCAGTGAAATAACAGAATAGCAAATAAAGTTACAAATAACAAAACTAATAGATACTTTGTGTATAACCTTTTTTTTTGTTTTTGACACTTTGAGCCCAAAACAGTAATTAAATGTTCCATGACCATATGATGGAGATTTGAAGAGATATATCTTAAGTGGCAATTAATAGAAGTTTTGAGTTATTGAACAGTGAAAATTTCATATCAATAATGCTGTTAATTTTTTAAGGTGATTTCCTAAAATCTAGATTGTTTTACTTATGCAATCTCCAGCATCTTGGTAAAAGGAGAAGAATCATACTTGTACAACCATTGGGTTCAAGTGTTAATGTGTCATAAGATTATTATATTTACTAAACTAATGCAATAGATCTTTTGAATATAATATCATTTGACTGTTTTTTATAATTCAGTGTATATGTGGTATAAATATTTTTACTTTGTTAAAAAAATAAATGTTTCTGGTGCATTTTGCCAGATATGTAAATATGATTCAAGAATTGGGTATCTTAAAAAGATCAGATGAAGAAGAACGTACATTAGAAAATAATATAGCATTAAAGAAACAAGAGCTAAATGCATTAAATCAAAAGGTAAGTTTATTTTTTAATTTTCAAGAATTGAATCTTGCTTATCAGTTTTTTAATGCGCAGGTTTTCTTTCTTTTTGATATTACTTGAACCTTTATTTTTAACTAGTTTTCTTACTATAAAGAACTATGTATTAAAGCAAATGTTTTGCAGGAATTATAAGCAGTAAACATACAAAAAAACCTATAAGGTGATCAAAAAGTCACTGTGCACCTGATAAGGAATGGGAGATTCGTATTTGTGCAATTATAATAAATGTTGAAATGTCCCGCGTGTCTCCAGACATTTAGTGACACTCTGAGTCGTTCAGCACAGTCTACATTTCAAATGTATTTTGTGATGGCCGTCTTCAAATCATCAATTGTGTGGGGATTGTTCAAATACACAGAGTTTTTCATTGCACCCCAGAGATAAAAATCGGGCTGAGAGAGGTCCAGAGATCTTGGAGGCTAAATGTTTTTTGAAATATATCTGTCCCCAAACATGTTGTGCAAGAGTGCCATAGACATATGCGATGTGTGGGCCATGGCACCATCTTGCTAAAAGTAGGCCCTGTTAATTTCATCTTCTGACAATTGTGCAAAGAAAGGATAAAGAATATTGTCACAGTATCGTTGGGAGTTGACAGTCTCAGAGAAAAAAATGGGTCTGACTATGCACCTATGCAAAATTCCAACCCAAACACCAATCTTCTGATCATGCATTGGAGACTCATGGAACTCACAGGGATTGTGCAAGGACCAGAGGCGTGAGTTTTGGCTGTGTACATTCCCTGACAATTGGAAGTACACCTCGTTATGTATAATGAGTTTATTTTGAATCCAATGTGCTCACCACTTTAAAATTAGCATCCAGATATGTGCCTTCTTCTTGTACTGTTGTGGCACTATATGCCAAATTATATAAAATGGTGACTCAGATGAATTTATGGAATACTTTCTACCCATTACATTCCATAATTTAATGAGCATTATTTTAGAGAGTGAACAATTTATGATATTTTACAATATTAATCTAATTAATTACCAGTGTTAATGCTAGGCTGTTTTTGTTTTAATCTTAATAAGTGTCTTATTTATGATTGAGAGATGCAGCTTAACCTCTTTCATAAATGATCTTGGTAATATTTTTAAAAATTTGCACATTATTGCTAATGCTTTTCTTTTTTAATATATGAACTTCATGTTTTTAGGTTTTAATATTCTGTGTGTTACCTTTCACATTGTATAGTTTCCATCAATAATTTAAGAGTGCAAATAAAATACACACAGTATTTTTGACATATGTATACTTATCTTTCTGTGAAAGTTATTTAACTTTTATATGTAAATTTGATAGATGGAGAATGCTGACATAGTTATAACAGAATCTCAAAGATTAATAGAAATTAAAAAGACTGAGGGATACGAAAATTATAAATCCTTTCTTAAAGAACTTGGAGAAGGACACAAATATGCTAATTTTCTCACAAGATTATTCAAAAAGAAAATACGACAAGTTAGAAGGGAACGAGGTAACTACAGATTTATTATTTGTTTGCATATGATATGCTCACCAAAAGATAATTATGTACTTTAGTTTCTGCTTTGGCACATTATGTCATATTGTATATCATGGTGGCCAGAAGGAGATTGTCATATTTTCACCTTATGTTTCATTTATAATGATTAAATCATATGAATAATTTCATTTTCATAAAAAGAACAATGAAAAGACTTTCACACTTATCAACAGTGGTGGCTCATACTTAGAATTTTGAACCTGACAAAATATGAGGCCAAACTCATCTCTAATTCTCACCATTAGTGAAATATAGTAGACTATAATACCACCTAAATCATATGGGTATAAGTGTCATTCATTGTGCAAAGGCATCTGTAGTTACTATCATACAAGCTACATTCCATAACTATTGTTGGGTGTTTGATACCCCTGCATAAGTATGTAAATTAGAAAACAAAGAGTAAAAAATGCTACTATTGACACAAAATTGGCATTATGGAGATTTTCTCATAAAAAGACATGTACTTGTATGAGAACTTGTATATTACTTGAAGCTGCACCAAGTTGGAGGAGTGGCTCAGTCGGTAGCACACCAGACTCATAATCTGCAGTTCTGAGGTTTGAGTCTCACCTAGACTAACATCGAGATTCTTCCTCTAAGCCTTATCAGGCTTAGTAATCATTGAAATGAATTGGCCTCAGTTGGACAGTGGCTGCAAAATTTGAGGCTGAACTTTTCTCAGTGTGTAGACATAAAGAGATTTAGGTACAGTTCTGCTGTAACATGATCCACAAATTAGGGATGTATTTCCCTAATGCTTATTGCAAGAGCAGACAGGGCTGCTCAGTTGGTAGTGTACCAAGCTCATAATCTGCAGTTCCCAGGCTCAAGTCCCACCTGGGCCAGCATTGAAATTTATCTCTGCAAAAACTTCTCACCCTGCCCTCAGTCATTAGGGGACACTTATGGGCTTGGAAAGGCTGCTGCCCATCAGATGGGAGGTAAAGCCATGTTCCCATGTGTGAGATAGCCATACTCTGTGCACATGTGCACATTAAATAACACTCTGAATTGCCTTGATATTAGGTTTCCATCTGTCTCCTAACAGCTGTCCACTGAGTCCTCTTCTTCCAACTTTTTCTGAGCTCGGATCCTTGTGCCTTATCCATTTATTCCATTGTGTGCAAAAAAAGTGCTGCTCAGAGGTAAAATTACCCAACCTTCAAGCTGCATTAGTTAGAATTAATATAATAAGAAAGCCAATTAGAATAATGCATATATTCTCTAATCACTGGGGCAAGGGTGGCTCAGTCAGTGGCATGCCGACTCGTAATCTACAGTTCCCAGTTTTGAGTCCCAGCTGTGCCAGCATTAAAACACAAAAACTCCGAAAGCACGAAACTCCTCGCTCTGCCCACAATCGGTAGGGGACACTGATGGGCTTGCAAAGGCCACCATCCATCATAAGGGATGTTAAGCCATGGCACTGTGTGTGGGAGAGCATAACCGTGCACGTTAAAGAAAATGCTGCTTAGTCTTGACGGGAGACTACCATCTGTCTCCTAACAGCTGTTCCAGTGGGTCCCCTCCCCCAACATCTCTGAGCCCTCGGGTTCCTTGTGACCTGACCATTTACCCATTGTATGCCAAAAAGTGTAGCTCAAGAGGTAAAATAATCCAACTATAATCACTATACCAGTTAGGGATATAACACTATACTATCAAGGAAAGTATCACTCTTAGTTTATCACCATTATCAATTTTAGAGGAAAAATTATCTTGAATCAGGTGGGATATGAATCTACAATCTCCTGATAACATGCCAAGTGATCTGACCACTGAGCTACTGGCCACTGATCAAGATCTCCTCTAATTGATGTTATGAACTTTCTATTCACAGTACACAATTTTCTGTGTCTCATGAAGGCATTGTCCCAGCTGCTCACAAATACCTCAAGAAGCAGATAACAAGTATGTCATGAAGATGGCAGATTTTTATTTGATCATTTGATATGATGAAGATTTTTAGATTTTGTGGAATTCCACAGAGTAATATCAGTTTGGCATGAAGCATATGTGTACATTACACTTTAAGCTCATTATTTTCGAAACACCTGCACACACAGGTTTCTAATATTGCTCTTTGTTCTCTGTGAAAAGGAGCCATTGTATGTATTCATTCTCTTAACAGAAATTGAAACTATATGAAGAACTAAGCACTAATCTTCAGTTGCCATACTATGGCTCTAAGTTATAATGGTTCACAGAGGTAAAAATGTTAGAAAAATAGTGTTAAATGTAAAATTATTTGAAATGTTACCCTGAATTTACAATGGGCATAGAGGATTAGTGTTATTGGGCAATCTCAGATAAAAAACCTAAACTTTTTAGATGATTTTCACTCAAGCATCTTTGCTTATAATCCAATATGCAGTCTCTCTGAAAAGTCTATAAATAGAATATGCATCTATTGCAATAATGGCAGCATGTGGGCCATCATTGGACTATTGCATACTTTTTAGTGGTTCGCAGGCAGATAGATTTACTAGCAGGCTATGCAGTTTAAATCTTGTTCTTTTTTGCATTTCAGTGTCTTTTGAATTATAGGATCATTGTAATTTTTAATTGTATATTTTTCTGTTGCTAGATTGTACATAGCTGTTTCAAAGTTAATATTCATCTATAAAAAGTTTAAACTATATGTTTTTACAGTTATGCATTTTTTTTATATTTAGGTTTATTTAAAAACGTTTAACTGACTTTCCATTGAACTAATTTCTCAGTCAAGTAAGAAAGAAAAATATTGTAAACTGCATAATGTTAGTTTAAAGGGCACAACTGACCTGTGACAACATTTTGGAAATTCTTACATAAAGAAGTTACAACTTAGGGATAGTTCTTTTGTCGTGCCCACAGTGATCTTATTCTGTGGACACGACTTTGGGAGCTGGAAGATTCTCGAACACTCGAACTAGTAAGCTAACCTCCAAGTTGGAAGACCCAATGGTGTCTGACTGCAGCAAAGGTCAAGTTTCCCCTGCAGCGTAGACTGTTCGCGATGGTCCTGTCGCAGCCTGCATCAAAGACCATGGACAGGGGACTTCCTCCCTGTTTTCGGATGTCCGAACCAATGAGGTGAGGACACATCTCACCAGGCAACCTCCGATAGGCGTCGCATTATTCAGCAGTTTTCTCAATGGAGATGAACAGTGTCGTTCTCCTTCTTGATCAGCCTTCTTGTCCGAGTTCGCGAGGTGAGCAGACGTCTCCTGCCAGTGGGAAAAATTCCTCGAGAGTCAGTTCGAGGTAACAGTGAGGACAATGAGTGATGGTGTCTTCGTATCAACGGCTACAAGAGAGAGAGGTAGGGCCTTTTCGACATCTTGGTAACTTTCCACATATGAACAGTTTTCTAACTGCCGCCACAATACTCCAGTAATGCACTGAGAGCAGTATCCTAGCTTTCTAAATGAGACTTTAGTGATTCTTTGCAAAAAGGACATTATTCTTCCCTTGTTGGAAGAGGTCGAGCCAAAAGCTCTCATGACGAGAACATCCTGGAAGTGGAATGCATTTAGTTTATGTAACTATTGTTTTAGGTAGAGATTTGTGAATAAATATGTTATTATAATGCTAATATGAGAGCTAGTTTAATTGATCTATGATGCTAAGTGATGCATTTGGGAGATTTAAAGTGTTTGATCAATGGCTTGGATAGTATACTTAGGTGAAGCAAAAATTTGAGAATGATTAAAAATACACAACGCAATCGCATAAGTAATTTGGGGGTCAAATCTTTCGGTTTCCCCCTAGTTCTTTCCACCCCATCACCCAGAGCTGGTGGGGGTGTAGAACACTTTCATCAAGCCCCATCACTGTTTACAAACAAAGCCACCAAATGTCCAAGATACTCTCTAAACAAAAAACTTTCTTCTGCTATCCTATTTATGCAAAAGTTTTCTTTTTGAAATTTAAAAGACCCAAACTATTGCAAATTTTAAAATTAGATTTCACATTTTATTCACTTTTCTGTTTATGCTTTTTATTTACAATTTAATATACTTTTTTCATCTGTTTAAAATTTTCTGTATATTGCAAGCTACATATCTTTAGTGTTCATGTATGTCATCAATTATGAAAGTGTGTTCAGAAAATGTTTTGTTATCAAGATAAAGTAACAATGAAAGGTGTTGATATGGTCAATGTGCTCTTCTTTTGCTTTGTTTATATTTCAAATTTTATGATTTGAGGGAACAATTTGAACATGATAGCATTTGGTATTTTATGGAAAATTGTTGTCATTGAAGGAGAATAAAGGTGGTTATTCTGGTTAAAGTATATTAAGGCACTTTTAAAATAAACTAATATAATTTTTTTTTATTTATGTGCCATGCAATTTAGTTTTTAATTTCACTTGCATTCTAACATCTGGAATGCTTATCTGCCTCATAGGCAACATGCCAAACTTGAAATTAATAAAACTAACATACCAACATTTGCCTTTAAATCTCTTGTAGACCTGATGAATTTCTGCTGTAGAAAGATTTGGCAATAAAAGCAGAGAGGATGAAGTTGACTGTAGAATTAGAAATGATCCTATTAAGGTTACAGGAAAAGTCATTTGTAATATGTAAAAATATGGAATATATTGAATATAATTCTTTAGGGCTCTCAAGTGTAATTCAAATTCATTAACATTCTATAAAAATTGCATTTTTAAAATTCTCATTTTGATATAGTAAACTATCAACATTATATATATATATTTAATATGCATTATTTGTAAGGCTTTGTGTATTATATCCATTTTAGACATTGATTATGGCAATGTTATCGCCTTATTTTGAAATTGTATGTGATTATTATACAATGTATTTATTATTTTTTTAATGTAACATTTATATATGTTAATGCACATATTTGTGCAAAATTAATATTTATGTGTGTACTCGGTGACTATTGCAATTGGATCTTAGATCTATGGTAATCATTGAATATGATTAAATAAATAAAATAAATTATATGTTTTGTAATAACATAGTTAAAAAGAGAAAAATTCAGCAGATTTTGCTGGTAATGCATAAAGGTGAATCACATTTTGCAATTAATGGTTAAAGAAGGATTTTATTTGAAAATGTTAAAGTAATATTAAATACTAAAGAATAACTATGACATGGATAAAAGTCCTGGAAAGTAATTTATAATGTCAGATTTATGTGACAGATATTAGTAAGTAGTGAAATCTGACATATCAAGTTTATTTTCTGCCTTTGCTTTTTCTCTCTTTTTGTGAAAACAAAAAATGAGAAACAACAAAAAGAGAAGTGTTTTCTTCTCTTTTTGTTAATTGCTCTTATCTACTGAGAACAGTAAAATGAGTTTTGTGTAAAGTTTTGTTGTTACTTAATTTACTCGTATGCTTTTTAATAGATGAAGAAGAAGAAAGTGAAAGTGAGGAAAGTGACTCGGATGATGATTACAGCAGTGACGAAGAGACTCCTGGAAAAATAATTACAGAAGCAGATATTGAACCTATATTGCTGAATGCAGTCACTAAACATCGGGAAATAAGACAACAAATAGATGATGTGATCAAGAAAGAGCAAAATCAGATTGAATTAATGAAAAAAGAAAAGGATATGACAAAGAAAAAAATTCGCACTCTTGAAACTTCTCTTTTGTTAGCCCATGTAGAGATGGAACAATTTCAGGTTAGTTTTCATTTTTGTCAAAAATAGTAGGTTAAGTACTATAGCTAAAGAGCAGGGATTTGAAAATGCTTTTAATCTTCTGCATGGCTAAAATATACTCTCCCTGAATTGAATACCAGTTGTTCTAATAGCATTATTGATGACTAATGTTCCTTCTGAGCTGTGCAGGCATACAGGTTTTAAGTTATATCTTCTGCATGGCTAAAATATACTCTCCCTGAATACCAGTTGTTCTAATAGCATTATTGATGACTAATGTTCCTTCTGAGCTGTGCAGGCATACAGGTTTTAAGTTATGTCCATGCAGGTTCATCATTCTCCATGCCCAAAAGTCCATTTTACTGTTTCACAAATGATCATCATCATCATCATCATCATCATCCTCAAGCAGCCATGGGCTACGGAGGTCCAACCAGACCGCGCAGTTTAATTCTCCAAGCATATCTGTCCTGAGCTACATCTGCTGCATCCAGCCACTGTACACCAATTCTAACAAGGTCCTGTTTGACATTGTCTGCCCACCGCATCCTAGGTCTCCCCCTCCTTCTGAGGCCTCCAGGCACACTGTTCATAACCCTATTCGCCAATCTATAATTATCCATACGGGCAACATGGCCAAACCAGGGGAGTCTCTCTCTGCACAATATGCTGCTTAAAGGAGGTTGCAGACTCCTTTGCCTAACCTCATCATTAGTTACAAAGTTAAACCACCTAATACCCAAGATGCTGCATAAGCATCTAGAATCAAAAGCATCTAGTTTCCTGTTATCTTGCTTACACAGCGTCCAAGTTTCACTACCATAACTAACCCTAGAAAGAACCAAACTATTATACAGTCTAATTTTAGTCTTTAGGTGTATACGCCTATTTCTCCACAATCTCCATAGATTCTTAAAAGTCCCGGCAGCAATACCTATTCGTCTGTTAATCTCATGCCGCACATCACCAGTATCAGTTACGCAGCTCCCAAGGTAATTAAACTGTGACACCTGCTCAAGACTGCAACCATTCAGATTAACTGAATCACAACCTGCCTGACCAATTTTCATCACTTTAGTTTTCTCTCTGTTTATAACCAAACCTACTGTACTACCAGTCTCATCAACAGTTCGAATGAAAGAGTTCATCTCATCAACATCATTTGCCAAAAGGCCCTTTGTATTAGAAATTTCCTCAGCAGCAAAAGAAATTCTGGCTGTGCACACTCTCTGAAAATTAGAGGGAACATTGTTCATGACCTAAGCAACAGTTGCCTAGGAGGACAACCATTGCTTATGTTTTCTGTGGTGATTACAAGCTGAGAGTGAGAGAAAATGTGCTATTGCATCAACAAATCTGGAATAAAAGGGCTAACGTTTTGGGAAGAAACCAAAAAGGAAAATTTCCAATGATACATAGGATTAATATTTGCATATACATTGTAGTGGTATATCCTTTAAGAAAATAATACATGCTTAATTCAATTGGGAAAAATATGTTAAGTAATTATTACAATAAATCATGTCTTAAAGTTAGTAAATAACATTTAATTTTAATTATTGATATTGGACTATGTCATGTTATTATTGTCATTATTTAAAAGTTTAATATTTGTTTAGATGTGAATAAAGCATTTTCCCATAAAATGCCTTTATTTTTTAAGAAAAAAAACAAACAAACAAAAACACTCTGACGATAATTTTAAACTTTTATGCCTTTTAGTATATAATTAATCATAAATTATGCATTATTTTATACCTAGGTTAAAAAGCAATATGAACTTAATAAGTTACAACTGGCTGTAATCCTGTATTTCAACCAGATAATGGAACTGAATATTTCTAAGTTACCTGGTCTTTTAAATGAACTTTTGGTGTTCTCCGACCCAGTGTTAAAAGCCTTAAACTCCAGGGTGCACGAACTTCGAAAGGAATCTACTTATCTGAAGCAACAGCAAAGGTGGGTTCTTGCTGTTTGGTTTTTGTAAGATAATCCTATTGTAAAACATTTAAACTGAATGAATATTTTTAAATATTTTAATGTTCTTTAATATATAAAATTATGTAATTATCTTTATTATAGCTGCTTCTTGATGTGTGATATGTCAAAATAATAAAGGAATTCATTAACATAATGACTTTTTTTATATGTAATATTCATGTTGTATTGATGTATATCTTAAGTTTTTTTTTAGTTCACTTTCAAAAAATTAACTGTTGCTTTTATTTTGCCATCTCTCCATCTGTAGGCATTCATCATTATTTGTTTTTGAAGATAAACTAATACACACAGTTCCTGACTGCCACAATATTTAAAATAGGTTTGGTTTTCAACTAACACTATTTCAGTTTAATACAATTTTTAAAATAGGACTAGTTTTCAACTAACACAACTGGCCCTTGTTTAACATGATTTCTCAACTAATTCTCTATGAGTGTTTATAATTGCATTTGCAATATAAGAAAATACCTTGGATGATTTTCTTGTCTTTATTATTTAAACACTAACAAAAGTATACTCAAAATAGAGGAATAAAATTAAAAATATATCAGTTAGGTTAGGATTTTGGAATGCATTACCCCTATTTACTTTTATTTCTTGTGAGAAATCCATATCTGACTAACGTAATTTCACCTTACCCAAAGTCGTTGAAAAAATGCTTCTATCATGTTAGTCAGGGATTTGGTGTATACAGCTGAGTAAATCTAAAAATTCAAAATGATAAGTTAAGAGAATGAGTGAAAAGTAGTTCCAGGTTTCAAAATAAGGTTCTGTTACAGGTAGGGACTTGAATTTTAAGACAACAAATTTCCTGCTTGAAATTAAATGCTCCCCCCCCCCCCCCCAATGAAGTTGAAAAATAAGTGTTTGAAACTTGATCTCAGATTTTACAGGTAGAAACTTGAGCTTTTATTGCAACAGACTGGCCAGTCCAAAGTATTTGGGAAGTTAGAGGGGAGGGAATCTAGCTGCTAAGTTATGAAAATGGAAGGTAAAATTGTTTGAGGATCTAAATTGGGTTTTATTATATGTAGAGACGCGAATTTTTAGAGTAACATGGGGTGATACAGAATAAACTCAATTTTCGACTAATTGATCAAGTATTAGGAAAATTACAGGCTGTCTTAATTTCTTTTAAAGGGCAGCATCTTCTTAATGCTCAGTGAAGTGGCACTTGATTCTATTGTGTTGCCTTTTGGAATGCCAAGTGTAACATCAGCATGTATTGTCAAAGGCATTTTCCAGAAGAAATACATTTCCAGGCAAAATTTTATGAAGTGAAAGAACACTCCTACAGAAGATAAAAGAAGTTTCATGTCCTGGTGTGACATGAACTCTTTTGACAATTTGAAAACAACAATCCAATCTTCATATGATTGTGTAATAATTGGACCAAAAATTATTATCCTACCATCAATAATTTACAAGATCTTGTGCTACAAAGCATATTATGCATATCACATACCTAAATAATAAATACATATTAAGTAAAGAATTTTTGTAATATCACTTGTAATTGCCCTTATAGTATTTTGTATACCCAGACTGACCAAGTTATATCTGCTGAATTCTTTTATGAGGATGTAAAGAGAATAGTTTTGATTTATAGTTCCCACATTCAAGGTATCTGTGGAAAGAAAAAAAATATTAGGATATCTAAGATAATTCGAATCTATGTGAAAAATAGGGTCAATAATATCAAATAGCTTCTGAATTGCTTTTGAAATAGTTTCTGAATAGCTTCTGAAATGGAGCAAAGATCCATTTCCCTACAATGAGGATTTAAAACATCAATACTGGTAAGAGCTTCAGACACCAGCTTTTACAGCAGAACTTTTCAAAAATTATAGAAAGAGACTGACCTGCCTGACATTACTAAAATTTAGGATCAGTAATGTCCCTAGAAACAAGAGTTCACATAGCTGAATGGCTTCTGATCAAGATTAGCTCCAACTGAGATACAGTATCCTGTGTATCTGTTCATTTGGGACTATCAATCCACAAAAGAAATGGAAATAACATAGTGTTTCCTATGATATAAGCTCACCAATGCTATTAATCAATTAGTGCTACAATCTGTTAATTTTATTCAAATTAGTATACATTCCTGGTAGTTTAAATGATCAGCACAAATACCCTACAAAGTTGAGCCTCTTCATCAGGATTAGAAAAGAATTTAAAGAATTATCACAGAAGACCAAGTCAATAGGCCAGCAGATTTTTCCATAACAGAGACACACCAGTGCTGCTACTTATACAGAATCCAGTCAGTAGGACTAAATCCTGTGTTTATTTGTGTGGATATATTCATATATACACTACTCTTCAGCATGTATTACTTACGACGAATAGCGTGTATTACTTACGAATGAAGAGCTACATTCAAAGCACCCTAACTTTGCAAATAAGCTTTTTAGGGAAAAACCTCAATTGAGATGAATTGAAGATCTCATTCAAATCTTTCTATATCTCATTTTTCAGTAATATTAATTTAATATTAGAAGGGAATATTTAATAGAAGACTTAATAAAAGGAGTATTAATTTAGAGAATCATTACACAAAATTCTAAAATTAGATTTTCCTAAACAATTTGCTATAACAGTTATTATTTTTTTATCATTTTAGAGGTATATTCTTATGACTAGAGTTTCAGCTTACACAAACTTTAACATCAAATGAATTTTAAAATTGAGATTTAGAAATGTTTAAGTGAGATCATCAATTTAGCTTCAGTGATACGTTTTCATAAGAAGCTTATTTTCAAAATGAGGTGATTTTAAATGTAGTTTCCATTAACATGGAAGTGCCCATACATGTTGGAGAGTTGTATTAGGATCTGCAGTCTCTGATAAATGTGACATCTTTGCAGGCATTTTCTCTCAATCTTTCAGCTCTCTAAATATTTTTGAAGATAAAATAAAAAGGTCTTTCTCATGTGAAAGGTTGCTGACTCCTGGACTACACTTTAGGATGGTAAGGTTAGATGGCAAAGCTTAGTTACTGTATCTTGCTGGTTCTGTGCATTATCTCAAGGAATGGTAAATAACTCCCAGTTTATGTTTAGTTATTATATACAGATATCTATTTTGAGTAAAGACATTTTTAGGAGAAAAATAGCATTCACATTGCAATTACCTATCATTTTTGTTATTGCTAAAAAATATGTAACTTATGCTCTGGGTGCATTTTTCTCTATCCTTTTAGTACTATTGACTAAAATGTATCTGTGCATGTTTAAAATAATTTAAAATTAAACTTGTTCTTAATTCTTATCTAAATTTACTTGATATTAGAGAAATTATACATCATCATCATCAGTTAAACATGGCTGGTCACATTTTGGAAAACAGTGTCACCCGATTGAAAGAAATTTCCCATGCAGAGAAGATACAGAAATTTGGCCAGGATGTTGACTTGGATTTCTTGGATGATTTAGAGAATAATCCTCATGCTGCTGTATTGCGATTTAAGAAAGAACAACTGCATAATAGCCAAGAAAAAGAGATTCAGTTGTTGAATGTAAGTAAAAATATAGCAGAGATCTAATTCATGTAAAATGTTCTTTAATAGACCAAATATAAAATCTCTTACAGGAAAATATTATTGGAGGAAGAGGCAAACAAATCAGTCAAATAATTTTATGCAAGGAGCTTTGATTTAAAGCACACATATAATTAACACATTGTCATAGTTTTAACATACATCTTTTGTAATATGATGTTGTTAGTTTCAAGATTTTCTCTCCATTGATTTTCTGTGCTAACTTTCACTTTGCCCTTGGTGGGAAAATGGTCATCATTGGACTTCAATCATCAGGATTTGGATGTGGCATTAAGCCATGGCTCCATGTGCAAGAGAATCATACCCTCTGAATGTTAAACAAAGCACTGGATGGCCTTAATAGGATGCTTCCATCTGTCTTCCAGCAGCTGTTTGGTGGATCTCCTTCCCCTACTAAGCTTTGAGCCCTTGAGGCCTTTGTGACATATTTAGTTCATTGTGTGCAAAAGGTTCTTAGAGGCAAAATAACCCATCTTTTACACCTAGCTCTATCATTGTGAACATTCTTGCAGCATTTCAATGGAAATAAACATGCATGGACCATATGCTATACCGTGATTGCTATCAAGTCAGCTCGACATCAGAAGTTTTTTAATGAATTAATTCATGTAGCCTAAAATTTTATTTAAATTATTCGTATTTTCACCATTTTAAATACTGAACCTCGTAAAAGAAAAAGAAAACTGCATTTAATAGTTAATACTAGCTGTACTCAGTGTAACAACAGGTGTAATATACACCAAACTAGATCTTAACTTACTCCTGCATAATATTGCAAATTACTGCTGTAATTTTAAAATCATTGAATAGAAATTTTAATATGCCACTGTAGTGACTGTCATATCATGTGAAACATGTTTTTAAGGTAATCTCAAGCATCACCAACACACATACTTAATATTTTTATCTATATAGATGCCAAAGGACATTAATCCAGTTGCTAAAATATAAGAATGAAACTTTTAAAGGATTGTGAATAGATGTTTATAAATAAATGCAAATTTTGTGGATAATATATGCAAAGAAACTTGGCTCTCTAATGACCATAATCGGCAAAATAGCCCAGGTCAATTGATCCAGAGTGTCCAGTTTGAGAACACTATTTGTACAAACCTGTTTCAAATTTTTGGTTGATGTAATATTCCGAAGTTTTAAATGTTTTTTGACCTGTGGTCATGGAACTCAAGAATTGTATGACACACCTTTCAGTAAAACTTCAGTGGAACTGTTTCACTATCAGTTGTAGATTTTACATCATTATTAGCATTGATACTCATTTCGTACACTATATGATCTGTGCAATTATTTTGATTATTTGAAGCATAATAATTCATGAATGAGGGAGACAAGTTCTTGTGCAATAGTCCTATGGTGTGTGAATTCACTCTGCAATAATGGGGAATGATGCCTTCTTAATTATTTCAATAACTTTTAATTTCTGGTCTTAGGAACTAAACATCTTACATATTATAAATGGTTTGTTGCTACAAATTCTTTTGATATCATTTTTTGCCTGTCAAAAAAAAAAGCCACACCACTGTTTTGGAAGTTAAAATTTTGTGAAAAATTGTGACAATGTTTGAGTAAATGTAGAATACTTCAAATGCTTTAACCTTAATTTTTGAGATCGATGCTTTAATTTTGATGAATGATAAGAATTGAAATTTGGATATAAACATCTGCATAGTTTTTATTGTAAATTTTTTTATCTTTGCTTTCAATAGTATTATTACTCTTGAAGGCAATATTTAATGAATTAAGTGCAAAACTTATTTTTTTAATTAACAGCACAAGTTGTTTTCTTAATGAAGTAACTATGTACTAATTTTTGAACAAACAACAGGCCCTACAGTCATTTCTGAACCAAGTTTCAGTATAAGTTTAGCAGTGTAGTAAACTGATCTGTGGAGAACTCAGCCACAGGTCTATCAAAGATCAGGTTGTAATTAAGTTCTCCAGAGACATCCCATAGCAAGCTATAATATAAACTCATTAACAATACAGTAAGCAGGACCTATTGAGAACTTCATTCAGAGGGCAGAAACATCATAACACATCAGCAGCACAGTTTAGGAAGGACAACTCACTTTTCTTTATTCCAGATGCCACTTCAAGTGGCAAATTTAAACTTCTGTGTTTCATATATGACTGTCTATAACCAATTTGATTATACATCTGAGACTTCCAATGCATTGGGGGCGGGGGTGGCTCAGTCGGTAGCGTGCCAGGCTCGTAATGTAGTTCCCAGGTTCGAGTCCCAGCTGCGTCAGCGTTGAGATTTATCTCCGCAAAATTCCCTGCCCACGGTCAGTAGGGGACACCGAAGGGCTTGGAAAGGCCGCCGTCCGTCGGATGGGACGTTAAGCCGTGGCCCCGTGTGCGGGAGAGCCATACCCTGTGCACGTTAAAGAACACGCTGGATGGCCTTGACGGGAGGCTACCATCTGTCTCCCAACAGCTGTTCCAGTGGGTCCCCTCCCCCAACCTTCTCTGAGCCTTCGGGGTCCATGTGACCTGGCCATTTAGCCCATGGTGTGCAAAAAAGTGCCGTTCAGAGGTAAAACAACAACAACAAAAATCCAATGCATTGAAGCATTGCACAGAAAGCTTTTTGTAGTAATATTTCCTAATGACATTTAAGAAGACAGATTAATAACTTAATAAATGCATGACAGCTTTTCAATGTAATATTTTCCGCAAAAAAAAATCCAAGTTGTGCATCTATAGTCCAAGAGCTTCTGATTTAGGTATCACTTATTATAATTGGGTAAGAAATGTAGTAGGACTATAATTTAATGAACGCTGACAACAATTAGTAATGAATAATAGTAAAATATCAGTTTATACTTCTTGGTCATTAGCTAAGCATCAGTTTCACTTTGTTCTTTCTACACTATATGTAATAATTATATTAAATCAAATTGGATATTTAGTATTCTGATATAATTATGTTTAATATTGATTACAAATAAATGTAGCATATTTTGCATTTAATTATTTCAAGTTTTTCTCATTCCTTTGACTAGAATAATATAGAGAGTAAAAAGGTAGAAGTAGCTGAAATAACAAAACATAACAGCAGACTTACTAATTTGCTAGTCGAACTGAAAAAAGAAAAGAATGCATTGAACGAGCAGCTTGGGAGAAGAAGAAAACAATTTGTAGTAAGTCTTGCAAAATAATTGTTTATAGGTTATGTTTCTAGGTAGAAATTTTAATATCATATAAGCATCTTTTAACCATTTCCTGGAATTTTTTTTTATATTGATGTGACAGAAAAAATATTACATTTTTTAAATCCTTTTCATTTAAAATATTTATTTCTGCTTAGAAACTATTATTTATTAAAATATTTTATTCCTTTTCATTTACTTTTTAAGTGTATTCATTCTAATAATGAATCAAAAATTCAAGTAAACTTTGGCACGAACAGCCTGAAACTAAAATAAGCATTGACCAAGTTAACTGAGGCATGTCAGAATTTTCATGAGCTCATGGCTTGGGTTAACTTGGGAATGTCAAGGAAGTGGTTATGTTATTTATTTGTTTTGCTGGAATTCATCAATATTTTAACTGAAGTGATTTCTTTAGTTTGATTTTAAAATTATCATCTGAAATTAAAATTTGGTATTTATAAAATAGTTACTTTCACAAGAGTTAAAGGTTAACTCACCAATGAAATATACATACATGCTACATATTATATATATACCAGTTGGGGAAAAAATTGGGGTGGTACTCTCACTAGGTTCATATTCTGATGTCCCTAAAATATCTTATTTGAAATGCAAATTCATAATTTCAATAAAGTTGTAAATGAAGAAATGTTTTAATATTATTTACAACCATATTTAAAAATTGTACTTTTTATATTTTTTAAAATATTTATTGAGGTATTCCTTAAATATATGAATCTGGATTTTAATTCATGTTTTTATATATTTGCACTTTTTTGTCACATCAATCAGTTCAGTATTTTCCATGGTTTTAATTTTTTTTAGTTATATGGGTAGTTTTTGTGCAACCACTAATATTGTTTATAATATTGTGTTATTTGAGCAATGTAGTGCAACACTTATAGACATTAACTAGTGTTGTGACAAAGTTGAATAACTAATTTTTTTTACCTGTGGGTTATTAGCAATTGATAGTCATTATATAAGTACATTAGTGGCACAATGGTAACATGTTAGCTTCTAGTGCTTCTAGTTGCAGCTGTCATGGTCTGTTTGAATCCCAGTACCATGTCCAAGTGAGTGTGGCAGTTTGCAGGAAAGGATCTAGAAAAAAGAATTTGGGATGGAGTTGAAGGAGTGACTCATATGAGCTGAAACTGACTGGAATACCATTCAACTATATAATTTTTTTCATCTGTTTTGGTTTTCTTTAATATCTTGCAGTTATTTATATAATATATACACAGTCATATCAGAATAATATGATCACTCACGGAATCACAGTATACCCACTCAGGCACGTCACAGAGTGCACATGACAAGGTCGACCACACGGAGATATAAGCATCCGGCCAGGACAGATGAGCTATAGTGCATAACGTGAGCACAATGGGCAGAGGTATTGATTTGACGGATGTTCATAAAATGATCATTGGCTACCACACCAAGGGTGGAAGCATCTCGGAAACAGTAGACTTCGTGGGCTGTTTGCGAGGTGTTATAGTAAGAGTGTACCAAGAATGGACTGCTGGCACACTGAGTACCTCCAGTTGTCATAACTGTGGAGCCCCTTAGGCCATCGACCCCAGAGGAGAACGTCGCCTCCGTCAACTAGTAAGGGCAATCGAAGCACAACAGTGCAGCAATTGACCACTTGAATGAACACTGGGGCACCCAGGTATGTGTCCCTGATAACAGTAGAGCAAACCCTGTTACGCATGGGTCTCCGGAGTCGATACTGCATAAAGGCGCCTGTGTTAACCAAGGTCCATCGGCAACGACGCCTGCAGTTCACACAGGACTACTGTCATTGGACAGTGGAAAAAGGTTGCCTTTTTCGATGAATCGAGGTTTCTACTCCACAGAAGTGATGGGTGGTGGCGGATACGGCATCAGATACATGAGAACCAACACCCGGACACGCTTTTCGGTCAAGTACAGGTCGGCGGTGGTAGTGTGCAAGTCTGGGGGATGTTTTCCTGGTATGACCTGACCCTATTTGAAGAAAGATATAGTATTTGAAAATAATTCATGAAGCTTTACTATTAAGATTCCTTGATATATTGAAAGCGTATATAAAAATTCAAATAGCATAGAACACATAGGCCATGATTATATATGTAGAACCTAGGTGTGATTGTAGAAAACATAGACCATGATCAGGCAAGCAAGATTCAAAGTTTTACATTCTTAAAACGAATTTTTTCACCTGACGCAGAAGAAAACAGCATTTTCTGAATCTATTATTAATATAATTAAATTATTATTAAGTCTCTTCAAAAATGTACATGATATGAAATCTTTTAAGGAAGAGTGTATGAATTAGGAGGCATGAGCAATAACTGTTTGTCATAAGTTTTCAAAATAACATACAATCTTTTTCAAAAATGAATTAATAAAACAGGGTAAACAGAATATATAAACTGTTTTTTTTTTTTTGCTTTTTAAAGAATTAGTAGCTCTTAGAAATTAAAATACTTCTAAACAGGCAATTTTGTGTCTGTTGCTGGCAACTGGAACTTAAACTTCATAAACAAACACTGAATAAAGAAAATATAATTCATGATTGTGGCTGGAATGCAAAATAAACTATTATATTTTCTTGACTTCTTTTTTTTTCTATTTTTGACAACTACTTTGATTTGTAAAGCAATCATTGCTCATAAATCATATTGTCTTACTCTTTCTTAAGTAGTAAAAATTTTAGACTTAATTACGGATAACCAGATGTATTCTATGTGCTGTTTTTTGTGAATGTTTTAATTTTTCACTCAATAAACAAAATGCAGATATAATGTGGTCTGATGGTCAAGAAATCTAAAGGTGCCATAGGTGATTATTGATTTAAGCTATTTCTATTATACGCAGGACTATGCCAAGACAGGGCTGAGTGGCACAATTTAAAATTATTACCCAGTTTTTGTACATAGTAGTAAAAATTAACTTTTCAATTGGTCGCAAAATAATTCTTGCCCCAGGAGTGTGTATCCTCACTTGCCTGGGTGCAAAATTGGCTAGGCATGGTTTTCACTATTCAATATTACATTTCCTGTTAGTTTACTTAAATGAACGTAATTTACATTTTTAATGGATATATTTCATTTGAAATTCTCTTCTCTCTATTATAGTGAGTTCATCAACATAAGAACAAAGTATATTTTGACAAGATGTCTCAGCAGTTCATTGAAATTTACCCACTCAAAGTTTTGTAAAAGCTATCCAAGAATAAGTTTTGAAAAAAGATAGTGACACTAATCATTGTAAAGCAATGAAAATTCTATCCTGCTGACTTTTTGGTCTGAAAAATGCTGTGATAATTTGTTTGTAAATGTTTTCATAAATATATTGTTAAGATTTTTTTTAAGTAGTACTCTCGTAGCATTGTGTGCTTTTTTTTTCATTATTTCTTAAATTCATAATTTTACTGTTGATTAAGTGGACTGTAAGGGACTGCAGGATAAGAGTATTTCGCATTGATCTGAAATCAAGGAAATGAAATTTACTTAGATTTGATCAGGAAAGAAAATTATACATCATTGGAAATTTTTTATTTTTATTACTATTACACTTAGAAAACCTTTTTCTAGTCATTGTCATGATTTTATCACTTATAAAAAAACATTGGTCTGAGGTCCCTCCATCCTCTCAGATCTTCTACTGTGCCATATAAACTGACAGGCTCCTCAGTCCTGTCAGACCTCTGTGGCAAGCAGCTGCTTGAGGGGTATTTATTTTATTTTTTCACTTATGATTATAAAACACATATGTCATGATCAGGCTCTATCTGATCTGGTGGTGCTATGTAATACATTCAGGGTATAGTTCTCTTGTGTCAGTGCTCAATGATACCCTTGATCTGGACTAAATGATATTTGAGGTAATCTGAATAATTTGAAAAATTAAAATGTGGATGTTTATACACTACTCAAAATTAATGGATAATGGGAAAAAGTGCACATAACAAAATGGTTTTCAGTAGATATAATAAGTGTGTGGAAAGGTATCACAACATGGCAACAGCAAGCAGAATAATTAACAAAATTGTGTATTATGCATTATACTGCATAGTAGAGCATGAGTTCCCATGTTAGAACTGCTGTGATTATGGGACAGAAGGCATATGATTACTTCTAACAGCCACACAACTTGTGCAGTATGCTCTCCTACTTTTGATGAGGTTTTATTGTAATAAACTCTTCCACAAACAAGAGATCCAAGTGCATGAAGGGTTCTGGAAGGAGACTGACTTCCTGCAATTCACATACCCAAAGCACTGATGGCACCCCACACATGCTAAATTGGACTCAGGTTTGGGAAACTGACTTGCCACTCCATCATATGAATAGCTTTACTTTCAAGTAAATTCTTTCATGAAATAGCTGAAAATTTTTGATTTTACCATGGGTGGGGTTTGAACCTATGTCTCCCAGTGACGTGCCAGGCATGCTAACCACTACATCATCAGTGGCTAGGCTTCAGCTAATGTCATAGATATTCCTGCATGTTATGTGATTCACTTGTGGTGCTATGCATGACAGGAAATTGACAACCAAGTTACCTGATGAAATTTAATATTTGTCAAGCTCATGGCATTAATAATCCAGTAGTAAAGTATCACAGTAGATGTCCTGTAGGGAGGGGACTCATGAAATAGCTGAAAAAATTTAGTTTTGCCATGAGTGGGATTTGAACCCATGTTTCCAGTAACATGACAGGCATGTGACTACTACATCATCAGCAGCTAACTTTTTCGTTAGCTGTGAATGTTAATTCCAAATAATATAATGGAAAGTGTGACATAGACTTTCCATTATATTATTTGGGGTGGGGGTGGCTCAGTCGATAGCATGCCAGGCTTGTAATCTGCAGTTCCCAGGTTCAAATCCCAGCTGGGCCAGCATTGAGATTTATCTCCACAAACTCCATCCTCTCCTTGGTCAGTAGGGTACAGTGATGTGTTTGGAAAGGCCACCGTCTGTTGGATGGGATATAAAGTCATGGACACGTGTGGGAGAACCATACATTGCACATCAAAGAACACACTGGATGACTTTGATTGGAGTCTGCCCTCTGTCTCCCAGCAGCTGTCCAGTGGGTCCCCTCCCACATCCTTCTCTGAACCCTCAAGGTTTTTGTGACCTGGCCATTTAGCTCATTGTATGCAAAAATATGCTGCTCAGAGGTAAAACAACCCAACCCTCATGTTTGATTCATTTATGGTGCTATCTGTGCCAGGAAACAGACAACCAAATTGCCCATATGATGGTGCAATTTGTCTCTCACGTTTGGGGCGGGGGTGGCTCAGTCGGTAGTGCGCCAAGCTCGTAATCTGTAGTTCCCAGGTTCGAGTCCCAGCTGGGTCAGCGTTGAGATTTATCTCCGCAAAATTCCCCGCCCTGCCCACAGTCAGTAGGGGACACCGATGGGCTTGGAAAGGCCGCCGTCTGTCGGATGGGACGTTAAGCCGTGACACCATGTACGGGAGAGCCATACCCTGTGCACGTTAAAGAACACGCTGGATGGCCTTGACGGGGGGCTACCATCTGTCTCCCAACAGCTGTTCCAGTGGGTCCCCTCCCCCAACCTTCTCTGAGCCTTCGGGGTCCTTGTGACCTGGCCATTTAGCCCATGGTGTGCAAAAAAGTGCCGCTCAGAGGTAAAACAACCCCTCTCACGCTCTTGGCATTAAATCAATAATTTAGTAAAGTGTCACAGAAGACGTCCTTTAGGGATGGTATTCACTTGTCATATTATTATTATTTATTCCATGCAGGGGGTTACAGTAAAGCCAAGGTAAAAGTAATTTTAGATATTAATTTAAATGTTCAAGTGGCTTGATCCCCAGAATATATGCAAGAAAGACTGAATCACATTAGCTGAAGAAAAGGTTAGTGGCTGATAGTGTAGTGGTTAGCACGCTTGGCATGATACTGGGATGTGGCTTTGAATCCCACTCGTGGCAAAACTAAATTTTTTCATCTATTTCATGAGGCCCATAACCACAGACATCTACTGTGATTTTACCACTATTTTCAAGTTATTACAAATCACATAAACTCCATGTGAAGGGCATTATCATCCATAAAGATGATGTAAGGGGCAAAAGTAACCCTGAAAAGCCTTGAGTAGTGGACAAGAATCCAATTTCTATGTCACTGAGTAGTTGGGATGCCTCCCTGAAAGATGCGAAGCTGTGTATGGTAATTGTCACGAAAAGAGGACACATTTTTCATGACAATTGCCATACCAAATCTTTTACCCTACTGCCACCAAAGTTGCCCCTTTCTCTGATGTGTAGTAGTTGCATCAAGTTCTTTGTTCTCTTCAGGTGATTATACGATATTCAAACAGTATTTATACTCATCAGCCTTTATGCATACAGAGTTTGTTCATGCAGTCTGCTGACACGTCTTGAAAGGTCATCCTTGTGGCCACTGACAGCTCATGGGATAGTTGTTTAGTTGCCACTTATGTATGTCACCTTACTGTTATAGATGGTCATCATCCTGAGCAGTTTTGTCCTTGGAATGGTTTTGACCTTCTATACAACTAACCTCTCCTGCTTCTTGAAACTGCCTCAAAAGTCTTGAGAATGATACATCAAATTTGGTTTTGCTCTGACGTATATAGATTTTTTTTTTTAGCAAAGTAGTGTATGTACCGTTCTACTACCAAAAAAAAGAGGACATCAGAGGATGAAAAAGGAGGGCACATTTTTTAAGTACGAATGTTAACGAAGAGCTCAATTGGATACAGTCAAGATCATAACACTATTTGCTCTGTACATTTTTGCCTCTGAAGCATTGTGTTCATTCTTTTGTTATTTCTAATTCGTGAGTTGGGTTGTTTTGGGTTGTTTTACCTCTGAGCGGCACTTTTTTGCACACCATGGGCTAAATGGCCAGGTCACATGGACCCCGAAGGCTCAGAGAAGGTTGGGGGAGGGGACCCACTGGAACAGCTGTTGGGAGACAGATGATAGCCTCCCGTCAAGGCCATCCAGCGTGTTCTTTAACGTGCACAGGATATGGCTCTCTCACGCACACGGGCCACGGCTTAACGTCCCATCCGACGGACGACGGCCTTTCCAAGCCCATCGGTGTCCCCTACTGACAGTGGGCAGGGCGGGGAATTTTGCGGAGATAAATCTCAACTCTGACCCAGCTGGGACTCGAACCTGGGAACTACAGATTACGAGCCTGGCGCGCTACCGACTGAGCCACCCCCGCCCCCCTCTAATTCGTGAGCTAATGTACATTATGTTTTGAATTCAAGCATGGCTTATTTAATATTCGTTCAATATTATTAGCCGACAGAGCTATTCTGCCAAATACAGTGACGGTATGAAACTTAACAACAACAAAGGGGAACTTATGATCAGTAGCTCGACGGTTACAGCACTTGACACGTTATCAGGGGTGGGGGTGGCTCAGTCGGTAACGCGCCAGGCTCGTAATCTGTAGTTCCCAGGTTCGAGTCCCAGCTGGGTCAGCGTTGAGATTTATCTCCGCAAAAATTCCCCGCCCTGCCCACGGTCAGTAGGGGACACCGATGGGCTTGGAAAGGCCGCCGTCCGTCGGATGGGACGTTAAGCCGTGGCCCCGTGTACGAGAGAGCCATACCCTGTGCACGTTAAAGAACACGCTCGATGGCATTGACGGGAGGCTACCATCTGTCTCCCAACAGCTCTTCCAGTGGGTCCCCTCCCCCAACCTTCTCTGAGCCTTCGGGGTCCATGTGACCTGGCCATTTAGCCCATGGTGTGCAAAAAAGTGCCGCTCAGAGGTAAAACAACCCAACCCAAAGATACGTTATCAGGAGATGTTGGTGTGGATCCCACCCCGCAGGAGACAATTTTTTCCCTATATTTTCAATTCATTTCTATTAGTAATATTAATAGAATAGCATAGATAGTGGCTTCAAATAAGGCTGCCTGCCTGGCGATGCACTCCATTCATTGCGCTGTCATTGGCTAGACATTTCACAACATTTGAATCATTGCAGTGTTGCCAGGTGTTAAAAAGCAAAACATGTAAAGATAGGAAAAAAATGTACTTTGTACATATTTAGGGATTTCCTTTTTACAAATTTCGCTATAGGGATCACCTCCTTTTTTTAGATAACTTTTTATTTGGTTCAACTGATATTTTCTTTATAGCGATATTCGTTAAAATGAAACATTTTTGCACAGAGATACAAAATTTGCTCTACTGAATATTTAGGAGCTGGGGTGGCTCTGTCGGTAGCGCGCCAGGCTCATAATTGGCAGTTTCCAGATTCGTGTTGAAGTCCTGAGTCAGTGCACCTGGTCAGCATTGAGATTTATCTCTACAAATCTTCCCACAGTCAATAGGATACACCGATGGGCTTGGAAAGGCCGCCGTCCGTCGGATGGGACGTTAAGCCATGGCCCCTGCGCACGTTAAAGAACAGACTAGACAGGAGGCCAACTAAGTCATCTGTCTTCCAACAGCAGTTCCGTTGAGTCCCCTCTCCCAACCATCTCTGAGCCTTTCGGATCCTTGTAACTTTGCCATTTAGCCCATGATGTGCAAAAAAAAAAGTACCTGTCAGAGGTAAAACAATCGAAATACTGAATATTTCGTTATTCTGACGTTCGTCATATCAACAATTCACTGTAACAGTTCCGGAAAATACTTGACATCTAAGCTAGCGGTTCTGGTCTAGATATAATTACCTAAATAATAGAAATTTCCTAGGAGAACTGCAGCGCATCCTTTGATTTCATATTAAAATCGGAATTTTATACGGTAATGGCATTTTAATATGCATAATACAATCACTCCCCTACCCTATTTTTTTAAAACTTAGCTCTGCAAGAGACTGCAGTCTTAACTGCAGTTTTTCCTGTATACATTCCCCTACTGCAGTGAAGAGAGTTATCCGCTTCATTGGATAACTCTTCACTGCAATAGGGTGTTGCCACTATATTGCATAACTTTATTGAAGAAGGGTGTTAACGCTTTATTAGATAACTCTTTATTGAAGTAGGGTGTTAACGCTTTATTAGATAACTTTATTGAAGTAGGGTGTTACGCTTTATTAGATAACTCTTTATTGAAGTAGGGTGTTAACGCTTTATTAGATAACTTTATTGAAGTAGGGTGTTAACGCTTTATTAGATAACTCTTTATTGAAGTAGGGTGTTAACGCTTTATTAGATAACTTTATTGAAGTAGGGTGTTAACTTTTTATTAGGTAACTTTATTGAAGTAGGGTGTTACGCTTTATTAGATAACTCTTTATTGAAGTAGGGTGTTAACGCTTTATTAGATAACTTTATTGAAGTAGGGTGTTAACACTTTATTAGATAACTCTTTATTGAAGTAGGGTGTTAACGCTTTATTAGATAACTTTATTGAAGTAGGGTGTTAAAAATACCCCCTCAAGCAGCTGCTTGCCACAGAGGTCTGACAGGAGCCTGTCAGTTTATATGCCAAAGTAGAAAGATCTGAGGATGGCAGGACCTCAGCAAAAAAAGACGCATACATCCATGCCTTACCCGGGCTCGAACCCAGGTCCCTTAGATCAGTAGCCGAGCATGCTAACCACTCGGCCATGGGAGGGCAACTTTCCAATATATATATATATGTAATATATTAAAATGTTAAAATAATATATATATTATTTAAAAATATGAAAACACATGCATTTCATTTACTGTATATACAATTTTACAATTATACGTTTTTACATTAGTTGCCCATCCTTGGTCCAAGTTAGTCATGATCGGAGTCCTACGGTTTTTGCAAGAATTATTTTTAGAGACCATTAGAACAGAAGGAGAAAATAGTTATATTGCACTATTTGGCAAGAATAACTTTTGCCAAAAAGTACAGGAAAGGCGTTCTAGTCTGTTCCGGTTGAAACCAGTCATTTGCCCCCTCCCGCTAAATCTTTTCCTTGATCCGGACCTATCTTTACCTACCCTCAGTTAGTTTCCAAGTAGGGTACGCTTTATTAAATAACTTTATTGAAGTAGGGTGTTAGCGCTTTATTAGATAACTTTATTGAAGTAGGGTGTTACGCTTTATTAAATAATTTTATTGAAGTAGGGTGTTACGCTTTATTAAATAACTTTATTGAAGTAGGGTGTTACGCTTTATTAGATAACTTTATTGAAGTAGGGTGTTACGCTTTATTAGATAACTATTGAAGTAGGGTGTTACGCTTTATTAGATAACTCTTTATTGAAGTAGGGTGTTAACGCTTTATTAGATAACTTTATTGAAGTAGGGTGTTAACGCTTTATTAGATAACTCTTTATTGAAGTAGGGTGTTAACGCTTTATTAGATAACTTTATTGAAGTAGGGTGTTACGCTTTATTAAATAACTTTATTGAAGTAGGGTGTTAACGCTTTATTAGATAACTTTATTGAAGTAGGGTGTTACGCTTTATTAGATAACTTTATTGAAGTAGGGTGTTACGCTTTATTAGATAACTCTTTATTGAAGTAGGGTGTTAACGCTTTATTAGATAACTTTATTGAAGTAGGGTGTTACGCTTTATTAGATAACTCCACTGAAGTAGGGTGTTTCCACTTTATTGGATAACTCTCTTCACATAAGTAGGGTGCTGCCACTTCATTGGATAACTCTCTTCGCTACAGTAGGATGTTGCCACTTTATTGAATACCGTACAGGCAATAGACAGAAAAATGGAAAGATTCCCATGTTAAGTCAATGGAGAGTCAAATTCGAAGATCAGCAATTTCTACACTAAGTATTTTTCAGGGAAATAGGACTAGATAAATTAAAATTTCATACAGATCTCTAAATTTCGATTTTCGACATTATTCGTTGGGTGTTTAAAGAGCTATTGAAACATGAATATTTAATTAACAGTCTTAAAAGCAAAGTCAGTCTTAAGAAACATGCAACGTATTAACATCAAAGTCAGTCTTAAGAAACTTATGCAAACTGACAATTATACTGAAAGAATTATTTGCAGAATATTCTAAAACATACACTTCTATTATAAAAGAGTTTGAAATAATACTTTTTTAAAACGTTTCAATTAACTTCTGATGTAAATTCTTATGATTGACATCGTTGTCGTCCAATATTCAAACTCCTGTAACTCTTTAAGCACTGAATGGATATTGTAGGAAATCGAGATTTAGAGAGATATGAATGAGATTTGAATTTACCCAATCCTATTTTCCTATAAAATGCTTATTGCAGAAAAAACGGTTCTTTGAATTTCACTCTCCATTGACTTAACATGGAATGATCTTGCAACCTTGGTGTACGTACACGAAGGTTGCAAGATCAATGATTTCTAAAAAAAAAATCGTTGCTAGATGTTTTTCTGAATTCTGTAATCAACCATAGTGTTCGGATATCTTTTTGAGCGACTGTATCTCTTCAACGTTGTTATTCTTATTTGGGCAGGAGACGGACATTGTTAGTCAACGAAACAATCATTTTGCTGAAAAGACCCTGATCCTTCAATTTAAAGGCATGCCTTCAAATTCCCTTTGTTTTGCAATCACTGGGGCGTTGATGGTGTCATCACAGTTCGCAAACTCAATCAACGATTGACCTGATAGTTAAACTTCATCAACGCTAATTGCACGTTGTTCAACTTTGGATCCTTTATTTGTTTTGGGTTTGTTTTGGGTCCACACAATGTCAAGCTTATCACGTTCAAGCTTATATTTGCCACTGATTCTGGTGGTAATGAAACGGCTATGTATACTCGTTTCTCTATGTGGGGAGATATTAGGATATAGATGGTAGCCTTCTGGCAAGGTCATTCAGCGTGTTCTTTAACGTGCCCAGGGTATGGCTCTCCCGGAGACGATTCAGCTCAAATCCTTTCCCAGAAAAAAAAATTAAGTTTTTGATTTTTCGAATTTTGCACCCTTTAACAATAATTGAGTTGGGTTGTTTTGCCTCTGAGCAGTATTTTTTTGCACACAATGGGTTAAATGGTCAGATCATAAGGACCTCGAGGGCTAAGAGAAAGTTGGAGGAGGGGACCCACTGGACAGCTGTTAGGAGACATGGAAATCTCCCGTCAAAGCTATCCAGCTTGTTCTTTAACATGCCCAGGGTAGGGCTCTACCAGAGATGGGGCCACGGCTTAACATTCCATCCGACGGACGGTAGCCTTTCCAAGCTCATTGGTGTCCCCTACTGACTATTATAGGCAGAGCAGAGAGTTTTTGTGGAGATAAATCTCAACGCTGGATCAGGCGGGACTCGAACCTGGGAACTACAGATTACGAGTCTGGTGCGCTACCAGACTCGCGTCTATCCCCTCCAAAAAGAACCAAAAAAAAAAAAAAGAACTGCAACCTAAAACCAGTTCTTTAAAGCAAAGGGGACCAAACTAAACTTGTCGAACAGTCGCTAGAAAAAAAAATAATAAAATTTATATTCATAAAGAGAGCAGGAAAAATTCTACTTAAAAATGAATGCATATATTTCTGATGAGTGATGATTAGAAAAAAGAAACTTTATAAGGAATCGAGAAAATTGATTAAAAAACAAAAATATGCATATTTAAGGAGTAATACGAATTCGCAAAATCGAAAGTATAAAAAAATACAGAGTATGGCTAAAAATGTTTGGTCAAAAAAATTGGAAGAAATGAGTTAGATTCAGTACGAGTTATTTTATGAGCCGATTGTTGGACCGGCCTCGTTAATATTTTGTTGTAGTAGTAATTCTTTTGTAATAATTCTAATTGTCAGATAGCCTTAGAAAAGGATTTCTAATAGAAATCCTTTTCTAAGGCTATCTGACACATATTTATATAATATTTAGTACATTCTTATATAGGGAAAGAGCCGGATCTAAGGGGAGGAGAGCAAGGGGTCCGTTGTGTTGGGTTGTTTTACCTCTGAGCGGCACTTTTTTGCACACCAAGGGCTAAATGGCCAGGTCACATGGACCCCGAAGTCTCAGAGAAGGTTGGGGGAGGGGATTCACTGGAACAGCTGTTGGGAGACAGATGGTAGCCTTCCGTCAAGGCCATCCAGCGTGTTCTTTAACGTTGGGTTGTTTTACCTCTGAGCGGCACTTTTTTGCACACCATGGGCTAAATGGCCAGGTCACATGGACCCCGAAGGCTCAGAGAAGGTTGGGGAAGGGGACCCACTGGAACAGCTGTTGGGAGACATGGTAGCCTCCCGTCAAGGCCATCCAGCGTGTTTTTTAACGTGCACAGGGTATGGCTCTCCCGCACACGGGGCCACGGTTTAACGTCCCATCCGAAGGACGGCAGCCTTTCCAAGCCCATCGGTGTCCCCTACTGACCGTGGGAAGGGCGGGGAATTTTGCAGAGATAAATCTCAACGCTGATCCAGCTGGGACTCGAACCTGGGAACTCTACCGACTGAGCCACTCCTGCCCCCAAGGGGTCCGTATCCCTCCCCCTTTGAGAATACTAATAAGTGTAATAGAGGAAAAAATTGTTAAACTTGTGGATATTTCAAGACATTTTTTTAAAGACCTCTAAAACGAAAGGGAAAATGTTTATACTGCAATGGAAATCCAGTCTCTTTCTCTCCCGCTTTTATTTTTCTCATGCTCGATTGCGTCAGTCCCCCTGTTAGTCAGCCGTCAATCACTCAATCGTCTAGATATATTAGAAGTAATTGTTTTAACAAAAACTGAATTTTAATTACTTTTGTTGAAAAAAACATCCATTATGATATAAAGAAAAACAATATCAAAAAAGATCAATAAAGATATGCAAAAAAAAAGCAAGAGATAAAAAAAAATAACGATTAAAGGAAGCCTCACTGGAATGTATATCCCGAGTTAAAAGAAAGTTACCTGTTTATCACGAAATTATATTTAAAAAATATAATTACAAAATAGATCGGTTATTTTGCCTCTGAGGAGCCCTTTTTTGCACGCAATGGGCTAAATGCCAAGTCAGAAGGACCCCGAGGGCTCAGTCAAGACCATTGAGTGTGTTCTTTAACGTGCACAGAGTATGGCTCTCCCACGCATGGAGCCACGTCTTAACGTCCCATCCGACGGCCTTTTCAAGCCCATCGGTGTCTCTTACTGACCGAGGGCAGTAGGGGCGGGGGTGGCTCAGTCGGTAGCGCGCCAGGCTCGTAATCTGTAGTTCCCAGGTTCGAGTCCCAGCTGGGTCAGCGTTGAGATTTATCTCCGCAAGATTCCCCGCCCTGCCCACGGTCAGTAGGGGACACCGATGGGCTTGGAAAGGCCGCCGTCCGTCGGATGGGACGTTAAGCCGTGGCCCCGTGTGTGGGAGAGCCATACCCTGTGCACGTTAAAGAACACGCTGGATGGTCTTGACGAGAGGCTACCATCTGTCTCCCAACAGCTTTTCCAGTGGGTCCCCTCCCCCAACCTTCTCTGAGCCTTCGGGGTCCATGTGACCTGGCAATTTAGCCCATGGTGTGCAAAAAAGTGTCGCTCAGAGGTAAAACAACCCAACCCGAGGGCAGGTTGCGGAGATAAATCTCAACGCCAACCCAGGCTCGAACCTGAAGATTACGAGCCAGGCGAGCTATCGACTGAGCCATCCCCGACGAAACACAGTTTCTCAGAAAGTTCCTATCATTACAACAGGTAGTGCACTATTTTTACTGTTCATATGACATCATGGAAGCTTTACATACTGATTTTAACGGTATATACTTTCTGTAAGTTACCAGTATTTAAAACACATCTTGTGTAATTCTCACTCATAAAAATCATATTTTCGCACTTCCAGCATACACCTAACAAAATGAATTTGGTCATATTGCAGCGATTAAATGGTGAAATAATAAACCCCACCCCAAGTTTATTCCATACTTTCGTTCCGCTTGAATTTTTAAACAGGGGCATAAATAACATGACCTGTAAGCATATATCTTCAGTTCCGGTTCTGTGAGTGAAATATAAGAGTCACGAAAAAGAAAAACACTGTTATTATACGCCTCTTTTTCGATGCAGGCACTTCCAATTTCTCGTAACCACATACTTCCGCCCAATTCAACAAAAAAGCAAGTTCATTGCTGCAACCGTGACCGTAGTAGTGACATCGATATCTCGTGACCGTAGTGCTGTCGGCGTCAGGACAGGTAAAATATATAGCTCTCAACTCGTATGCGTGATAGATTTAACGGTTCCTAAATAAAGCTCTTCGACAATGTACCTTTTGGAGCTTTTTCTCTTTTAACCTTTTTCCTTGGTGGTCTAATAATAGATGGTTGAATAAATTCGGAGGAAAACAAATTCACCTCGGAGAAGTAAGAATGTTATCTGATGGAAATAATCCGAATTTCTTTTCTAAAAATACTGCAGTCTAACCGAAGCAAAATAAAAATGGTCGCGGTTTTAAGTGAGATTTCATGTTTCTTTTTATGACTTGTCGATAAACAATGATTTGTGGTGCTTTGCTGATTCATAACTGGTGATTGCCGAAGTACAAGTTTTTTTGTTGTGGGTTTTTCCATAATGTAAATACAGACTGCCCCTTTGGATTGTTTTACCTCTGAACGGCTTTTTTCACACTCAATGGGGGGGGGGGGGGGGGGCTCAGTCGGTAGCGCGCCAGGCTCGTAATCTGTAGTTCCCAGGTTCGAGTCCCAGCTGGGTCAGCGTTGAGATTTATCTCCGCAAAATTCCCTGCCCACGGTCAGTAGGGGACACCGATGGGCTTGGAAAGGCCGCCGTCCGTCGGTTGGGACGTTAAGCCGTGGCCCCGTGTGCGGGAGAGCCATACCCTTTGCACGTTAAAGAACACGCTGGATGTCCTTGACGGGAGGCTACCATCTGTCTCTTTGGGCGGGGGTGGCTCAGTCGGTAGCGCGCCAGGCTCGTAATCTGTAGTTCCCAGGTTCGAGTCCCAGCTGGGTCAGCGTTGAGATTTATCTCCGCAAAATTCCCCGCCCTGCCCACGGTCAGTAGGGGACACCGATGGGCTTGGAAAGGCCACCGTCCGTCGGATGGGACGTTAAGCCGTGGCCCCGTGTGCGGGAGAGCCATACCCTGTGCACGTTAAAGAACACGCTGGATGGCCTTGACGGGAGGCTACCATCTGTCTCCCAACAGCTGTTCCAGTGGGTCCCCTCCCCCAACCTTCTCTGAGCCTTCGGGGTCCATGTGACCTGGCCATTTAGCCCATGGTGTGCAAAAAAGTGCCGCTCAGAGGTAACACAACCCAACCCAACCCACTCAATGGGCTATAATGGTCAGGTCACAAGGACAACAAGGCACATGTAACTACAGATTAACGTCCCATCTGACGGGCGGCGGCCTTAGTCCACAGGGAAAGAAACCCATTGCACAGCTGTTAGGAGACAGATGATGGCCTTCAGTCAAGGCCATTCAACGTGTTCTATAACATGCTTAGAGTATGGCTCTCCCACACACGAGGCCACGGCTTAACGTCCCATCCGACAGACGGTGGCTTTTCCAAGCCCATCGGTGTCCCTACTAAACGAGAGCAGGTAGGAGAGTTTTGGGGAAATGCATCTCAACGCTGGTCCAGGTGGGACTCGAACCTGGGAACTGCAGATTACGAGCCTGGCTTACTACCGGCTGAACACCCCTGACCCCCAAATACACAAAAGGCATCACATTGAATATTGTACCTGTATATCCCCCCCTAGATGGAGGCCACCATATGACACGATATGTTACCGTTATATTCCTACAGTTCTAAATGCAACTTTTCCTTACAGATGAGGGGCGAGGATGGCTCAGTCGGTAGCGCGCCAGGCTCGTAATTTGAAGTTCCCAGGTTCGGCTCAGTCGGTAGCGCGCCAGGCTCGTAATCTGAAGTTCCCAGGTTCGGCTCAGTCGGTAGCGCGCCAGGCTCGTAATCTGAAGTTCCCAGGTTCGGCTCAGTCGGTAGCGCGCCAGGCTCGTAATCTGAAGTTCCCAGGTTCGAGTCCCAGCTGGATCAGCGTTGAGACTTCTCTCCGCAAAACTTTCCGCCCTGCCTACGGTCAGTAGGGAACACCGATGGGCTTGGATAGGCCGCCGTCCGTCGTAAGAGACATTAAGCCCTGGCGCCGGACAGCCATACACTGCATGTTAAAGAACATGCTGGATGGCCTTGACGGGAGTCTACCATCTGTCTTCCAACAGCTGTTCTAGTGGGTCCCCTTCCCCAACCTTCTTGGATCTCTCTGAGCCTTCGGAGTCCATGTGACCTGGCCATTTAGCCCATGGTGTGCAAAAAAGTGCCGCTCAGAGGTAAAACAACTCAACCCTCTATTACCTATATCAGCATTTTCAAAGAGTGGTGACATGACTCTCTTGCCCCCTCTCCCCCTAGATCCGGTCCTGTTCTTGAATTATATTATTTTTCTACAAATTAGGACACTCGTCAAGTTGGGTTGTTTGACTTCTGAGCGGCACTTTTTTTGCACACAATGGGCTAAATAGACTGGTCACAAGGACCCCGAAGGCTCAGAGTAGGTTGGGAGAGGGGACCCACTGGAATAGCTGGTGGGAGACACATGGTAGCCCCCCGTCAAGGCCATCCAGCGTGTTCTTTAGCGTGCACAGGGTATGGCTCTCCCGCACACGGGGCCACGGCTAAACGTCCCATCCGACGGGCGGCGGCCTTTTCAAGCCCATCAATGTCTGCTACTGACCGTGGGCAGGACGGAGAATTTTTCGGAGATAAATCTCAACGCTGATCCAGCTGGGACTCGAACCTGGGAACTGCAGATTACGAGCCTGGCGCGCTACCGACTGAGCCACCCCAGCCCCAAAAGAAGAGGCAAAGGACAAAAAGATTGAAAATTCTAGGAAACGGAAAGGAAAAAAAAAGTTCCACTAAAACGGAGGGATAAATATATTTATTTCTAAATCTGGGGTTGGGATTCAAATTGAACAGGATTAAAAAGTGTGTTCGTTCATTCCTACTCGATCTTACCCAGACTCCTTTATTTTTTTTCTAGAATCGGAATTGGTTCCGTAAACATTTGAATAGCCTTTCAGTCTAAAAATAATCGACATGTTCGAAACAAATAACAGTCTCCAGCTGTGCGATGTCTCCTAAACTTATATAAAGTGCCGGAAGGGGTTGAAAGAGCGGGGGGGGGGGAGGAAGAGAACAAGAAGGGGGGAGAGGAAAAGAACAAGAAGGGATACCGTACATACAGAAAGACGAAGTTTCTATTTCAGTCGGCGATCCCTTTAATCCTGTCTTGGGCGCAACGTTTCAGTCCATCTTTCTCGGGCAACTGTTGAGCCTGGTCCTCTGACCCGCACGTGATAGGGAGCTATATTTAGCCGGGGCAACATTTCCCGTCGACCATTCGGTGGCCGTCCACAGGACCAAAATAGCAACTCCCAGACGAACAACCACAGCCGCTCTGACGTCAGAGGATTGATCGCCGTGACGTCAAAGCAGAGCGACTCCATTGACGAAGTCGCCACGCTATCTCTCTCTGTTGCTATACTTGCTTCTGGCAACGAGGGAGCTTTCCGTTGCGGAATAAATTGGGTCCACTCTTCCGAGAGCATCGGCGAAACAGCATTAGACACGAATTCAGAGAGGTTTTCTGTTGGCTGTATGGCGATGTACTCGCGAGGATTACCTCGTAAAATGTGTCTCGTTTGTGTCTCTCTCCTTATCTATTCGTAGCACATGCGGAGAGATCAGGATTGTGTAGTAATCACAATCGATGCTGCTCATTACGTTCAATGAACTTAATGAATATTTCGTTTGAATGAGGGAGTCAGGTTGTTTTACCTCTGAGCGGCACTTTTTTTGCACACAATAGGCTAAATGGCCAAGTCACAAGGACCCGGATGGCTCAGAAAAGGTTGGAGGAAGGGGACCCGCTGGAACAGCTGTTGGGAGACAGATGGTAGCCTCCCGTCAAGGCCATCCAGCGTGTTCTTTAACGCTGAGTTGTTTTACCTCTGAGCGTCACTTTTTTGCACACCATGGGCTAAATGGCCAGGTCACATGGACCCCGAAGGCTCAGAGAAGGTTGGGGGTGGGGACCCACTGAAACAGCTGTTCGGAGACAGATGGTATCCTCCCATCAAGGCCATCCAGCGTGTTCTTTAACGTGCACAGGGTAAGGCTCTCCCACACAGAGCCACGGCTCAACGTCCCATACGATGGACGGCGGCCTTTTCAAGCCCATCGGTGTCCCCTACTGACCGTGGGCAAGCGGGGAGTTTTGCGGAGATAAGTGAATAGCTGTTAGGAGACAGATGGCAGCTTCCAACATGTTATTCGACGTGCCTAGGCTCTCCCACACACGGAACCATAGCTTTGCGTCCCATTAGACGAATGGCGATCTTTCCAAGCCCATCGGTGTTCCCTACTGACTGAGGTCCCGGAGGCGGGGGTGGATGTTATATGGAGATAAATCTCAACGTTGAAACAGATGGGTGTCGAACCTGGGAAAGGGACGGAGGTGGCTAAGTCGGTAGCGCGCCAGGCTCGTAATCTGCAGTTCCCAGGTTCGAATCCCAGCTGAGTCAGCGTTGGGATTTATATCTGCAAAACTCCCCCACCCAACCCAGGTCAGAAGAGGACACCGATGGTCTTGGAAGGGCCGCCGTCCATCGGATGGGGCATGGGAGACAGATGGTAGCCTCCCGTCAAGGCCATCCTGCGTGTTCTTTAACGTGCACAGGGTCTGGCTCCCCTACACGGGGCCACGGCTTAACGTCCCATCCGACGGACGGCGGCTTTTGAAGAAGGTTGGGGGAGGAGACCCACTGGAACAGCTATTGGGAGACAGATGGTAGCCTCCCGTCAAGACCATCCTGCGTGTTCTTTAACGTGCACAGGGTATGGCTCCCCTACACGGGGCCACGGCTTAACGCCCAATCCGACGGACGGCGGCCTTTGAAAAAGGTTGGGCGAGAAGACCCACTGGAACAGCTATTGGGAGACAGGTGGTAGCCTCCCGTCAAGACCATCCTGCGTGTTCTTTAACGTGCACAGGGTATGGCTCCCCTACACGGGGACACGGCTTAACGCCCAATCCGACGGACGGCGGCCTTTGAAGAAGGTTGGGGGAGGAGACCCACTGGAACAGCTATTGGGAGACAGGTGGTAGCCTCCCGTCAAGACCATCCTGCGTGTTCTTTAACGTGCACAGGGTATGGCTCCCGTACACGGGCCACGGCTGTTCCAGTGGGTCCCCTCCTCCAACCTTCTCTGAGCCTTCGGGGTCCATGTGACCTGGCCATTTAGCCCATGGTGTACAAAAAATTGACTCTCAGAGGTAAAACAACCCAACAACCCAACCGAACATGGGAATTACAGATTACAAGTCTGGCGCGCTACCGACTGAGCGAAACCCTTGTCCTACTTTGAGCGGGACTGCCCATTTGCGTAACAGATAAGCCTCCCAATACCTTCGTCAAAATCGTATATAGTTCCGATGATTATAATGTTCCTTTCTTATTTCGCATGCACATGAAATACTATCAGCTACTTATCTGAAAATTAGAGCTACCTTTAAGAAATGAGGTCATTTTTTTGCGTGTTTTTTGTAAAATGATCACAGTTAACGCGCAGAGTATTAGGTAAATATGATTTGGCAACGCAATGTTTTCGCTTGACGGAAATTCCGAAATAATGGCATCACCATCTCCTTCATTGACTTCTGCTTCCAGGTCTAACCAACGCTTGGATACTAATTGAAGTACTTACGAGCCTACACGTGTGTTGCTGGGACAAGAGTTCGAACCATTAATTGCTGCTGCTTCCCATTTCAGCTCCTATGGTGGGTTTTCTCTGAAAGGTCACGAATCTCATTGGTCGGCACTTATTCCCTAGGGTGGAGTTTTTTTATTTTAATGAGGATTTCTAGAGACGTTTACGGGTGACGTCTGGTCACTTTTCGGAAGGTTCGTTTGCTGCCTTACAGCAAACGAACCTTCCGAAAAAAAAAAATTCTAAAGCTCTCACTTTAGAATTTTTTTTATCTCTTTTCAGAAAGGGGCGAGAATTGGTTCAGTTAACAGTGCAACAGGTTGGGTTGTTTTATCTCTGAGTGGCACTTTTTTGCACACAATGGGCTAAATGGCCAGGTCACATGGACCACGAAGGCTCAGAGAAGGTTGGAGGAGGGGACCCACTGGAACAGCTGATGGAAGACAGATGGTAGCCTCCCGTCAATGCCATCCAGCGTGTTCTTTAACGTTGGGTTGTTTTACCTCTGACCGGCATTTTTTTGCACACCATGGGCTAAATGGCCAGGTCACATGGACCACGAAGGCTCAGAGAAGGTTGGGGGAGGGGACCCACTGGAACAGCTGATGGAAGACAGATGGTAGCCTCCCGTCAAGGCCATCCAGCGTGTTCTTTAACGTTGGGTTGTTTTACCTCTGACCGGCATTTTTTTGCACACCATGGGCTAAATGGCCAGGTCACATGGACCACGAAGGCTCAGAGAAGGTTGGGGGAGGGGACCCACTGGAACAGCTGATGGGAGACAGATGGTAGCCTCCCGTCAAGGCCATCCAGCGTGTTCTTTAACGTTGGGTTGTTTTACCTCTGACCGGCATTTTTTTGCACACCATGGGCTAAATGGCCAGGTCACATGGACCCCTAAGGCTCAGAGAAGGTTGGGGGAGGGGACCCACTGAAACAGCTGATGGAAGACAGATGGTAGCCTCCCGTCAAGGCCATCCAGCGTGTTCTTTAACGTTGGGTTGTTTTACCTCTGACCGGCATTTTTTTGCACACCATGGGCTAAATGGCCAGGTCACATGGACCACGAAGGCTCAGAGAAGGTTGGGGGACGGTACCCAATGAACAGCTGTTGGGAGACAGATGGTAGCCTCCGGTCATGTCCATCCAGCGTGTTCTTTAACGTGCACGTGGTCCGCACACGGGGCCGCGGCTTAACATCCCATCCGACGGACGGCGGTCTTTACCAAGCCAATAGGGGTCCCCTACTGACCGTGGGCAGGGCGGGGAAATTTGCGGAGATAAATCTCAACGCTGACCCAGCTGGGACTCAAACCTGGAAAGTACAGATTACGAGCCTGGCGCGCTACCGACTGAGCCACCCCCGCCCCCAGTGAAACAGGTTTCAAGAGACTATCAATGTAATACCTTCAGACATCAACGTGGATTGTTTTATCCCTCAGGTGCACTTTTATTGCACACAATGGATTAGGCGGGGGTGGCTCAGTCGGTAGCGCGTCAGGCTCGTAATCTGTAGTTCCCAAGTTCGAGTCCCAGCTGGGTCAGCGTTGAGATTTATCTCCGCAAAATTCCCCGCCCTGCCCACGGTCAGTAGGGGACACCGATGGACTTGGAAAGGCCGCCGTCCGTCGGATGGGACATTAAGCCGTGGCACCGTGTGCGGGAGAGCCATACCCTGAGCACGTTAAAGAACACGCTGGATGGCCTTGACGGGAGGCTACCATCTGTCTCCCAACAGCTGTTCCAGTGGGTCCCCTCCCCCAACCTTCTCTGAGCCTTAGGGTTCCATGTGACCTGGCCATTTAGCCCATGGTGTGCAAAAAAGTGCCGCTCAGAGGTAAAACAACCCAACACAATGGACTAAATGGCCAGATCACAAGGACCCCGAAGGCTCAGAAGTTTGGGGGAAGAATTTGAGTTGGGTTGTTTTACCTCTGAGCGGCAGTTTTGTGCACACAATTTTTTTTTACAATTTTTTTACAATAGTTCAGTTTTATTAAAATAATAAGGTTACAAACAACAGATATTTGTAATACTCTTATTAACCCAAGAGCATCTAAGCTCATGTAGGTTAATTTACAAATTATTTAAATACATAATTTTGGCAACACTGACACTCAACTTTACATAAAGAAAAAAATATATATATATACAAAAACAACACAGAATTTATAAAAATGAATTATTTTTTTTTACTTTAACACTGCAAACATGCTGTCTGCATTTGTAATGGTCATTAGATAATTAGCAGTGAGAGATCTGAAATGCATAAAATTAGTTTCATTTCGAATTATAATCGGTAAAGAATTAAAAATTTTAGCGGCCAAATAATCAAAGTGTTTGTGCATAATTTCTTTATTTGCAAGTGGTAACAGAAACCTTTTCCCATTATCTCGCATAGAATAATTTGTATAATGCAGCACTGCATTATTGTTTTTAAAGAAGTAATTTAATGTTCTATAAACAAATAAATGTCTCAGTGGAAATATACCTGGAATGGTATACTTACAAAAAATGGTAACAGTTTTATATTTATTTGGTAAAATTTGGAATATAAATTTATTTTGCATTGAGATTAGACTCCTTAATGATGAAATGTATGTTCCTCCCCAACTTGTAATACCATACTGTATAGCAGACTGGACCCAAGATTTGTATAACATTATTAACATTTTATTACTGAGGATTTTTTTTAAATAATAAAATTTATATAACATCTGTCTAAGTGTGTTTGTTAGTTTTCCAATATGCATTTTCCAACTTAGGGAGCTATCAATATAAACGCCTAGGTAGAGTAGACTTTGAACCTGATCAATTTCTTCACAGCAACAAGCTGAGTAATTATTGCATGAAAATGTATGCAATTTTAATTTAATCAAATTTGGATTGTATGATTTCTTTTTTAGGTTAAATAGAATATACTTAGTCTTTTTCGTATTTAAATGTAATCCATTTAAATCCAACCATTTCATCACACATTTTAGATCAGTGTTCATGTTATATAGGAGATTTTCCAGAGAATCAGCACATAAAGTTAATGATGTGTCATCTGCAAAAGTGTTTATATAGCTATTTATTTTTAATTTACATAGATCATTTATGAATATCAGAAACAAGGTTGGTCCCAGGACTGAACCTTGTGGTACGCCACACGAAATATGTTTTGGGTTACTAAGTGTATTAAAAAGACTAACACATTGCGTTCTGTGCTGTAAGTAGTCTTTAAACCATTTTAATACAACACCACGAATGCCAATATTTTCTAGTTTGCTAATTAAAATTTCGTGATCAACGGTGTCAAAAGCTTTCTCTAAGTCCATAAATACGGACAGAGTAAATTGATTATTGTCTATGGAATGAAACACCTTTGACGTATAATTCAACAATGCATTTTCTGTACCTCTACCCTTCCTAAACCCAAATTGGTTTTCAGAGAGAAAATTAAAACTGTCTAAAAAATTTATCAGTCTATTATTAACTAATTTTTCTAATATTTTTGAAAATACTGGGAGAAGAGATATCGGTCGATAATTCTTAAAATCATTTTTATTTCCCTTTTTGTAAACTGGAATTACAATAGCTTTCTTCATTAAATCTGGAAAAGTGCCAGTTTCGAAGGATAAATTACAAATGTGAACCAATGGTTGAATCAAGTTAAAAGAACATTTTTTAACAGCAATAATAGAAATATTGTCATACCCAGCAGATTTTTTATTTTTAAATCCTTTTATAATGTCAGTCAATTCCTTTCTACAAGTTGGAGCTAAAAACATGGATTTGACATTTTTACTGATATGGCTATTTTGATTTCTTACAATCCTATTCTTTGACAGATTTACTGCTATATTTACAAAGTGTTCATTAAATTGGTTTGCCAATAACTTAGCATTTTCAGTTGAATTAGAACCACTTTCTAATTCTGGATATTTATTTTCTACCTTCTTCTGATTTATTATCTCTCTTATCAATTTCCACTGCTTTGATATATTTCCATCACAATTTTGAAACTGAGTTGCAAGGAAACTGTTTTTTGCATCTCGTATTTTATAATTTATTTGATTTCTAAAGTTTTTAAAGCTACTTTCGTAAGTTTCATTTAAAGGGTATTTTTTGTGTTTTTTATATAGCTTATCTCTTTCTTTTAATAAGTTCAGAATTTCGGAAGTAATCCATGGCTTTGCTGATTGTGATTTATTTTGAATTTTTCTTTCTCTAGTTGAATCTTTAATTATGAGATTAAATGTGGATAAAAATTTATTATAAGCTTCATTGGCATCATTAAGAGTTAATACCTCGTCCCAGGAACATTCACTTAAAAGCCTATTCAATAAAGTATAGTCTATGTAGTGATAAAGAATAGACTCTGTATAATTATCACACTGAATATTCATATTATTGTTAAAATTAACTGTTAAGGCAATGGGATAATGATCAGTCACTGCTAATTTAACAATACTACTCTTGAATGAACTTTCGATTTTGCTTTTAACAAAAATATGATCTAAACAAGTAGAAGATATCATACTTTCTCTGGTCGGTGAATTTATGAAACTTTGAAAGCCATTTGATGACAACAAATTTAGATATTCATTTGTGTAGTGATCATTTCCTAGTATATCTATATTTAAATCACCAATTACAACAACTTCGCTTTTATTATCAAATAATAAGAGTAGTTCCTGAAATTCTACTAGGAAGGTGGTAAGTGGGATACAAAGAGATCTATAGATACATACGAAATATTGCTGATAATTTTCCAGATAAATAGCAATATATTCAGCTGAACTTATATCATTAAATGCAATTTGCTTGACTATTAAGGAACTTTTAACGTAGCAAAGTATCCCACCAGATTTATTGTAATCTCTACAACAATGGAACATATGATAACCATCTATCTGATACAAATTTAACTCATGTGGTTTGATCCATATTTCAGAAAGTATTAAAATATCCGTCTTACTATTTAAATATTCAAGAATAGCTTCTAGCTGTTCAAATTTATTTCTTAAACTTCGGATGTTAAAATGTAAAATTTTTAAACTTGAAAAATTTCCAGAATTAAAGAAAGACAGTAATTCTTTAATGTCGTTACAGATCACAGAACATGGCATGGGTTCAACAGAACTAAAAGGTGAAATATTTTCAGCAGCCATCTTGTTCATTTAACATATTTAGGTCATTGTCATCTCTGATCCGCCAAATTTTGGATCTTTCACTTTTACGGATGAAAACTTTTCCATTTTTCACCCAAACGAATTTATATCTATTTTTTAATTTAAATTGCTTAGCATTATACAATAAATTTTTAGTATTAGGAATTAGATGTTCATTTAAAAATAATTTTAACTCCTTAAAATCAGGATTAATGTCAGTACTTTTTAGAGGGAATTTAGATTTTTTGTTGCATTCTAGCCAATTGTCTCTTATTTCTTTCGTTTTTAGTTTCACAATAATGGGTTTAATTTTGTCTCTGTTAATTGCAGGAACTCGATGAGCCACCTGAATATCATCATTACTCACCTTTACTTGAATTTTGCTAGCAATTTTCTTAACAATGGCCAGAACATTCTCGCCTGGAATTTCTGGAACATCTAAAATTTCTAAGTTCTGGTTTCGCGAATATTGCTGCAATTCATGTAAATCATTTCTCAGTTCTTTCAGTTCTGCTTCTTGCTTTGCAGTTCGACACTGCAACTCAAGGTTAAGCTCTTTCAGGTCCGAAACTTCTTGAGTAAGTCCCTGCATTACTGTTAAAAAGTCATCTATTTTGCCTGATGAAAATTCTGTTGAAGATCGAAGTCCAGATATTTCATTTTTCAGCACTTTGATCTCATTCTTTAGGTCTACGATAATATTTCGTAAAGAACCTACCTCTTCTATCATTGACCCCTGTCCACTGTTCTCTGTAGTTTTCTTCGCTCTAGTATTTATATTTACGGGAGTCGCTAACACAACTGCTTCTATGGAATCACGGGAACTTGCCTCGCCGAAGTCACCGTGCCCTCCGATGCCCGACACACATGACGCCGGAGATGATGGATTCCTTGCGTGGGGATCCTGCTCGATATAATCTCCTTTCGATTTCGCATTTTGCTTTTTAAATTTGCACTGTCCACATCTCCACTTATTTCTGGCCTCCTTCGATAGTTTACGATAATTATTTTCACTGAAACCTCCACAGTAGAAATGCATAGAGCGATTGCAACTGTCAATGCATTTAATTATATCGCTTACGTCGCGAGCTTCTTTAGAACACACTCCACACTTCAAAACCATGTTACCAAATTTCAGCTCACTCCACAATATGTAGACAGTCCCTTATGTTCTCCGACACGTAGGTCAAGGTCACTAGACTGCCACTGGTCAAGCTTTTCGCTCGCTTCGCTGTCGCAGTGATTTGGTTGCAAACAAAGGAACAACCAAAATGACTATTTCTTTACTTTGTAACACTTTCCAATAAATTATTTGGAAAAAACTAAAATCATCTAGTAACTCACCGTCCTTTCATGTATTGCATCACTTGAAATCAGAAGTCTACAATTTGTGGTTTATTAGAAATTTACAGAAAATTATGGAGCTCGTAATCATTTCTCCTGAGTGCCATGCCACCTGATGGCCAGGTCATAAGGATTCCGAATTCTCAGAGAAGGTTGGGGGAGGAGACCGACTGGAGCTGTTGGGAGACAGATGGTAGCCTCCCGTCAAGGCCATCCAGTGTGTTCTTTAACGTACACAGGGTATGGCTCTCCCGCACACGAGGTCACGGCCTAACGTCCCATCCGACAGATGGCGGCCTTTACAAGCCTGTTGGTGTCCCCTACTGCGGGTGGACAGGAGAATTTTACGGAGATAAATCTCAACGTTAGCCCAGTTGAGACTCGACCTGGGAACTGCAGATTACGAGCCTGGCGCGCTACCGACTGAGCTACCCCCACCCCCAGGTCACAAGGACCTCAAGAGATCAGAGTAGGCTGAGGGAAGGGAACCCACTGGACAGCTGTTAAGAAATAGATACAAGAGTACAGTCGCTCAAAAAAGTATCCGAACACTACGGCTGATTACAGAATTCAGAAAAAATATCTGGCAACGATTTTTTTAGAAATTAGTGATCTGGGAACGTTCGTGTCACGTGATTACAGAATTCAGGAAAAATATCTGGAGCGTGTACAGCAACTGCACACGCTCAATATTTCCGTGAGTGAGCCCACACGATCTAGGTCTTTGTGAGCTCACACGATCCAATGTGCTGTGAACATTAACCGCAACCGCTCCAGTTTGCTGTGAACGGTAACTGCACACGCTCCACATTCATTGCATTATATATTCATACGCATTATAGATATTAAAAAAGTATCCGAACACTATGGTTGATTACAAAATTCAGAAAAAAATATCTGGCAACGATTATTTTTTTAGAAATTAGTAATCTGGCAACCTTCGTGTCACGTGACACGGAGGTTGCCAGATCACTAATTTCTAAAAGCAATCGTTGCCAGATATTTTTTCTGAATTCTGTAATCAGCCGTAGTGTTCGAATACTTTTTTGAGCGACTGTACCATGCCAATCCAACATGTTCTCAATGCTCACACGTATGGCTCGTCTGAATAAGGATCCAAGGTCATCTAATGGACAAAGGACTTTTCAAGCCCATCGGTGTTCCCCTTTCTGATCGCGGTCAGAATGGAGGTTAGCGGATATATGGACAGGTCACAAGTACCCAAGAATCCAGAGAAGACTGGGAGAAGGGGACCCACTGGACAGCTGTTAGGAGACAAATGAAAACCTCCCATCAAAGCCATCCAGCATGTTTTTTAACATTTGTGGTTTCTTGAACAGGGCTTAATGTCTCATCGGATGGACGACGACCTTTTCAATCCCAAAGCCAATCCCAACTGTTCCAGCGTTGAGATTTATTTCCGGAAAACTTCCCGCCCTGCCCACGGTCAGTAGGGTGCATCGATGAGCTTCGAAAGGACGCCATCCGTCGGATGGGACGTTAAGCCGTGGCCCCTTGTACGGGAAAGCCATAACCTGTGCACGTTAACGAACATTCTGGATGGCCTTTGACGGGAGGATACCATTTGTCTCCCAACAGCTGTTCCAGTGGGTCCCCTCCCCCAAGCTTCTCTGAGCCTTAGGGGTCCTTGTGACCTGGCCATTTAGCCCATGGTGTGCAAAAAAGTGCCGCTCAGAGGTAAAACAACCCAACATTGAAAAACACTCTGGAAGGCATTGACGGGAGGCTATCATCTGTCTCCAAACAGCTGTTCCAGTGGGTCCCCTCCCCCAACCTTCTCTGAGCCTTAGGGGTCCTTGTGACCTGGCCATTTAGTCCATGGTGTGGGTTGGGTTGTTTTACCTCTGAGCGACACTTTTTTGCACACCATGGGCTAAATGGCCAGGTCACATGGACCCCGAAGGCTCAGAGAAGGTTGGGGGAGGGGACCCACTGGAACAGCTGTTGGGAGACAGATGGTAGCATCCCGTCAAGGCCATCCAGCGTGTTCTTTAACGTGCACAGGGTATGTCTCTCCCGCACACGGAGCCACGGCTTAACGTCCCATCCGACGGACGACGGCCTTTTCAAGCCCATCGGTGTCCCGTACTGACCGTGGGCAGGGCGGGGAATTTTGCGGAGATAAATCTCAACGCTGACCCAGCTGGGACTCGAACCTGGAAACTACAGATTACGAGCCTGGCGCGCTACCGACTGAGCCACCCCCGCGCCCTAGTCCATGGTGTGAAAAAAAAAAAAAAAGTGCCGCTCAGAGGTAAAACAACCCAACCCTTATCGATATTATTTACATATATGTGCGGGCAGGGGTGTCTCAGTCGGCAGCGCGCCAGGCTCGTAATCTGCAGTTCCCAGGTTCGAGTCCCAGCTGGGTCAGCGTTGAGATTTATCTCCGCAAAATTCCCAGCCCTGCCCATAGTCAGTAGGGGACACCGATGGGCTTGGAAAGGCCACCGTCCGTCGGATGGGACGTTAAACCGTGGCCCAGTGTGCGGGAGAGCCGTACTCTGTGCACGTTAAAGAACACGCTGGATGGCCCTGACGGGAGGCTACCATCTGTTTCCTAACAGCTGTTCAAGTGGGTCCCCTCCCCCAACCTTTTCTGAGCGTTCGGGGTCCTTGTAACCTGGCCATTTAGCCCATTGTGTGCAAAAAAAGTGCCACTCAGAGGTGAAACAACCCAATCCAGTCGTCGTCGGTGTTTCTATTATTTTGATAAACCCCTTTATTTTGGAATGGAAATCCGGTCTACCCCCCCCCCCCCCCTTTATTTTTTCTGGCTCGACTGAGTTTCTTGCCCCCTCCCACATATTTATTTCTAGGTCTGGGCCTCTTTGCATAGGTATATCCATAAATTTTGCAAACTAGTTGTAAGTTACGTAATTCAGGGTAATATAAATTTATATGATCTATTTTTACATGATATTGTTTGTCTGAATACTCTCAGTAATTTGGCGTATTTAACATATCGAAAATGTTGATGATATTGCTCAATTAATGTAAATAAACTAATAAATAAATTCATTCGGTTTTCTTCTTGATAAATTCGTACCAATGTAAAATGAGCATATTAACCCTTCTCCTTGGAAATATTAAAAATGAACCTATTGTGTTTAATGCAAAAGTCCACGTAAATGTTAAAAATCAGCATATTGGGTTTAAATCAAAAGTCCTTGTTAATATTAAAAGTGAGCATATTTAACATTTCCTTTGGATATGTTAAAAGTGAGCATATTGCCCTTTTCCTTTGGAAATGTTAAAAGTGAACATATTGCCTCTTTTCCTTTGGAAATGTTAAAAGTGAACATATTGCCTCTTTTCCTTTGGAAATGTTAAAAGTGAACATATTGCCCCTTTTTCCTTTGGAAATGTTAAAAGTGAACATATTGCCCCTTTTTCCTTTGGAAATGTTAAAAGTGAACATATTGCCCCTTTTCCTTTGGAAATGTTAAAAGTGAGCATATTGCACCTTTTCCTTTGGATATGTTAAAAGTGAGCATATTGCCCTTTTCCTTTGGAAATGTTAAAAGTGAGCATATTGCCCCTTTTTCCTTTGGAAATGTTAAAAGTGAACATATTGCCTCTTTTCCTTTGGAAATGTTAAAAGTGAACATATTGCCCCTTTTTCCTTTGGAAATGTTAAAAGTGAACATATTGCCCCTTTTTCCTTTGGAAATGTTAAAAGTGAACATATTGCCCCTTTTCCTTTGGAAATGTTAAAAGTGAGCATATTGCACCTTTTCCTTTGGAAATGTTAAAAGTGAACATATTGCCCCTTTTCCTTTGGAAATGTTAAAAGTGAACATATTGCCCCTTTTTCCTTTGGAAATGTTAAAAGTGAACATATTGCCCCTTTTCCTTTGGAAATGTTAAAAGTGAGCATATTGCACCTTTTCCTTTGGAAATGTTAAAAGTGAACATATTGCCCCTTTTCCTTTGGAAATGTTAAAAGTGAGCATATTGCCCTTTTCCTTTGGAAATGTTAAAAGTGAACATATTGCCTCTTTTCCTTTGGAAATGTTAAAAGTGAACATATTGCCCCTTTTCCTTTGGAAATGTTAAAAGTGAGCATATTGCCCTTTTCCTTTGGAAATGTTAAAAGTGAACATATTGCCTCTTTTCCTTTGGAAATGTTAAAAGTGAACATATTGCCCCTTTTTCCTTTGGAAATGTTAAAAGTGAACATATTGCCCCTTTTTCCTTTGGAAATGTTAAAAGTGAACATATTGCCCCTTTTCCTTTGGAAATGTTAAAAGTGAGCATATTGCACCTTTTCCTTTGGAAATGTTAAAAGTGAACATATTGCCCCTTTTCCTTTGGAAATGTTAAAAGTGAACATATTGCCCCTTTTCCTTTGGAAATGTTAAAAGTGAGCATATTGCACCTTTTCCTTTGGAAATGTTAAAAGTGAACATATTGCCCCTTTTCCTTTGGAATGTTAAAAGTGAGCATATTGCCCTTTTCCTTTGGAAATGTTAAAAGTGAACATATTGCCTCTTTTCCTTTGGAAATGTTAAAAGTGAACATATTGCCCCTTTTCCTTTGGAAATGTTAAAAGTGAGCATATTGCCCTTTTCCTTTGGAAATGTTAAAAGTGAACATATTGCCTCTTTTCCTTTGGAAATGTTAAAAGTGAACATATTGCCCCTTTTCCTTTGGAAATGTTAAAAGTGAGCATATTGCCCTTTTCCTTTGGAAATGTTAAAAGTGAACATATTGCCTCTTTTCCTTTGGAAATGTTAAAAGTGAACATATTGCCCCTTTTTCCTTTGGAAATGTTAAAAGTGAACATATTGCCCCTTTTTCCTTTGGAAACGTTAAAAGTGAACATATTGCCCCTTTTCCTTTGGAAATGTTAAAAGTGAGCATATTGCACCTTTTCCTTTGGAAATGTTAAAAGTGAACATATTGCCCCTTTTCCTTTGGAAATGTTAAAAGTGAACATATTGCCCCTTTTCCTTTGGAAATGTTAAAAGTGAACATATTGCCCCTTTTCCTTTGGAAATGTTAAAAGTGAACATATTGCCTCTTTTCCTTTGGAAATGTTAAAAGTGAACATATTGCCTCTTTTCCTTTGGAAATGTTAAAAGTGAACATATTGCCCCTTTTTCCTTTGGAAATGTTAAAAGTGAACATATTGCCCCTTTTTCCTTTGGAAATGTTAAAAGTGAACATATTGCCCCTTTTCCTTTGGAAATGTTAAAAGTGAGCATATTGCACCTTTTCCTTTGGAAATGTTAAAAGTGAACATATTGCCCCTTTTCCTTTGGAAATGTTAAAAGTGAACATATTGCCCCTTTTCCTTTGGAAATGTTAAAAGTGAACATATTGCACCTTTTTCCTTTGGAAATGTTAAAAGTGAACATATTGCCCCTTTTCCTTTGGAAATGTTAAAAGTGAGCATATTGCACCTTTTCCTTTGGAAATGTTAAAAGTGAACATATTGCCCCTTTTCCTTTGGAAATGTTAAAAGTGAACATATTGCCCCTTTTCCTTTGGAAATGTTAAAAGTGAGCATATTGCACCTTTTCCTTTGGAAATGTTAAAAGTGAACATATTGCCCCTTTTCCTTTGGAAATGTTAAAAGTGAGCATATTGCACCTTTTCCTTTGGAAATGTTAAAAGTGAACATATTGCCCCTTTTCCTTTGGAAATGTTAAAAGTGAACATATTGCCTCTTTTCCTTTGGAAATGTTAAAAGTGAACATATTGCCTCTTTTCCTTTGGAAATGTTAAAGTGAACATATTGCCCCTTTTTCCTTTGGAAATGTTAAAAGTGAACATATTGCCCCTTTTTCCTTTGGAAATGTTAAAAGTGAACATATTGCCCCTTTTCCTTTGGAAATGTTAAAAGTGAGCATATTGCACCTTTTCCTTTGGATATGTTAAAAGTGAGCATATTGCCCTTTTCCTTTGGAAATGTTAAAAGTGAGCATATTGCCCTTTTTCCTTTGGAAATGTTAAAGTGAACATATTGCCTCTTTTCCTTTGGAAATGTTAAAAGTGAACATATTGCCCCTTTTTCCTTTGGAAATGTTAAAAGTGAACATATTGCCCCTTTTTCCTTTGGAAATGTTAAAAGTGAACATATTGCCCCTTTTCCTTTGGAAATGTTAAAAGTGAGCATATTGCACCTTTTCCTTTGGAAATGTTAAAAGTGAACATATTGCCCCTTTTCCTTTGGAAATGTTAAAAGTGAACATATTGCCCCTTTTTCCTTTGGAAATGTTAAAAGTGAACATATTGCCCCTTTTCCTTTGGAAATGTTAAAAGTGAGCATATTGCACCTTTTCCTTTGGAAATGTTAAAAGTGAACATATTGCCCCTTTTCCTTTGGAAATGTTAAAAGTGAGCATATTGCCTCTTTTCCTTTGGAAATGTTAAAAGTGAACATATTGCCCCTTTTCCTTTGGAAATGTTAAAAGTGAGCATATTGCCCTTTTCCTTTGGAAATGTTAAAAGTGAACATATTGCCTCTTTTCCTTTGGAAATGTTAAAAGTGAACATATTGCCCCTTTTTCCTTTGGAAATGTTAAAAGTGAACATATTGCCCCTTTTCCTTTGGAAATGTTAAAAGTGAGCATATTGCACCTTTTCCTTTGGAAATGTTAAAAGTGAACATATTGCCCCTTTTCCTTTGGAAATGTTAAAAGTGAACATATTGCCCCTTTTTCCTTTGGAAATGTTAAAAGTGAACATATTGCCCCTTTTCCTTTGGAAATGTTAAAAGTGAGCATATTGCACCTTTTCCTTTGGAAATGTTAAAAGTGAACATATTGCCCCTTTTCCTTTGGAAATGTTAAAAGTGAGCATATTGCCTCTTTTCCTTTGGAAATGTTAAAAGTGAACATATTGCCCCTTTTCCTTTGGAAATGTTAAAAGTGAGCATATTGCCCTTTTCCTTTGGAAATGTTAAAAGTGAACATATTGCCTCTTTTCCTTTGGAAATGTTAAAAGTGAACATATTGCCCCTTTTTCCTTTGGAAATGTTAAAAGTGAACATATTGCCCCTTTTCCTTTGGAAATGTTAAAAGTGAACATATTGCCCCTTTTCCTTTGGAAATGTTAAAAGTGAACATATTGCACCTTTTCCTTTGGAAATGTTAAAAGTGAACATATTGCCCCTTTTCCTTTGGAAATGTTAAAAGTGAACATATTGCCCCTTTTCCTTTGGAAATGTTAAAAGTGAACATATTGCCCCTTTTCCTTTGGAAATGTTAAAAGTGAGCATATTGCCCCTTTTCCTTTGGAAATGTTAAAAGTGAACATATTGCCCCTTTTCCTTTGGAAATGTTAAAAGTGAGCATATTGCCCTTTTCCTTTGGAAATGTTAAAAGTGAACATATTGCCTCTTTTCCTTTGGAAATGTTAAAAGTGAACATATTGCCCCTTTTCCTTTGAAATGTTAAAAGTGAGCATATTGCCCTTTTCCTTTGGAAATGTTAAAAGTGAACATATTGCCTCTTTTCCTTTGGAAATGTTAAAAGTGAACATATTGCCCCTTTTCCTTTGGAAATGTTAAAAGTGAGCATATTGCCCCTTTTCCTTTGGAAATGTTAAAAGTGAACATATTGCCTCTTTTCCTTTGGAAATGTTAAAAGTGAACATATTGCCCCTTTTCCTTTGGAAATGTTAAAAGTGAGCATATTGCCCCTTTTCCTTTGGAAATGTTAAAAGTGAACATATTGCCCCTTTTCCTTTGGAAATGTTAAAAGTGAACATATTGCCCCTTTTTCCTTTGGAAATGTTAAAAGTGAACATATTGCCCCTTTTTCCTTTGGAAATGTTAAAAGTGAACATATTGCCCCTTTTCCTTTGGAAATGTTAAAAGTGAGCATATTGCCCCTTTTCCTTTGGAAATGTTAAAAGTGAACATATTGCCCCTCCTCCCTCCTCCCTGGAAATATTAAAAATGAACATATTGTGTTTAAAGCAAAGGTCCATGTAAATGTTAAAAGTGAGCATATTGTCCCTTTTCCTTTGGAAATGTTAAAAGTGAACATATTTTCCTATGGAAAAGTTTGAAGTGAGCATATTGTCCCTTTTCCTTTGGAAATGTTAAAGTGATCATATTGTCCCTTTTCCTTTGGAATTGTTAAAAGTGAGCATATTGCCCCTTTTTTGGAAATGTTAAAAGTGGGCATATTGCTCTTTTTCTTTAATAATAAAAATAAATACCCCTTCAAGCAGCTGCTTGCCACAGAGGTCTGACAGGAGCCTGTCAGTTTATATGCCACAGTAGAAGGTCTGAGAGGATGGCAGGACCTCAGCAGAAAAACGACACATACATCCATGCCTTACCCGGGGCTCGAACCAGGTCCCTTAGATCAATAGCCAAGCGCGCTAACCACTCGGCCATGGGACGGCCCTCTTTTTCTTTGGAAGTGTTAAAAATAAACATATTACCCTCTCATCCCTGGAAATATTAAAAATGAGCATATTGTGTTTAAAGCAAAAGCTCATTTAAAGTTAGCATATTACTCTTTCTCCATGCAAATGTTAAAAGTGAGCATATTGACACTTCTTGAAAATGTGAAAAGTGCACATATTGACACTTCTTGAAAATGTGAAAAGTGAACATATTGGCACTTCTTGAAAATGTGAAAAGTGAGCATATTGACACTTCTTGAAAATGTGAAAAGTGAACATATTATCCATTCTCCTTGGAAATATTAAAAATATTTTCTTTTCTGAGTGTAAATGTTTAAAGTGAGCGTATTACCTCTTCTAGCAAATTTTTTAAAATAAACATGTTGTCTCCCTGGAATGAGAATATTGTCTTGTATATCTCCAAGGAAGAAAATAAATTCCCGCTGAAAATATATGTGTAGTTAATCCTTTCCTTAGAAATATGTACAATTAGTATAATGCCCTGGAAATATATAAAATGAGCATATTTATCTCTCCAAGAGATGAAAAGGAGGGGGGGTATGCAAGAAGGCTAATTACGCTCCCCCCTTTTTTGGGAGGTATGCAAGAAGGCTAATTACGCTCTCCCTTTTTTTTTTTTTGGGGGGGGGGTAATGAAAGAAGACTCTGTATGGCCTAGACGGGAGGCTACCGTCTGACTCCCAACAGACGTTCCAGTGGGTCCCCTCCTCCAACCTTCTCTGAGCCTTCGGGGTTCTTGTGACCTGGCCATTTAGCCCGTGGTGTGCAAAAGTGCAGTTCAGAGGTAAAACAACCCACCCCAACCCAACAGATGTTGTAGTGGGTCTTCTCCCCCAACCTTCTTTGAGCCTTCGGGGTCTTTGTGACCTGGCCATTTAGCCCATGGTGTGCAAAAAAGTGCCGCTCAGAGGTAAAACAACTCAAACATTGATTTTGTTTATTTTTCAGCGTTCCAAATGTCTAAGAAAAAAAAATTTGACCGAAATATTAATTTACGTTGAATAGCATCTAGTGTACCAAAAATGAATATTTTTTTCCTTAACGAAATGATTATTTTAATATTTTTTTCTTTTGCTTTCGAAAGCATATCATTTATTTCCAATCTTCGCACCTTGGGCTACTTTTCTCGATTAATCCAATCGCAAACTTGAGAATTTTTTTTAATTTCGTATCAATTGAGAAGTTAGAGAAGGTTAAAGCAGAAGAGATTTTCGGAAAATAAAGTTTTTCAGATTGTGCGAGTAGCGAAGAAAACAACTCGTAGTGAAGCCTTAACGTGCATTTTCAAATCACAAGTGTTCCTTCTTTTCATTTTGTTTTCTTGCATCCTTCGCATTATTATGGTGATGCAGGGACGGATCTAGGGAAGGGGGGGGGAGGCAAGGGGACCATTCCTCCCCGACTTTGAGAATGCCAGTAAGGTTAATGTAAGTCTAAAATTAATAAGTTCTGCATATTTACGCATTTTTCAAGGAATCTTTTAAAAACCTCTAAAACGAAGGGGGAAATGTTACACTGCAATGGAAATTCCAGTCTTTACCCCCCCCCCCCCAAAAAAAAAAAAAAAAAAAAAAAATTAGTGATCTGCAACCTTCGTGTCACGTGACACGGAGTACATATATTTTCAGCGGGAATTTATTTTCTTCCTTGGCGATATACAAAAAAAAATTCTTGCCGACACCCATGTACAGTCACTCAAAAAAATATCCGAACACAATGGTTGATTATAGAATTCAGAAAAAATATCTGGCAACGATTCTTTTAGAAATTAATGATCTAGCAACCTTTATCCGAACACTACGGTTGATTACAGAATTCAAAAATAATATCTGGCAACGATTTTTTTAGAAATTAGTGATCTGGCAACCGTGTCACGATACACAAAGGTTGCCAGATTACTAATTCCTAAAAAACTCGTTGCTAGATAGTTTTTCTGAATTCTGTAATCAACCATTGTGTTCGGATATTTTTTGAGTGACTGTACGTGGGTGTCAGCAAGAATTTTTTTTTGTATATCGCCAAGGAAGAAAATAAATTCCCGCTGAAAATATATGTACTCCGTGTCACGTGACACGAAGGTTGCAGATCACTAATTTCTAAAAAAAAATCGTTGCCAGATATTTTTTCTGAATTTTAATCAACCATTGTGTTCGGATAAAGGTTGTCAGATCACTATTTTCTAAAAAATATCGTTGCCAGATATTTTTTCTGAATTTTAATCAACCATTGTGTCCGGAAAAAGGTTGCCAGATCACTATTTTCTAAAAAATATCGTTGCCAGATATTTTTTCTGAATTTTAATCAACCATTGTGTTCGGATAAAGGTTGTCAGATCACTATTTCTAAAAAATATCGTTGCCAGATATTTTTTCTGAAATTTAATCAACATTGTGTTCGGATAAAGGTTGCCAGATCACTATTTTCTAAAAAATATCGTTGCCAGATATTTTTTCTGAATTTTAATCAACCATTGTGTTCGGATAAAGGTTGTCAGATCACTATTTTCTAAAAAATATCGTTGCCAGATATTTTTTCTGAATTTTAATCAACCATTGTGTTCGGATAAAGGTTGTCAGATCACTATTTCTAAAAAATATCGTTGCCAGATATTTTTTCTGAAATTTAATCAACATTGTGTTCGGATAAAGGTTGCCAGATCACTATTTTCTAAAAAATATCGTTGCCAGATATTTTTTCTGAATTTTAATCAACCATTGTGTTCGGATAAAGGTTGTCAGATCACTATTTTCTAAAAAATATCGTTGCCAGATATTTTTTCTGAATTTTAATCAACCATTGTGTCCGGATAAAGGTTGTCAGATCACTATTTCTAAAAAATATCGTTGCCAGATATTTTTTCTGAAATTTAATCAACATTGTGTTCGGATAAAGGTTGCCAGATCACTATTTTCTAAAAAATATCGTTGCCAGATATTTTTTCTGAATTTTAATCAACCATTGTGTTCGGATAAAGGTTGTCAGATCACTATTTTCTAAAAAATATCGTTGCCAGATATTTTTTCTGAATTTTAATCAACCATTGTGTCCGGATAAAGGTTGCCAGATCACTATTTTCTAAAAAATATCGTTGCCAGATATTTTTTCTGAATTTTAATCAACCATTGTGTTCGGATAAAGGTTGTCAGATCACTATTTTCTAAAAAATATCGTTGCCAGATATTTTTTCTGAATTTTAATCAACCATTGTGTCCGGATAAAGGTTGCCAGATCACTATTTTCTAAAAAATATCGTTGCCAGATATTTTTTCTGAATTTTAATCAACCATTGTGTTCGGATAAAGGTTGTCAGATCACTATTTTCTAAAAAATATCGTTGCCAGATATTTTTTCTGAATTTTAATCAACCATTGTGTCCGGATAAAGGTTGCCAGATCACTATTTTCTAAAAAATATCGTTGCCAGATATTTTTTCTGAATTTTAATCAACCATTGTGTTCGGATAAAGGTTGTCAGATCACTATTTTCTAAAAAATATCGTTGCCAGATATTTTTTCTGAATTTTAATCAACCATTGTGTCCGGATAAAGGTTGCCAGATCACTATTTTCTAAAAAATATCGTTGCCAGATATTTTTTCTGAATTTTAATCAACCATTGTGTTCGGATAAAGGTTGTCAGATCACTATTTTCTAAAAAATATCGTTGCCAGATATTTTTTCTGAATTTTAATCAACCATTGTGTCCGGATAAAGGTTGCCAGATCACTATTTTCTAAAAAATATCGTTGCCAGATATTTTTTCTGAATTTTAATCAACCATTGTGTCCGGATAAAGGTTGCCAGATCACTATTTTCTAAAAAATATCGTTGCCAGATATTTTTTCTGAATTTTAATCAACCATTGTGTTCGGATAAAGGTTGTCAGATCACTATTTTCTAAAAAATATCGTTGCCAGATATTTTTTCTGAATTTTAATCAACCATTGTGTTCGGATAAAGGTTGCCAGATCACTATTTTCTAAAAAATATCGTTGTCAGATATTTTTTCTGAATTTTAATCAACCATTGTGTCCGGATAAAGGTTGCCAGATCACTATTTTCTAAAAAATATCGTTGCCAGATATTTTTTCTGAATTTTAATCAACCATTGTGTTCGGATAAAGGTTGTCAGATCACTATTTTCTAAAAAATATCGTTGCCAGATATTTTTTCTGAATTTTAATCAACCATTGTGTTCGGATAAAGGTTGCCAGATCACTATTTTCTAAAAAATATCGTTGCCAGATATTTTTTCTGAATTTTAATCAACCATTGTGTCCGGATAAAGGTTGCCAGATCACTATTTTCTAAAAAATATCGTTGCCAGATATTTTTTCTGAATTTTAATCAACCATTGTGTTCGGATAAAGGTTGCCAGATCACTATTTTCTAAAAAATATCGTTGCCAGATATTTTTTCTGAATTTTAATCAACCATTGTGTTCGGATAAAGGCTGTCAGATCACTATTTTCTAAAAAATATCGTTGCCAGATATTTTTTCTGAATTTTAATCAACCATTGTGTTCGGATAAAGGTTGCCAGATCACTATTTTCTAAAAAATATCGTTGCCAGATATTTTTTCTGAATTTTAATCAACCATTGTGTCCGGATAAAGGTTGCCAGATCACTATTTTCTAAAAAATATCGTTGCCAGATATTTTTTCTGAATTTTAATCAACCATTGTGTTCGGATAAAGGTTGTCAGATCACTATTTTCTAAAAAATATCGTTGCCAGATATTTTTTCTGAATTTTAATCAACCATTGTGTTCGGATAAAGGTTGCCAGATCACTATTTTCTAAAAAATATCGTTGTCAGATATTTTTTCTGAATTCTGTAATCGACCATAGTGTTCGGATAATTTTTTTTGCGACTCTACCTCTCTTTTCACCTTCGTAATTTTCTGCTGGCGCCCAAGCACAGAAAATATCGTCCTTGGAATTTCATCAATTGTTCGAAATATGAGAAAGAAAAGACAAATGATACAAGCTTTTTTTTTATTTTAGTTTTAATAAAGATCCAATACTTTTTGTCTTCAAGTAAAATATACAGAGGAATCCCCAGGCAGGTAGTAATAGCAGCAAATATAGTGTACAGGGGGTAGGACCCGTCATGTTGTGAAAGGCATTTCATTCATTTTTTTTTCATTTTTTTTTTACACTTTTTGTGTGTGACGTCACAAGGTGCACGTGCCAGGGGACAATAGACTCTGAAAGGCGACAACAGACAGCCAACTGGCGCGCCATTAAACAACAACAATAATAACAATTCGGGCTCTCACAACAGTTGGACTGCTTTTTTTTTTGTTAACAACAGAGTTACAACACACAAAATAGCTCTTTTTTGTTTCATTTATTATAAGCATTAACAGATAAAAAGCTGCCTTGAGGACAGCAAGAAAAAACAGAGAAAAAACATTTAAAATGTTTTTTTTTTTCAAATTATGTACAATATATTCAAAAAAGTTAAGATTAGTTTCTTTAAGTTTTGTGACTACGTTAAATTGCTGATTTTGCAAGCGGTCTCGACAATAGTATATTTCTGACCCCATTGGAGTTGGGGAATGAGTTCTTTGTTAATCAGTGAGACACGCTGGCGTTTACAACACTGGACTAAAATTGGCTGCAACAGTGGAAAAGGTGTTGGACAACACTGGAAGCAATGCAGACAATGAAAGTGCACAGTTCACGCATCGACATTTTTCATGGATTGACGAGGTTACAAGGATCCCAAGGGCTCGGAAAAAGAATTGCCAGGTCATAAAGACCACGAAAGCTCAGAGAAGGTTGGAGGAGGGGACCCACTGGACCGCTTTTAAGCGACAGGTGGTAGCCTTCCGTCAAGGCTATCCAGCATGTTCTTTAACGTGTACAGGTTGGGTTGTTTTACCTCTGAGCGGCACTTTTTTTGCACACCATGAGCTAAATGGCCAGGTCACATGGCCCCTAAGGCTCAGAGAAGGTTGGGGGAGGGTACCCACTGGACAGCTGTTGGGCAACAGGTGGTAGCCATCCGTCAAGGCTATCCAGCGTGTTCTTTAACGTGCACAGGGTATGGGGTTTTTTTTGCACACGGGGCCACTGATTAACGTCCCATGCATCGGACGGTGGCGTTTCCAAGCCCATTGGTGTCCCCTACTGATCGTTGGTAGGGCTGAGAATTTGGAAAAGGGACCCACTGTACAGCTGTAAGGAGCCAGATGGAAGCCTCCCGTTAAAGCTATCCAGCGTGTTCCTCAACATACACCGGGTATGGCTTTCACGTGTACGGGACCACGGCTTAACGTCCATGACGGCGAACAGCATCTTTCCAAGCCCATCGGTGTCCCCCTTTCTCATTGAGGTTTAGCGGAGATAAATCTCAACCTTGGCACAGTTGGGACTCGAACGTAGAAACTGCAGATTACAAGTCTGGTGCACTGCAGACTGAGCCACCGCAGCTCCAAAAGTCGATGCATTCAACTTCCCATTGCCTGAATTGCTTCGAAATTGCCATACACGCTTCGCCACTGGCTTGCGGTTGTTTAGTGAGGACCCTTTGCTACAACCATGTGACTACTTCCAAAGGATTTGGCTCTGATTATCACCTTTAGTATCAAAATCGTAAATGGCACTATTCGATACGACGATACGATGAAGCGGCAAGCTGAGAATAGCGGTTGATGTTATTTGAAAAAAAAAAATCCTGGAGAGTGGCATTTCTTTGAATCCTTTTCCACATAAATTGAATGTACTACCCTTTGGAATTGTCTTTAAATAAAACTAAATAAAATCAACAGTTTCCAAAACGTTTTGGAATTGCATCAATACGAAAGTTCTTTCATTAAATCATTCGCAAAGTTTCCAAACAATATCTCATCCAAGCAGGATTTTTTGCCTCACTCCTTTTAAGGTTGTAAGGCTTATACAGTCGCTCAAAAAAGTATCCGAACACTATATGTTGATTACAGAATTCAGAACAAATATCTGGCAACGATTTTTTTTTAGAAATTAGTGATCTGGCAACCTTCCAGTTCCACACGGAGGTTGCCAGATCACTAATTTCTAAAAAAAATCGTTGCCAGATATTTGTTCTGAATTCTGTAATCAACCATAGTGTTCGGATACTTTTTTGAGCGACTGTACCCTCTCTTAATTTTATTAATATATATTCCCCCTCCCCACTTCGTGACCTAGAGCTCAACTAATTACGTTCAATGTTGACAATTCTGACTCACCCCCCCCCCCCCCCCCTAGGTTTGGCTTTCTTTTTCCCTAAGCTATTCTTGAGTGCTCACATAAGCATGGCCAATTTTATAATTAAAAATTTTTTTTAGAGTTGCTTAATAGGACCATGAGTAATCAGCAGAATTTTTGGATCAAATCATGGACATCCGTGAGGGGTGGCGGGCTTTTGTTACTAATACTTTGCAATTGTTTTAAAAAAAATAATTACCATATTTTTTGAATTTGTGCAAGGTTTTAAATTGGTAACAATAATATTATTCTCAAAGAAAAGTGGTATGAGATTGGTGGTTTTATTAATTTACTCATTTTTTTTATGTTTCATTTCCGAAAACATGAGGGGGGGGGGAATCTTTAAGTTCCCCGGGCTTCAGACTTGCTTAATCCGGCCTTGGTGTGTGTGGGGGGGATGCAAAAGGGCTTCAGACTTGCTTAATCCTGTCCTGGTGTGTGTGTGTGGGGCGGGGGGGGGTGCAAATGAGCTTCAGACTTGCTTAATTCGGCTTTGGTGTGTGTGGGGAGGGATGCAAAAGGTACACCCTCCGGTTTTAAAAAATTATTTTGTATAACTATAGTAATTAAAAAACATAAAAGTTGAACTGAAAGTTTGAAAAACTATAATGTTGTATTGTTAAAAAAAGTATTGTCTGTGATTCTTTCCAGGCCAAAACATTGTTTTCCATTCTCCACCCCAATCCAAAATCATGAGGACAACCTTCAAAGCAGTTATTATGCAAATCTGATTGTTTCTGCGAAACCATGGAGACAAATTATTATGATTTTAGTTTTCCTTGTTCCCCAAACAGGGAAAATGTATTCAAGAGTTACGTTTCAGGAATAATCCCCAGTCTGCTGCTTTGTAAGGATTTGTGACTGTTAATCTCATAAACAAAGAGGAATGGCACATTTCACAAAAAATTGATGATGGTCGACCAGCGACTCAATTAAGGTGAAAACGTGAGCATTATGAACGCCAACAGACATACGAAAAAGGTTCATGGGTCTGAACATACACCAAAGAGTGTCGTGTAAATTGAAAAGAACAGCTAACTGCAATTTGCAGAAATGCACTTTGATACATCAAACTAGAAATTGTTTTGGAAACTTTGTGAGTGATCTAAACTTAAACTGTTAAAAGAATATGAAATAAAATTGTTAAATTTAAACATATCGTAGAACCAGAAGTTCCATCATTTCTTCGAAACGAGTTATCGGCATACTAATGGCTGTAATTTTTTTTAATAACAGGAATACAAATTTTTGCTGTACAGATTTTCCTGTTGAGTTATAAAATAAATGTAAAATTAGACATTATCTTCTCTTAATGAATAAGTCAAGTCTAATTTATTAAGAGAAAAATTTATTTTTCTGGAGTTTTTTTTTTTATAATGTGCTAAATGAATTCTTTTCAAACATCTTATACATAACACTAAAAGCGAAATTTTCTGCGAAGCACACGTTCTTGATTGAACAATTAACAGCCATTAGTAGTCCTTCGTGGTCAACTTACTGATAGATCGTGACAAAAATGGAGGAACTGCGGGTTATCCTATATATTCAGTTTTTACTAATAAAACTAATCGTATAAATTATCCTAGCCAAAGTATGTTTAAAATTTACAAAAAGAAAAAGAGCTTAAAAGTGTAAATAACAACTTTTATTAAAATGGGAAAACTTATTCTATAAGTATAATCTTCCTGGGGGAATATTAATTAACTGTATTTTGAATACAGACATAAATATTAAAAACTAACTATATCACTTAAAGACTAACAAGTATTAAAATATGAACCTGAAATCGTAAGCTTGCAACTGGATGAAATCATAGTTTATCTATGGGATGTAATGTTATCATGGTCGATTAGTGAAACAAATTGTAGAAATTAAATAAACTGAACCTTTAACAGCACTTTTGCTTTCGTAAATGCATAAATAAGAGCAATGAATGAAAATATGAATTATATATGCTGTCTTAATGCAAACTAAAAGCCTTTAAACATAAATCAAACGACTTGATAGTAACGTTGCCAATTTACATGTAATGTATAAATAATGCTTCCGTTAAATAATAAGGATGTCCAAATATTGTTTATTTGAACTTGGCAACATCTCTGTTTAAACCTTTTCACTGTCTGTTAACCAGAATTTTGAGAACTTCCAAATTATGTTTCAAAACTTTCTTCACTATAGTTTTTATACAGTGCATTAATACGAAATTTAACCGAGTTGAACATTTAATTCGCTGCATCAACAGATAGGCATAATGACGACACGCAAACTTACCGAATATTAAACTGGCAATTGACTGGTTTCGAAGAATTAAGGCTTAACGAAAGGCAAAGAAGAAGCACGGTAGGCAAATTGAAATATTTATATTATTAATCTCCTAGCTCATATCTGTTGAAATAGATTCTACACCTGTAATTACAGCTATATTAGTTATATTAAATAATAGTTTCTTTATACGGACATAGAACAATAAAAAGACGTAGGAATAAATCTTGTTCATACCGGACTTATTAAAATTTTAATTGTCACTTTCTCTTCGAAATATGTGGCATAAATATTGATGACACTACTCTGCAATAAAGCCAAGGGTATAAATGCAGGGATGAAACAAAGAGGTGGGAACAGCACACAGGAATGACTGAAAATAAGGCGTAAACTAGGCATAATTTGATTGGTGCGGGGCTTAACCAGTGGATTTTGCACTGAGTACAAAAATGTCTAGTTACGCCATTGTATAAATGCAAAGACGAGAATTATGATATTGCACTTACAAATGGCACTCATTATAAAATTTAAATTCTACAAACATGGAATGAATTAAAATAACTTTTTTTGTAAAGAAAAAGAGACAAAGTTTAACATTTGATTTCCTGTTATTATCTATTTCTTAAAAAAATATATACTATGCTATTTTGCTACAATAGAATTATATATATATATACATAGAAATTATAATTTTAGTGTGGTAAAAATGAAATTTCAATAAAAAGAAGTGTGATACTATAAAACTTTCCGCTTTTTAAAAATAATATAAAGGAAAAGTTTTAAAAAATAAAAATGTTAAAACAGTTTTTAACCTAAAAAAAATCTAATAATTGTCTATGCTATCCTACAAATAATCTATGCATATGACAAAGAATCGTATAAACAACCGGGAATTCCAATATTGCACTTTCTTAATGGCACCAAATATATTGCGATTGTTCTTTTGATTGTACTCCAGGATTTTTTTTATCATAAACATCAGGCCGTCCACAGGCAAGCGTTGTCAAATAAAACGATATACAAATAACGATAAAGATAGCAAAGAATCAATTAAACAGCTCTTAACTTATGTATAGTATAGATTACAAAATAGAAAAATAGATGTCCTTTTTGTCAAAGAACTGATATCAATGACTAACTAACTACAACTGACTGTACAGGACAGAGGTATCAGAGATGCTGAGTGACGTCATGGTAAGATGGTACCGTGGCCTTCTAGGTAACTGACGTCACAGAATTGGAGAAAATACCTAGGATATCCGTTGATGTAGTTTGGGTTACATGCCGTTCATGAAATGGGAGGCAAACGTTTTTTAATGCCATATTTCCAAAACGAAGATAGACTATAATATATAAAAAATGCTATTATGGAATTAATAATTTCTTTTTAAAATGCATATATTTTAAAACCTTACGCAGCATTTTTAGGCAATAAAAGTTAGCAATTTTTTTACCTAGTTTTTCTAATCTGTAGTTTTATCTCTGAAATAAGACCTAAGCATCTTAAAATTAATTTGAAATATTGACACCATTAATATTGTTTTAAACTACGTTGTTGAAAATTTCTAAATAGCAAAACATAAAGTTATGAATATGATATAACTTTGATATCCGATACATCTTTTTTTTCATGAAATGTAATTAAAAATTTTGATGATACAGACATGAAAGAAAAATATTTTAAACTGTTATGAGCGAACATGTAACCAAATTTCCACCAATTGTAACTCTTAGATCCAGGTCATTTACAACCACAAATCATGCGATTCTGTGACGTCAGCTTATCCATCTAGAAGAGTATGGTCTAGTACACATACACATGGAGTGCATAATAATGGCGTGATCATACACCCTGTTACGGAGACAACGCTTTCTTCACGACATACACATTCTACAAACTTGAGAAATAAGGCTTTTCATTTATCGATTGTCTGGCATTCCTTTGCTCCGTATATATATATATCTGTCATATATGGTTTTGGAGCTGTTTAGATTTCTGCTGCTTATTGACATTTTGAACGTTGAATTGTTACGATTTCCAATGCTGGAAGTTATACCTGATAAGCACAGTTCTAAATTATGATACTAATTGAATTTTGATGAAGACATGAATTAGAAATTATTCGGGTGAAATAAAACATTTTTTAATTTTAACACAAATTCGATTATTCAAAGAAATGTGTATGAGTGTATAAACAAAGAAAAATATTTCAACTCCGTAAATAAGGAAGTTAGTTTCGTTTGGTCTGCTATTGATTTTGTCAATTTTTCGTTTTAAGTAAAACGTATCTTTCTTATTCGGTGGGCAAGTTTGAGGGCAATGCTTAGTTATCACAATTATTCTCAATAAGAAAGAATTGCGGCTGCTTCATAGAATATTAATTTGAAGTGATTCGTTTAAAAGATGTTGAATTTAATCTGCTTCTGTTCTGAAAATTTTTGAATGAATCCGTTCCATGTAGGGTCGATTTTTGTGTAGCGATCTTTATTATTATGAAACAATCAGTTCCAAATCTAAAAAAAATAATTATCGACTTAGATGGGGAGGGATTGACTGTATTAAATTTTAACGGCTCTCAGACATATATATATATAAATTAGAAATTCATATTGTTTAATAGTGTTATATATATATATTCCCACGGTCCTAATGGCTATTTTGAAAAATATTTGTGATTGTTTTTGAAAAATATATTTTGAGCGACTGTAATTCATAAATTCACCTTTTTTTCCCCTTCTGATTCCCTGCTATAAAATTTCTCCGTTGAGAGGACTGGAGCATGGTTAAAGTGACCAAACGTTCCGGTTTCTGAAGATCGTCCCGCTAATCGATTCCATCGGTTTTAAAAATTAGTCTCTCTAAACTTGTACGGCTTTCTTATACATCGAATAATACATATGCAAACATGAAAGTGTTGGCAACACAGAATATTAGAGTTATACCAAAAAACTCTTGTTACTTATGCAGTGAGTAAGTTTTCTCTGGCATCACATCAAGAAATATTCTGATAAATCGAACATAACAGGCAACGTGATTGTAAAACTCGCGTCATATTATTTTATATCTGCCAAAAAAAATTAAGTATTGGTTTCGTTATTTAGGATATATATATGTATAATATATATGTTTTTTTCTCTTTGGAAAAATTTTCCGGATCCATCAATTTCAATATTCTATACATAACTTGCCGGATGCGGAAAAATACATACTTTAATAGATATAAAATAAATCAATTAATATTATTTTAACAAATGTTTCCTTATTTAAAGCAAAAATTGGCATATTTTCGATGAGAAGTTTTCAATTCGGAATTTTACAAATTTTACAACGTAAATTGAAATTTATTTGAAATCCCCCGTTTATAATGAATGAAATGTCTTGTTTGCAGTTTCGAAAATCTGGTTACTCCAAGTATGGTCCCCTTTTCCATATTCCTAGATTCCCACCTGATTACGAAAAATTATGTTTAAACTTTTTTTTTTAATATCAATATTTCAGTCACGTGGCGAATAATTTTCCGAAATTCAGAAGTGAATTTGCAGAAAGTGTCAATTTTCATTCAGACTTCAGAAATTAAGCTGCAAAATCAAATCAAACTAATTATGATAAAATCATGAGCGAAGAACTTTATTAGTGTTCTTGCTCAGAAATCACCATGCTCAATCATAAAAATTAAATGAGATACATTTGATTATCGATCGATCTTTTGATTTTTTGTTTGGAACATAAAGCAGACTAAAATCGTTTGCGGAATAAAAAAATATTCAGGCATATTATTTTAAAACAATTTTGATTTCTGCAGTGGCACCAAGTAGTAAGTTCAAGTTAGGACACATTGTTAACAGCATATGTTAAGCATAGAGATTGGATATCGCTTAGGGACAAAAAAAAATTCTTGTTCAATAAATGATTTGTACAACTTTTTAGTGTGTTCTTTTGCTAAAATCTATATAGCCTTTTAAAGCAGAGACATTAAATGTATTTTGAATTCATGATGAATTTCTTGCTATTTTAATTCTGAGATTCGTAGTTTTATTTCTTCCTTCCAATGAAACATACAGAAAACGGACAGATTGTGCAAAGAATGAAAGAAAATGACGTTTGATGCATCTCCCTCTGAAGAATATAGATGACAGAAAAGAATCTTACAATGATAATAAATCACAAGTAGAATAACAAGAGTAATAATAACATTAATACACCGGTATATTTCCTTTTTTTTTCCACCCTGGGTCAGTATATTGAAGCCATTCTTTGTTATCGTTATTAAAAAGTTTCAAAATATGCGTTAAATTTATTTTTCCGTTTTGGCAACAATATATATATATTACAAATATTTCAAACACTGATGAGCAGTATATTTCCCAAATATATATATTTTTTTCTTTCCTACTTTATAGAAAATGTTAGGAAGTGTTATTATTTAAATTCTTCGAACAAAAAGTGATTCAAAAAGTAGCGTCTTTCCAAACACATATATGTACCGTGTATGTGCGTGCGTATATAGAGCTTTTAATAACGATCGCTTACTTTATGTTTTAATGAAAATATTATATCCAGAATATTGCTGTTTATAGCTCACACATTCTACTACAGTTGTACCGGATTGTGCGATGTAAGCCGGATGTACAGTCGCTCAAAAAAATATCCGAACACTATGGTTGATTACAGAATTGAGAAAAAATATCTGGCAACGTTTTTTTTTAGAAATTAGTGATCTGGTCAAATCACTAATTTGTGATCTGGCCAGATCACTAATTTCTTAAAAAATCGTTGCCAGATATTTTTTCTCAATTCTGTAATCAACCATAGTGTTCGGATATTTTTTTGAGCGACTGTGCAATATTACTCTGTATTTTTACCCTCTCATTCGTATGCAAATATAGTAAAAACTCGTCGTAGATTGTTAAACCAATCGAATTTTTTGCGGATCTGCGGGATACTAAGCGGTGATAGGCAGAGTGGGAGGGGGGGGGGGGTGCAACCCACTTGAAAATTTGACACTATCCTCAAAGCTGCCACTCTCCATAAAGAGATTCTCTTTTGACCTTGATGATTATCTACCTCTACTATAGGCATCAAAAGCTAGAACATCAACTACACTTTCGGTTTCTGGGAAGAGTTTTGGCAGTCTGACTGACAGCGGTATCAGTCACTTCAGAACCTCCACTACAAATCAAAAATACGAGTAGCATGGGCTTGAGGGGATGTATGGGAGTATGGGCATCGACAGGGAGCAAGAGGGGTATCCCCGAAAACCTGTTTTATATACCTGTAATAATATGTCTGTACTGAGGGGTAGTGTTGCCTCCTCCTGGAAAAATAAGCTTTTATTGGCTACCAAAATTAATATTTTTTCTTTAACGAAATGCAATCTTGATTTTCTGTTTGTTTCCTTTTGCTTTCAGAAGCATGAAAATGTATATTTAATATGAAAAATGCTTTCTACGTGTATTTTTAATAATAAGTTTCTTGTTTTCGTTTTTTTTCTGGTATGCGTTGTTGTTTTATGATATGTATGCATGATTGCTGAAATCGCACATCCATTAATAAACAACTCGATCCAAATACAGTGGACCTTCGTTATAGCGCTGCTCGCTATACCGCGCACTCGGTTATAGCGCGGGCGATGTTCGCGATAAGTTCAAACATGTTTATACAGGTCCGTGCTGCGTTAGTGAGTATCGCATTTTATTATTACTGCGTATTGAGTAATTGTGTATGTATTGAGTTCCTGCATGTATTTTGAATAGTGTTTAATTATTGTATGCATGATGAGTAAAAGAAAAGCTTACAGTGTGAAATTTATTGTGTCGCCACCGCGCCGCTCGGTATAACGCGGTTCACCTTATAACGCGGGTGTTGTTTCCCGCCCGACATGCGCGTTATATCGGGGGTCCATTGTATTTCTATTTCGAAACATTGATTTGTTTTTGACAACGCCCATGAGTGATAAATAGTTTTTCTATTTTTATGTTTTAAATAGTTTTTCTATTTTTATGTTTGAGTGGGGGGGGGGGGGGGGGGTGACTACCCTATTTCTTTCTCCGGGGTTGGTTTCCCTCGGCGGTTATATTCCTGCCTTTATATATTCCGGATCTTAAGGCAACTGGTTTGATATGTTTTTTATTTCAAGGACATGTTTTATTTCGTAGAATTGGCATCAGATCGTTATGGAAGCTCCATATACACAGACACATTATTACTTACGATTCATTTCTAAGTGTGTGATAAAAACCTTTTTTTTTTAACTCTGATATCCTTACCATCAATTATTATTCTCACAACCCAACTTTATATACAAACACAGATCGTAAGGCGTAGTGTCAATGAATTAACTCACAATATTACGACACTTACAACGAGACATGTAAGAAGACATTTGTTAACATTAAACAACAGTGAAATAATGAAACAGAAAACAAAAATTCTGTCTAAGATGACGTGCAAAAAAATAACTAAAAATATATATATCAACGTATTAAAGGGGACTTTCTCCCAGAAACCTCACTTAACTATCATGAACTATTAGCAAGTAGCGAATACACAAAAAACAAGAACAATACAACAACAACAACGAAAAATATTTAAAAAAGAAAAAAGTATTGACGAACAAACGAATAACAGTTCAACATTGAATCTCCATCTACACATATACTCTGTACACGGGGCGTGATGATTTAGAGAGAAAAGTTAATAATGGCACAGCATCAGTCAGTCCATGAAAGACAGTTCAAAAAACTATAGTACACGACTAAGTCCGCACGTGTGTGTGAGGGGGGATCATCATTCCAATCACGTGCTCCCGGTTGTGCGAGCGTCAACGCGCGGTCACGTGCGGACGTGGAGGAAGCCTTTTCCATGACTGTACAACAGGCAAACTCCATTTTGTAATGAGAACTAATTCCTCTCGTACTTTTAGTGATTTAAAATTTGCTTTTGTTTACTCATCTTCCTAAATCTGAGGCACCGAAAGGAGTTTTTGTTTTTCTAGTTCTAATGTAACTCAATGGTTTTCATATGAAAAGAAAACTTGGAGTAGATGGGGCAATGGAAGAGGAGAGTTTTTTGGGCGAGGCATGGAGTGAAAGTATCTAGAGCATAAGCTAGAAGTGAGCTACTGGGAACTTGGTCCAGCCACGGGACCAGAAGCTCCACTACCACTCGGGCCGGGACCCATACCACCATTTCCACTACCATTGGAGGCCCCGCCTCCACCACCACGCCCTTCCTTCTTCATCTTCTGCTTTAGATGAACCTTGGCGTGTCGTTTCTTCTCGTCGCTGCGTGCGAACTTCCTCCCGCACATGTCGCAAGAGAAAGGTTTTTCTCCCGTGTGAGTGCGAATGTGGGTCGTGAGGTGGTCGCTTCGGCTGAACGATCGCATGCAGATACGGCATTGGAAGGGTTTCTGGCCCGTGTGGATGCGAATGTGCCTGGTGAGTTCATCGCTTCTGGAGAACCTCCTGTCACAGGGGTCGATGGGGCAAGCGTATGGCCGTTCGTGCACAGGGGTTTTGCTAGGCCTGTTTGGGTACTTCCTTGGCTTTACTGGCAGTAGTTTGAGAGGCACCGGGCTGTTCTGATAAGCCTGACTGAGAATTTCGTGGCCTTTACTGGTCGATTGGTTGTATTCGGCCAGACTGGCTGCCGTTTGCATGACGATCCCTAATTCGGCCTCGAGTTTGGATGTTGGCTGCGGCGTGGTAGAAGGTCCAGGACCCAACTGCACCGTTCCCAGCGTGCTATACTCTGTTAAAGGAGCCTGGAAACTGGACCACTGGTACTTTTGGAGAGGTTGTTGTTGTTGGGGACGTGAAAAGATGTCCTCCGTACTTGCACCCATCAGTGTCTGAGCGGCTAATCCCCCTGCTGCCAAGACAGCCTCTGGGGAAGCGATGGATTGGCTCGGACACGTACTATACACAGGAGGTTGTTTCACTGTAAAGGCGGTGGGAGTGCCTTCGAACTGGGACGAAGCACTGAGCTGCAGGAGAAGTTCCTGTTGGGCGGGATCGGATGGGCTGCCGAGAGAGAAGGTCGATTCCGGAGCGGTGGTGTCTGCGGTCTCGAACGGACTCGGAGAGGGTGAAGCGGAGTACTGGGAGGTAGATGGCGCCGGAGAAGGTCCATGTGGGGCTGGAGAACCTAGGCCTGAAGGCCCTTGAGCTGCTTGCTGAGGAAGTATGTTGAGCGAAAAGGCTTTCTCTGGACTGAACCAGGCGCTGACCTCTGACCCATTGTCTCCGGAAGTCACGGGGGCTGTGGAGGTTGTGAAGGTGCCTCGGTAGGTGATGCTCTGGCTCGTACTGGTCTGTTGGGGAAGGGTGCTGGGGAACATATTCCCTTCTGGCTTCTCTTGCCCAGCTGTCTCGCCTGAAAGAGAAAAGGCAAAAGTTCTACAAGATGTTGCATATTTTACTCAGAGAGCTAATAAGCACTTTTTAATGATTTTTTTTTACCTTTATTCTTTTCGTTTTTAACTTTTACCATGTATCGAGCATTGGTGGCAATCATTTCGAAATGTGTGTCGTTTTTAATTATGAAGTTAGCTAAAATGGCTTTGCTTGTTATATTGCTTCTAGAAGAAAAATGCCTTCTTCGTGTATTATACAGTTAAGATTAATGAAATAAATTCTAATTAAATAGTCTGTCAGTATATCTTAAGGTATAATATAGACCAGTGTTTCTCAAACGTTTTTTGACTGCGACCCACAATAAGAAATATATTTTACTTCGCGACCTAGACCCGCAGTCTGCGGCCAGCATTTGAAAACGCTGATATAGACAGAAAAACGCTGATATAGACAATGAGTTATGCGAGTTGCCAAATTCCGATTAAAAACACCTTTTTTTTTTCAGAATGCAGGAGTTCAGCATTTATATTGCAGTAATGGATTCGGCAACAGTCAGAACTGTTTATTTTTACAGATTCTATTTTAACTTCGATGCTAAAAATCAAGAAAACTTGGAATATAGAAAATTATGTTATCAGGCTATTGTAAAATATTCGAAATCTACCGAATTACGTTCAAAAATTTCAATTTTGACCAGTTTGAACAAAAAACGGAATTATTTTCTATATTTAATATACAAAATTGAGAATTCCTCTTGAATAATGACTTGAATGAACAATTGGTGTTTGCTGAGCCTTCAAAGAAGACATTTATTAATTAGAACTTATGAAAACTTTATGTGAAATTAATTCGCCTCACAACTGAATTGTTTAGATTTTGATTGGTACAGTTCGAAAAGTTTTGTTTCTCTTTTAGGTTTGTAAAAATGCTCCATTTGTTACTCTATTATTTGCAAGAAAAAGTTCTGTTTATAATTTGACCCTAGATAGAGGGTCAGGGCTTAAAATTTCCAGTACGTGTTGTGTTAAACAAATACTACTTATTCGAGTCTCAGGATGGTATGGCTGTGTGTTCGTTATATCATTTGAGAATCCAGGAAAAGGCTCACAGAGCTTCGAGTTTATCTCTGTTCTTTGTATGACGTCCTTTTCCCTTTTTAAATTATTGAAAAAAAAAATCTTGTGTCCTATAGTTTTGTAATCGTAAAAAAGAAGTCATGAAAGAATTCACCTGCGACATTTTCCTCCTAACTTATAGATTATTAAAGTAGTGACTGATTAGAAAGGATAGCGGGTGAATGCGAATAGAAATTTAATATCGATATCAGTTTTCAGAAATAATTATAAAATAATTATGCTCTCTTAATAAATAAAATAAAATAAAAATAAAATAAATACCCCCTCAAGCAGCTGCTTTCCACAGAGGTCTGACAGGAGCCTGTCAATTTATATGCCACAGTAGGAGATCTGAGAGGATGGCAGGACCTCAGCAGAAAAACGACACACACATCCATGCCTAATCAGGGGCTCGAACCCAGGTCCCTTAGATCAGTAGCCAAGCGTGCTAACCACTTGGATAATAAAAAAAATAAATAAAAAATAAATACCCCCTCAAGCAGCTGCTTGCCACAGAGGTCTGACAGGAGCCTGTCAGTTTATATGCCATAGTAGAAGGTCTGTGAGGATGGCAGGCCTTCAGCAGAAAAACCACACAAACAGCCATGCCTTACCCGGGGCTCGAACCCAGGTCCCTTAGATCAGTACATGTGTTAAAAGCATAAAAAGTTATATTTTCATATGCTGGTTTATTAGTAGTATGGTTAACATAATGTAATATTCATCATATTATGTGAAAATGATTGTGGACTGTGACGAGTTACTGTGAATATTAAAAGAACTGCAGTAACAGGATCATTGTAATAAAAGAATTCCCGAAAGGTACAATAAATAAAATTGTGATAAAAGCTTTTGTTGACTTAAGTTCTTTTTTAAATTTTCAAATTAAAATGTAATTGTTTGAATCTTTATTGTATTGCAGAAAGCAAAACTTAATTACTAAATTCGTTGCATAAATATCATCATAAATATTTATTCCATTCTTTATAAACAGTATGCGCCATCGAATATTTTTCAGGAAAATGTCGCATTGTAGCTTTAAGTATTTGTTTAAATTTCGTTGATATCGATGTCAATTTAGTAATTAAAATATTTAGTTGCTCATTTTGTTATGTCAATAAAAATTATTAAAACAAGGTAATGATAAAAAAATTATTAGTAAAAAAATGAAAAAAAATTCATTACTAATGTAATAAATGTAAAACTATTTTTTTTAAAGGAAAAGTATGGAAGAATAGGCCTAGCATAATTTTTAAGCGTTAATTAGCTGTAGGTGCATATTTAGAAAAACAAAATTAAGCGGGGGAGGGGGGGGCAAAGAACGGTTTCCATTCAGTATAACATTTTACCTTCCAGCACAAGTTTAATCATTTTTGAAAAAATGGTTTCCATAGTCTAGTTGAATTGCTGCTATCTGTGTAAACACTTGAACAACCACACTATCGCCTAAACCAATAATTCCCAACCTTTTCGGTTCCAAGGACCAGTTTGATTTCGGGGTGAACTGCCAAATTCCTAGGATTTATCTTCGGGGGTGGGGGAGGAGTTTGAGAATATGAAGGGTAGCAATTACTAAAATATTCTACCGAACAGGAAAGGTTAAACTGATATTCTATAAGGAATAAATTTTTTTAGTTATTGTTGTTTTTTAAATCTATTTTTAATGTCGAATATAGGATACGGGGATAAAATAAAATTATGCGTAGACAACTGTTTTGGATTTCAAAGCAGGTTACAAGTTTGAGATTTCGTTTAAGATGACCGCATTTTCGAGAGGGAGGGGGGTTCGGACCTCCTACGAAATCTCATTCTTTCTGCGGGTCCCTTACGAAGTTTAGCTCTTTCTGCAGACTATCTTACCATCATTACCTGATACATTTTAAACTGAAATATAGATCGTCGCAAAGAGGAATCCTTAAAAGTCTTAAGAATGGGTTTATATCCCTAGTTAATAATATCTGCTCTTTACGAATGGGCAATTTTGTAATTAGAATTAACATTCAAGTGGAGACATTCGATACTTCAGAAATTCTTACGTTATCAATAGCCGATTTCATCTCGTGATCAGCATGAGATATATCAGGGTTGGGTTGGGTTGTTTTACCTCTGAGAGGCACTTTTTTGCACACCATGGGATATATGGCCAGGTCACATGGACCCCGAAGGCTCAGAGAAGGTTGGGGGAGGGGACTCACTGGAACAGCTGTTGGGAGACAGATGGTAGCCTCCCGTCAAGGCCATCCAGCGTGTTCTTTAACGTTGGGTTGTTTTACCTCAGCGGTACTTTTTTGCACACCATGGGCTAAATGGCCTGGTCACATGGACCCCGAAGGCTCAGAGAAGGTTGAGGGAGGGGACTCACTGGAACAGCTGTTGGGAGACAGATGGTAGCCTCCCGTCAAGGCCATCCAGCGTGTTCTTTAACGTTGGGTTGTTTTACCTCTGAGCGGCACTTTTTTGCACACCATGGGCTAAATGGCCAGGTCACATGGACCCCGAAGGCTCAGAGAAGGTTGGGGGAGGGGACCCACTTTAACAGCTGTTGGGAGACGGTAGCCTCCCGTCAAGGCCATCCAGCGTGTTCTTTAACGTGCACAGGCTTAACGTCCCATCCGACGGACGGCGGCCTTTACAAGCCCATCGGTGTCCCCTACTGACCGTGGGCAGGGCGGGGAATTTTGAGGAGATAAATCTCAACGCTGACCCAGCTGGGACTGGAACCTGGGAACTAGAGATTACGAGCCTGGCGCGCTACCGACTGAGCCACCCCCACCCCAGATATATCAGTTCAGTATGGCAACACTGGCTAACTCCAAACTGAACGTGGTTATGTAATCGTCGCAAATGTACCATTTCTGTTCGAGTTTTCTAAAATATTGAAAATAATAAGGGGACTCCTTCACTCCCTTCGCAGATCTTTAGAAAAGTCCGAGGAGTACAGAATGGGTCCGCCATATTAAGTTGACCTTTGATCTAACCATAAATTTTTTACAATATTAAACGTTTGTCATTTTCCAAATTTAGCGCCCTCTAACGGAGAAAATTAAAACTAGTAAATGATTCGGATTATGCAATAATATATATTATTAGTGATTCTGCAACCCAAAAAGAAATTTTTTACTTATCTCTTCATAGCAAAAAAGTTGAATTCCTACAGATAGGTGAGGTCGGAAAAACAATATTTCGTCAAAAAAAAAAAAATCGATATTATTTCGTTTCTTTAAAGGGTGAAAGAAAAATATCGAACGTTATTTGACGATATCGATAACATTTCGTAGATATGGGCCTAGGTACTAATTTCAGGGATAAATTTAATGTGATTTACAAGTAAGGTATTTCGGTGTAATTCTTTATTTCAGTAAAATCGTGTAATAAATTTTCATAATATATTCAAAACTTTAAGTACATAAAGATAATAATTACATGGAACTTAACAGTTTAAATATATTTAATAAACGAAAGACATTAGTTATAGCGTAATTAATTGAAAATAATCCTTACTCGTAAAAACGAACACATTTTAAATTAATTAATGATCTTGTGATGTTCAATGTACAAGATCATTACTATTTGTGGAATGTGCCGTCCCGTGGCCGAGTGGTTAGCGCGCTTGGCTACTGATCTACGGGAACTGGGTTCGAGCTCCGGGTAAGGAATGGATGTGTGTGTCGTTTTTCTGCTGAGGTCCTGCCATCCTCACAGACCTTCTACTATGGCATATAAACTGACAGGCTCTTGTCAGACCTCTGTGGCAAGTAGCTGCTTGAGGGGGTATTTGTTTTATTTTTGCGGTTAATGTTCACAGCACATTGGATCTTGTGGGCTCACTCACGGAAATATTGAGCGTGTGCAGTTACCGTTCACAGCAAATTGGAGCGTGTGCAGTAACTGCACACGCTCCAGTTTGCTGCGAACGGTAACTAGAGCGTGTACAGTTGCTGTACACGCTGGACGTTTGTGTCGTTTTTCTGCTGAGGGACTGCTATCTTCACAGACCTTCTACTGTGGCATATAAACTGACAGGCTCCTGTCAGACCTCTGTGGCAAGCAGCTGCTTGAGGGGGTATTTATTTATTTTTTACTTTCGAGAGTAGAGTAAATATTTTGATATTAATGACAAATACTTCTACATGTGGTTTTAATTTCCTTGATATCATACCTGATTCTCAACTCATTATTTAGGATACCCAATTGTAGAGTTCAGTAGGTAATAAACTACAAATAGAAATAAATTTTTCTCGTTAGAAATGGTTATTCCAAAGTTATTTCGCTTAAACTTACGCAGGCTGAATTACGCGTAATTGTAATTGATCAGCATACGCATAATTGTAATTGATCAGCATACGCATAATTGTAATTGACGCATAATTGTAATTGAATTACGCATAATTGTAATTAATGATTTACGCATAATTGTAATTGATCAGCATACTCATGAAAAAGAGTTTCTCCAAGTTACCAGATTACATCATTAAATAAACAATTAAATAACACGTTAAAATATTAGGCTTCAGAGTTAGTATAATAATAATAAATTTTCATTTAAAAGTCATCAAAAGCTGAAAAAAAAAACATTTCCCGGAAGTAAATAGTACAGTCGCTCAAAAAAGTATCCGAACACTATGGTTGATTACAGAATTCAGAAAAAATATCTGGCAACGATTTTTTTAGAAATTGGTGATCTGGCAACTTCGTGTCACGTGACACGAAGGTTGCCAGATCACCAATTTCTAAAAAAATCATTGCCAGATATTTTTTCTGAATTCTGTAATCAACCATAGGGTTCGGATACTTTTTTGAGCGACTGTACTCCACTAGTGATCTAATTTTCTGAGCACGTATCTTTAAACTTGTCTGTCTTGGTTGAAAAAAATATAGCAAGGCTTTCACTTTCTAAGTAACTTTTTTCTGTGAATGTCTGTGTATTGGGTTGTGATTTGATATTTGTTTCAGTTCGAAATTGAAATAAATGAAACAAAAAAAAAAGGTCATGATGAAGAAAGAAAGAAAAAAAAAACAGGAACAGAAAAGAAACATTTGCATGAATTTCTTTTTCTTTTTGAATTGCCAGTAAATTACCTTACTAAGTATATAAAGCGGTACAAAATTTTATTCACGATTGCGCATATTTAATAAAAAAAATTAATGAATATAAGTAGAGATTAAGCAATGGCATCCAGAAATTTCTTTAAAAGGGGGAAGGGGGAATATATAAAAATTATTTCTGTATTTTGAAAATGCACATTAAAATTGATGGTTTCTAAAAGAGAGCCAAAATATAAAAAAACTTTGCCAATGCAAAATGATTTATCCTCTCAGTGGTAGATGTTATCATTATGAATTCTAGAATCGGAAGAATAGGCGTAGCTGCTGGATTTTTAAGAATGTGTAGAGACCTAAAGAGTGAAATTAGCCTATATAATAAATATTTTTTATATATAGTAAAAATGTTTGTATAATATTTTAGTCTTTTCTAAAGTTTGCTTTGATAATGTAACTTGGACGGTTTGCAAACAAGATAACAGGAAAGTTTATGCTTTTGATTCTAGATGCTTACGCAGTTCTTGAGTATTGAATAGTTTGACTCTAAATAGATAACAATGAGATTTGGCGAAGAATTCGTGTTCTCAGCTTTGATTAAGATTTTTTCCGATGTTGGGACATGGGGAGGCAATAACTAACTCCCCTCTTAGGTGAATAACTGGAACAAAGGAATTTGTGTATTAATGGACATAATAATTATATTAGGTGCATTTTCTTATCTGGCTATCCTGGTGGCTATAGGTATCAAAATATTTCTTTTACGAATTAATACTAACAGAATTATAACAAACCTTTTATGTGAAACTAAATGAATTGCTTGTGTCAACTCAGGTTTCGGTAAACAAAATAAAAATATGTGGTTTTATTTTTTAAAAAGTAAGAAAAAAGAAACACGTATTAATAAAAATGAAACTGACGGATTTATGATGCATGATTATTTCATGAATCTGTAAACTTCTTAGTTTAATTATCTCTGGAGTTGTGTAATAAGAACTGCTAACATGAGTTAATCATAAAAATAGAGCATATGTGCTGGACTTTTAAGAATGTGGGGATTGTAGAAAAATAGGTATATGTATATATATCTAAAGACTAAAATTAGACTACAATAGTTTAATCTCTTCTAAAGTGTGTGACGATAGTGAAATTTAAGCCCTTTTCAAGCAAGATAATAGGATGCTTTTGATTCTAAATGCTTACGCAATTCTTGAGCATTAAATGGTTTGACTTATGTAAGTAATGATCAGGTTAAATGAACGAGTAAGCAACAACATTTAAGCAGTATAGTGTGCAGAGAGAGACTACATTGGTTTGGCCACGTGGTTCCCATGCAGAATACAGATTGGGGAATAGAGTTATGAACAGTGTACCGAAAGGCCAATTAAAAGGGGGGAGACCTAGAATGAAGATAATGTCAAACAGACATGGTTGGAATTGACTGCAGTGGGCAAATGCAGCTCAGGAGAGATATTATAAAGTCGCTATTTCATTCCTCTTTAATCCAGTCATCATCACCTCCTCTATTTGACCCCCCCCCCCATCCCACTAAACCCTTAATTTGCTCTAAATTACGATAAGAAGAAGTTGTATACCGAATTTGGTGAATCTAGTCTAGCTCTTACCGTTTAGGAGAAGTTCTTTATCAAACAGTCAAACTCTCTAAACTATATTATGGATAATATAAATCGTGTAAATTTTATGTTTAAAGCAAATTACCAACCCTAGTCCGCTTATTAGTAGTAGAGCACATAACAGCAAAGTCCAGTAGACCAGTGTGGCTCCGAAGAATTCACGCCTTCTTGGTTGATAAAAAATAACAAATGTGCACTTGTTTATTTCCAGGTTGAAGCTTCTATGAATCCACTTTTGAGAAAAATTATAATATATAAAAAGACGAAAAATCTCTCTCTTTTTTTTAAAGAATATATTTTTTTGAAATCCTGAGGCTAATCCGACGATGACACACTGCCTTTGAAATGTTTAGGAAGTCGTCACAAATATTTCCTTTGTTGACTCTCCAGTCTCGAGGGTATTTGATTTTATTTCTCTTTAGTATACCCCCAGTGAAGAACGTAATAAAAAAATCTCGCCTTCGGGCTGTCGGCTAGTAGTAGTGTTGCTTACCGGTTAGGCTTAACAACGCAATAAGCTTACACCCACACACTCAAACACTCGCTCCCAACCGTCTGGGACTACGCCATATCGCCGAGTCGCTTATAGCCGGGTACGCTTGGCCGAAGAATACACTAGGTGGCCGCATCTGGACACGCACTCCGGCGACACACGCACGAGGGTGAAAAAGAAGCTTGCGTTTACAACGATCCAAACCAAAACGATGGCTACCACGGGTGGTGCTGAGCTCCAAAAGTCTGGGCATGCTACGTCACGGAGCGTTGGCCTCCTACGACAATCGCCCACGTGTTTGCATGCACGCGCCAGACTCAATAACCACCCCAGGCAAGACAGACTGGATAAAGGTGGAGGGCGGGTATAATGTGGTCTCTGTATGTGGATGCCCACCTTATTTCCTTCCCCCCTTCCCACCCGTTCTTCCATAACTTAATTTTTCTCCCCCCCCCCCCCCAATTAAGACGAGGTACCGCTAACCGCCTTCGATATACACTTTGCCAGCTCTACGATTGGTTATGAAAATATTCTGATACATGAAACTTGGCTTTATTGAGAGGTAATCACCGCTTTTGAATATTTAGAAGGCAACGTAGGCGATTATTTTTCTACGAGACAGTGCGAATGTGCGTTTCGGCAGTGGCTCGAAAATTCTTTAATTTATTCGAGTACAAAGGTATTTTTTTTTTTCTCGCTTTCAATCGAGCTCGCCAGGGAGGGGCTTAACTGAAAACACAAGAGAAAGGGAACACCGCCCGTGTATTGAAATTTTGTATTAAACATGTGATTATGGGCTGTTAGACTATCTGTTTCTGTAACTGATATATAGACTGTTTCTAACTCTGTTTTGCTATGTTTCTAGATTTCATTCTGTGTTTCAAAATCTGTTCATCTGTACCAATTAAATAGGTTGTTTTCGATCTTTACACTATATTCCTAGAGTTATTATGCTCTGGGTTTCTAGACTGTTTAAATAATTAAAAGAAATAAATATCCCCTCAAGCAGCTGCTTGCCACAGAGATCTGACCCCAGGTTCGAGTCCCAGCTGGGTCAGCGTTGAGATTTATCTCCGCAAAATTTCCCGCCCTGCCCACGGTCAGTAGGGGACACCGATGGTTTTGGAAAGGCCGCCGTCCGTCGGATGGGACGTTAAGCCGTGGGCCCGTGTGCGGGAGAGCCATACCCTGTGCATGTTAAAGAACACGCTGGATGGCCCTTTCCCTGGAGGCTACCATCTGTCTCCCAACAGCTGTTCCAGTGGGTCCCCTCCCCCAACCTTCTCTGAGCCTTCGGGGTCCATGTGACCTGGCCATTTATTCCATGGTGTGCAAAAAAATGCCGCTCAGAGGTAAAACAACCCAGAGGTCTGACAGAAGCCTGTCAGCTTATACGCCATAGAAGATCTGTGGGGATGTCAGGACCTCAGCAGAAAAACAACACACACATCTATACCTTATCCGGGGCTCGAACCCAGGTTCCTTAGATCAGTAGCCAAGCGCGCTAACCACTCAGCCATGGTACGTACGGATTTATGCATCCGTTTATATAGTGTGTTCCTGGATCTGTTGTTCTGTGACTTTTCAGGATCTGTTATGGTATGTGGTTTTTTTTTTTTGGTTTTTTTATGCTGTATAATTCTGGTTCTATTATAAAGCCCGATCCCTTATTTCTTTTTTCTAAATCCGGTCTTGCATGCTGGTATATCTATATATATATATATAAATACCCCCTCAAGCAGCTGCTTGCCACAGAGGTCTGACAGGAGCCTGTCAGTTTATATGCCATAGTAGAAGGTCTGTGAGGATGGCAGGACCTCAGCAGAAAAACGACACACACAGCCATGCCTTACCCGGGGCTCGAACCCAGGTCCCGGGGATCAGTAGGCAAGCGCGCTAACCACTCGGTTACGGGACGGCTGGTATACCTATGGAGTAAAAAAAAAAATCCTTAAATTGATTATCTGCGGTTCCACTGTCATTGTAAAAAAATTCCTTTATTTGAAAGTGTTTTATTAAATAATAAAGTAACAAAAGTAATTGTGTATAGATTTAAATATCCCATGTAATGTAGGGGCGGGGATGGCTCAGTCGGTAGCGCGACAGGCTCGTAATCTGTAGTTCCCAGGTTCGAGTCCCAGCAGGGTCAGCGTTGAGATTTATCTCCGCAAAATTCCCCGCCCTGCCCACGGTCAGTAGGGGACACCGATGGGCTTGTAAAGGCCGCCGTCCGTCGGATGGGACGTTAAGCCGTGGCCCCGTGTGCGGGAGAGCCATACCCTGTGCACGTTAAAGAACACGCTGGGTGGCCTTGACGGGAGGCTACCATCTGTCTCCCAACAGCTGTTCAAGTGGGTCCCCTCCCCCAACCTTCTCTGAGCCTTCGGGGTCCATGTGATCTGGCCATTTAGCCCATGGTGTGCAAAAAAAAGTGCCGCTCAGAGGTAACACAACCCAACCCCATGTAATATCTTAAAAGGCTAAATTTTCAAATCGCTTGATTAGTAGAAGTGGTCCGCTCTTGTGCCCCCCGAAAGGTCCCGATTTCTTACCACTGGATTTCTTTTCTGTCTATACATGAAAAACGTCATTTATTCCGAAAAAAATTCTAATTTAAAGGAAAGAATTACTGAAGCTGTTGCAAATGCTACTACACGGACATGCTGAGCCGAATATCGATATTTTATAATGAACCATTAATTAAATTGTGGAGGAAGTCAACTTTATAGATTATATTCTAATACTTTTTGACAGCTTCATAAAAACGTCAACTTAGCGATCGATTTAACAAGATTCATTTTAAATGTTGCGTAGTTGAAAGGTACGTAACTGAGACATAATTTCAAACTTATACCTGTAATCCTCAGTGATGGCATTTTAGACATTGATAGAAGGAATTGATCAAAGCCTATATGAGGACGACTGACCTGTATAATGGAATACATCAAGTTTAAATTTTGGGGCGGTCCAGACTCATAATCTGCAATTTTAAGTTTTTAATCCCAACTGTGATAGTGTTGAGATTTATCTCTTCTGATCCCATTCTGCGCTCAGTGATAAAGAAGACACAGATGGATTTGAAAAGGCTGACGTCCTGCGGATAAGAGATTAAACTGTGACCCCATGTGCAGGAGAGCCATGCCTTGTGTAAATTAAGAACACGCTGGATGGCCTTGATGGGAGGCTTACAATCTGTCTCTTAACAGCTGTCCAGCTTACCTTCTGGACACCCTTCCCAGAACGTTCTCTGAGCCAATAGGTCAGATCCCGTCAAGGCCATCTAAAGGATTCTTTAAGATCCAGAGGATAAGGCTCCCCTGCATACTTCTGTCCATAACTAATGTTCCATCTGATGGATGGCGGCCTTCCCAAGCCGAAGACAGGGCAGAAAGTTTTCAGGAGATAAATCTCATTGCTGGCCCAGTTGGGGCTCAAACCTGGGAGGGTTGGGTTGTTTTACCTCTGAGCGGCACTTTTTTGCACACCATGGGCTAAATGGCCAGGTCACATGGACCCCGAAGGCTCAGAGAAGGTTAGGGGAGGGGACCCACTGGAAGAGCTGTTGGGAGACAGAATGTAGCCTCCCGTCAAGGCCATCCAGCGTGTTCTTTGCACAGGGTATGGCTCTCCCGCACACGGGGCCACGGCTTAACGTCCCATCCGACGGACGGCGGCCTTTCCAAGCCTATCGGTGTCCCCTACTGACCGTGGGCAGGGCTGGGAGTTTTGCGGATATAAATCTCAACGCTGACCCAGCTGGGACTCGAACCTGGGAACTACAGATTACGAGCCTGGCGCGCTACCGACTGAGCCACCCCCGCCCCAACCTGGGGGGAAACTGTAGATTACGAGCCTGGCGTGCTGAGCTCCCCCCCCACACACACACAGAAGAAAGGAAACATCGATACCTTAACCAGTACTCGAATCCAAGTCCCTTTCATCAGTAGCGAAGCGCACTAACCACTCGGCCGTGTGTAAAAAAAATGAACATTACAAGATCGATTTCTTTCAGGATTAGAATACTTTTTTTTATACTTCATCCGATAGAGCAAAAGCGAAAATAACCGAAGCAGCAGTTTGCGTTTAAAAAAAAATAACCGCTAAGAACAAATAATATTAGGGTGTTAAAGGAACGAAAGACTCGCGGAACGGAGAACTTTTTTCCATTTCTCATTCCTTTCTTAGCCAAAGATCTCTTCCTGTTTCCTTCTGTTAGAAGAGGAAGCCAACTACGCATATGACTCTTAGGTTATAAATATCCGGCGACATCCGACACTTGCTACTTTAAAAATACGGAGCGAAAAAAAAGCAACACAAGAAGGTAAAATTGTTGTTTGGCAGGTTCCAAAAAGTCCTATTTCAATTGCTGACGAATATTGTTGAAAAACCGAATGAAATATTGTTTGGTTATAATTTAATTCCCTATATGCCTCAGTTACATATATGTATATATATACAGTCGCTCAAAAAAATATCTGAACACTATGGCTGATTACAGAATTCAGGAAAAATATCTGGCAACCAATTTTTTTTAGAAATGAGTGATCTGGCAACCTTCGTGACACGTGACACGAAGGTAGCCAGATCACTAATTTCTAAAAAAAATCGTTGCCAGATATTTTTTCTGAATTCTGTAATCACCCATGGTGTTCGGATATTTTTTGAGCGATTGTACATGCGTACTTAATCCTCGAATAGTGGGGCGGGTAATGCGGGAAGTTCGAATCGTTCGAGCCGCACCTGGGCCAGCATTAAGATTTATCTTCTCTCAATACCCATTCTGTCCTTTGTCAGAAAGGGGTCACTGATGGAGTTAAAAAAGGGCGTCGTCCGTCGGATGGGACGTTAAGCCGTGGTCCCGTGTGCAAGAGGATTATACCCTGTGAATATTGAAGAACACTGGATGGTCTTGACAAAGGCTACCATCTGTCTCCTAACAGCTTCTAGTGGGTCCCCTTCCCCCAAACTTCTACGAGCTTTTGGGGTCTTGGTGACCTGGCCATTCAGCGCATTGTGTGGAAGAAAGTGCCTCTCAGAGGTAAATCAACTCAAGCAGATATTGGCTACCGAGATTAACATGTCAATCCCGAAGGAGAGTTACTGTCTTTGGACATTACAGGGCAATTTTTAACAAAGTCTCATTTGACATTGAAACTTTTCAACCAGTTCCTCACAGGTCATTCCTATTTCCCCGAGTTGGGTTGGGTTGTTTTACCTCTGAGCGGCACTTTTTTGCACACCATGGGCTAAATGGCCAGATCACATGGACCCCGAAGGCTCAGAGAAGGTTGGGGGAGGGGATCCACTGGAACAGCTGTTGGGAGACAGATGGTAGCCTCCCGTCAAGGCCATCCAGCGTGTTCTTTAACGTGCACAGGGTATGGCTCTCCCGCACACGGGACCACTGCTTAACGTCCCATCCGACGGACGGCGGCCTTTCCAAGCCCATCGGTGTCCCCTACTGACCGTGGGCAGGGCGGGGAATTTTTGCGGAGATAAATCTCAACGCTGACCCAGCTGGGACTCGAACCTGGGAACTACAGATTACGAGCCAGGCGCGCTACCGACTGAGCCACCCCCGGAGAAGGGGATCCACTGGACAGCTGTTAGGAGACAGAAGGTAGCCTCCCAGCAAGGTCATCCAGCGTGGTGTTCTTTAATATGCACAGGTTGTGTTCCTTCTGCACACCAAGCCACGGCCTAACGTCCCATCCGACGAATGGCGACCTTTCCAAGTACATCGGTGTCCCCTTTCTAACTGACGGCAGAATTTGGATTTAGCGGAGATAAATCTCATCTGTAGCACTCAACTCTCCCACACAACAGTTGGAAGTGCAGATTACAAGCTTTGGGCGTTATCGACCGAGCCATTCCCTGTCCCAATGCATGCAAATCAATGAAAGCAATTTTCCTTTTCACAAATTGCTGATGAAAGGTGTTTGATGATTCCTTTATATAATTTCATTATTTGCATAATCAGATAGCTTTCGTAATTGCATTGCGACAGTTACAGAGGTAGTTTTTGTGACCTTAAACCGAAAAACTTTGGATACCACTACTTTACGTGAATTCACAGATTTTTTTAAAAGTTCCAGCAGCAAAGATTATTTTGCTGTTTACCTCATGTCGAACGACTCCCAAGGTCGCTTCTAAATATTCCCTGATAGCATAATACATCACCGAACTTAAAGGGGCGGGGGTGGCTCAGTCGGTAGCGCGCTAGGCTCGTAATTTGTAGTTCCCAGGTTCGAGTCCCAGCTGGGTCAGCGTTGAGATTTATCTCCGCTAAATTCCCCGCCGTGCCCACGGTCAGTAGGGGACACCGATGGGCTTGGAAAGACCGCCGTCAGTCGGATGGGACGTTAAGTCGTGGCCCCGTGTGCGGTAGAGCCATACCCTGTGCACGTTATAAGAACACGCTGGATGGCCTTGACGGGAGGCTACCATCTGTCTCCCAACAGCTGTTCCAGTGGGTCCTTTCCCCCAACCTTCTCTTCGGGGTCCTTGTGACCTGGCCATTTAGCCCATGGTGTGGAAAAAAGTGCCGCTCAGAGGTAAAACAACCCAACTCACCAAACTAAAGAGAAAGATTACAAAATGCAGGCTTGAAATGTTAACCAATCACTGCAGGTTTTAACAACTATCGCATACAATTCAACTTTATTACAGACAGGTATAATGCCAGCTAACTATTTATTAAATAATCTATATCTCCCGATAAACTGGAGATGTCGTCAAACAGAATCAAAAGCCTTTTTGAAACATCGAAAGCAGTGGAGGCTGGCGCGCTCACGCCTGCACTTGATACGTTTTAGAAATCAATGAAATTATTTTGTTGAATGTTTTAGAAAAAAAAGGGAGGGAATTGATGTTGAGGTTTTTAAAATAAACAGATTAAATAAGATATCGAATACTTCTTGGATTACATAGTTATGCATTTTTTACTTCGACAGAAAAACTTTAGCGATTCATGGATAAAATATCAAAATAATCGTAAATTTGTATGCGTGATAAATGTTAATTCGACTAATAAAATTTGAATTCAATGAAAGTGCTATTAGAAAGAGTAAAAAGGACGTTAGAAAGAGTAAAGCGGCATTAAAAAGGGTGCGTTAGAAAGAGTAAAAAGGACGTTAGAAAGAGTAAAGCGGCATTAAAAAGGGTGCGTTAGAAAGAGTAAAGTGGCCATTAAAAAATAAATTGGTATTAAAAAGGATAAAGTGATTAAAAAGGGTAAAGTGGTATTATAAAGGGTAAAGCGCCATTAAAAAGGATGCGTTAGAAAGAGTAAAGTGGGCATTAAAAGAGTAAATTGGTATTAAAAAGGATAAAGTGATTAAAAAGGGTAAAGCGGCATTAAAAAGGATGCGTTAAAAGGAGTAAAGTGGGCATTAAAAGAGTAAATTGGTATTAAAAAGGATAAAATTATTAAAAAAGGGTAAAGTGGTATTATAAAGGGTAAAGTGGCCATTAAAAGAATAAATTGGTATTAAAAAGGATAAAGTGATTAAAAAGGGTAAAATGGTATAAACGGTAAAGCGGCATTAAAAAGGATGCGTTAGAAAGAGTAAAGTGGGCATTAAAAGAGTAAATTGGTATTAAAAAAGGTAAAGTGGTATTATAAAGGGTACGTTAGAAAGAGTAAAGGGGCATTAGAAAGAGTAAAGAGGGAAGTTACAAAGAGTAAAGGTTGCGTTAAAAAGAGTGAAGGGGTGTTAAAAAGAGTAAAAGGGGCATTAGAAACAGTAGAGATTCATTAGAATGAGTAAATGGGGCGTTAGAAAGAGTTAAGAGGGCGAAGCGAGTTGGACTCAAAAAAAAAAGATTGGGAACCACTTCTCTAATGCTTTAATCACAGGTTTTGTAAATTACAAATACACTGGGGCTCAAAATTAAAGGATAATATATAAATTCATACATAACTCGAAGTATTTTTTAGGGAATGCAATGAAATTTGGTAAAGAGATTTATTATTACATTACAAATGCAAATCAAGCAGAAGAAATTCATAATCGTATAATGTGCATGCGTTAAGATCATAATCGTGCAACTGACATGAAGCAGCAGTCCATGGAACAAACCGCATGTCGTACGTAGCAGACTTTGTTAATATGGAGTATGATCGCCCCTGACAGCCATGTAGCTCAAGCAACGACTCTTCATACCGTTAGGGGCGGGGGTGGCTCAGTCGGTAGCGCGCCAGGCTCGTAATCTGTATTTCCCAAGTTCGAGTCCCGGCTAGGTCAGCGTTGAGATTTATCTCCGCAAAATTCCCCGCCCTGCCCACGGTCAGTAGGGGACGCCGATGGGCTTGAAAAGGCCGCCGTCCGTCGGATGGGACGTTAAGCCGTGGCCCCGTGTGCGGGAGAGCCATACCCTGTGCACATTAAAGAACACGCTGGATGGCCTTGACGGGAGGCTACCATCTGTCTCCCAACAGCTGTTCCAGTGGGTCCCCTCCCCCAACCTTCTCTGAGCCTTCGGGGTCCATGTGACTTGGCCATTTAGCCCATGGTGTGCAAAAAAGTGCCGCTCAGAGGTAAAACAACCCAACGTTAAAGAACACGCTGGATAGCCTTGACGGGAGGCTACCATCTGTCTTCCAACAGCTGTTCCAGTGGGTCCCCTCCCCCAACCTTCTCTGAGCCTTCGGGGTCCATGTGACCTGGCCATTTAACCCATGGTGTGCAAAAAAGTGCCGCTCAGAGGTAAAACAACCCAACCCTGTTTCGTCTGTCAGTGAGACTCATATAGCGATCGACTGCAGCAGTTGTGGCTCTGTGTCGGCCTTGTCCTGTTCGATGAGGAACATCTTCTGTCTGTTGAAACTGTCCTCAGATTCTTGAAAGGACATTTTGTGGAACATTCAGTGCTCTGGAAACTTCCGTCTGGGACTGACCTGCTTCCACCTTTCCAATTGCTCTCCACCGCTGAAAATCATTCATACGATGTCTTCGAGACATAATCAGCTCGACGTGCCACTGAAGTGAAAGCAAGAGTTGCCTAGAACAAGGGGGCGGGGGTGGCTCAGTCGGTAGCGCACCAGGCTCGTAATCTGTAGTTCCCAGGTTCGAGTCCCAGCTGGGTCAGCGTTAAGATTTATCTCCGCAAAATTCCCCGCCCTGCCCACGGTCAGTAGGGGACACCGATGGGCTTTGAAAGGCCGCCGTCCGTCGGATGGGACGTTAAACCGTGGCCCCGTGTGCGGGAGAGCCATACCCTGTGCACGTTAAAGAACACGCTGGATGGCCCTTTCCCTGGAGGCTACCATCTGTCTCCCAACAGCTGTTCCAGTGGGTCCCCTCCCCCAACCTTCACTGAGCCTTCGGGGTCCGTGTGACCTGGCCATTTATCCCATGGTGTGGAAAAAAGTGTCGCTCAGAGGTAAAACAACCCAACCCAAGCCTAGAACAAGTACAAGCTGCGAGTAGACTCAAGCGTCTTTAACGCATTCCTAATTTGCTCGTTCTGGCTTACGTGCGACAACCGTAAATGCGCTCTCTCACAGTCCGTGGCTTCGTCACAATTTAGCGACATTTTTGATTTCGGCAGATTTTTGTGTCCTATGTTTTCCACCCTTTCACTCTTTTATCTGCTTTCTCACTTTTTTCCCACTCACTCTTTTTCCCCACTCTCACTCTTTCTCCCAACTCTCAACTCTTTTCCCCCTAAGCTCACTACTTCCCCCAATCTCACTTCCCCTATGCTCTTTTTTTATTCACTCTTGTTCTTTCCCCTTCTCACTCTTTTATGCACTCTCACTCTCATATTTTTTCCACTTTCACTCTTTTTCCCCCTCTCTCATATTTTTTTCCACCTTCACTCTTTTTCCCCGCTCTCACTCTTTCCCCCAACTCTTAACCCTTTTCCCCCACGCTCACTACTTCCCCCAATCTCACTTCCCCTATGCTCTTTTTTTATTCACTCTTGTTCTTTCCCCTTCTCACTCTTTTATGCACTCACTCTCATATTTTTTCCACTTTCACTCTTTTTCCCCCTCTCTCATATTTTTTTCCACCTTCACTCTTTCCCCCGTTCTCACTCTTTTTTTTCTTTAATCTTTTCTTAGTCTGAGTCGGCAGCTGGTTTGTTCGAGACAGTCTTCGCGTGCCTGCTCGCAGGTTCGGGCGGAGCGGCTACAATCGTGTTGTGACTCGGGAGCGGTGGCCGGACTCAAGGTTCTTATGGCAAAAGAGAGAAGAATACCGCTGCCGCTCTTGCTCCCAAGAGTCTCATCTCTTTTTGCCTCCTTCCCACCCCCCACCCCATCCTTCCAACTGTCCCACCCCACGCATTTCATCCTCCTCCTGGGTTGATGGAGCTGGCTGCAAGGAACCGAAGAGCCAGCCAGTTGCTGAAAGTATGTAGACAGACTGACATTCTATTTGTCCACCGATCACGGGACTTCTGTGGTGCGTGTGTGTGTCTACGGGTCTTGTTTGTCTTTCAATCTCATCACCATGTACACTGATGGATAGAAGTAAAACAACCACCGGGACACTTGCTGGATCAATGTGTGTGCTGCTGGGGGGATGGAAGAGGGAAGGAGGTACTTGACATTGAGGACACATCAGGAATTCATCAACTGACATTTGTATTTTTTTTAGAAGTCACGTTGAATCAGAAATGACAAAATGAAGGGCTGTAGTGTAAGTTTAGGCAGAATCCTATCAAAGACTTCGTAAAGGCAATTTAAGTGTGTTTCGAAGAGGGAGAGGGTATTTCTAAGTACTCTGTTTTCTACGTATACATGCAGTGACCTAACAAAATACTTCGGAATTTCCATGTAATAGGTTGAGTTACATCTCAGAGGCACATTTTTTGCACACCGGGCTAAATGGCCAGGTCACAAGTATCCTGCAGACTCAAAGAAGGTTGAAGGGAGGGAACTCAGTGGACAGCTGTTAGGAGACAGATGGCAGCCTCCAGAAAGGCCATCCTACGTGTTCTTTAACATGCAGAGGGTATGGCTCTAGGTCAACAGGGTAGGTTGGGTTGTTTTACCTCTGGGCGGCACTCTTTTGCACACAATGGGCTAAATGGCCTGGTCATATGGACCCCCGAAGGCTCAGAGAAGGTTGGGGGAGGGAACCCACTGGAACAGCTGTTGGGAGACAGATGGTAGCCTCACGTTAAGGCCATCCAGCGTGTTCTTTAACGTGCACAGGGTATGGCTCTCCCGCACACAGGGCCACGGCTTAACCTCCCATCCGACGGATGGCGGCCTTTCTAAACCGGTGTCCCCTACTGACAGTGGCAGGGCGGGGAGTTTTGCGGAGATCAATCTCAACGCTGACTCATCTGTGACTCGTACCAGAGAACTACAAATTACGCGGGGGTGGGGGTGGCTCAGTCGGTAGCGCGCCAGGCTCGTATTCTGCAGTTCCCAGGTTCGAGTCCCAGCTGGGTCAGCGTTGAGATTTATCTCCGCAAAATTTCCCCGCCCTGCCCACGGTCAGTAGGGGACACCGATGGACTTGAAAAGGCCGCCGTCCGTCGGATGGGACGTTAAGTCGTGTGCCCTGTGTGCGGGAGAGCCATACCCTGTGCACGTTAAAGAACACGCTGGATGGCCTTGACATGAGGCTACCATCTGTCTCCCAACAGCTGTTCCAGTGGGTCCCCTCCCCCAACTTTCTCTGAACCTTCGGGGTCCCTGTGGCCTGGCCATTTAGCCCATGGTGTGCAAAAAAGTGCCGCTCAGAGGTAAAACAACCCAACCCAACCCAACAGATTACGAGCCTGGCGTGCTACCGACTGAGCCGCCCCCAACAGGGTGGGGATTGGCGAAGTAAATCTCAACATTGTCACAGTTGGGACTCGAAGCTGGGAACTGCGACATATGAGCCTAGCGTGCTACCAACTAAGCCAACCCCTGCCTTTCCAAGTAATGTCAAGGGGAGGGTGATTTCAAAGTTCTCTAAAACAGGCCTGGGAAAACACTTTAATTGAAGGGCCGTATAGAGAACTGAAATGAAAGAACAGGGAGCCAAAGAAATATGTAATCAATTACGTATGCATAAACAACCCAAAAATAAAAGTCCTTTTTTTTCTTTTGCAAATTTATCATTAGTGTATTATTTGTCATCAGCAGCCCACTGGCCGTAGTTTGCCCAGCCTCGTTCTATAGCTTCTAAAATAATATTTTTATGGGAAAAAATACTGAAGATAAGAATCGGAATCACATCTGTCTAAATCTCGAATTTCAACAAAGTTCCTTCAGTATTTAAAGAGTAATGGAATTTGGAATATTTTTCTACAGCAATACCAGTCATTAGAATTTATCTCGAGTAGTAATTAAAAATTGAGTAATAGGAATTACTTCAACTGATTTAATAATATAAATTCGTATTTTAGATATTTTCCCTCTCGAACAATTCTCCAATTTTGCATAATTTCTTAGGACTGGTATTGCAACTGTTAAATATTCCAACTTCCAAAATTCTAAAGGGTTCGAGTCCCAGCTGGGTCAGCGTTGAGATTTATCTCCGCAAAATTCCCGCCCTGGGCAATGATCAGTAGGGACACCGATGGGCTTAGAAAGGCCGCCGTCCGTCGGATGGAACGTTAAGCCGTAGTACCGTGTGCGGGAGAGCCATACCCTGTGCACGTTAAAGAACACGCTGGATGGCCTTGACGGAGGCTCCCATCTGTCTACCAACCCCTATTCCAGTGGGTCCCCTCATCCAACCTCTGAACCTTCGGGGTCCATTGTGACCTGGCCATTTAGCCCACGGTGGCAAAAAAGTACCACTCAGAGGTAAAACAACCCAACCCAATTCAAAACTCTAAATACTGAAGGGAATCTCTTTGGAATTCGAAATTTTGACAGATTTCATTTATTACTAGTTAACCCCCCCTCCAAAAAAAGTTTGGTGCGAAACTTATGTCCATTGATAACTTCTGAATTTTTTTTTAGCAAAATATTTTAAGAGTTTTTAATTTTAAAAGTCGATATTCTAACCATAAAAATGGGCATATCTGTTCTTTTTTTCTGGGGGAGACTGGATTTCCATTTGAATATAAAAATTTCCCCTTTCGTTTTAGAAGTTTTTGAAAATATTATTGAAATATTCATGAAATATGCACAAATTTAATATTTTTTTGTCTCTATTACTCCTACTAACATTCTTAAAGGGGGATAGGGTCATTCACTTCATTTCCCCTTTTATTTTTTTCACGGCTCGATCCAATCCCCTGCTAACTTCTCCCACCACACACACTTATTTTTTTCCCTGCTCGATCTAATTACCTGTCACAATTATTTTTCCCCCGCTCAATCCAACCAACTCCCCCAATCCGTTTATTTTTATCCCATCTCGATCCATTCCCCTCCCCTCAAAATTTCTCCCCCCGGCTCGACCCACTCACCTCCCCTCATTTATTTTCCCTCTCGATCCACTCACCTCCCCCTATTTATTTTCTCTCTCGACCCACTCACCTCCCCCCATTTATTTTCCCTCTCGATCCACTCAACTCCCCTATTTATTTTCCCTCTCGACCCACTCACCTCCCCCCATTTATTTTCCCTCTCGACCCACTCACCTCCCCCATTTACCTTCCCTCTCGACCCACTCACCTCCCCCGATTTACCTTCCCTCTCGACCCACTCACCTCCCCCCATTTATTTTCCCTCTCGACCCACTCACCTCCCCCCATTTATTTTCCCTCTCGACCCACTCACCTCCCCCCATTTATTTTCCCTCTCGACCCACTCACCTCCCCCCATTTATTTTCCCTCTCGACCGCCTCACCTCCCCCCATTTATTTTCCCTCTCGACCCACTCACCTCCCCCCATTTATTTTCCCTCTCGACCCACTCACCTCCCCCATTTATTTTCCCTCTCGACCCACTCACCTCCCCCCATTTATTTTCCCTCTCGACCCACTCACCTCCCCCCATTTATTTTCGCTCTCGACCCACTCACCTCCCCCCATTTATTTTCCCTCTCGACCCACTCACCTCCCCCCATTTATTTTTCCTCTCGACCCACTCACCTCCCCCAATTTATTTTCCCTCTCGACCCACTCACCTCCCCCAATTTATTTTCCCTCTCGACCCCCATTTATTTTCCCTCTCGACCTACTCACTTCCCCCCATTTATTTTCCCTCTCGACCCACTCACCTCCCCCCATTTATTTTCCCTCTCGACCCACTCACCTCCCCCCATTTATTTTCCCTCTCGATCCATTCACCTCCCCCACTCCTTTTTTTTTTCATTTTGTTTTCTAGATTCGATCATGTGAACTTCATTTTTTGTGAACATGCGATATTATTGTTTGCATACAAGGCAGATAAAAAGAAAATAATTTTAATTTGTGTTTTAATTCTCTACACGTGTCCCTAATTACAAAAAACAACTTGTACTATCGTCCGAATGTCAGTCTATCAGTTATTTACAACATAATGACTGCACTTCGTTCTCTCTGATGATGGGATTTGGTCCCTATTCGAAATGCTCCCGACCCGATTCCTTGTATGGGTTGAGAGGCATGCTAAACGAACGCTCCTCATGTTCCTGCATACAAATTCGCCTTTAATCCTAATTTGTATCCTAAGGCAAACTTTTTTTATGGCTTAGATGTTTCTTATCTATATTGCTCGTCGAACGATTGCACTTTAAATGAAACTTTAATCGACTCCTGAACTTCTGTTTAGTCCTAAAGTGTCGAAAGTGGTGACCCACGAACTGGTTCTACGTGACCCTATTCTGTACGATGGTGTAACTTGAGTGATTTCTATTCTTATGAAAATGATGCCAAAAAGTCTTGTTGCGTCTAGTGCAGTAGTGCCCATTACTGCACCTGTGGGCTAGGACGGGGGTGGCTCAGCCGGCAGCGCGCCAGGCTCGTAATCTGTAGTTCCCAGATTCGAGTCCCAGCTGGGTCTGCGTTGAGATTTATCTCCGCAAAAATCCCCGCCCTGCCCACAGTAAGTAGGGGACACCGATGGGCTTGTGAAAGGCCACCGTCTGTCGGATGGGACGTTAAGCCGTGGCCCCGTGTGCGGGAGAGCCATACGCCGTGCACGGTTAAAGAACACGCTGGACGACCTTGACGGGAGGTTACCTTCTGTCTCCCAACAGCTGTTCCAATGGGTCCCCTCCCCCCAACCTTCTCTGAGCCTTCGGGGTCCATGTGACCTGGCCATTTAGCCCATGGTGTGCAAAAAAGTGCCGCTCAGAGGTAAAACAACCCAACGTTAAAGAACACACTGGATGGCCTTGACGGGAGGCTACCATCTGTCTTCCAACAGCTGTTCCAGTGGGTCCCCTCCCCCCAACCTTCGCTGAGCCCTCGGGGTCCACGTGACCTGGCCATTTAGCCCCTGGTGTGCAAAAAAGTGCAGCTCAGAGGTAAAACAACCCAAAGCCTGTTGGTAGCGGTCGCCCTTTAGCAAGGCAAGAGTCTCCCGCGCGTGGTAAGGAGTAGAGTTAGATTTGAAGAATTTTTTTGTTCTACTAAAAGTTTTAGATTTATTTACCACAAAAATCGAAAAGTTCTTTTTAACATGTTATGAGCCAGTTTAAGTACTTATTTTCAATTGTTTACTACTAATGATATCCCCCTTGTTGCTTTATACTCAAACGTAATTTAAAATTTAGTAGCACTCCAAAGAAATCCTAAAGTAAAAGCAGCCTCCGATGTGAAAAAGTTTGGCTACTCCGAGTCTGTGTGTTTGTGTGTGTGTGGGGGGAGTTGGCTTAGTCGATAGCGCTGGAGTCAGTGCGGCCTAAGGAAGAATTATTTATTTATTTATTTATTATTTTTTGGGGTGGGGGGTGGGATTAACTCTGAGGGGCACTATTGGCACACAACGGATTAAATGGCCAAGTCACAAGGACCCCAAAGACTCGGAGAAGGCTGGGTGAAGAGGAACTCACTGGACAGCTGTTAGGAGACAGATGGATGGTAGCCTCTCGTCAACACCATCTAGCGGGTGGTGGATTACCACTGAGTGGCACTTTTTGCACACAACGGATTAAATGGCCAAGTCACAAAGACCCCAAGGACTCGGAGAAGGCTGGGCGAAGAGGAACTCACTGGACAGCTGTTAGGAGACAGATGGTAGCCTCTCGTCAACGCCATCTAGCGGGTGGTGGATTACCACTGAGTGGCACTTTTTGCACACAACGGATTAAATGGCCAAGTCACAAGGACCCCAAGGACTCGGAGAAGGCTGGGTGAAGAGGAACTCACTGGACAGCTGTTAGGAGACAAATGGTAGCCTCTCGTCGACGCCATCTAGCGGGTGGTGGATTACCTCTGAGTGGCACTTTTTGCACACAACGGATTAAATGGCCAAGTCACAAGGACCCCAAAGACTCGGAGAAGGCTGGGTGAAGAGGAACTCACTGGACAGCTGTTAGGAGACAAATGGTAGCCTCTCGTCAACGCCATCTAGCGGGTGGTGGATTACCTCTGAGTGGCACTTTTTGCACACAACGGATTAAATGGTCAAGTCACAAGGACCCCAAAGACTCGGAGAAGGCTGGGTGAAGAGGAACTCACTGGACAGCTGTTAGGAGACAGATGGTAGCCTCTCGTCAACGATATCTAGCGGGTGGGGGATTACCTCTGAGTGGCACTTTTTGCACACAACGGATTAAATGGCCAAGTCACAAGGACCCCAAGGACTCGGAGAAGGCTGGGGAAGAGGAACTCACCGGACCAGCTGTTAGGAGACAGATAGTAGCCTCTCGTCAACGCCATCTAGCGGGTGGTGGATTACCTCTGAGTGGCACTTTTTGCACACAACGGATTAAATGGCCAAGTCACAAGGACCCCAAAGACTCGGAGAAGGCTGGGTGAAGAGGAACTCACTGGACAGCTGTTAGGAAACAGATGCTAGCCTCTCGTCGACGCCATCTAGCGGGTGGTGGATTACCTCTTGAGTGGCACTTTTTGCACACAACGGATTAAATGGCGAAGTCACAAGGACCCCAAAGACTCGGAGAAGGCTGGGTGAAGAGGAACTCACTGGACAGCTGTTAGGAGACAGATGGTAGCCTCTCGTCAACGATATCTAGCGGGTGGGGGATTACCTCTGAGTGGCACTTTTTGCACACAACGGATTAAATGGCCAAGTCACAAGGACCCCAAGGACTCGGAGAAGGCTGGGGAAGAGGAACTCACTGGACCAGCTGTTAGGAGACAGATAGTAGCCTCTCGTCAACGCCATCTAGCGGGTGGTGGATTACCTCTGAGTGGCACTTTTTGCACACAACGGATTAAATGGCCAAGTCACAAGGACCCAAAGGTCTCGGAGAAGGCTGGGTGTAGAGGAACTCACTGGACAGCTGTTAGGAGACAAATGGTAGCCTCTCGTCGACGCCATCTAGCGGGTGGTGGATTACCTCTGAGTGGCACTTTTTGCACACAACGGATTAAATGGCCAAGTCACAAGGACCCCAAGGTCTCGGAGAAGGCTGGGTGAAGAGGAACTCACTGGACAGCTGTTAGGAGACAGATGGTAGCCTCTCGTCAACGCCATCTAGCGGGTGGTGGATTACCTCTGAGTGGCACTTTTTGCACACAACGGATTGAATGGCCAGGTCACAAGGACTCGGAAAAGGCTAAGTGAAGAGAAACTCACTGGACAGTTGCTAGGAGATAGATATTAGCCTCTAGTCAACGCCATCTGGCGTGTTCTTTAACGTAAACAGGGTATGGTCCTCCTGCACACGGACCACGGCGTAACATCCCATCTGACGAACGGTGGCCTTTCCAAGTCCATCTGTGTCCTCTTTCTGACCATGGGTAGAGTGGGATTTAGCAGAGATAATTCTCAACGCTGGCCTACGTGGGACTCGAACCTGGGAGCTGATTACAAGCCTAGTGCGCTACCGACTGAAGTGCCGCTCGGAAATAAAACTACCCGGGATCAATAATTTCTGACTCGGGCTCGAAATTTTGAGCCCAAATTCATTTCTGTTTAAAATAAAATCTTCGTACCTTCAAACCTTATTAAGGCAAAATAATAAAACAACTAATGTTTATCTTTGTAAAAAAGTATTAATATGACTGTAACGAAAATTCCTTCTCTCCACAGCTCAATTCATTTCCATGTTCACTAAGTTATCGATTTCCGCCATAGTGAAGCGAGAAATCTCTTGACGTATTGTACAGTCGCTCAAAAAAGTATCCGAACATTATGGTTGATTACAGAATTGAGAAAAAATATCTGGCAACGATTTTTTTTAGAAATTAGTGATCTGGCAACCTTCGTGTCACGTGACACGAAGGTTGCCAGATCACTAATTTCTAAAAAAAATCGTTGCCGATATTTTTTCTGAATTCTGTAATCAACCATAGTGTTCGGATATTTATTTGAGCGACTGTAGGTCTCCACCAGCAGTCGCTGCTACCGGACTCTCTACTAGTAGGCATTGCATCCGAACTCTCCACCAGCAATCGGTGAGGCAGGACTCACTACCAACTATAGGTGATGCTGGACTCTTACAATCAATTTGGTGCGGCCGGATTCTCCACCAGCAACTGGTGCTGCTGGACACCATCAGTTTGGCGCGGCCGGACTCTCCACCAGCAATCGGTGAGGCAGGACTCACTACCAACTGTAGGTGATGCCGGACTCTCGCCATCAATTTGGTGCGGCCGGATTCTCCACCAGAACTAATGCTGCCAGAGACCAGCAATTTGGCACGGCCGGACTCTCGCCAGCAATTTGGTGCGGCTGGATTCTCCACCATAAACCGTTGCTGCCGGACTCTCCACCAACAATTTGGCGCGGCCAGACTCTCCACCAGCAATCGTGAGGCAGGACTCACTACTAACTGTAGGTGATGCCGGACTCTCGTCATCAATTTGGTGCAGCCGGATTCTCCACCAGAACTGGTGCTGCCGGAGACCAGCAATTTGGCGAAGCCGGACTCTCCACCAGCAATCGTGAGACAGGACTCACTACCAACTACAGGTGATGCCGGACTCTCGCCAACAATTTGGTGCAGCCGGATTCTCCACCATAAACCGTTGCAGCTGGACTCTCCACCAGCAATTTGGAGCGGCCGGACTTTCCATCAGCAATCGTGAGGCAGGACTCACTACCAACTATAGGTGATGCCGGACTCTCGCCAGCAATTTGGTCAGCCGGATTCTCCACCATAAACCGTTGCTGCCGGACTCTCCACCAGCAATCGTTGTGACCGCACGTCGCACTGACGCTGATCTTTTAAAATAAAAGCTCTCTCCTCCATTGAAAGAGCTTCCTTCTTAACATCCTCCCTGAGTCCGGTTCCGAGTTAATTACTGTCAACTTCTCAGTAATCCTGCGTTATTTAAGAATTTAATCCTACATTAAACTGTCGTCTGCGCGTATATATATATTTTAAATCTTTATTCTCTGTGTGTTTTTGTTTGTCGTGTGTTGTTAGTTGGAGACCCGGAGTGTAATTCATGTCGGAATTAAAGCGAACGTTCTCCAGATAAAATTAATAAAGCACATGCCCTTCGTTTTTTAAGAGTAAATGCCGTATAAAAGAAAGAACATCCGTATCGTGTTCGTATTTAAACTGAACCGGATGTGAACTTAAGGATGTGTTTGATTCGGCAAGGACGGGTCAAAGTCACCTTGTCTGTTGAACGTGTTGTGGAGAGAGGCGGGAGTTGGCTCAGTCGGTAGTGCGCCAGGCTCGTAATCTTCAGTTAACAGGTTCGAGTCCCACCTGTGCCAGAGTGCCTCACCTTGTCTCGGTCAGAAAGGGGACGTCATACACAGGGCTGATGGAGGATTGATAGACCACAGAAAAAGCTGACAGGAGTCTGCTAGACCGTAGGGAGCTTACGGATGTCTATTAGGCCATAGAGAGGGCTGACAGGCATCTTTTAGATCATAGAGAGGCTGACAGGGACCTGCTAGACCATAGAGAGCTTACGGATGTCTATTATGCCATAGAGAGGACTGGTAGGCATCTTTTAGATCATAGAGAGGGCTGACAGGGGCCTGCTAGACCATAGGGAGCTTACGGGTGTCTATTAGTCCATAGAGAGGACTGACAGGCATCTTTTAGATCATAGAGAGGGCTGACAGGGGCCTGCTAGACCATAGGGAGCTTACTGATATATATTAGGCCATAGAGAGGACTGACAGGCGTCTTTTAGATCATAGAGAGGGCTGACAGGGGCCTGCTAGACCATAGGGAGCTTAAAAATGTCTATTAGGCCATAGAGAGGGCTGACAGGAGCCTGCAAGATCATAGAAAGGGCTTACAGGGTCCTGATAGATCACGGAGAGTGCTGACAGGGGCCTGCTGCCTCATAGGGAGGTAGCAGCCTCTGCATGATCTAGTAGGGGCCTACTAGACTATGGAGAGGGCTTACAGGGTCTGTTAGACCATAGAGAGTTCTGACAGGGATCTTCGAGAGCAGAGAGACAGCTGAAAATGACTGTTAGACCTAGGTGCTTGATACACCATAAAGAATATCTGTTAGGAAGGCGAAACCTCAGCAGAACGACACCATACATTAGAAAGTAAACATTCATCGAGATTGGAAACTAGGTCCCTTTTGTTTCATACCCTACCTTCGGCAACTGAAAACCGCTTTCAGATATCTCTACTGGTTTAGGAATTGGAACTCAAGTTGTTTTATTTCGATTTATTTATGCCTTTCAGTGATTTCTCGCCACCATTTAGAAAAAAAAAAACATTGATAGAGAGAATGGCGGACACTTTTTTAATACCCCATGACGTCATTCACATCACGAGTTTGCTCAAGACCGGTTTTGACAATTCCACCAACCAATAAGATTGTGGTGACCAATCAACCAACAATATTAAACGACTATGGATAGTACAGTCGCTCAAAAAAATATCCGAACACTATGGTTGATTACAGAATTCAGAAGAAATATCTGGCAACGACTTTTTTTAGAATTTAGTGATCTGGCAACCTTCGTGTCACGTGACACGAAGGTTGCCAGATCACTAATTTCTAAAAAAAATCGTTGCCAGATATTTTTTCTGAATTCTGTAATCAACCATAGTGTTCGGATACTTTTTTGAGCGACTTTACTGGAACAAAGCCATCAGCAAACGATTCTAGACAATTTTGTTACAGTATCTGCCAATTAACAATACCAAACGATTACACACAATGCCCAAACAAAACTCATTAAGATCTAACCGTCAATCCTTTCTAAAACTATTAACATTAAGAAATTATAGACTATATTCTTAGAAATCGAATGTTGATAGTAATAAAAGATTATAAGCAATATCAAACAATTACAGACAATTCTCTTACAAAACACATTGAGAACGATTCCGAACGATTAATGATATTATCCGTACAAAATCCACCATCAACAACACTGAACAATTTTAAGCAATACTTTCACAAAACTCATTATGAACATCATAGACAATCATAAAATCTAAGGGGCGTAGGTTGGCTCAGTCGGTAGCGCGCCAAGTTCGTAAGCCAGATTCGAGTTCCAGGTTCTGTCCCACTGTGGTTCCCAAATTCGAGTCCCACTTGCGCTGTGGTTCCCAAATTTGAGTCCCACTTGTGCTGTGGTTCCCAGATTCGAGTCCCACTTGTGTCAGCATTGAGATTTATCTCCCAAACCCCCTCTCTCCCCTCCACCACCCTGCCCTGGATCAGAAAGGGCTTGGAAAGTCATCCATTCGTCGGATGAGTCATAAAGGTGTAATCCTCTGTTCCCGAGAGTCATACTCTGTGCTCATTAAAGAACACGCTGAATGGTCTTGACAGGGTTGGGTTGGGTTGTTTTATCTCTGAGCGGCACTTTTTTGCACACCATGGCTAAATGTCCAGGTCACATGGACCCGAAGGCTCAGAGAAGGTTGGGGAAGGGGACCCACTGGAATAGCTGTTGGGAGACAGATGGTAGCCTCCCGTCAAGGCCATCCAGCGTGTTCTTTAACGTGCACAGGGTATGGCTCTCCCGCACACTGGACAACGGCTTAACGTCCCATCCGACGGACGGCGGCCTTTCCAAGCCCATCGGTGTCCCCTACTGACCGTGGGCAGGGCGGGGAATTTTGCGGAGATAAATCTGAACGCTGACCCAGCTGGGACTCGAACCTGTGAACTACAGATTACAAGCCTGGCGCGCTACCGATTGAGCCACCCCCGCCCCAGGTCTTGACAGGAGTCTACCATCTGTCTCATAACGGCTGTCGAGTGGGTCCCCTTCCCCCAGCCTTCTCTGAGCCCTCGGGGTCCTTGTGACCTGGCCATTTAGCACATTGTGTGCAAAAAAGTGTCGCTCAGAGACTACTCTGAGACCTTTGGGTCTTTGTGACCTGACTATTTGAGAACACTGTGTAAAAAAAAAGTGCATCTCTGAAGTAAAAGAACTCAAAATTTAACATCAACAATACTAAACAAATTTAGACAATAACTACCCTTACGAAAAATAAATACCGTTATAAAAACCCATCATCTGCACCTACCATGATGTCTGGTTGTTTCCAAAGGCCTATAGAGAATATCCGGTGTAGTACATCGCAGAAAATGTGTCGGCAGCCAAGATCCGGCCAGCGGGTCCCGGGACGGCGGCACGATCACCTCGTGCCGTCGCAGATAGCCGTGCAGCTTCCCTTCGGTCGGCATGTCTCGGAAAGCTGGTGCAGCGGGGGGCGCCACGAGCACTGGAACGGCAAGCATCTGGCTGGCCGGGCCTTTCACACCACGGTCGTCAACGTACTGTTCCGTTGCCACACTGGAACCACGCCACGTTCACCACCACAATCATATCCCGACGCCTCCAAGAGTTCTGGTCGAGGCACGCGCCCGACCAACGACGCCGTAAGTACCACATCGGCGAGCTCCGCCCCGGGATCGGACCCGTTGCCGACTTCGGAATCCTCATTGGCCGTCGTCTCGGTGAAAGGATCCACCCTGTGTCGACTAAATATGGCGACTCGGAGGAAAAAAAAAGCAGTCCGGTTTAACCGGTGACGTTTCGGGATAGAAAGGGGGGCTGGTTTCGCTCGATTTTTGGCGTCGTTCCGCCAAAAATGGGAAACTTAAGGGGTGGAATTGTATGACACTCTTGAAGGGTCAGGGGTCGTACGGGACATAAGGCCATACCTCGGCAGGGGAAGTTAAATGTAAGCAACGTTTATAGCCGGCAGAGGACGATGGTAATTCTTCTTGTTTTGCCGTAAATGTCGTCTTACACTACGGGAATTCTCTTTAACTGTGTGCACTTCTTTTCCAATAGATCTTGGAGTCAATGACTTCAAAAGAACAGATGTTGACAGTCCTGTCCTGGTATGGTTATGTTGGAGTCACAGCTTGATTGAAATCGAGATTTTTAGGTTCTTGTTGTTAGTTTATTTTATCTCTGAGCGGCGCTTTATTGCACATAATGGTCTAAATGACCAGATCAGTAAGAACTCAGAGTAGGTATGCGAAAGGGAATTCACTGAACAGCTCTTAGGATGAAGATAAAAGGCCTCGCATCAAGGCCATCCAATATGCTCTGTAAGGTTAACAGAAGCGGGGTTCAGTCGTTAGCCAGATTTCTAAACTGCAGTTCCCAGGTTCAAACCCTACCTGGGTAGCGTCGAGACTTACCTCCGCTAACCTCCCACCCACCTATGTTCAATCAGTAGGAGACACTGATCGGCCTAGAAAGGCCACACAGTCCATTCAATGGGGGCGGGGGATGGCTCATTCGGTAGCGCGCCAGGCTCGTAATTTGTAGTTCCCAGGTTCGAGTCCCAGCTGGGTCAGCGTTGAGATTTATCTCCGCAAAATTCCCCGCCCTGCCCACGATCAGTAAGGGACACCGATGGACTTGGAAAGGCCGCCGTTCGTCGGATAGGACGTTAAGCCGTGGCCCCGTGTGCGGGAGAGCCCATACCCTGTGCACGTTAAAGAACACGCTGGATGGCCTTGACGGGAGGCTACCATCTGTCTCCCAACAGCTGTTCCAGTGGGTCCCCTCCCCCAACCTTCTCTGAGCCTTCGGAGTCCTTGTGACCTGGCCATTTAGCCCATCGTGTGCAAAAAAGTGCCGCTCAGAGGTAAAACAACCCAGTCCATTCAATGGGACGTTAAGTCGTGGTTCCGTGTGCGGGAGACCATACCTATGCACATTAAAGAACACGCTGGATGGCCTTGACAGGACACTACCATCTGTCTCCTAGCAGCTGTCCAGTGGGTCCCCTCCTACCAACCTTCGCTGAGCCCTCGGGGTCCCTGTGACCTGTCCATTTAGCCCATTGTGTACAAAAAAAAGTGCCGCTCATAGTACTCGTAAACAAATCAACTTTAATGTGCACAGGGTTCGTTGTTGCTACATTACTTCTGAGCGACACTTTTTGCAGACAATTGGAATAATGGTCACTTCACAAGGACCCGAAGAAATCAGAGTGGGTATGTAGGTTGGGTTGTTTTACCTCTGAGCGGCACTTTTTTGCATGCAATGGGCTAAATGGCCAAGTCACAAGGACCCCGAAGGCTCAGAGAAGGTTGGGGGAGGGGACCCACTGGAACAGCTGTTGAGAGACAGATGGCAGCCTCCCGTCAAGGCCATCCAGCGTGTTCTTTAACGTGCACAGGGTATGGCTCTCCCACACACGGGGCCACGGCTTAACGTCCCATCCGACGGAGGCGGCATTTCCAAGCCCATCGGTGTCGCCTACTGACCGTGGGCAGGGCGGGGAATATGGGTATGTAGAAGGGGACTCACTGGACAGCTGTTAGGAGACAGGTAGAAGCCTCCATTCAAAGTAGAAGGGGACTCACTGGACAGCTGTTAGGAGACAGGTAGAAGCCTCCATTCAAAGTAGAAGGGGACTCACTGGACAGCTGTTAGGAGACAGGTAGAAGCCTCCATTCAAAGTAGAAGGGGACTCACTGGACAGCTGTTAGGAGACAGGTAGAAGCCTCCAGTCAAAGTAGAAGGGGACTCACTGGACAGCTGTTAGGAGACAGGTAGAAGCCTCCATTCAAAGTAGAAGGGGACTCACTGGACAGCTGTTAGGAGACAGGTAGAAGCCTCCATTCAAAGTAGAAGGGGACTCACTGGACAGCTGTTAGGAGACAGGTAGAAGCCTCCAGTCAAAGTAAAAGGGGACTCACTGGACAGCTGTTAGGAGACAGGTAGAAGCCTCCATTCAAAGTAGAAGGGGACTCACTGGACAGCTGTTAGGAGACAGGTAGAAGCCTCCATTCAAAGTAGAAGGGGACTCATTGGACAGCTGTTAGGAGACAGGTAGAAGCCTCCATTCAAAGTAGAAGGGGACTCATTGGACAGCTGTTAGGAGACAGGTAGAAGCCTCCATTCAAAGTAGAAGGGGACTCACTGGACAGCTGTTAGGAGACAGGTAGAAGCCTCCAGTCCAAGTAGAAGGGGACTCACTGGACAGCTGTTAGGAGACAGGTAGAAGCCTCCAGTCCAAGTAGAAGGGGACTCACTGGACAGCTGTTAGGAGACAGGTAGGAGCCTCCAGTCAAAGACAACCGTTGTGCTTTTTAAGGTGCGCAGGGTAGTTTGCTGTTTTACCTCAGAGCGGCATTTCAACGGGCTAAATGGAGAGGTCACAAGGACCCCAAGGGCTCAGAGAAGGTTAGGGGAAGGGGTTCCACTGGCAGCTGTATCGAGAGTTACAAGGAGACGCGCGGAAATCTCCCGTTAACGCCTTCAAGAGTGCTCTTTAACATGCACAGGGTTCAGTGTTGTTACTTTACTTGTGAGCGGTGCTTTTTTTTGCACACATTTGGGCTAACTAGCCAGGTCACAAGGATCCCAAGGTCTCAGAGTGGGTAGAAGAAGAAGCTCTATTGGACAGCTCTTGGGAAAGAGATGGAAGCCACTAATTAACTCCATCTAGTGTACTCCTTACTGATCTAAGGGACCTGGGTTCGAGCCCCGGGTAAGGCATGGCTGTTTGTGTCGTTTTTCTGCTGAGGTCCTGCCATCCTCTCAGACCTTCTACTCTGGCATATAAACTGACAGGCTCCTGTCAGACCTCTGTGGCAAGCAGCTGCTTGAGGGGGTATTTATTTTTTAGTGTACTCTTTAACTTACACATATTAGGACTCTCTTTAACCCAGAACGGCGGCTTAACGTCCCATCCAACGGACGGCGGCTTTTCCAAACCCATCGTTGTCACCTCTCTCACCTAGGGTAGGGTAGGGGTTATCGGAGATAAATCTCAACGTTGGCACAGGTAAGATTCGAATCTGGGAACTGCGGATTACCAGCCCGGCGTACTGACAATAAGCTCACAAACTTTCGCTTCGCAATGTTTCGTATGACCTGTATGTGACAGCGTGGCTTCAAGCACCTGAAATGCTCCATCTGTGGAATTTAAGTCTTCTATTTAGACATATTTCCGTCCAGAATTAGAAAAGCAGGTCTAATTTCGATACAAAATTGTAAATTTTTTCGCCAAGTAAACAATACTGATACAGTAGCTCAAATGAATATCCGAATACTATGATTGATTACAGAATTCAGAAAAAATATCTGGCAACGATTTTTTTAGAAATTAGTGATTGTTTATATTTCTGTTCATTATCTAAACCTGATGGTCAGTATTGCCAACATTTTATTCTTTATAAATAACTTGTTCTTAAATGGAACTGATGGAACCTCCTAGTTACACACTACTTAATAAATAATATGAAATATCAATGATTTTTCGTTGTGAGAAATTCTTTAGCGTTTTCTTTTTAGCGCCAAATAATGCGGCTGTTCTATTTACAATCGTTTGATGTCTTATTCTGTTAGCAACAGGTTGCCGTCATGTTTTTTTAAAAATCGTTTATTGTCTTATCCTATTAGCAACAGGTTGCCGTCATGTTTTTTTAAAAATCGTTTATTGTCTTATTCTATTAGCAACAGATTGCAGTCATGTTCTTTTAAAATTGTTTTTTGTCTTATTCTATTGGCAACAGATTGCTGTCTTGTTCCATTTACAATCGTTTGCTGTTTATTCTATTATTAACAGATTGTCGTCATGTTCTTTTTAAAATCGTTTTTTGTCTTATTCAGTTAGCAACAAATTGCTGTTTTGTCCTATTTACAATCGTTTGCTCTCTTATTCTATTAGTAACAGATTGCTGTCATGTTCTTTTTAAAATCGTTTATTATCTTATTCTATTAACAACAGATTGCTGTCATGTTCTTTTTTAAATCGTTTATTGTCTTATTCTATTAGCAACAGATTGCTGTCATGTTCTTTTTAAAATCGTTTATTGTCTTATTCTATTAGCAACAGATTGCTGTCATGTTCTTTTTAAAATCGTTTATTGTCTTATTCTAATAGCAACAGATTGCTGTCATGTTCTTTTTAAAATCGTTTATTGTCTTATTCTATTAACAACAGATTGCTGTCATGTTCTTTTTAAAATCGTTTTTTGTCTTATTCTATTAGCAACAGTTTGCTGTTCTATTTACAATCGTTTGCTGTTTATTCTATTGGCATATTATTTACTCTCTTGTTTTCTAACAATTGTCTGCTGTTTTATTCTAACAGCAGATGATTGTTTCTGTTACGATCGCACTCGGTAGAACTAATAGAAACTTCATCGGTTAACACCTTTTAGCAGTTGCATATGCCTGCTCTAAACAAATGAAATAATCAAAAAAGGACGAAGTATATTACACTGAAAACCGTTTTCAAATATCTGCAATGATTTAGGAATTAAAATTGAACAAATATTTCTGATTGATTGTTGCATGCCACTCAGTTGTTTTTCGCCTCTGATTTTTTTTTGCCCAGGGGTTTGATCTAATTCATCTTCGACATTTAGTCGCGGTTTTATACAAATAGTCTATGTAACAAGAACGAAAACGATCGAAGTATTCGTTCGAGAGTTTTTTGGGGACAAACAAGGAAACAAACAGAAATATTGCAATTTCAAAAGAATAAGATCCCCGTTTCGTTCTGTCAATAGCTGAAGCTGAAAAAAAAAACATTCATAACCGCTTAAATAATCACCTCTTAATGACATTATTAAATAAGTAACTTTTACATAGTGAACGTTCTAATCCCTAATCATCTCCGATGTCGCGATCGCCATTTTCGTGCTACGGCATGTGATTATGTTGTAGATCTTTTCAAGTAATGGAGACAACAAACTGAGTGTTCAGAATCCTTTGAAGAATCCGATGAAATGATCCTAGTGATTTTAAATTACCGGAATAACCATTTACGTTTGCTCATTCGTTTATTGAACTCATCCATTGACTAGATTAGCGTTCAGGTGATTATCTTCTGCGCTTAATGTTTCATGTAAAGCTGTATTGAGAATTTAGAAAGCTTGCTAGTTAATAGCAGGAACGGTCTATACGAAAACCAAGGGTAGAATTCGTCTGCTCTCTTGCTTTTTTGACAGTTGCCTGCTGCGTCTTATCCAATTACTTAACATCTCTCTTATCCTATCGACAATCGTCTGCTGTTTCGTTAACTATAAAAAATACCCCCTGAAGCAGCTGCTTGCCACAGAGGTCTGACAGGAGCCTGTCAGTTTATATGCCACAGTAGAAGGTCTGAGAGGATGGCAGGACCTCAGCAGAAGAACATCACAAACGTCCATACCTTACCCGGGGCTCGAACCCAGATCCCTTAGATCAGTAGCCAAGCGCGCTAACCACTCGGCCATGGGACGGCTAAAATAAATAACCCCTCAAGCAGCTGCTTGCCACAGAGGTCTGACAGGAGCCTGTCAGTTTATACTCCACAGTATAAGGTCTGAGAGGATGGCGGGACCTCAGCAGAAGAACATCACAAACGTCCATACCTTACCCGGGGCTCGAACCTAGATCCCTTAGATCAGTAGCCAAGCGCGCTAACCACTCGGCCATGGGACGACGATTAAATATTATACAACCATCGTCTGCTGTTTTGTTAACTATAAAAAATACCCCCTGAAGCAGCTGCTTGCCACAGAGGTCTGACAGGAGCCTGTCAGTTTATATGCCACAGTAGAAGGTCTGAGAGGATGGCAGGACCTCAGCAGAAGAACATCACAAACGTCCATACCTTACCCGGGGCTCGAACCCAGATCCCTTAGATCAGTAGCCAAGCGCGCTAACCACTCGGCCATGGGACGGCTAAAATAAATAACCCCTCAAGCAGCTGCTTGCCACAGAGGTCTGACAGGAGCCTGTCAGTTTATACTCCACAGTATAAGGTCTGAGAGGATGGCGGGACCTCAGCAGAAGAACATCACAAACGTCCATACCTTACCCGGGGCTCGAACCTAGATCCCTTAGATCAGTAGCCAAGCGCGCTAACCACTCGGCCATGGGACGGCTAAAATAAATAACCCCTCAAGCAGCTGCTTGCCACAGAGGTCTGACAGAAGCCTGTCAGTTTATACTCCACAGTATAAGGTCTGAGAGGATGGCGGGACCTCAGCAGAAGAACATCACAAACGTCCATGCCTTACCCGGGGCTCGAACCCAGGTCCCTTAGATCGGTAGCCAAGCGTGCTAACCACTCGGCCATGGGACGACGATTAAATATTATACAACCATCGTCTGCTGTCTCGTCCGCAAAATTCCCCGCCCTGCCCACGGTCAGTAGGGGACACCGATGGGCTTGGAAAGGCCGCCGTCCGTCGGATGGGACGTTAAGCCGTGGCCCCGTGTGCGGGAGAGCCATACCCTGTGCACGTTAAAGAACACGCTGGATGGCCTTGACGGGAGGCTACCATCTGTCTCCCAACAGCTGTTCCAGTGGGTCCCCTCTCCCAACCTTCTCTGAGCCTTCGGGATCCATGTGACCTGGCCATTTAGCCCATGGTGTGCAAAAAAGTGCCGCTCAGAGGTAAAACAACCCAACCCAACCCTGTTGGCTACCGTTTGTTATCTTCTGTTATCACTCGCTTCCAGTCTTGTTATATTGCAAAGTACTTAATAATGGTCACATCCAGTTAATAATATCTTAACGCAAATATCCACGGAAGTTTTAAGTGTCGGAGGTTATTCGAATCAAAGGAATGGAGCTCCCTAGTCAATCTGTTGCCTCGCACTATTGGTAATCGCTTGTTGTCTTGTTCTATTTAAAATCATTTGCTTTCTTATTCTGTTGGCAATTAATTGCTATCTTGTTCTATTTACAGTCGTTTGCTATTTATTTTAATAATAATTATTTGCTGTCTTGTTTCCATATTAAATATCTGCTATTTATTCTATTGGCAAGTTTTCGGTAATCACCAAATTTAGTTAATCAGTATTTATCCCGACGTGTCGATGAAGGTCAAAGGTCAGAGGTCATTCCTATAAATAAAAAATAGCGCTTCTAGTTCATCTGCTGCCTTTATAATCGTCTGCTGTCCTGTTTCGTTGACAATTGATCAATAACGGCAAAATCTGCTCAGTAATAATGTAACATGAAGAGGGTCAAAGATCACAAATGCAGTTTATGGGTCAAAGGTCATCCTAATTGGAAGTGACGTCTCTGTTTACATCACGCTAATAAATCAGTCAATTAATTAAACAGACGTAGAAAAAAGTCCAATTGCTTTTGGGGAATATGGAACATTTTTTACAAAAAATTAGTATCCGTTGAAACAAAAAAGAATTTTTAATTTCCCCCCTAAACCACGCATTATTTTCTAAACGTTCACTTCACGGAAATCAATAATTTTTCATCTATAAAGCTAGTTCAAAGAATATTTTTACGAGTATTTTGAGTCACGAATTTCGTTTTCTTTTGATCTAAATGTAACATGCATAACCGTATCAATCTAAAAAGTATTTCGTAATCTGTTTAACCCCTTCAGAAGTCACACCCGACTTCAGTCGTGAAGTCTGTGTTATACTCTACAGTCAACCCGACTTCAGTCGTGAAGTCTGTGTTTTACTCTACAGTCAACCCGACTTCAGTCGTGAAGTCTGTGTTTTACTCTACAGTCAACCCGACTTTAGTCGTGAAGTCTGTGTTTTACTGTATAGTAAACCCGACTTCAGTCGTGAAGTCTGTGTTTTACTGTACAGTCAACCCGACTTCAGTCGTGAAGTCTGTGTTTTACTGTACAGTCAACCCGACTTCAGTCGTGAAGTCTGTGTTTTACTGTACAGTCAACCCGACTTCAGTCGTGAAGTCTGTGTTATACTGTACAGTCAACCCGACTTCAGTCGTGAAGTCTGTGTTTTACTCTACAGTCAACCCGACTTCAGTCGTGAAGTCTGTGTTTTACTGTACAGTCAACCCGACTTCAGTCGTGAAGTCTGTGTTTTACTGTATAGTAAACCCGACTTCAGTCGTGAAGTCTGTGTTTTACTGTACAGTCAACCCGACTTCAGTCGTGAAGTCTGTGTTTTACTGTATAGTAAACCCGACTTCAGTCGTGAAGTCTGTGTTTTACTGTACAGTCAACCCGACTTCAGTCGTGAAGTCTGTGTTTTACTCTACAGCCAACCCGACTTCAGTCGTGAAGTTTGTGTTTTACTCTACAGTCAACCCGACTTCAGTCGTGAAGTCTGTGTTTTACTGTATAGTCAACCCGACTTCAGTCGTGAAGTCTGTGTTTTACTCTACTACAGTCAACCCGGACTTCAGTCGTGAAGTCTATGTTTTACTGCACAGACAACCCCGACTTCAGTCGTGAAATCTGTGTTTTACTGTACAGTCAATCTGACTTCAGTCGTGAAGCTTGTATGTTACTGTACAGTCAACCCGATTACAGTTGTGTTGTATCATTTTTCACCATTTAAACTGGCCAAACTCGTAGTAAGAAATTAGACTGTGAAAAAGTTTTTCAATTTCAACGGAAAAACTAAAAAAAACGACCCCTTGGGATTGTTACCATTGCGATAAACAAAGTGGAAACGCAGCTCATTTTTAGATCGTTTTCAAAAACGAAATCCAAAAGAAATTTTGAATAACATATCATCTGTGATAAATACGAAAGTTCGTTCCCCTATGATTGCTTGATATTGAATACGAATCTTCCGAAGTCTCATTCTGTTGACAATCGTCTGCTGTCTCAATCTATTGACAATCTTCTGCTGTCTCATTCTATTGACAATCGTCTGCTGTCTCATTCTATTGACAATCGTCTGCTGTCTCATTCTATTGACAATCGTCTGCTGTCTCATTCTGTTGACAATCGTCTGCTGTCTTATTCTATTGACAATCGTCTGCTGTCTCATTCTATTGACAATCGTCTGCTGTCTCTTTCTATTGATAACCGTTTTCTGCCTCGTTCTATTACAACACAAACCTTTAGTTCAGTTTAAATCAGAATATACAGATTAAAAGTGAGATCCTGGCAGCTGCTGTTGCTGTTCTCTTAGTATACGAATAATTAAACATCTGTTCATTAAGTGATAAAAAAAATCAGTAATTATCTTATGATCTGGTCCCTAGGGTTTATATCTAGCAAATATTATGCTAACAAACCTAGAAAAATAATATATAATGTATTCAAAACCATAAAAACAAAGTTGCATAGTAAAAGTATATAATTTCGCATGTATTCATTTATCGACTATATTCATTATCCAGTATTAATGAATTCCAAGTATTAACTTCGAGTAAACACTAAACTTAAACGAATAAATAAAATCAGCGACCCTTTGAATTATTACGAAGCACGATAAATGCAAAAGGTCAAAGGTCATCCAAATGGTCGTGCTGTTTCCAGTGTCCTATTACTGGACGAGCGATGCGCAAGTCAGTTAATAAGTATTACGCAACCAGTTATATATTTCACGCTTTTGGCGATCGATTTAAATCTTTGGCACTTTTTGAGATCTGTTTATATATATGGCGCTATAATGCGACTCATTTACGTGTTGCTACTTTAATCAGATCTATTTATGGCACTTTAAACGACTCTTTTAATGCTTGATACTTTTATGAGACTTATTTATATGCATGCCACTTTAATGCGACCCATTAATATAATTGATACTTCAGTAAGATATATTTGTATATATGGTACTTTAATGCGACCCATTTATATGTTTGATATATTAATGAGACCTATTTATATATATATAACACTTCAATACGACTCATTTACAAGTTTGGTACTTTAATGCTGCCCATTTTACAGATCTCGTACGTGTAAATGAGACGCATTAAATATTAAAGTACCGAGCATATAAAAATGAGTCGCATTAAAGTATTGTTTGGTATATTAATGAGGCCTATTTATATATATGACACTTTAATGCGACTCATTTACAAGTTTTGTACTTTAACGTTGCCCATTTTATAGGTCTCGTACGTGTAAATGAGTCGCATTAAAGTACCGAGCATATAAAAATAAGTCGCATTAAAGTACAGAGCATATAAAAATGAGTCGCATTAAAGTGCCGAGCATATAAAAATGAGTCGCATTAAAGTATTGTTTTGTATATTAATGAGGTCTATATATATATATGACACTTTAATGCCACTCATCTACAAGTTTGGTACTTTAATGCTGCCCATTTTATAGGTCTCGTACGTGTAAATGAGTTGCATTAAGTACAGAACATATAAAAATGAGTCGCATTAAAGGGCCGAGCATATAAAAATGAGTCGCATTAAAGTATTGTTTTGTGTATTAATGAGGTCTATATATATATGACACTTTAATGCCACTCATCTACAAGTTTGGTACTTTAATGCTGCCCATTTTATAGGTCTCGTACGTGTAAATGAGTTGCATTAAGTACAGAGCATATAAAAATGAGTCGCATTAAAGTGCCGAGCATGTAAAAATGAGTCGCATTAAAGTATTGTTTTGTATATTAATGAGGTCTATATATATATGACACTTTAATGCCACTCATCTACAAGTTTGGTACTTTAATGCTGCCCATTTTATAGGTCTCGTACGTGTAAATGAGTTGCATTAAGTACAGAGCATATAAAAATGAGTCGCATTAAAGTGCCGAGCATATAAAAATGAGTCGCATTAAAGTATTGTTTTGTATATTAATGAGGTCTATATATATATATGACACTTTAATGCCACTCATCTACAAGTTTGGTACTTTAATGCTGCCCATTTTATAGGTCTCGTACGTGTAAATGAGTTGCATTAAGTACAGAACATATAAAAATGAGTCGCATTAAAGGGCCGAGCATATAAAAATGAGTCGCATTAAAGTATTGTTTTGTGTATTAATGAGGTCTATATATATATGACACTTTAATGCCACTCATCTACAAGTTTGGTACTTTAATGCTGCCCATTTTATAGGTCTCGTACGTGTAAATGAGTTGCATTAAGTACAGAGCATATAAAAATGAGTCGCATTAAAGTGCCGAGCATGTAAAAATGAGTCGCATTAAAGTATTGTTTTGTATATTAATGAGGTCTATATATATATGACACCTTAATGCCACTCATCTACAAGTTTGGTACTTTAATGCTGCCCATTTTATAGGTCTCGTACGTGTAAATGAGTTGCATTAAGTACAGAGCATATAAAAATGAGTCGCATTAAAGTGCCGAGCATATAAAAATGAGTCGCATTAAAGTATTGTTTTGTATATTAATGAGGTCTATATATATATATGACACTTTAATGCCACTCATCTACAAGTTTGGTACTTTAATGCTGCCCATTTTATAGGTCTCGTACGTGTAAATGAGTTGCATTAAGTACAGAACATATAAAAATGAGTCGCATTAAAGGGCCGAGCATATAAAAATGAGTCGCATTAAAGTATTGTTTTGTGTATTAATGAGGTCTATATATATATGACACTTTAATGCCACTCATCTACAAGTTTGGTACTTTAATGCTGCCCATTTTATAGGTCTCGTACGTGTAAATGAGTTGCATTAAGTACAGAGCATATAAAAATGAGTCGCATTAAAGTGCCGAGCATGTAAAAATGAGTCGCATTAAAGTATTGTTTTGTATATTAATGAGGTCTATATATATATGACACCTTAATGCCACTCATCTACAAGTTTGGTACTTTAATGTTACCCATTTTATAGGTCTCGTACGTGTAAATGAGTTGCATTAAGTACAGAGCACATAAAAATGAGTCGCATTAAAGTGCCGAGCATATAAAAATGAGTCGCATTAAAGTATTGTTTTGTATATTAATGAGGTCTATATATATATGACACTTTAATGCCACTCATCTACAAGTTTGGTACTTTAATGCTGCCCATTTTATAGGTCTCGTACGTGTAAATGAGTTGCATTAAGTACAGAGCATATAAAAATGAGTCGCATTAAAGTGCCGAGCATGTAAAAATGAGTCGCATTAAAGTATTGTTTTGTATATTAATGAGGTCTATATATATATATGACACTTTAATGCCCTCATCTACAAGTTTGGTACTTTAATGCTGCCCATTTTATAGGTCTCGTACGTGTAAATGAGTTGCATTAAGTACAGAGCATATAAAAATGAGTCGCATTAAAGTGCCGAGCATGTAAAAATGAGTCGCATTAAAGTATTGTTTTGTATATTAATGAGGTCTATATATATATGACACTTTAATGCCACTCATCTACAAGTTTGGTTACTTTAATGCTGCCCATTTTATAGGTCTTGTACGTGTAAATGAGTTGCATTAGGTACAGAGCATATAAAAATGAGTCGCATTAAAGTGCCGAGCATATAAAAATGAGTCGCATTAAAGTATTGTTTTGTATATTAATGAGGTCTATATATATATGACACTTTAATGCCACTCATCTACAAGTTTGGTACTTTAATGCTGCCCATTTTATAGGTCTCGTACGTGTAAATGAGTTGCATTAAGTACAGAGCATATAAAAATGAGTCGCATTAAAGTGCCGAGCATGTAAAAATGAGTCGCATTAAAGTATTGTTTTGTATATTAATGAGGTCTATATATATATATGACACTTTAATGCCCTCATCTACAAGTTTGGTACTTTAATGCTGCCCATTTTATAGGTCTCGTACGTGTAAATGAGTTGCATTAAGTACAGAGCATATAAAAATGAGTCGCATTAAAGTGCCGAGCATATAAAAATGAGTCGCATTAAAGTATTGTTTTGTATATTAATGAGGTCTATATATATATGACACTTTAATGCCACTCATCTACAAGTTTGGTTACTTTAATGCTGCCCATTTTATAGGTCTCGTACGTGTAAATGAGTTGCATTAAGTACCGAGCATATAAAAATGAGTCGCATTAAAGTGCCGAGCATATAAAAATGAGTCGCATTAAAGTATTGTTTTGTATATTAATGAGGTCTATATATATATATGACACTTTAATGCCACTCATCTACAAGTTTGGTACTTTAATGTTGCCCATTTTATAGGTCTCGTACGTGTAAATGAGTAGCATTAAAGTACCGAGCATATAAAAATAAGTCGCATTAAAGTACAGAGCATATAAAAATGAGTCGCATTAAAGTGCCGAGCATATAAAAATGAGTCGCATTAAAGTTTTTTTTTGTATATTAATGAGGTCTATATATATATGACACTTTAATGCCATTCATCTACAAGTTTGGTACTTTAATGCTGCCCATTTTATAGGTCTCGTACGTGTAAATGAGTTGCATTAAGTACAGAGCATATAAAAATGAGTCGCATTAAAGTGCCAAGCATATAAAAATGAGTCGCATTAAAGTATTGTTTTGTATATTAATGAGGTCTATATATATATATGACACTTTAATGCCACTCATCTACAAGTTTGGTACTTTAATGCTGCCCATTTTATAGGTCTCGTTCGTGTAAATGAGTTGCATTAAGTACCGAGCATATAAAAATGAGTCGCATTAAAGTACCGAGCATATAAAAAATGAGTCGCATTAAAGTACCGAGTATATAAAAAATGAGTCGCATTAAAGTACCGAGAATATAAAAATGAATTGCATTAAAGTACCGAGTATATAAAAATGAGTCGCATTAAAGTACCGAGAATATAAAAATGAGTCGCATTAAAGTATCGAGATTATAAAAATGAGTCGTATTAAAGTATTGTTTTGTATATTAATGAGGTCTATATATATGACACTTTAATGCGACTCATTTACAAGTTTGGTACTTTAATGTTGCCCATTTTATAGGTCTAGTACGTGTAAATGAGTTGCATTAAAGTACTGAGCATATAAAAATGAGTCGCATTAAAGTATTGTTTTGTATATTAATGAGGTCTATATATATGACACTTTAATGCCACTCATTTACAAGTTTGGTACTTTAATGCGGCCCATTTTATAGGTCTCGTACGTGTAAATGAGTTGCATTAAGTACCGAGCATATAAAAATGAGTCGCATTAAAGTATTGTTTTGTATATTAATGAGGTCTATATATATATATGACACTTTAATGCCATTCATCTACAAGTTTGGTACTTTAATGTTGGCCATTTTATAGGTCTCGTACGTGTAAATGAGTCGCATCAAATTACCGAGCATATAAAAATGAGTTGCATTAAAGTACTGAACGTATAGAAATGATTAGCATTAAAGTAATGAACATATAAAAATGAGTCGTATTAAAGTACTGAATGTGTAAGCTAGTGAAATTTTGTAACGTTAAACTATATTTAGCGTTAACGAACAACCCAAGCCTATGAGAAAGCGTGTGCTGTACCTGAGGTTTAATTTTCAGTCGAGTTTGTTTTATTTACTTTTAAAACAGAGAAACTGAGAGCCATGCACTCAGTTGAACGAAGACCATGCAGACTTTCAAGTGTGCATTAAAGAAAGAGTCGAGAGATGTCTCAACGTTCTTCATGATGTCTGAAGTTGAGAGGGGAGGGCCAGGCTCAGTCGGTAGCGCGCCAGGCTCGTAATCTACTAGTTCCCAGGTTCGACTCCCAGCTGGATTAACGTTGAGATTTATCTCCGCAAAACTCCCCGCCCTGCCCACAGTCAGTAGGGGACATCGATGGGCTTGGAAAAGCCGCCGTCCGTCGAATGGAACGTTAAGCCGTGGCCCCGTGTGCGGGAGAGCCACACCCTGTGCACGTTAAAGAACGCACTGGATGGCCTTGGCGGGAGGCTACCATCTGTCTCTCAACAGCTGTTCCAGTGGGTCCCCTCCCCCAACCTTCTCTGAGCCTTCGGGGTTCTTGTGACCTGGCATTTAGCCCATTGTGTGCAAAAAATGTGCTGCTCAGAGGTAAACCAACGAATCTGAAGTTGAGAGAGTCTAGACTACGAAAGGGAACAGATCCAGTTCCATCTGCCAAGTTCACACTAATGTAAACAACAGGGCAAGGAAACGCAGAATCGTTATTTCGCTTTCTGACGTTTCTGTTCAATTGCAGTTTGCACTTCTAGCTCTTTTCTATCAGAAAGTCACTTTGATTGAAATGTTGTGGCTTTACGTTTAGAGAAAGAAATGGAAGTCTCTGAGTCTCGGCGGTATTCAGGGAGTTAGAGCAGGGTCTTTTTAATCTGATTTTGGGTGGCGGAATGTTTTGTAATGTGATAAAAATTTGGCGGGACGTTTGGTAATGTAATAAAAATTTCGCAGAAAACTGTAATATGTTAAGTTTAGCGGGCGCTTTTGCAAAGTGATAAAAATTTGACGGGACGCTGTGTAAGGTGATAAAAATTTGACGGGACGCTGTGTAAGGTGATAAAAAATTGGCGGGATGTTTTGTAATGTGATAAAAATTTGGCGGAACGTTTTGTAATGTAATAAAAATTTAGCAGAAAACTGTAATATGTTAAATTTAGCGGGGCGCTTTTGCAAAGTGATAAAAATTTGGCGGGATGCTGTGTAATGTGATAAAAATTTTGACGGGACGCTGTGTAATGTGATAAAAAATTGGCGGGATGTTTTGTAGTGTGATAAAAATTTGGCGGAACGTTTTGTAATGTAATAAAAATTTAGCAGAAAACTGTAATATGTTAAATTTCGCGGGGCGCTTTTGCAAAGTGATAAAAATTTGGCGGGATGCTGTGCAATGTGATAAAAAATTGGCGGGAAGTTTTGTAATGTGATAAAAATTTGGCGGAACGTTTTGTAATGTAATAAAAATTTCGCAGAAAACTGTAATATGTTAAATTTCGCGGGGCGCTATTGCAAAGTGATAAAAATTTGGCGGGATGCTGTGTAATGTGATAAAAAATTGGCGGGAAGATTTGTAATGTGATAAAAATTTGGCAGAACACTAATAAGTTTAAAATTTGACAGGACGTTTTTTAATAAAATAAAAATTTTGCAGAACACTCTAATATGTTAAAATTTGGCGGGATTTGGTGGGACGTTTTGTAATGTGATAAAAATTTGGCACAACATTTTTTAAGGAAACAAAAATTTGGCTCTACGCTGTATAATGTGCTAAAACTTTGGTGGAAGGCGTTGTAATATGATAAAAAAATTTAGCGGTACGCTTTACAATGCGATAAAAATTTAGCAGAACATTAGCATATGTTAAAATTTGTCAGAAACTAGTATATTAAAATTTGGCTGGATGCTTTGAAATGTAATAAATTTTTTTAGAACACTAATAAAGAAATGCATATATGTTCAAATATAATATATACTTTATTTTCGGGGCGGGGGTGGCTCAGTCGGTAGCGCGCCAGGCTCGTAATCTGCAGTTCCCAGGTTCGAGTCCCAGCTGGGTCAGCGTTGAGATTTATCTCCGCAAAATTCCCCGCCCTGCCCACGGTCAGTAGGAGACACCGATGGGCTTGGAAAGGCCGCCGTCCGTCGGATGGGACGTTAAGCCGTGGCTCCGTGTGCGGGAGAACCATACCCTGTGCACGTTAAAGAACACGCTGGATGGCCTTGACGGGAGACTACCATCTGTCTCCCAATAGCTGTTCCAGTGGGTCCCCTCCCCCAACCTTCTCTGAGCCTTCGGGGTCCATGTGACCTGGCCATTTAGCCCATGGTGTGCAAAAAAGTGCCCCTCAGAGGTAAAACAACCCAACTACTTTATTTTTCTGTATCCAGTCTGAACAGATGCAATTCTACACAATAATAGATTTAACCAAATGAATATTCGTCATCAAGGTGGAAACACAATATGTTATATAATTTTATAAAAATAAATAAGGCAAAAGTTTTAATAGTTTTTGGTAATTTTGGTAAAACCAATGATCTTGAAAAGATCGCCGTCCGTTGGATGGGACATAAAACTATGGACCCGTGTGTGAGAGAGACATACCCTGCGCACATTAATAAACATGCTGGATGACCTTCTCCTAAACTTCTATGAGTCTTTGCGGTCCTTGTGACCTGGCCATTTAGTCCATTGTGTACAAAAAAAGTGCCGCTCAGAGGTAAAACAATTTGTGAACAATATTTACGACGAGTATTTTGAGAGGAATGTCACGCATGGAACAAAGGATTATGGGAGCTGCTGGTTGCTAAGGCAACGCTTTCGCACCGTTCAATATGCAGAGTTATCTGGGAATTGGATAGTTGAGAGTTTGATTACTTTTGAATTTTGATTTCCCATAGCCACATTTTTAGAAATTAAATTAAGCTTTAAATGTACGAAGTTATGCGACGAAGAAGCTTATTTGTGTGCCGATTCCGGAGGATATATCTAATGACGTGAACTATCGATTATTTCCTGTTCTATAATGAGTTTTTTTTTCTTTCTGCACTATATTCGCCCTTTTCTATCTTGTGGCGTATGAGATGTGCGGCTTAGGCGCTGTGATAATTTGCCAGGAGCGTACTGCCATCTATGGTAGAGGGAGCAAAATTATTAAACTTAATATTTGATATGGCCTATATTCCATCTAAAATGAAGATTTCAATTATTAGATCCATATACAAATCTGGTGAAAGGTTGGGTTGGTTGGGTTGTTTTACCTCTGAGCGGCACTTTTTTGCACACCATGGGCTAAATGGCCAGGTCACATGGACCCCGAAGGCTCAGAGAAGGTTGGGGGAGGGGACCCACTGGAACAGCTGTTGGGAGACAGATGGTAGCCTCCCGTCAAGGCCATCCAGCGTGTTCTTTAACGTGCACAGGGTATGGCTCTCCCGCACACGGGGCCACGGCTTAACGTCCCATCCGACGGACGGCGGCCTTTCCAAGCCCATCGGTGTCCCCTACTGACCTGGGCAGGGCGGGGAATTTTGCGGAGATAAATCTCAACACTGACCCAGCTGGGACTCGAACCTGGGAACTACAGATTACGAGCCTGGCGCGCTACCGACTGAGCCACCCCCGCCCCCTGGTGAAAGGAAATCCTACAAAAATTATAGATCTATTGCTATTTTGCCTGTTATTGACAAAATTATGGAACGATATGTAGCTAATCTAATCAAAGCGGCACTTTTTTGCACACCATGGGCTAAATGGCCAGGTCACAAGGACCCGAAGGCTCAGAGAAGGTTGGGGACCCACTGGAACAGCTGTCGGAAGACAGATGGTAGCCTCTCGGTGTCCCATCGGTGTCACCTACTGACCGTGGGAAGGGCGGGGAGTTTTGCGGAGATAAGTCTCAACGCTGACTCAGCTGGGACTCGAACCTGGGAACTACAGATTACGAGCATGGCGCGCTACCGACTGAGCCACCCCCGACCCACTTGTATAGGCAATATGCTCTTAAGTCATCATGTGAATTTAAATAATAGACTTTTTATGCCATTGCATAACAGTCATTATAATTTCAACTGTGGAAAATACATACCATGTTGAATTATATATTCGTATTGACATGTGCCTTTCAGCGCCCATTGATAAATCTCAACTCTGGTACAGGTGGAACTGGAACTTGAGAACTGCCGATTGAGAGCCTCGAGCGCTACCACGAGCTTCCCCCCCCCCCCCCCCAACTACTTTAGTTTTTTGAGAGTGAAGATTAAGAATAAATGAGACGTTTCTTTACCTGGATTCTGAGCTCATCCAACCTTCATTATAAATGTTTTTCCCGATTAAGGATTAACGAGGGTGGCTTGGATTGGATTGGATTGTTTTACCTCTGAGCGGCACTTTTTTGCACACCATGGGCTAAATGGCCAGGCCACAAGGACCCCGAAGGCTCAGAGAAGGTTGGGGGGAGGGGACCCACTGGAACAGCTGTTGGGAGACAGATGGTAGTCTCCCGTCAAGGCCATCCAGCGTGTTCTTTAATGTGCACAGGGTATGGCTCTCCCGCACACGGGGCCACGGCTTAACGTCCCATCCGACGGACGGTGGCCTTTTCAAGCCCATCGGTGTCCCCTACTGACCGTGGGCAGGGCGGGGAAATTTTGCGGAGATAAATCTCAACGCTGACCCAGCTGGGACTCGAACCTGGGAACTACAGATTACGAGCCTGGCGCGCTACCGACTGAGCCACCCCCACCCCAACGAGGGTGGCAATCTGAATGGAGCGCAGAAAACATTTCCTCATAATCAGTAGACAAAATTAGTAAACTGAGTTCTAGGTGTCGAGTCGAAAACACCCTCGTGTATTTATATCTGTTGGTAAAAAATAATTAGCGAAAAATCTGAATCACTTCAAAATTTATGGAACAATAATTGGAATTGCGCCTAACGATTCTCTTTAAATTTCGTGTTATCAGGAAAAGTTTGAATAGAATTTTATTCGTCGAACAATAAGACATTTTGGCGTTAAGGGATTTTTTCTTATTATCCGTTTCTTATGCATTCGGAAGTAGTGCCGAAATAAATTATAGTTTCTCCCGTTTTCATGTTAAGTATTTTAGGCTATAAATTGACACTATTTTATCATTAACTAAAATTTGCTGTGTTAATAGACGAAGATTGGCTTTCATTCAATATTTAGATTTTAATAGTGCTTGAGGAGGGCGAGTAATAGTTTTAATTAATAATCGCATTATATAAAATCCGTAATTCCGGGGAACTGGCGAACGGACCGGGAGGGGAGGACGTGACGTCATCTGTGGCAGGAATTGTCAGTTTCCCTGTGGTTCAGCGGCTACTTGAGCGATCAGTACCAAATTTAGTGGGGTAACAGATTGGGTTCCTAGCTCCATGGGTCGGGAGTGGATCCCTCAAAAAGTGTCCAAAATTACTGGGGAGCGAATAGTACACTGAAAATTTATAAATGAAGTAAGAGTTATGAATGGACATGCGTTTTACGCCAAACTTTAACAAGTAGTTTTTTAGTGTTAATAAGTTTATTTGATTAACATGTGACTGTATACACTCAGCAGCCACTTTATTAAGTACCGTTCCATATTATGTCAATAATAACTTAGTACATAACTCAGTAAGTTCTTAAATAAGCATTTTATGAAAAAATAATGTGACTGAAGATAATTTAAAGATCGCAATGAAATCTCGTAAGTCTCGATTCCCAGCAATATTCGTTCAGTATTTAAAGAATTGTGGAATTGGAAACATTTAACAGATCAGTTCGCTTGGTAACAAAACGTAAAAAATTAGCAAAAAATTAACATATTTTTACTGCAAACTACTAAAAAAAATACACTTATACGTGCTGGTACAGTCGCTCAAAATAGTATCGAACACTATGGTTGATTACAGAATTCAGAAAAAATATCTGGCAACGATTTTTTTTAGAAATTAGTGATCTGGCAACCTCCGTGTCACGTGACACGGAGGTTGCCAGATCACTAACTTTTAATTCACTAATTTCCTCCGTGTCACGTGACACGGAGGTTGCCAGATCACTAATTTCTAAAAAAAAATCGTTGCCAGATATTTTTTCTGAATTCTGTAATCAACCATAGTGTTCGGATACTTTTTTGAGCGACTGTACAGTTTAGTATAACGGTTATTGCTTACGTTTTAATTTGTTTGAGGACCTTTTCAGAGCAATTATTTTAAGTGACATTTTTGCTGTTAAATATTTCAATTTTCCTAACTCTCAAAATTCCAAACGAATACTGCGGAAAATTCAGATTTAAATAGATTTGATTGAGATCTTTAAATGACATTCAGATGCATTTTTTTTTTTAAAAAGAAAGCTTGTTTAAGAAGTTACTGAGTTCTGTATCTGAGTTACTATTGACATAATAAAGTGGTCACTGTGTGTATGTTCGCTATTTTTTTTACATTCTTTTAATTATTGTAGATTATTTGACATTTTAATATTTTCTAGAAAAATGCTAGTGTCCTGTTTTTTGAAACTGGATTTCCAGCTAACATTTTCGAATTGTTTAAAAAACATCAAGGTATACTATATTTTCGATTTATTCAATCTGAGAATACTATATATGCGAATTATTTCATCAAGGAATACTATATTTTCGAACTGTTCAATCACATAATACTATATATTTGAATTGTCTCATCAAGAAATACTATATTTTCGAATTGTTTATTCACGGAATACTATGTTTTCCAATTGTTCCATCAAGGAATACTAACTATATTTTCAAAATTTTGCTTCAGGGAATACTATATTTTAAGATTGCCCCATCAGAAAAACTATATTTTAAGATTGTCCCATCAGAAAAACTATATTTTTGAACTGTTTCATGAAGGAAAACTATATTTTTGAATTGTTTTATAAAGAAAAATTATATTTTTTTTAGTATTTCATCAAAAAAAACTATATTTTCGAACTGTTTCATAAATAAAAACTATATTTTTGAATTGTTTCATAAAGAAAAACTACATTTTTGAACTGTTCCATGAAGGACTACTATATTTTTGAATTGTGTCATAAAAAACTATATTTTTTAACTGTTTCGAAATGAAAAAACATATTTTTGAATTGTTCCATAAAGGAATGCTATATTAACGAACTATCCTATCAAAGTAATGTTTATATTCTCATAAATTCAGCAAGGTATTGAACATTTCCACTTATTCGTCATAAGATAGTACATAATTGAAAAAATGATTATCCGTGAATATATTTACACATTTTCAAATGGATCAGTCAAGTTATATATATTTTTAACTGTTCAGTCAGTTTATAACGTATTTTCAAACTGACACCGCAAAATATTGCATATTTTCAAAATAACTTGGCATGGATTTTAAGTAGGAAATTTATTTGAAATATCACACTTAGTACATAAGACACATTATCATATAATGATATCACACACACAAAATAATCCAGTACAAGACTTCTTATGCTGCAAGCATGAATCTTAAACGTACAAAGAAAATTTTCAACTTAAAATGGTTACAATTGCTTAGCTGAACAATAGTACTAATAAAAAAAAATCAGTAATATCAATACATCATATAATCAGGAATCGTTAATTAATCAACTGACCCATCAAGTAATGGTTTATTTTCAAACTGACCCGTCAATTAATACTTCATTTCGAAACAGACCCATCATGTAAAGTTTATTTCGAAACTGATCCACAAGTAATAGTTTATTTCGAAACTGACCTATCGGGTATTGGTTTATTTTCAAACTGACCCGACAATTAATACTTCATTTCGAAACTGACCCATCATGTAAAGTTTATTTCGAAACTGATCCACAAGTAATAGTTTATTTCGAAACTGACCCATCAGGTATTGATTTATTTTGAAACTGACCCGACAATTAATACCTCATTTCGAAACTGCTCCACAAGTAATAGTTTATTTCGAAACTGACCCATCAGGTATTGGTTTATTTTCAAATTGACCCGACAATTAATACTTCATTTCGAAACTGATCCACTAGTAATAGTTTATTTCGAAACTGACCCATCAGGTATTGGTTTATTTTCAAACTGACCCGACAATTAATACTTCATTTCGAAACTGACCCATCATGTAAAGTTTATTTCGAAACTGATCCACAAGTAATAGTTTATTTCGAAACTGACCCATCAAGTAATAGTTTATATTGAAACTGACACACCAAGTAATTATATTCAAACTCTAATCGATTTGCAGCGTAATCTCATAATGTGAGTCTGCAAAGTTTTAAATGTGTTGATTGACGCTGAAAAATATTGCTTTTTCAAACTTCAAAAAAACAGTGTTCTTATTACCATTCTTTCCATGAGAGTTCTCAATTCTTACTAATTAAGTAGACGTAAGATGTAAATGATTCTTTTGATGTTTGATAGAAAAATTATCACTAAAGTAGATTGCAGCGTAATAAACGTTGTCAGTGAATAAGATTTGGAACAGGCGTGTTATTGAGACCAAATATTATCCTAACAGATGTTCATTCCGCTCTTCACGATTTTATTGCATTCCATCGAATGTTTCTGTTTAAACTTAAATAACATCCTTTACCCGAGTAATATATCAAAAACAAATCCCTTTAAGGATCAAATGCAGGGGGAAATAATATCGATAAAAATAAAAGCGATTAAAATCGAAAATCAAAAATACAACAGTGTAATTTTAAGAGATTAAACGATTCTTGAAATAAACTTGTTGCCAGCTACAAATTAATGATTCGAAAGTCTGAAATTTTAATATTTTTGGATTTCTTTTGACTGATAAACATATTAGAATACATATATAAATAGGTCACAGTGAATTAATGCATAGACTTTGGTATGTTATAAAATAACGTACCAAAAGTAAAAAAAAATTACTAAAAAAATAATTTTTTTAGTAAATTTATAATAATAAATTTTTTGAAGAAGATTATCCGATTACATTAAGAAAAATCAAACGATAAAAATGTCCATCTGTTAAAATACGAAACTAAACTTTCACTCTGTGTAATAAAGACTACGCCCACACGTTTAGCTAATGGATACGAGATCATTTACCGTAAGACGTTAGGCTTAGCAACAGCTAACTGCGATCAAAGTAAGTACAGATGAGACATAAGAGTTAACTGGCGAAGATAATACTAAACCAATAATCCAAATTTAGTGAAAAATAAACTGCTGAATAAATGCTGAATATGCTGAGAGTGATTTCGAATTACCGTAGCTGCATTTCAAAACACCTGGCATAAAAGTTGCGAAAGAGTCGTCTGTCACTAGAAATATATTTCATTTCTTAAATATTCTTTTGAATGTTTCCGCTTTTTTCGTAATCTAGAAATATCTAGAAAAGTTTTCATTTGAAACAACACTACAGTGAAGAAGTAACTGTAAAGCCACAAAAAACAACAAAAAAAATTTTTTGGTGCTCCTCCTTAACTGCTGTCTCACCCCCCAAGCACTGGTCAAATGACTCAATCCACTTGGCGTACTCTCGAACCGGGCGATCACTGAGCGAGAATTTTTCACTTTTTGCTTAAAAAATCATTTCGGAAAACGTTTTTGGTTAAGCTTGAGTTCAATTTAAGTTACGTGTGTATGTTTGGTTGGATTTAGACACGAAATCGGTGTTCGAACACGAAGAATATTGGTTTCTGGACTGCAGCTGTTTACGTCTGCGTTACGTCGCAAACAGCTGGGTGACGTCACCAGCCATTGGCGTCATCGGCTCGACAGAGACTGGTGCAGAGGTGCGTTGCAGAGAAGCCAATCTGCAGGCTTTCAGCTTGTTACTAGCCTGTGATTCTGTATTTCTCTGCGAAATGCGCCACCAGCGTCGGATTTTTCCGGCGCTTTATACGCCAAAACGACGTTTTCGAACGTCATGGAACAGGTTTCGAGGAGTAAATTATTACATCATTGTTGTCAGCGTGATTCGTGTGAATGCGCAAATACAGATAAAAAAAAACACATCTCTCAGGTAGCTGTTTTGTAAAGTCCCGTTATTTCGAATGTGTATACTGGAATTTGGTTGATGTTTGAAATTAATGATTCCGATTACAAATAAGATGATGATCTGACCGCTGTTAGTTAAGTAAAGAAATGTAAAGATGTTTTATCATATTTAGTGATTAAATTTAAAGTATATTATTAAAACAGTTAGCGAAATTCGAAATTATTATGTTTAAGTTCTATGAAATAAAAATACGTATTTAAGGGGGAACATTATTTAAAGACAAGGTCATTATAATTTTAACTGCAATCTCGAATTTATTAGAAACTGTTTTGGATTGTAAAGGAATCAATTAACACATCATCTGTTTGTATTTTGAATAATCTTGAGAATGAAAACAATCGTCTGATAAGTTATGAATTATGACTTTAGTAGTCTTAAGTCCAAGTCAACTAATCCCTCCTAAACACTGTGTTTTTCATTGTATTTAAGCCCATGGCTACTTGAGAACAATGATGATGATGATGATGATGAATAAAAAACAGCATTTTTCCCCATCATGTGTAAGAACAACTGGATCAACGAGCTGAACGAACAGTTACTTTTGAAGAAAATGTCAGGAAAAGAAATAAAAATTTATAACGTTAAATCTTTCGTTTTTAATAAAATAGTGAAAGTAGTCATTTAATAACCTTAACCGGAACGCTTTGAAATAGTGAGTCATTTAATAACCTTAACCGGAACGCTTTGAAATAATGAAAGTAGTCATTTAATAACCTTAACCGGTAAGCTTTGAAATAGTGAAAGTAGTCATTTAATAACCTTAACCGGAACGCTTTGAAATAGTGAATTATAGACAGATGTTGAAAACGCGATATTAACCTACATCGTGAAACAGAATTTTAGCGTCGCGCATCGACCTAAACGTTTTCGTACCCACATTATCGTGGAAATTCTAAAGCTAATAATAATCATTTCGGCTGTTTCACCCTGAACGACACTTTTATAAACTTAATGGCTAGGCCACAGGGCCCCCAAGGGCTTGGAGATGGCTAGTGGAATGGTATCCACTGACAACTGTTAAGAGACATAAACGTTAAGATTATCCGCCTTGTTCTTTAACATCCACAAACTACGATTCTCTTAAACATAGAACCACGGCTTATCGTCCCATATAACGGACGGCAGTCTTTCCAAACTCACTGATGACCCAGTCGAAAGGGGAAGTAGTAGTATTTTTTTTTCATATAATTCTTAACAGATTTTGATATCTAACTAGACTCTCGATACAGAAATAATTTAGAGTTAGGGAGAAAAATCTGAAAATAGACACAGCGCGGGACTCGAAATTGGGAACAGCAGCTATTCCCAGTTTTGGGTGTTAACAACCTGATGTTCTTTCTACAGATCCAACCCCTCCCCGCCCATTAAAAAAACAATCAGAAAAAGGAACATCATCGATAAAAATTTATACAAAAGAAAAATATGACCTACCTGATATTGGTTCAAGGTCAGGGATGCTGGCGTCCGTACAGAAAAAAGAAAAAAATGTTGTAGCCACTGGCGTATTCAAAGGGTCTTCGCCACCTTCACTGATGGGGGAGTCGCGGTCCGCAGAAGCGGCTGCGACTCCGCTGAAACGGGACTCACTCGTGTTGTCCCCCGACAAGAGGCTCTTGAAAATATCAAAGTTGAAACTGAACTGAGGATCAGAAAGTGTGACTTGTGTCAACGTGTCTAAACCGTCCATAATCATGCTAGTAGCCGAGTGATAACACGAGGGCACAGAAGAATCAGGTGGGCTGGCCACCGCGTGACAACGGATCGACAGGTGGTCGTGACCCGGGTCCTGACTGCAGTTGATGACAACGTGTGAAATACAAGGTAGCACAACCTAGTTCTTCTTTCCGGAGTGACTTTGAATGATACAGTGGTCACTCGGTGTCCGTGAGGATGGTTTTCCACAACAATTCACATAACACTTGTATTAACGCGCGCTGTTGTTCGCTAACTCCTTGGCCTCTACTGCTCAAGCAAACCTACGTCAGCTGAATGAAGCCAATGCTTTATACTCGTTATTTCATGAATGAAGGCCGTCAGACCAGTTTCCATATTTGGAACAGCCGGAACAGAGGCGCCAGCCAATGGGAGACGCGAACGCCGCAGATGCGTACGCTAGTCGTGACGTCAAAATGACGTCTAGAGAAGGCGAGATAGCTGGCGTTCATTCAATACTGCGTTTGTCTTTTGACTTTTTCTCTCTCTCTCTGAGTTGCTACCCCCCCCTCCCCCCGTGTCGTAGAGGTTTCAGTAGCGGCTATTAGATGGCGTTCGAGATCGTGTTTTGATTCTTCCGTGGTTGTAAAACTCGACTTAGTTTCCGAGGCGTATTCAGACCTTGTTCCTCCCAGCTCACCCCTATCTGTGTCCGTCGCTTTTCGGAACGACGTTTGCCTCTTCTTCAAGTGCTACTGCGCCATTACATGAATAATTCATTTGCTCGTGAGCTCACAGATACGTGATGCCCATATATGGACAACGAGAGTACACGAAGAGTCCCGAACGTCTCGACGTCACGGCGAACGTCACTCGACGCAGAAGACGGACCCATTTCGGGCGGTGACTACCGAGAGAACTTCGGCTGCTTTCGTCAGTCGTGTTTCCGGAGATTTCCATTTACAGAACGTTCGTGTGTAGAGGTATTGAGGCTTCGTGTGTGTTGGTTTGAGCTCGTTGGTTCGGCGGGGAATAGAAACTCCTGTTGCTATGGCAAATGCTCGACAAGGACGTCCACTTGGCGCTCGAGTTGGGGATGGGCGGTTTGGGCGGATGCTTTCGGGATGGAGGAGCTAGTAAACGTCACACGGAAATGTATGATTAGTCTCTGCTAATCAGAATCAACTTTTGCCAGCAATAGAAAGGTGGGTGGTTGGTCTGGCTATTGACTTAACCATATGCTTGTTATCTGTTGTTTACTCCCATCAAGATAATTGGAGAGAGGAGTAGGTCATGAAAATTTATCAGGTGATGAAAGGTTGCTGCGATATGGACAGGCCAGAAAGTGATTGGATAAGATGTAAATAAACTGAAAGGTGTGAAATAAATAAGTTTGAGAGTCAGTTTTCGATTTTTTTTAGACTCTTTCATTTGGCCGGAAATCTCCATTTAGAAATGTGAGTAGAAATCAAATGAATGATTCAGTGATGATGAGGTTATTGATGATTTTTTTTGTGATGGATTTACCGCACAGGATCATGATGAGCTCATCTAGGTTGAATTGTTTTAACTCTGAGCGGCAATTTTTTTTTGCATCATCATCATCAACCTCAGCAGCCATGGGCTACGGAGGTCCAACCAGACCGTGCAATTTAGTTCTCCAAGCAAGTCTATCCTGAGCTACATCTACTGCATCTGGCCACTGGCAACACCAATTTTAACAAGGTCCTGTTTGACATTGTCTGCCCACCGCATCCTAGGTCTCCCCTTCTTTCTACAATAGGCTAAATGGCCAGGTCACAAGGACCCGGAGGGCTTAGAGAAGGTTTGAGGGGGGGGGGGGGGGGACCCAGTGCAACAGCTGTTTGGGAGACAGATGGTAGCCTCCTTCAAAGCCATCGAGCGTGTTCTTTAACGTATACAAGTATTATTTTTTAACTCCTTCATTTGGCTGGAAATCTCCATTTAGAAATGTGAGTAGAAACCAAATGAATGATTCAGTGATGATGAGTCTAATGATGATTTTTTAGTGATGGATTTACCGCACAGGATCATGATGAGCTCACCTAGGTTGGATTGTTTTAACTCTGAGCGGCAATTTCTTTTTGCATACAATAGGTCTAAATTGCCAGGTCACAAGGACCCGGAGGGCTTAGAGAAGGTTGTGGGGGGGGGGGACCCAGTGCAACAGCTGTTGGGAGACAGATGGTAGCCTCCCTTCAAAGCCATCCAGCGTGTTCTTTAACGTGTACAAGTATATTTTTTAAACTCCTTCATTTGGCCGGAAATCTCCATTTAGAATGTGAGTAGAAATCAAATGAATGATTCAGTGATGATGATGTTATTGATGATTTTTTTTAGTGATGGATTTACCACACAGGATCATGATGAGCTCACCTAGGTTCGTATTGTTTTAATTCTGAGCGGCAATTTTTTTTTTGCACATAATAGGATAAATGGCCTGGTCACAAGGACCCCGAAAGCTCAGAGAAGGTTGGGGGAGGGGACCCAGTGTAACAGCTGTTGGGAGACAGATGGTAGCCTCCCTCGAGGCCATCCAGCGTGTTCTTTAACGTGTGCAGAGTATGTCTCTCCCGCACACGGGGGACGCGGCTTAACGTCCATCCGACGGAAGGCGGCCTTTCCAAGCCCATCGGTGTCCTCTGCTGACCAAGGGCAGGGCTACGAGTTTTGAAGAGATAAATCTCAACGATGGCCCAGCTGGGACTCGAACCTGGAAACTGTAGATTACGAGCCTGATGAGCTACCGGCTGAGACCCCCCCCCCCCCCCCGCTAGCTTAGGTCGTCTACATTCACAAAATCGAGAGGATAAAAGTCTGATATATTTTCAATATTTTGTTTACTAAAACATTTTGAAATCAGTATAAACTACTACTTACTTACACATCTCGCGTTTTTGCTTCTAATTTAATATACTATATATCATGTATTTTTTCATCATCATCATCATCATCATCATCATCATCATCATCATCAAGCAGCCATGGGCTACGGAGGTCCAACCAGACCGTGCAACTTAGTTCCTCCAAGCAAGTCTATCCTGAGCTACATCTACTGCATCTGGCCACTGCACACCATTTTTAACAAGGTCCTGTTTGACATTGTCTGCCCACCGCATCCTAGGTCTCCCCCTCATTCTGAAGCCTTTAGGTACAACTGTTCATAACCCTATTCGCCAATCTATAATTATTCATACGGGCCAACATGGCCAAACCAACGGAGTCTCTCTCTGCACAATAGCTGCTTAAAGGAGGTTGCAAACACCTTTGCCTAACCTCATCATTAGTTACAAAGTTGAACCACCTAATGCCCAAGATACTGCGTAAGCATCTGGAATCAAAAGCATCTAGTTTCCTGTTATCTTGTTTACAAAGTGTCCAAGTTTCACTACCATAACTAACCCTAGAAAGAACCAAACTATTATACAGTCTAATTTTAGTCTTTAGGTGTATACGCCTATTTCTCCACACTCTCCATAGATTCTTAAAAGTCCCGGCAGCAATCCCTATTCGTCTGTTAATCTCATGCCGCCACATCACCATTATCTGTTACATAGCTCCCAAGATAATTAAACTGTGACACCTGCTCAAGACGGCAACCATTCAGATTGACTGAATCACAACCTGCCTGACCAATTTTCATCACTTTAGTTTTCTCTCTGTTTATAACCAAACCTACTCTACTACCAGTCTCACCAACAGCTCGAATGAAAGAGTTCATCTCATCAACATCATTTGCCAAGATAGATAAGGAACGGAAAATTTATTAAACATTGTGAACGATTTTGGCGGGAACTTTAAAATAAATTTTAGCCCTAAAATGTGTGCTGATGTCCTGGAATTGCAAGGAACATATACTTGATGACAAGTTCGAAATCATCGAATTTGTACAGCGGACCCTCCCCAACGGACAGTGAAGAAGCAAATTATCTGAATATTCATGAAGATATTATCAGGAAAATAATTTGTCGGTATTTGGAATTATAAAAAAACAAAGCTATGTTCTCTTATATAGATACAGTCACTCTAAAAAAATATCCGAACACTATGGTTGATCACAGAATTCAGAAAAAATTGTTTGTTTTTTGAGATAAATGAAAAATTCTTTTTGGGTTAGATAGGAATTGATAAAATATTATGATTCGCACTTTTTAAATCTTCCGAAAACTATAATTGCACTCTCTAACGGTGAAAAAATTTGCAAATTCCAAAATCTGAAACAAATATTCCAAATGACATAATTAATCAGAAATTTTAAATTTTTGGTGGTGGAATGTGAACGCCATGATGTTTCCATTGGCAACACTGAATTGACCTCTTAGACCAGGGGGGGGGGGGTAGTGTGAAAACACTTTTTTGGTTTTAGCAGCTAATTGTTTGTATTTAGAGATATATAAAAATTCTTTTTAGGGTTAGATAGGAATTGATAAAATATTATGATTCGCACTTTCGAAATCTTTCGAAAACTGTAATTGCGCCCTCTAATGGTGAAAAAGATAGAAAATTCCAAAATTTCAAACGAATATTGCAACGATGTATTAATGATAGAAATAAGAAATTTTGATAGTGGAATGTGAACGTCATGAAGTTCCGATTGGAAACAAATGGAAATGATAACAGAAAACTCTCAGTTTGATTGGTATTAATGAAATATTTTAATTCGCATTTTTCAAATACTCAGCAGTTTCCTACTATGGCATATAAACTGACAGACCTCTGTGGCAAGCAGCTGCTTAAGGGGGTATTTATTTTTATTTATTTTATCTTTACAGATCATTGAAATGATTAAACTGCAGAGCGGTTTTCGAGTTTTACAAATAATATATATATAGAACAAAAATTTGAAAACTTAGTGGAATATCTGATAAAAATTACCACAGACAGCAATAATCTACGCACTTTTCTGAGAGAGATGTGAGAAATGCAACTTTTTAGATTTAAAATTAAAAGACGAATACATTTATGTTATGTGATTACTAATAAAATGATGGGGAAAATTTGCATCATCTGCTAGCTCAAATTAAGTTCCCAGGTTCGAGTCCCAGCCGGGTTAGCGTTGAGATTTATCTCCACAAAACTCCCCGCCCTGCCCACGGTCAGTAGGGGACACCGATGGGCTTGGAAAGGCCGCCGTCCGTCGGATGGGACGTTAAGCCGTGTCTTCGTGTGCGGGAGAGTCATACCCTGTGCACGTTAAAGAACATGCTGGATGACCTTGACGGGAGGCTACCATCTGTCTCCTAACAGCTATTTCAGTGGGTCCTGTCATGTCCCTCGAATTTTATATTTATTTATTTATTGTATATTTTTATTGTATATATTTGATCTGGCAACCTTCGTGTCACATGACACGAAGGTTGCCAGATCACTAATTTCTAAAAAAATCGTTGCCAGATATTGTTTCTCAATTCTGTAATCAACCATAGTGTTCGGATACTTTTTTAATATATGTAATGCATATGAATATATAATGCAATGAATATGGAGCGTGTGCAGTTACCGTTCACAGCAAACTGGAGCGGTTGCGGTTAATGTTCACAGCACATTGGATCATGTGAGCTCACAAAGACCTAGATCGTGTGGGCTCACTCACGGAAATATTGAGCGTGTGCAGTTACCGTTCACAGCAAACTGGAGCGGTTGTGGTTAATGTTCACAGCACATTGGATCGTGTGAGCTCACAAAGACCTAGATCGTGTGGGCTCACTCACGGAAATATTGAGCGTGTGCAGTTACCGTTCACAGCAAACTGGAGCGGTTGCGGTTAATGTTCACAGCACATTGGATCGTGTGAGCTCACAAAGACCTGGATCGTGTGGGCTCATTCACGGAAATATTGAGCGTGTGCAGTTACCGTTCACAGCAAACTGGAACGTGTGCAGTAACTGCACACGCTCCAGTTTGCTGTGAATGGTAACTGGAGCGTGTACAGTTGCTGTACACGCTCCAGATATTTTTCCTGAATTCTGTAATCACGTGACACGAAGGTTGCCAGATCACTAATTTCTAAAAAAAAAAATCGTTGCCAGATATTTTTTCTGAATTCTGTAATCAACCATAACGTTCGGATACTTTTTTGAGCGACTGTACCTACGTCTTAGGATGGGATTTTTTTTTCCTAACACATACGATATATAAAATTCTGTTCTATTTTTGCTGCCATCTGCTGCTTCTATTGCGGCAAACTAACTGCAAGGCTTTCGCAAAGACAGTAAGATTCAACCCGCCGAAAAATAGTGAATATTGTCCGAAGATAGGTGTTTCTTTTTCTTTTTAACACTCTCAATATCGAATTGTGATTTTTTTTTTATTCAAGATCCTTCTTGTATTGTGGCAAATTTACTGGGAGACATTCGCCCAGACAATACGATCCAGTGTGCTAGTAAGTTGTACAACATTGTGTCAAGATAGATGTTTCTTTTGCAATACTCTCAATATGATATTGTGATGTTATTTTTTCTTGTGGTCTACAAATTAACTGGAAGACTTGGGTTGTTTTATCTCTGAGAGGCACGTTTTTGCACACCATGGGCTAAATGGCCAGGTCACATGGACCCCGAAGGCTCAGAGAAGGTTGGGTGAGGAGAGCCACTGGAACAGCTGTTGGGAGACAGATGGTAGCTCCCGTCAAGGCCATCCAGCGTGTTCTTTAACGTGCACACGGGGCCACGGCTTAACGTCCCATCCGACGGCTTAACGTCCCATCCCGCACACGGGGCCACGGCTTAACGTCCCATCCGACGGACGGCGACCTTTCCAAGCACATCGGTGTCCCTTACTGACCGTGGGCAGGGCGGGGAATTTTGCGGAGATGAATCTCAACGCTGACCCAGTTGGGACTCGAACCTGGGATCTACAGATTACGAGCCTGGCGCGCTACCGACTGAGCCACCCCCGCCCCTTAACTGGAAGACATTCGCACAGATAGTACTATCCAATGTGCCAATAAATGGGATAACATTATTTCAAGATAGGTATTTCTTTTGCAAAAACCCATAATATCATATTGTAATGTTTTTTCTCAGGATATGCTTTTTGTGGCAAATTAATTGGAAGACATTTGCGGAGAATTTAGGCTCCAATGTGTGGTAAACGGTATAACATTGTTCGAGGATAGGTATTTCTCTTGTAACACTCTCAATATCAAATTGTGACGTTTCCCTTTCTCAAGATCTGCTTCTGTTGTGGCAAATTAACTGAAAAACATTCGCGAAGACACTGCGCCTCTAATGCGCCGGTAAATGGTATAACATTGTCTAAAGATTTGAATTTTTTTTTTTTGTAAAACCCTTAATGTTGTTACGAGATAAACGTACGACAATAGCTTGTGACAGGTGTATCATGAACGCTCGCCTATGCTTAGCGCGACGATTTACGTCATTAATTCTTTTTGAAAAAAATCGTTGCCAGATATTTTTTCTGAATTCTGTAATCAACCATAGTGTTCGGATATTTTTTAATATATATAATGCGTATGAATATATAATGTAATGAATATGGAGCGTGTGCAGTTACCGTTCACAGCAAACTGGAGCGGTTGCGGTTAATGTTCACAGCACATTGGATCGTGTGAGCTCACAAAGACCTAGATCGTGTGGGCTCACTCACGGAAATATTGAGCGTGTGCAGTTACCGTTCACAGCAAACTGGAGCGTGTTTAGTAACTGCACACGCTCCAGTTTGCTGTGAACGGTAACTGGAGCGTGTACAGTTGCTGTACACGTTCCAGATATTTTTCCTGAATTCTGTAATCACGTGACACGAAGGTTGCCAGATCACTAATTTCTAAAAAAATCGTTGCCTTGAAATGACTCGAAAGGATGCTTTGAAATAGTAAGAATTGTAAAAAGAAATCAAAAAGATATAGTGGAGTAGTAAAAGGAAGAAGGATATAGTGTATTAAATTAGTGTTGTGTAATGCTATGTAAAAGGACTGCTTTTATTTAAGATGAAACATGGTTCCGGTATAGAAGAGGAATCAACGGTAAAGTTTGTTATTGGGTCCTCTATCAGGGGAGATCAATGTTAAAAGGTCAATGTGTAAAGTTTGTTATTGGGTCCTCTATCAGGGGAGATCAATGTTAAAAGGTCAATGTGTAAAGTATTGTTAAAGTTATTTAGTGTCACAAATGAGATTCAATACAAAGTGGTTTGGCTTTATGCTAACAGGAATAGAAATACTTATGTTTAGATAAAATTGATTAATTTGTAATAATTTTGTGTCATTGTAATAATTTACATCATTCATACTTTAGTGGTATACATATATGCTATTTATGGGTTGGGTTGTTTTACCTCTGAGCGGCACTTTTTTGCACACCATGGGCTAAATGGCCAGGTCACAAGGACCCCAAAGACTCAGAGAAGGTTGGGTTGTTTTACCTCTGAGCGGCACTTTTTTGCACACCATGGGCTAAATGGCCAGGTCACATGGACCCCGAAGGCTCAGAGAAGGTTGGGGGAGGGGACCCACTGGAACAGCTGTTGGGAGACAGATGGTAGCCTCCCGTCAAGGCCATCCAACGTGTTCTTTAACGTGCACAGGGTATGGCTCTCCCGCACACGGGGCCACGGCTTAACGTCCCATCCGACGGACGGCGGCCTTTCCAAGCCCATCGGTGTCCCCTACTGACCGTGGGCAGGGCGGGGAATTTTTGCGGAAATAAATCTCAACGCTGCCCCAGCTGGGACTCGAACCTGGGAACTACAGATTACGAGCCTGGCGCGCTAACGACTGAGCCACCCCCGCCCCCTGCTATTTATGAACTCACGCTAAGCTTTCATCTCTTTGAATTCATAACAATATCGTATTGCAATGTTATTTGCTTCTCAGGGTGTTCTTTTAGTGGCAAACTAATTGGAAGACACTCGAAAATGGTATAACATTGTGCCAGGAAAGGTGTTTCTCTTGTAACACTCTCAATATCAAATTGTGATGTTATTTTTTCTCAGGATCTGTTCCTTGTGTTGTGACAAATAAACAGGACAATTTACCAGCACCAATGTGCTGGTAAATTGTATTGTGTCAAGATAGGTGTTTCTTTTGTAAAACCCTTAATATCAAATTATGATGTTATTTATTTTTCAGGATCTTCTACTTGTGGCAAATTAACTGCAAGACATTCGCGTACACATTAGAGTCCCTGCAAAATTCCCCGCTCTGCACTCGGTCAGTAGGGGACACCGATGAGCTTGGAAAGGCTGCCGTCCGTCGGATGGGACGTTAAGCCGTGGCACCGTGTGCGGGAGAGCCATACCCTATGCACGTTAAAGAACACGCTGGATGGCCTTGACGGGAGGCTACCATCTGTCTCCCAACAGCTGTTCCAGTGGGTCCCCTACCCCAACCTTCTCTGAGCCTTCGGGGTCCATGTGACCTGACCATTTAGCCCATGGTGTGCAAAAAAGTGCCGCTCAGAGGTAAAACAACCCAACCCATTAGGCTCCAATGTGCTAGTAAATTGCATAACTTTGGGTCAGGATAGGGGTTTCTTTTTGTAGCACTCTCAAAATCAAATTCTCATGTTATTTTTTCCTCAGGATTTGCTTCTTTTGTTGTGGCGAATTAATTGGAACGTATTCACAAAGCCAGTAGGCTGAAATGTGCCGGTAATCGGTATAGCATTGTCTGAATGCAAGTGTACCATTTGTATCACTCTCAATACGAAAGGGGCGGGGGGGGGGGGGTGGCTCAGTCGGTAGCGTGCCAGGCTCGTAATCTGCAGTTCCCAGGTTCGAGTCCAAGTTGGGCCGGCGTTGAGACTTATCTCCGCAAAACTCTCCGCCCTGTCCATGGTCAGTAGGGGACACCGATGGGCTTGGAAAGGCCGCCGTCCGTCGGATGAGATGTTAAGCCGTGTGGCCCCGTTTACGGGAGAGCCATATCCTGTGCACGTTAAAGAACACGCTGGATGGCCTTGACGGGAGGCTACCATCTGTTTCCCAACAACTGTTCCAGTGTGTCCCCTTCCCCAACTTTCTTTGAGCCTTCGGGGTCCTTGTGACCTAACCATTTAGCCCATGGTGTGCAAAAAGAGCTCAGAGGTAAAACAACTCAATACGAAATTGTGATGTTAGTTTTTCTTACGATCTGCTCCTTGTGTTGTAGCAAATTCACTGGAAGACATTCTCAAAGACAGTAGACCAAATGTGCCGGTAAACGTGCCGGTAAAATATAACATTGTGTCTAGATAGGTGCTGCTTCTTTTGTAACATTTAACATCAAATCGTGATGTTATTTTTCCTCAGGATCTGCTTCTTGTGGGAAATTAAGTGGAAGATATTCGCGAAGACAGTAGGTTCCAATATGCTGATAAATGGTATTTAGAAATATCTATCAAACGCTGTGTCTAGATAGGTGTTTCTTTTGTAAAACCCTTAATATCACGTAGTGTTATTTGTTTCTCTCAGAATGAGCTTTTTGTGACAAATTAACTGGAAGACATTCGCGAAGACAGTAGGTTCCAATGTACTGGTAAAAGGTATAACATTGTGTCATGATAGATGTTTCTTTTGTAAAAACCCTTAATATCATATTGCATTTTTTTTTTCAAGATGTGCTTTTTGTGGAAAATTAAATGGAAGACATTCACGAAGACATTAGGCTCCAATGTACTGGTAAATGATATAACAATGTGTCCAGATAGATGTTTCTTTTGTAAAAACCCTTAATATTATATTGTAATGTTTTTTTTTCTCAGGATGTGCTTTTTGTGGAAAATTAACTGGAAGACAGTATGATCCAATGTGCGGGTAAATGGTATAACATTGTTTCATGATAGATGTTTCTTTTTGTAAAAACTCTTAATATCATATTGTAATCATTTTTTCTCTTTCTTTTTGTGGAAAATTAACTGGAAGACATTCACGAAGACAGTATGATCCAATGTACTGGTAAATGGTATAACAATGTGTCCAATAGATATTTCTTTTGTAGAACCCTTAATATCATATTGTCTGTCGGATGGGACATTAAGTCGGGGCTCCGTGTGCAGGCCAGCCATACACTGCCAACGTTAAAGAACACGCTTGATGGCTTTGGATAGCTATTAGCATTGGATAGCTATTAGGATATAATGGTAGGCTCCCATTATATCCTAATAGCTATCCAATGTGTCCCCTTCCCAGAACCTCTGAACGCTTGGAACCTGGCTATTTTGCCCATTGTGTGCAAAAAAGTGCCCAATAACAAAATAAAGACACCCTGGCCTTATCCAAGACCTCTTTCTCAGCATGAAATAAAAAAGTCCAAAAACTTAAATAAATAAATACCCCTTCAAGCAGCTGCTGGCCATAGAGGTCTGACAGCAGCCTGTCAGTTTATATGCCACAGAAGAAGGTCTGTGAGGATGGCAGAACCTCAGCAGAAAAACAACACGAACATCCATGCCTTATCCGGGACTCGAACCCAGGTCCCTTAGATCAGTAGCCAAGTGCGCTAACCACTCATAAAAATATTGATTTATTTTTAAAAATTTGCCTTTGGTGAATAATATCACTTTTGCATTATTTTATACATACCTTGATTCCTTTTCCAGGATATGCCACTAAAACGACTCAATATTCTTTGCAACGATTGTACTTGATCCATGATAGTGCAAAATATATTAGTTTCATTCAAACTAGAGCCCTTGTGGCAGCAACAGCAACGATCGCTTCTTATACAGAAGCATCAAGCCCAGCCGTTCAATGCTCATGAATCTGAGTTTCGTTTAGTTGGGCTTTTGTTAAAAACGCTGTAGAAAGAGTGGTTCTAACTTTAGACTGCAAATAATGGAAGGAAAGCCTTGCGTTGCGTAAGCACTACAGCGACGAGCCTTTTATTCTTTGTATGTATTAGGCAATTGCTGTGAAGGGAAACTATTAGTATACACCCAAAGTGCACAACGATAGAAAAAACTTAGAAGAAGCCACTGTTAAATTTTCCCCTCAATGAAAAGACGCTATCCCAAAATAGATTCCTTTATTTATAAACAGACACAAAGTTTAAATTGAAGAGGTAATAAAAATTGAAGAGAAGGTTGTAATAATAAACAGTTAAGAATCTAGATGAACTTGCCGATTGTTTCCAATCTTGGTAGAAATCGTCAGGTTTCCGTGCAATGAAAGCTGCGCAATTAGTAAGTAGTAGTTGTGAGGCTTTACTGAGTTGCCAGGTTTCAAAACAAAGTGTTTTCTTTTTTATGTTTCAACGCAAAGAAGTTTCAGCACAAGTTTATTAACAAGTAGTTATTCGTGTGGAATGTTTTCATGAAGTTATTTGTATTCGCTTAAAGTAAAAATACATTAAAATAAAAGGTTTTAACTGGCTTTATTTACCTTTAGAACGATATTTATTCACTGCCATACCAAAATATTAAAGATTTTCTGTGTTATGTCAATAGGAATCTAATTTCGAAGCTGTCTAATTTCTAAAATATGCATTTAATGGAAAAATGTGGCTGAAGATAAATTAAAGATCTTAACAAGATCTATATAAATCTGAATTTTCAAAAAGATTAGTTCAGTATTTAAAGAGTTATGGAAGCTGGAATATTTCACAAAGTTGGGTTGGGTTGTTTTACTCTCTGAGCGGCACTTTTTTGCACACCATGGGCTAAATGGCCAGGTCACATGGACCCCGAAGGCTCAGAGAAGGTTGGGGGAGGGGACCCACTGGAACAGCTGTTGGGAGACAGATGGTGCTCCAGTCAAGGCCATCCAGCGTGTTCTTTAACGTGCACAGGGTATGGCTCTCCCGCACAAGGGGCCACGGCTTAACGTCCCATCCGACGGACGGCGGCCTTTCCAAGCCCATCGGTGTCCCTTACTGACCGTGGGCAGGGCGGGGAATTTTGCGGAGATAAATCTCATCGGTGTGTGCTGAACGCCACATCGACTACAGACAACCGTTATCTGCTCTTTAATGCAAGGCACTATAGAACCCAAACAGCAGTTCAGCCGATCTCGCTGCATCCATGGAATGGGCTTTATTCCTGCAAAGTGTGTCCAGAAGGCTATTATTCCCTGAAACCCTCATTGGCGCCCTCAGTTTTGGGTTGGGGGTTGCTCAGTCGGTAGAACACCAGGATCGTAATCTCCAGTTGTCAGGTTCGAATCCTAGATGGGACAGCATTAAAATTTATCTCCGCAAAACTCGCCTTGCCCTCAGTTAGTAGGGGACAGACACCGATAGATTTGGAAAGGCCACCATCCGTTGAATGGGACGTTAACCGTGACTCAGTGTGCTGAAGAGCCATATCCTGTGCTCGTTAAAGAACACGCTGGATGACCTTGACAGGAGGCTACCATCTGTCTCTCACCGAACAGGTCTCTCTGACAGGAGGCTACCATCTGTCTCTCACAGAACAGGTCTCTCCGACAGGAGGCTACCATCTGTCTCTCACCGAACAGGTCTCTCCGACAGGATGCTACCATCTGTCTCTCACCAAACAGGTCTCTCACCGAACAGGTCTCTCCGACAGGATGCTACCATCTGTCTCTCACCAAACAGGTCTCTCCGACAGGAGGCTACCATCTGTCTCTCACTCTGTTCTCTGAACCGAAGGCTCAGAGAAGGTTGTGGGAGGGGACCCACTGGAACAGCTAAACCAAAGGCCGTTGGTTCTCTGAACCAACCAGCTTGGTTTAGCTGTTCCAGTGGAATATTGGTAAGCTGTTCCAGTGGAATATTGGTAAGCTGTTCCAGTGGGTCCCCTCCCCCAACCTTCTCTGAGCCTTCGGGGTCCATGTGACCTGACCATTTAGCCCATGGTGTGCAAAAAAGTGCCGCTCAGAAGTAAAACTACCCAACCTGAGAAACTGCTAAAGCCTTCACAATTTTTCATCCTGCAGTGCATCAAAACATTTACGCTCGTTGATAAAACAACAGAAACCCATATATTATTTAATTTATGCAAAAGTGGATGGATATAATGATGACAACTGAAATCATTATGTCCATCTACCGAGTTTCACTGCTGTAGTATGTCTCGTATAAAGGCAATGTCCTTTTTCCTCATTCAAAGAGAGAAAACTGTCCAAGGTTGAAACCTCATGACACAAATTAAAATTTAAACAAGTCTCCGTTTTGCGTAATTCAGATGAAGGTTGTTGGTTAGATGTCGTTGAAGGGAATCTTGTACATAACAAGAAATAAGACAGGAAATAATTAAAAGAGACTGTTTACTAACAACCTAATTTTTATGAACGTACACAACACACATGTTAACAGAAGTATACCCTCCTCAACTCAATGCTGTGGGAAAAGGGAACGAAATTTAGTTGTGTTGGGTAGTTTTACCTCTTAGTGGGGATGGCTCAGTCGGTAGCGCGCCAGGCTCGTAATCTGCAGTTCCCAGGTTCGAGTCCCAGCTGGGTCAGTGTTAAGATTTATCTCCGCAAAACTCCCCGTCCTGCCCACGGTCAGTAGGGGACACCGATGGGCTTGGAAAGGATGGGACGCTAAGCCGTGGCAGTCTGCGAAAGAGCCATACCTGTACATGTTAAAGAACACGCTGGATGGCCTTGACGGGAGGCTTCCATCTGTCTCATAAGAGCTGTCTAGTGAGTCCCCTTTCCTAAACCTCTGAGTCCTCAGGGCTTGAAAAGGCCGCCGTCCGTCGGATGGACGTTAAGCCGTGGACCCGTGTGCGTGAGAGCCATACCCTGTGTGCACGTTAAAGAACACACTGAATGGCCTTGACGGGAGGCTATCGTCTGTCTCCTAACAGCTGTTCCAGCGGTCCCCTCCCCCAACCTTCTCTGAGCCTTCAGGGTCCTTCTGACCTGGCCATTTAACCCATTGTGTGCAAAAAAGTGCTGCCAGAGGTAAAACAACCCAACGTCTTAGCGGCACTTTTTTTTACACACAATGGGCTACACGGCCAGACCACAAGTATCTCAAGGGTTCAGAGTGGGTTGGGGAAGGGGACCCACTGGACAGCTGTTAGGAGACAGATGGTAGCTTCCGTCAAGTTCATTCAGTATGTTCTTTAACGTGCACAGGGTATGGTACTTCTGAACACGGGGCCACTGCTTTACATCCCATCCACACGGACTTTCCTGGCCTATCGGTGTCCGCTATTTTACCCAGGGCAACGTAGGGATTTAACGGATGTGAATTTCAACGCTGGCCCAGTTGCGACTCGAACCTGGGAACTGCATTTCGATGTTTACGATCCATTCCTACAGTTCCTTGACGCTGAGAATCCATTCAGGTGACTTCTTGGGCGTTTAACAATTATGAACTGGATTTGGAATGCTAAAGAAGCAAACAAAATAATTTCTGTATGATCATGATAATTATTTTCAGGACACATAGTATCCAACATTTAACTTTGTGGATACTAAGGATCCACCCACATGATTTCCTGAAGGCACCTAAATGACATAATTATTATAGCATTAATCCATATGACTCTCTGAACGATCAAGAGCAACCCCCATGACTTTCTGTATGATCAGGATTAATCCATATGACTCTTAACGAGCAGGATCCATCCACATGACTCTCTCTACGATCAGGAAAATCCACATGGCTTTCTGAATGATATAGATCTATCCACATGGCTTTATAATCAGGATTAATATGAATTTCTGAACCCACACGACTTTCTGTATGATCAGATTAATCCACGACTTTCTGTATGCTCATCAATAATCCATACTGTGTTCTGAATGATCACGATCTATTCACACGACATTCTGTATGATCAGATTAATCCACGACTTTCTGTATGATCAGATTAATCCACGACTTTCTGTATGATCAGATTAATCCACGACTTTCTGTATGCTCATCAATAATCCATGCGATGTTCTGAATGATCAGATTAATCCACGACTTTCTGTATGATCAAGATCCATCCACATAACTTTCTCTATGATCAGGATTAATTCATATGACTTTCTGTATGATTAGGATGCGTCCACATGGTTTTCTGTCTGATAAGGATTGATCCATATGACTTTCTGTATGATCAGGATAATGCATATCACTTTCTGAATTATGAGGATTCATTCACTTTAATTTCTGTATATCCAGGAATAATTCCATCACTTACTGAATGATAAAGATCCATCCACACGACTTTCTGTATGATCAGAATTAATCCATACGACTTTCTGTATGATCAGAATAATGCATATCACTTTCTGAATTATGAGGATCCATTCCCATTACTTTCTGTATATCTAGGAATAATCCACTTGACTTACTGAATGATAAGGATCCATTCACATGGTTTTCTGCCTGATCAGGATTGATCCATATGACTTTCTGTATGATCAGGATAATACATATCACTTTCTGAATTATGAGGATCCATTCACATTAATATCTGTATATCCAGGAATAATCCCATGACTTACTGAATGATAAGGATCCATCCACATGACTTTCTGTATGATCAGAATTAATCCATACGACTTCCTGTATGATCAGAATAATGCATATCACTTTCTGAATTATGAGGATCCATTCCCATTACTTTCTGTATATCCAGGAATAATCCACTTGACTTACTGAATGATAAGGATCCATCCACATGACTTTCTGTATGATCAGGATTAATCCATATGACTTTATGATTGATGACTTTCTGCATGATCTGGGTTAAACCATATGATTTTCTCAATGATCAGATTAATCTAAAAGACTTTATGAATGATAAGGATCCATTCACGTGACTTTCTGTATGCTGGGAATAAACCATATGACTGTGAATGACCAGGATCCATTCACATGACTTTCTGTATGATCAGGATTAATCCATGTGGTTTTCTGAATGATCAGAATCCATCAATATCGCTTTCTGAATGCTCAGGAATGATCCACATGTTTTCTGTATGATTAGGAACATTCATACGACGGCTTGGCTTCTGTATGATCAAGATTAATCCATATAACTTTCTGGATGATCAAGATTCATTCACACCATTTTTTGTATGCTCAGTAATAACCCTCATGACTTTCTGAATGATCAGAGTCCATTCACATGACTTTCTGTATGATGTGATTAATCCAGATGACCGAGTGATCAGGATATCTTACAGGATCAGGATCTATACCGAGTGATCATTCATCTGACTTTCTGTATGCTCAGGAATAATCCATATCAGTTTTACTATGATTAGGATCCATTCACATGACTTTTTGTATGATTACTGTCTTACTTCATGATTTCCTGAATAATCAGGGTCCACCAACGCGACTTCGCCGATGCTCGGGATCTATTCATAAGACTTTCCGAATGTCCAGAATCCACCCACATGACTTCGTATACGCTCAGAATTCATCCATATGGTTTCCTAGATGTTCAAAATCCATCCACGTCATTCCATTGATTTTTTATAATCAGCGGCGAATTATTACCATTTTTTGGGGGCCCTATTCATTAGCGCCTTGGCTTCCTTGTGACCTGGCCATTTAGCCTATTGTGTGCATAAAAAAACAGCGATTGTTAGATATGTTAGAAGTAATCGAACCAATCTTCAATTGATTCACTTCAAATTTAATTTTTTTTGTTCCACATCATTTACAATTCCATTTCACAATCCCACTTTCTAATTTCCGATCTCCATCCTTAAAGAGTCGTGACCGACGTGCAAAAGTGAATGAACACGTGATTTATTACTCGAGGTTTACATCGTTATATAATCCTCTTTTGTTATTGTCTGAAATGATTTCTCTTTGCCCCTACTGCCACCATCTCTGTGAGATAGGTTTCTTCTTCTCTTCAAATGATGTGATATCATCTCGGTCCTTTATTTCTTATTTGATACTTCTGACGTCTGCATTCAATTCCATGATACCCATTTGATTGTCTGCAGAGACACACACTGATGGCTGTGGGGGGAGAGGTGGAACTTGGGGGGGGGGAGAGGAAAATGCTATTAAGACGTTACAGGGTGCATGATATGTGATCACGTCATTAGTTAATCCCAGCATCTGATAACGCTTAGGTTCTGAGGAATGATAGTCGCCATTGTTATTTGGCCGAATACAGTGGTAGACTCTGAATTTATTGGACATTTCTGTTTCTTCGTTTGTCTTGTGAATATGTTTTGGGGGGGAGGGGGGCTCGTAATCTGTAGTTCCCAGGTTCGAGTCCCAGCTGGGTCAACGTTGAGATTTATCTCTGCAAAATTCCCCGCCCTGCCCACGGTCAGTAGGGGACACCGATGGGCTTGGAAAGGCCGCCGTGTGTCGGATGGGACGTTAAGCCGTGACCCCCTGTGTGGGAGAGTCATACGCCGTGCACGTTAAAGAATACGCTGGATGGCCTTGACGTTAGGCTACCATCTGTCTCCCAACAGCCGTTCCAGTGAATACCCTCCCCCAACCTTCTCTGAGACGTTATCTGGCATCTTCGTACACGAAAGTTGCCAGATCACTAATTTCTAAAAAAATCGTTGCCAGATATTTTTTTTCTAAATTCTGTAATCAACCGTAGTGTTCGGATACTTTTTTGAGCTACTGTAACTGCCTGCAAACGCCACTGGTAGTAAGCGAAAAAAAATAAAAAAAGATTATTATTTTGAATAGCATTTTATAAGACAAGAATAGTTTTAGCGAAAAACACATAAATATGAATAAAAAGCGTGAAACACAATAGAAGCAAAATGGCGATAAAATCGTGCAAAAAAGTTAGATACGAATAAAAAATTTAAATATATGGTATCGGGAAACAATTGTTTAGGGAATAGATTGCAGGACAAAAAAAAATATTTAAGTTGCTTTTGAAAAAAAATATACGATAAGTTCATAAAAAGGAACAGTAGAAAAAAGTAAAAAAGCATTTCGATTATTTTTTTAAAATAACCAAAAAATCATTTCGATTACGGTTTCTGAAAAAATAAAAATGTAAAAGAAGTGTTAAAAGTTGTATAAGATAAAAAAAAAATAGTGATTCCATTTATTAGAAAAAGTTTTAAGAGAAACGTCAAATGTAATTGAAAAAAAGAAAATGAAAACATTCCAGACATTTTTACTCAATGAAAAGGAAAAATCAATTTAGAAACACCATAAATGAAAAGGAAAATCAATTTAGAAACTTACCATAATCTGAAGTAAATTTAGGGCTGGAAAAAGAAATGCTGTTTCTTTATTTTGTTAAAGCACTTTAAAACATTGGTGTGATCATGAAATGCGAGTAATTCTTATTGCTTCTATCTTTATTTTTCCACATATGTACAGTCGCTCAAAAAAAAGTATCCGAACACTATTTTGATTACAGAATTCAGAAAAAATATCTGGCAACGTTTTTTTTTTTTAAATTAGTGATCTGGCAACCTTCGTGTCACGTGACACGAAGGTTGCCAGATCACTCATTTCTAAAAAAAAATTGTTGCCAGATATTTTTTCTGAATTCTGTAATCAACCATAGTATTCGGATACTTTTTTTTGAGCGACTGTACATTTTCATTTCCATGTAGCTTTGGAATTATAAAGTAAAATATCAAACAATTAGATCATGCAGTATAATAGAAATATGGTTTCAACGATAACTAAAATTTTTTTAAATTTTTTTTTTCATAACTAGGTTATGATGACCTTTTCCGAGTTTCAGTTTTACCCGATTTCGCCCGTTTTTTATCGCCCCTACCTTCCCCCTTCGAACCAGAGAATTATTATTCTGGTTAAACCCCAAAAAAATCATGCATTAAAAAACAACAACAGTTTTTTGCCTTTTTTATTTCGTTTGCAAAAAATTAGATGTACGAGAAAATGTATCCCTATTTCGTCCGTCCATATGTCTGTCCGTCCGTATGTCAATCTTTCTGCCGTTCGTATATCTGTCTTTCTATCCGTCCGTATGTCTGTCTGTCTTTCTGTCCGTTCGTATGTCTGTCTTTCAGTTCCTTGGTATGTCTTTCTTTCTGTTCGACCGTATGTCTGTCTTTCTGACCGTCCGTATGTCTGTCTTTCTGTTCGAGGGGCGGGGGTGGCTCAGTCGGTAGCGCGCCAGGCTCGTAATCTATAGTTCCCAGGTTCGAGTCCCAGCTGGGTCAGCGTTGAGATTTATCTCCGCAAAATTCCCCGCCCTGCCCACGATCAGTAGGGGACACCGATGGGTTTGGAAAGGCTGCCGTCCATCGGATGGGACGTTAAGTCGTGGCCCCGTGTGTGGGAGAGCCATACCCTGTGCACGTTAAAGAACACACTGGATGGCCTTGACGGGAGGCTACCATCTGTCTCCCAACAGCTGTTCCAGTGGGTCCCCTCCCCCAACCTTCTCTGAGCCTTCGGGGTCCATGTGACCTGGCCATTTAGCCCATGGTGTGCAAAAAAGTGCCGCTCAGAGGTAAAACAAACAAACCAAACCTTTCTGTTCGTCGATATGTGCTTCTGTTCGTCGGTATTTCTGTCCGTCCGTATGACTTTCTGTTTGTCCGTATGTCTGTCTTTCTGTTTGTCCGTATGTCTCTCTTTCTGTTCGTCCGTATGTCTTTCTTTCTGTTCGTCCACATGTCTGCCTATCCATCGTAGATATCGAACTTTTTTTCGTTTCAGAGATAAATTAAAAAATTTTGTGTTAGATAGTACTGATGAAATATTGCGATTCGCAAATTCCTAAAATCTATAATTGCGCCCTCTAACGGTGTAAAGATTTTAAGATTCTAAAATTTTAAACGAAAATCCCAAACAAAATATTTACGCAAGAAATTTGAACTTTTGGTGTGAGTGTGAGTTTTGGTGAAATGTGAAGGTCATCAAATTTGGCAACAAGGAATCGGACTCATTCGCAAAGTGGGAGAGAAAAATGCAATTTTTTTGCTTTAAAAACTAAAATTCTTTTTTAGTTGCATTAGTAATTATGAAATATTATAATTCGCATTTTTCAAATCCTTATGTAGTTTTAATTAAAATCGTTTTAGGTCACTAAATATGGAAAAGGCGAAACTTTTCAACGAATGTTGCAAGTGATCTGTTTATGGCAGAAATGTGAAATTACGTTGGTAGAGTGTTAAGTTCTTCCCCCTCTTCTTAGAGGAGTGTGCGAAAAGCAACTCTTTAATTTGAAAGAAGGAAAAACTAAAGACTTACAGTCGTTCAAAAAAATATCCGAACACTATGGTTGATTACAGAATTCAGAAAAAATATCTGGCAACGATATTTTTAGAAATTAGTGATCTGGCAACCTTCGTGTCACGTGACACGAAGGTTGCCAGATCGCTAACTTCTAAAAAAAATCGTTGCCAGATATTTTTTCTGAATTCTGTAATCAACCATAGTGTTCGGATACTTTTTTGAACGATTGTACAACACTTAGTAGCGACTGGAATATTGACTAACATCGAAAAATGTATTTATTTCAACTTTGTATTTTATGAGAAATATCTCAGAAATATAATGTGCTAGAATGAAACTGTGGCGTATTATTAAGACACTAGATTAAAACAAATTAGACTGCATCTGCAGAGACAATTTATTGAACACAGGTTAATATGCATGCTTTGGTTGAGTTAGAGTGATGCTATTTCCAAAAACATCAGTGTAACTGACTATCACGGAAATTTAAATACTTCTATAGACTTCCGGTTGGGTTGTTTTACCTCTTAGCGGCACTTTTTTGCACAGCATGGGCTAAATGGCCAGGTCACAAGGACCCCGAAGCCGCAGAGAAGATTGGGGGAGAGGACCCACTGGAACAGCTGTTGGAAGACAGATGGTAGCCTTCCGTCAAGGCCATCCAGCGTGTTCTTTAACGTGCACAGCGTAAGGCTCTCCCGCACACGGAGCCACGGCATAACGTCCCATCCGACGGACGGCGGCCTTTCCGAGCCCATCGGTGTCCCCTACTGACCGTGGGCAGGGCAGGGAATTTTGCGGAGATGAATCGTAACACTGACCCAGCTGGGACTCCAACCTGGGAACTAGCAGATTACGAGCCTGGCGCGCTACCGACTGAGCCACCTCCGCCCCACTTCTATATGCAATATGCACTTAAGTCATCATGTAAATTTCAATAATAGACTTTTATGTCGCTGCATTGTTATTATAACTTCAACTGTGGGAAATGCATACCATGTTGTATTATATTTTCGTATTTACATGTGCGTCTAATTTGGAACCTACTTATCTAGCATTTAGGTTTATATTTTATTTTTCAAGATGAAATGCATTATATATGTATAAATATATCTGTCACTACAATTAGTGCAAAAAATTATTAGAGCAGAGAATTTTTTTTAAGCTGTAAAATTTTCAGACAATGAAAATTTGATCATTAAAATTCAGGTAAAAAGTGTATTTAAGCCGAATTTTGAAAATTACACATTAAAACTGAATTAAATGAGTGCTGATGTAGGAATTTTATTTCATTTTTTTCAGCTATGCTCCAATTTCCATAAATCTTTAACATGGAATATGTTTTGTTAAAAATCAAGATAATTTTTGGATTAAAATTTTTTAAAATTTCCAGTAATATCTATATACGAATCAATCAAAGGAATCAAGGTGTATTCAGGATTATTTCAAGTGTATTTCCAGACGAAAGGATTATTTGAAAGTATATTCATAGTTATTTCAAGTGTGTTTCCAGTAATATTTAAATACGAAAGAATTATTTTAAGGTATATTCAGGGTTATTTCAAGTGTGCTTCCAGTAATATTTATATACGAAAGGATTATTTCAAGATATATTCAGGGTTATTTCAAGTGTGCTTCCAATATTATTTAAATAGCAAAGGATTATTTGAAAGTATATTCAGGGTTATTTCAAGTGTGTTTCCAGTAATATTTAAATACGAAAGAATTATTTTAAGGTATATTCAGGGTTATTTCAAGTGTGCTTCCAGTAATATTTATATACCAAAGGATTATTTCAAGATATATTCAGGGTTATTTCAACTGTGTTTCAAGTAATATTTATATACGAAAGGATTATTTCAAGGTATATTCAGGGTTATTTCAAGTGTGCTTCCAGTAATATTTATATACGAAAGGATTATTTCAAGATATATTCAGGGTTATTTCAAGTGTGCTTCCAATATTATTTAAATAGCAAAGGATTATTTCAAGGTATATTCAGGGTTATTTCAACTGTGTTTCAAGTAATATTTATATACGAAAGGATTATTTCAAGATATATTCAGGGTTATTTCAAGTGTGCTTCCAGTAATATTTATATACGAAAGGATTATTTCAAGATATATTCAGGGTTATTTCAAGTGTGCTTCCAATATTATTTAAATAGCAAAGGATTATTTCAAGGTATATTCAGGGTTATTTCAAGTGTGTTTCCAGTAATATTTAAATACGAAAGAATTATTTTAAGGTATATTCAGGGTTATTTCAAGTGTGTTTCCAGTAATATTTATATAAGAAAGAATTATTTCAAGATATATTCAGGGTTATTTCAAGTGTACTTCCAGTAATATTTGTATACCAAAAGATTATTTCAAGGTATATTCAGGGTTATTTCAACTGTGTTTCAAGTAATATTTATATACGAAAGGATTATTTCAAGATATATTCAGGGTTATTTCAAGTGTGTTTCCAGTAATATTTATATACCAAAGGATTATTTCGAGATATATTCAGGGTTATTTTCAGGGTTATTTCAAGTGTGCTTCAAGTATTATTTAAATACCAAAGGATTATTTCAAGGTATATTCAGGATTATTTCTAGTGTTTCCAGTAATATTTATATACGAAAGAATTATTTTAAGGTATATTTAGGGTTATTTCAAGTGTGCTTCCAGTAATATTTATATACCAAAGGATTATTTCAAGGTATATTCAGGGTTATTTCAACTGTGCTTCCAGTATTATTTAAAAATACAAAAGGATTATTTCAAGGTATATTCAGGATTATTTCTAGTGTTTCCAGTAATATTTATATACGAAAGAATTATTTTAAGGTATATTCAGGGTTATTTCAAGTGTGCTTCCAGTATTATTTAAATACGAAAGGATTATTTCAAGGTATATTCAGGGTTATTTCAAGTGTGTTTCCAGTAATATTTATATACCAAAGGATTATTTCAAGATATATTCAGGGTTATTTCAACTGTGCTTCCAGTATTATTTAAAAATACAAAAGGATTATTTCAAGGTATATTCAGGATTATTTCTAGTGTTTCCAGTAATATTTATATGCGAAAGAATTATTTTAAGGTATAATCAGGGTTATTTCAAGTGTGCTTCCAGTATTATTTAAATACGAAAGGATTATTTCAAGGTATATTCAGGGTTATTTCAAGTGTGTTTCCAGTAATATTTGTATACCAAAGGATTATTTCAAGTGTGCTTCCAGTAATATTTATATACCAAAGGATTATTTCAAGGTATATTCAGGGTTATTTCAAGTGTGCTTCCAGTATTATTTAAAAATACAAAAAGATTATTTCAAGATATATTCAGGGTTATTTCAAGTGTGTTTCCAGCAATATTTATATACCAAAGAATTATATCAAGATATATTCAGGGTTATTTCAAGTGTGCTTATTATTTAAATACCAAAGGATTATTTCAAGGTATATTCAGGATTATTTCTAGTGTGTTTCCAGTAATATTTAAATACGAAAGAATTATTTCAAGATATATTCAGGGTTATTTCAAGTGTGCTTCCAGTAATATTTATATACCAAAGGATTATTTTAAGGTATATACAGGGTTTTTTCAAGTGTGCTTCCAGTATTATTTATATACGAAAGGATTATTTCAAGATATATTCAGGGTTATTTCAAGTGTGTTTCCAGTATTATTTAAATACCAAAGGATTATTTCGAGGTATATTCAGGATTATTTCTAGTGTTTCCAGTAATATTTATATACGAAAGAATTATTTTAAGGTATAATCAGGGTTATTTCAAGTGTGCTTACAGTAATATTTATATACGAAAGAATTATTTCAAGGTATATTCAGGGTTATTTCAAATGTGCTTCCAGTATTATTTATATACCAGAGGATTATTTCAAGGTATATTCAGGGTTATTTCAAGTGTGCTTCCTAATATTTATATACGAAAGGATTATTTCAAGATATATTCAGGGTTATTTAAAGTGTGCTTCCAGTATTATTTAAATAGGAAAGGATTATTTCAAGATATATTCAGGGTTATTTCAAGTGTGTTTCCAGTAATATATATATATACCAAAGTATTATTTCAAGATATATTCAGGGTTATTTCAAGTGTACTTCCAGTAATATTTATATACCAAAGGATTATTTCAAGGTATATTCAGGGTTATTTCAAGTGTGTTTCCAGTAATATTTATATACCAAAGGATGATTTCAAGATATATTCAGGGTTATTTCAAGTGTGCTTCCAGTATTATTTAAATACCAAAGGATTATTTCAAGGTATATTCAGGGTTATTTCAAGTGTACTTCCAGTAATATTTATATACCAAAGGATTATTTCAAGGTATATTCAGGGTTATTTCAAGTGTGTTTCCAGTAATATTTATATACCTAAGGATGATTTCAAGGTATATTCAGGGTTATTTCAAGTGTGCTTCCAGTATTATTTAAATACCAAAGGGTTATTTCAAGGTATATTCAGGGTTATTTCAAGTGTGCTTCGAGTAATATTTATATACCAAAGGATTATTTCAAGATATATTCAGGGTTTTTTCAAGTGTGCTTCCAGTATTATTTAAATACGAAAAGATTATTTCAAGATATATTCAGGGTTATTTCAAGTGTGTTTCCAGTAATATTTATATGCCAAAGGATTATTTCAAGATATATTCAGGATTATTTCAAGTGTGCTTCCAGTATTATTTAAATACCAAAGGATTATTTGAAAGTATATTCAGGATTATTTCTAGTGTTTCCAGTAATATTTATATACGAAAGAATTATTTTAAGATATATTCAGGTTATTTCAAATGTATTTCCAGTAGAATAATATATATATATATAATCTTTATCTTTTAATTGTGGATTTAAGATCATTAAGCTGTAAAACTGTTTCATAATTGCAAAAGGAGTGCATATATAATAAAAAAATCATTTAATACTGAGAATTTGTGCCACTCAACAGTAATTATAGTGCACAATGAGAAGTTCTTAGTCATTTGTATGAATCTTGGTTTGCTTATTACCATGATGTAGTTTTAGCAAGAAATATAATGATAAACAATTCTTAAAAATATATTAATTAAAGAAATAAGGCACATTAATGTAAGATGGATTTATGTGATGCAACTCTAAAGACAGAGTGCAATGTAAGATTAAATATTTCTTCATATAAGACGATGACAATACATTTATATCTAATTAAATCATGCAGATGATAATGTAAAACCAAAAGAGAAATCTTAATATTGGTATACATATTATTATAAACATAGATTATTACAGAAAAGAATTTTTATAAGGTCCGAAGTCTTCCTGAAATAAAACGTAGAGTTTCAAAATTTAGCAATACGTGAATTAGGCCTAACTGTTGAAATAAAACACTGGAATATAATGAACGGAAGATATTATTTACAGAGTGCGTATATTTTAAAATTGCGAAATAATACTGTAATTAGAAAAACAAAATTATTACTTACCGGAAAGAATTTTACACCATTGTATGGTGTTCTCATGTAACAGAGCAATTTTTCTGTCCTACCATGTTTTAGAGAATTTCCGTATTATATAAATGGGAAAATAACCTCCAAGATCTAAACTTCTAAAATATATGTTTAATGGAAAAATGTCATTGAAGATAAATTAAAGAACATATCAGCTCTTTTAAATCTCGATTTTTTTAGTAATATTCGTGGAGTCCGTCCCGTGGCCGAGTGGTTAGCACGCTTGGCTACTGATCTAAGGGACCCGGGTTCGAGCCCCGGATTAGGCATGGATGTGTGTGTCGTTTTTCTGCTGAGGTCCTGCCATCCTCTCAGATCTCCTACTGTGGCATATAAACTGACAGGCTCCTGTCAGACCTCTGTGGCAAGCAGCTGCTTGAGGGGGTATTTATTTTTTTTTAATTTTATTTAAAGATTTATGGAAATTGGAATGTTTGTTTAAAAATAAATAATTTTGATTTACAACAGTCATTGATAATTATCTAATATTGAAATAATCATTACGCAAACTTCTAAAATATATATTTATTTTACTAAATGGTTGGAATCAATGCATATTATTTAGAGTTTAATTAATTTCTGGAGTTAAATCTTACTTTGTACAGTCGCTCAAAAAAAAATTTTTTTTACAACAGATTCTCTATTTTTCTCTTACCCACTATGAAACCTTGGGGTCTTTGTGACCTGGCCATTTATCCCAATTTGTACGAAAAGGAACTTCGCACCGGCAAAATAATCCAACCGATAAGAAAGCCTTTGCTTTATATTTTTCTCAAATATTTCAGAAACAAATTTTATCATTCTATCGACTTCTCGTACTCAACTCTGAACTACTGGGGTTCTTATGACCTGGCCATTTATTACATTATCTTAAATAAACACTTCTCAGAGATAAAAAATAATCCAACCGACCAAAAACCTTTTTCATTATATTTCCCCAGAAACTATTTTCCTCAAATATTTAAAAAATGAGACAAAAAAACTTTCTATTTCTTTTATCTAGTTGGAACCCTTTGGGGCTCCTTGTAAGTTGCACATTTACACCACTGTCTGAAAAAAAAATGATATGTCTTAGAAATAAAATAATCCAAACATCCATTCCAGCAATCTTTTAAAAAAAATTATATATTTATTTTCAAAATATGTATAAATATATGCTTAATATTTAATCACTTATATATTTATTATTTTTTCGTTCATGAACTGATTATTAAAGTTCTAGAATGGAAGGCTATAGCCCCCTCACGCCCACCTTGACTTTCCCCCTCTTCAAAACCTGACCATGATTTTTAAGAAACTTGAAAGTCTCAATGTTAGTTAGGCCTTGCGTCGTTTGTTAGAACTCAACAGGTGTCATCAGTGATAAATAGATTTCCATCTTCCACCACGGAGACAATAAAGAACAAGAAAAAGAACGAGGATGCTAACGAGAAAGACCTGGGTTCCAGGCTAGACATACCTGTCATGTAGCTGAGCTGACAGGAGGCTTCCGGCACTGCCGCCGTCGCTACCGTCGCTGCTTGGATCCATTTCGTGTCGGGGTCAATCCCAGGCACACCGGCACAGGTCGGATTGCCCGCCTGGTCTTCCAGTTTGCCAGGCTTCCCCAAATCACGGAGCTAGGAAGATGTAGCGAAGTGAGGATGATCGGTCCGGATACCGATCGCTCTTGATCTTCCGTGCTGCTGCCACCACTTCTTCTTTCTCTTCTTCTTGCTGTGCTCCGTCAAAGCATCGCCATCTGGGAGACGCTCTCGATTTCGGGATGCGGCGAAAGGGATCATTCTCGCATCCGACCGTCCAGCAGCGGCATTCCCGAACGGGCTGACTGATGACCGATGGTCCTACATCGCCGGAGAAAGGGCCTACTACATGACGCTAGGCGGTAGCACTAGTCGAAGCGAACAGATAGCGTCGTTTCTCGAGAGTTACTCCTACCTGTCTGTGGTTGCGTGGGTGTTGCGGGGGATGCAGTACACTCTCGCTACAGTCACCTCCGCTGGTTGAAAAGGTTAGATACCTCGACGACGTTTGCTGAATGTTCTCGTCGTTAATGGTACTCTGGAGAGTGTCCATTGTGAGAGGTGGATGTGTCGCGAAGGACGGGGTCCCTTCGTGCATCTCTGAATGGGGCATGCTTGCTGTTACGGCGGATGCCGTCTCACCTCCCATAGGGAATGCCAGGAGGAGTGTGTTCGTTGCCGACGACGTGAAAGCATTGCCGGCATGCCTGACATTCCCCCGACGCTCTACTATTCGGATGAGGAAGAGTGTGGGACTGTTGCGTCAGCAAGTGGCAGTTACGTGGATGATTTCACTCAGCCGGTAGGGGTTTTGCAACAGCCTCCTGTTCCTCCGGGAAGTGAAGGAAGACGAAGAGGCGATGCATGCGCACTCTGAAGATGATGGTGAATGGCATCAGGATGAGATGTCAATCATATATTGTTTTTTTTTTAATTCTGAAAGGGTTGGTCGCGACAAAGCATGGGTTGGGTTGTTTTATCTCTGAACGGCACTTTTTTGCATTCCATGGGCTAAATGGTCAGGTCACATGGACCCCGAAGGCTCAGAGAAGGTTGGGGAGGGGACTCACTGGAATAGCTGTTGGGCGACAGGTGGTAGCCTCCCGTCAAGGCCATCCAGTGTGTTCTTTAACGTGCACAGGGTATGGCTCTCCCACACACGGAACCACGGCTTAACATCCCATCCGACGAACGGCGACCTTTCCAATCCCATCGGGACAAAGCATGAATTCAGAAACAAATTACAACATGGGTCCCTAAACCAGTGGGGGAGGTGTGAAGAAATTCCAAGTGACGCTGCGATGATGTAAAAAATTTGAGAAAAAATAAGCGTGAAAAGAAATTTCAAATAAAATATGCAGTACGATTTTTTAAAGAAAAATGAGGGATGGGGAGGCGTGGAGATTTCTCAAAAATCAAAGGGGGGGGGGACTTCAAGGGGAGTCTGATCAGAAATTTTCATAAAAAATTAGGGTATAAAGATCATTTTAAATTTTATACCACTAATTGCAAATCATTTTTTGATAAATGAGTGATGGGGGAGGCATGGGAGTTTCTCAAAAATAAAATGGGGATGAGTTGGTCTAAAGACATTCCAAGCCGTCGGGAGGATGTGAAAATTTCAGAAAAAAATTAGCATAAACAGAAAATTTAAAACTTCATACCATTAATTCTGAACTTTTTTTTTTATATATGAGGGTGTTGGTATCAATGTAACGGTTTCTCAAAAAAAAAAAGGGTGAGAGCACGATCCCTGAAAAGAAGTCACTAGACTGATTCGTAACGGACCAGAACCCCGTTCCGATACATGGACTTCTCAGTTTTAGTGTTTTTTTTTTTTAAATATTGTTGTGAAATAGGCTTGGTCTTGTAAATGGTAGGCATAAACTGGAAGGAGAGCTATGCACCAATCCCCAGTGATGATGCACAGAACCGGCCAGGTCTAGCACCTAATGTCCGACCCCGCCTTCTCGTGGTGCAGACCGTTAGTGCCTTTCAAAAGAGATATTCACTTTTGGAAGGGAACGGAAGAGGAGGGCTGCCAGTTCAGTATGGCCTACTGATCTGGTCATCTATGGCCACTTTTTCTTTTTTTCTTTTTTTCAACCCTGCTGAGGAGTGGTCAACTTCGCAGGGTCCTGGTGCTGACCATTTATATCTACTAGACTGGAATTGTTTATGGATTTGAGCTTGATTAACTAAATTGCACAGTCTGGTTGAACCTCCTTAGCCCATGGCTGCTTGAGGAGGAGGATGATGATGATGATGTGAAATATGAAAAACCGGGACAGTTGTCAGAATTGGATTTACTTTTTTTGAATAGCAGCAGTTTTTTTTGCACACAATGGGTTAAGTGGTCAGGTCATAAGAAGAAGAGGTTGCTTTGGGGAATGGGATCCACCTCACTACAACCTTCTCTGAGAGGAGGGGGACTCTTCTTCAAAGGTAGCAATATATACGTTTATTAACTTTTCCATATTTTTCAAATTCTCCTTTTGCAAATTTTTGCAAAAAAAATTCAATTCGTATATTTGCAAACCCCCTGGGGTCAACCAAATTTTCGGTGGGCGGGTTTGAATTTCTCAAAATTCCCATAGACTTAGCATTAACGGTAAAAATTATACAACTATTTCCAATAATAAATTTTAAATAAAGATTAAACCAGGGCTGTCCAACTAGCGGCCCGCTGGCCGCTAGTTATTTATATATTTCAGTGGCCCGCGAACAAAATCAAATTTTTACTTGAAATTTTAAATAAATATCTGTAATTCACCTTTATAATTTTTTGCTAACTTATATTACTTTACTTGATATGCAATCTTCAACTTACTCATTCTATTTGAAATTATTATTGCATTATTTCAACTTACTCATTCTATTCTTATTGCCCAACAACTACGGCCACAATGCTCCCATTAAATTTATTAAATATTAGATAAGGTTTAGAAGATTTATATTGGTGTATTATTACTTATTATTTTTCGAATAAATAAAATAATTTTTTGAGGTGACATGAACTGACTTTTCAATTACCTATCCTGGTCCTATTATTTTTTTTGGCCCGCGGTCTCAGAGAAGTTGGACAGCACTGCATTAACGGTTCGAAGTTATTCAAAATGACTGTTGCCACAAATAAATTTGAAATAACTAATTTCTTTGAATTCGCGTGATAAACTCATTATTCAGTTTGTTGGGTCAAGAGCGCGAGCGTCCGTGGATATTGAAGTCGTTCTAATTAAGCACGAGTGCAACTCAAGATTCTTTGCTGAAATAAAAGCTTCAAAAAGCTAAGAATTCGTATCGGAGATTAAAATCATTAACTGAAGTTGAAACATATGCAAAAGTTAATAAACGTATATCTCATGTATTAATTAATAAAAGTTTTCATATGTTAAGTAATAATGTTTTTCCATAATAATAATTGTTTCACAGAATCTATACAATTTTTTAGGCAACTCAGACCATATTTAATTTTCTTTTCTTATAAAGTTGCATATGTCTGGCAAACTGTGTCCAGGGACTCTGGCGCGGGGGTGGCTCAGTCGGTAGCGCGCCAGGCTCGTAATCTGTAGTTCCCAGGTTCGAGTCCCAGCTGGGTCAGCGTTGAGATTTATCTCCGCAAAAATTCCCCGCCCTGCCCACGGTCAGTAGGGGACACCGATGGGCTTGGAAGGGCCGCCGTCCGTCGGATGGGACATTAAGCCGTGGCTCCGTGTGCGGGAGAGTCATACCCTGTGCACGTTAAAGAACACGCTGGATGGCCTTGACGGGAGGCTATCATCTGTCTCCCAACAGCTGTTCCAGTCGGTCTCCTCCCCCAACCTTCTCTGAGCCTTCGGAATCCTTGTGACCTATCCATTTTGCCCATGGTGTGCAAAAAAGTGCCGCTCAGATAGTTTCGCTAAAATAGAGGGAGAAAATTTAAACCAGAGGCGATTGTTCGTAAGGATTTTTTTGCCAAATGAAAGCTTGCGACCTGGGGAGTGCCATCTACTCTATATTTTAAAGAGTTTCAGATCCGATCACCGATGGTAGTATAAGTTTAATAACTTTTTTTTTATTACCCTTACTAGCATTCTTATTTCAAACTTAAAATAAGAGCCAAATCTAGCGTTGGGGGGGGAGGCGTTGCTCTCCCTCCGCCCACGCTAGATTTGACTCTTATTTAAGTCAGTTAAGTCAGAAAGAGCTGAGGGAAAACTCGGTAGGGACATGAACATTTTTGTGGGAAGGCGTTTGGAAACGCGAGTAATGCTGGGTGAATCTGCGAATTTCATATAAATAAATATAATAAATACTCCGTCAAAGGGTTTTTGCCGCAGAGGACAGATAGATTGGATTGGATTGTTTTACCTCTGAGCGGCACTTTTTTGCACACCATGGGCTAAATGGTCAGGCCACAAGGACCCCGAAGGCTCAGAGAAGGTTGGGGGAGGGGACCCACTGGAACAGCTGTTGGGAGACAGATGGCAGCCTCCCGTCTAGGCCATCCAGTGTGTTCTTTAACGTTAGGATGTTTTACTTCTGAGCGGCACTTTTTTGCACACCATGGGCTAAATGGCCAGGCCACAAGGACCCCGAAGGCTCAGAGAAGGTTGGGGGAGGGGACCCACTGGAACAGCTGTTGGGAGACAGATGGCAGCCTCCCGTCAAGGCCATCCAGTGTGTTCTTTAACGTTAGGATGTTTTACTTCTGAGCGGCATTTTTGTGCACACCATGGGCTAAATGGCCAGGCCACAAGGACCCCGAAGGCTCAGAGAAGGTTGGGGGAGGGGACCCACTGGAACAGCTGTTGGGAGACAGATGGCAGCCTCCCGTCAAGGCCATCCAGTGTGTTCTTTAACGTTAGGATGTTTTACTCCTGAGCGGCACTTTTTTACACACCATGGGCTAAATGGCCAGGCCACAAGAACCCCGAAGGCTCAGAGAAGGTTGGGGGAGGGTACCCACTGGAACAGCTTTTGGGAGACAGATGGCAGCCTCCCGTGAAGGCCATCCAGTGTGTTCTTTAACGTTAGGATGTTTTACTCCTGAGCGGCACTTTTTTACACACCATGGGCTAAATGGCCAGGCCACAAGGACCCCGAAGGCTCAGAGAAGGTTGGGGAAGGGGACCCACTGGAACAGCTGTTGGGAGACAGATGGCAGCCTCCCGTCAAGGCCATCCAGTGTGTTCTTTAACGTTAGGATGTTTTACTTCTGAGCGGCACTTTTGTGCACACCATGGGCTAAATGGCCAGGCCACAAGGACCCCGAAGGCTCAGAGAAGGTTGGGGGAGGGGACCCACTGGAACAGCTGTTGGGAGACAGATGGCAGCCTCCCGTCAAGGCCATCCAGTGTGTTCTTTAACGTTAGGATGTTTTACTTCTGAGCGGCACTTTTGTGCACACCATGGGCTAAATGGCCAGGCCACAAGGACCCCGAGGGCTCAGAGAAGGTTGGGGGAGGGTACCCACTGGAACAGCTTTTGGGAGACAGATGGCAGCCTCCCGTCAAGGCCGTGTTCTTTAACGTGCACAGGTGTTCGTGTGTGATTAACGTGCAGCGTGTTCTTTAACGTGCACAGGGTATGGCCTCCCGAACACAGGGACACGGCTTAACGTCCCATCCGACGGACGGCGGCCTTTCCAAGCCCATCGGTGTCCCCTACTGACCGTGGGCAGGGCGGGGAATTTTGCGGGGATAAATCTCAACGCTGACCCAGCTGGGACTCGAACCTGGGAACTACAGATTACGAGCCTGAGAGGACAGACAGAAACATGTAAGTTTATTACACCATAGAGTAGATCTGTGAGAAAGGTGGGACCTCAGCAGAAAGACAACACAAACATCAATGCCTTACCCGGGGCTCGAACCCAGGTTTCTTTATCAGTAGCCAAGTGCGCTACCGGTACAAAAAAAATTAGTAATACAATCATTTAGAATGGGTTGGTTTGTTTTACCTCTGAGCGGCCTTTTTTGAACACCGTGGGCTAAATGTCCAGGTCACAAGGACCCCGAAGGCTCAGAGAAGGTTGGAGGAGGGGACCCACTGGAACAGCTGTTAGGAGACAGATGGTAGCTTCCCGTCAAGGCCATCCAGCGTGTTCTTTAACATGCACAGGTTATGGCTCTTCCGCATACGGGACCACGGCTTAACGTCCCATCCGACGGATAGCGGCCTTTCCAAACCCATAGGTGTCCCCTACTGACCGTGGGCAGGGCGGGGAGTTTTGCGGAGATAAATCTGAACGCTGACCCAGCTGGGACTCGAAACTAGGAACTGCAGATTACGAGCCTGGCTCGCTACCGACTGAACCCCCCAATTTGGAATGCGTTCTTCTGTTTCGCTTTCAGCCATCGAAGTAGTGAAAAAGTCTGGGGTTTTGATGCATTGTCGATAGCCATTCTATTAATAAGGAGGGGAATTTCATGGAAGAATCTCTAACCCTCTTGAGTGCATTCATCAGGCCACAGAAAGCCTTTAGGCTCCTTGATTTATTCTTTAACCCGTGACCGTAGAGAAAGTTATGAACGGTTTTCCAAGATGCAGACGATAAAGATGGACTTGACCTCATTTGTGACTAAAGACAAATGTCGGTGTCAGGCCTACTTCGAAAGTATGTGTCAAAAAGTGCAAGAACTCTTTCTCAGTCAAAATTTTAATGGATTGCTCGACCTCAATATTTCTGTCTCTTGAAATATTATTTTAGCCTCACCCCCTCCCTCCCAATGAAAAACTTCTGCACTACCCGGAAATAACTTTAGCCCTGAAAATAAATATTTGCTGCTGCCGCTCATATGTGTGAAGTCAAATTTCCGTGTATTGGTCAAGAGAAACTTTTTCTGCATCGTTTAACCACGATTGTAGTATTTTTTTTTACTCAGTTTTTATAAAAACTGATTTAGAATTAGTAATTAAGATAATATCTTTGGATTAAAGATATTCCTATATCCAAAGACATGGAAGTCTTAATCCGATACGTATTATTGTTTCCCCGCCTTAACCACGGTCAGTAGGGGACACCGAAGGGCTTGGAAAGGCCGCCGTCCGTCAGATGTGACGTTAAGCCGTGGTCCCGTGTACGTTAAAGAACACGCTGGATGGCCTTGACAGGAAGCTGCCATCTGTCTCCCAACAGCTGTTCCAGTGGGTCCCCTCCCCCAACCTTCTCTGAGCCTTAGGGGTCAGAGATGTGTAAAATGTTATTTAGGAATATATGCATGTATTACATAACATACTAAACTTTCATGTACAGTCTAGGCAATTTTTTTTTCTTTTTTTGATGCAGTTTCGCATCCCCTTCTTCTCACCATTTCTTCTAACTTGTGACCTGACCATTTAGCCCATGACGTGCAAAAAAAGCGCCGCTCAGAGGTAAAACAACCAAACCCAACTGTTCCTAATTTTTTTCAGTGTAGTAATGTAATTAATCTGGCAACCTTCGTGTGCGTACACAAAGGTTGCCAGATCACTAATTTCTAAAAAAATATCGTTGCCAGATATTTTTTCTGAATTCTGTAACAAACCATAGTGTTCGGATAATTTTTTTGAGCGACTGTACAGCTGTGGCCATATACGAAAATGGAAAAGAAAAAAAGGAATCAAACTTTTCCAGTACTTGGCTTATCTTGGTTGGCAAAACGACGATTGTTTAAGAATCACTTAACCGATTTCTTTCAAATTCAGCAGAAATCTTCCATTTTAAGAACATGAAAGCTTTATAGGGTATTATACTCAAGGTTAAACATATTTATTACAAAAAATTACAAAAATTCAAGGGAAATATATACTGCTCACAAAAATTAGGGGATATTTCTTCGCTTCATATTCATTTTGAAATATCCCCTAATTTTTGTGAGCTGTATATTTGTTACAAAAAACGCAGTTTTTATTTCGAATTAACTGTTAATTTTCCAATTTTATTTGTTTGGTAGAAGGTAGGAAAAGAAGAGGATGCGAAACTGCATCCAAAAAAAAAATTGCCTAGGCTGTACATTAAAGTATTAGTATGTTATGTACAGTCGCTCAAAAAAGTATCCGAACACTACGGTTGATTACAGAATTCAGAAAAAATATCTGGCAACCTTTAGCAACCTTCGTGTCACGTGACACGAAGGTTGCTAAAAAATTTTCTAAAAAAAATCGTTGCCAGATATTTTTTCTGAATTCTGTAATCAACCGTAGTGTTCGGATACTTTTTTGAGCGACTGTACATATGTATATATTCCTAAATAATATTTTACACATCTTAATAACAACTCAGAGATCCAAAACAAAACTTTTCAACTGCAGCTGGGTTGGGTTGTTTTACCTCTGAGCGGCACTTTTTTACACACCATGGGCTAAATGGCCAGGTCACATGGACCCCGAAAGCTCAGAGAAGGTTGGGGGAGGGGACCCACTGGAACAGCTGTTGGGAGACAGATGGTAGCCTCCCGTCAAGGGTATGTCTCTCCCGTACACGGGACCAATGCTTAACGTCCCATCCGAAGGACGGCGACCTTTTCAAGCCCCATCGGTGGCCCCTATTGACCGTGGGCAGGGCGGGGAATTTTGCGGAGATAAATCTCAACGCTGACCCAGCTGAGACTCGAACCTGGTAACTACAGATTACGAGCCTGGCGCGCTACCGACTGAGCCACCCCCGCCCCAACTGCAACTGAGTGACCCATTTAGCTACTAACACCAATTAATAGTTCAGCACCACTACGAAAGTGAAATTCTGTGTCATTTGAACACGCCTTAGCCAAACGACTTCTTCCTATCTGATCTCCCCTCAGAGGTCATGAACTAATCGTCTGCTAGCTCCGACAGGCTCACACGACCAACGGTTGAGATAGATAAAGAGAAAAATTCAATCTGTCAAAACGACGAAAGGCGACAAACAGCCCTAACACATATCCAAGCACCCACAAAGGCCTCTTAACTTCCTTGCAGAGCGAGGGAATCTCAATTAAAGGGAAGAGGGCTGCCACTTAATTGCGCACTTGGCGACTTTTAAATTAAGTCTTAAAAGGAGAAGGGCGCTGGAAAGGAGAGTTGCGTGATCTCGAATTCGGCTCCAGCATGTCTCCTTACAAGTGAGGGGCTGTGAGGGGGTCGAAAATGGGAAAAGGAAGACGCAATATGAAATGACTCCTCCCATTTCCTCACATTCCTTAGGTCTCCTCCCCCCCAACTCGTCTGCTACTTTAAGTCAATTGCAGAGTAAGAGAAATTAGCTCAATACCGGAACAGGAAGCACCTATAAACCAGTGATTCACAGTCACTCACTATAAAGATACACTAAAGTTTCGTCTTTTCAAAACTGAAACTCCATATGTGCAAATGAGGACCTAATTAAAGCTTCATAAATGCAAATGAGGACCCAAGTGAAGCTCCATATGCGCAAATAAGGAGTTAACTAAAGCATCTTATATGTAAATGAGGACCCAATTCAAGTTCGTATGCGCAAATAAGGACTTAAAGCTTCATCAATGCAAATGAGGACCCAAGTGAAGCTCCATATGCCAAATAAGGGCTTAATTATTGCGTCATATATGTAAATGAGGACCCAATTGAAGCTCCATATGCGCAAATAAGGACATAATTAAAGCATTGTGTATGTAAATGAGGGTGCAACTGATTCTCCATATGAGCAAATAAGGACTTAAAGCTTCATCAATGCAAATGAGGACCCAAGTGATGCTCCATACGGGCAAATAAGGATCAATTTAAAGCATCATCTATGCAAACAAGGACCAAAGTGAAGCTCCATATTCTCAAATGATGACCTTATTGAAGCGTCTACACAAATGAGGACAAAAATTAAATTCCATATGCCCAAACGAAGACCCAATCGAATCATCATTTCTGACCAATATGGATTCAAGAGACATTGCATGTATGCAAATGAAGATCTAATTAATGTATCATCTATGCAAATAGGGAACCAAGTGAAGCTCCGTATGGGCAAAAAAGGACCTAATTAAAGCATCATCTGTGTAATTGAGGATCCAATCGAAACTTCATATATAGAAATGAGTTTCGATTGGAGATCTGGTTGAATCTTCATCGTTACAAATAAGGACACAAAGCCTCATCTTTTTAAATGGATAATCCTAATTATAGCTTCATCTTTGCAATTGGGGGCCAATTTAAATACAGTCGCTGAAAAAAATATCCGAACACTATGGCTGATTACAGAATTCATAAAAAATATCTGGCAACGTTTTTTTTTTAGAAATTAGTGATCTGGCAACCTTTCGTGTCACGTGACACGAAATCAACCATAGCGTTCGGATACTTTTTTAATATATATAATGCAATGAATATGGAGCGTGTGCAGTTACCGTTCACAGCAAACTGGTGCGGTTGCGGTTAATGTTCACAGCACATTGGATCGTGTGAGCTCACAAAGACCTAGATCGTGTGGACTCACTCACGGAATTTTTGAGCGTGTGCAGTTACCGTTCACAGCAAACTGGAGCGTGTGCAGTAACTGCACACGCTCCATTTTGCTGTGAACGGTAACGAGCGTGTACAGTTGCTGTACACGCTCCAGTGCAAGTCTCAAGCAGCTGCTTGAGAGTTTTTATATATATATATTTTTTAAAATACCACCCCTACCCTCAGTGACAAAGGGGCCACCGATGGTCTTGGAAAACCGGCCATCCGTCTGAGCTCACAATAAACCGGGGTCTGTGACCACGAATCGCTAGAGAACGTTCTCGATGATCTTGATAGGGAAGCTACCCTATGTCTCCTAACAGCTGTCCAGTGGGTTTCCTTCACACCAGGGGCGGGGGTGGCTCAGTCGGTAGCGCGCCAGGCTCGTAAACTGTAGTTCCCAGGTTCGAGTTCCAGTGGGTCAGCATTGAGATTTATCTCCGCAAAATTCCCCGCCCTGCCCACGGTCAGTAGGGAACACCGTTGGGCTTGGAAATACCGCCGTCCGTCAGATGTGACGTTAAGCCGTGGTCTCGTGCGACGAGAGAGCCCTATCCTGTGCACGTTAAAAAACAAGCTGGATCGCCTTAACAGGATACTACCATCTGTCTCCCAACAGCTGTTCCAGTGGGTCCCCTCCCCCAACTTTCTCTGAGCCTTCGGGGTCCTTGTGACTTGACCATTTAACCCATGTTGTGCAAAAAAGTGCCGTTCAGAGGTAAAACAACCCAACCCTTCACACTAACCTTCTCTGAGCTTTTGGGGTCATTGTGACCTGGCCATTTATCCCATCGTGTGCAAAAAGATAAAACACAACTCAGACGTAAAACAACCCAATCCAACACAACAACCTTCTCCGAGCTTTTGGGGTCATTGTGACCTGACCATATAGCCTATTGTGAGCGGAAAAGTTACGCTGGGAAGTTACGCTGCAACGAAAGATCAATGAATCAAATTGTTTGAAGTCTATTTTTCTTCAATCTGCTAAAACTAAACTTTCGTTCAATGTTGAAAAGAGAATATTTTCGCCCACAGTTTCCCTATTCATTGCATTTCATCATTAACATCTACCAACTAAGTTGGGTTGGGTTGTTTTACCTCTGAGCGGCACTTTTTTGCACACCATGGGCTAAATGGCCAGGTCACATGGACCCCGAAGGCTCAGAGAAGGTTGGGGGAGGGGATCCACTGGAACAGCTGATGGGAGACAGATGGTAGCCTCCCGTCAAGGCCATCCAGCGTGTTCTTTAACGTGCACAGGGTATGGCTCTCCCGCACACGGAGCCACGACTTAACGTCCCATCCGACGGACGGCGGCCTTTTCAAGCCCATCGATGTCCCCTACTGACCTAGGGCATGGCGCGGAATTTTGCGGAGATAAATCTGAACGCTGACCCAGCTGGGACTCGAACCTGGGAACTACAGATTACGAGCCTGGCGCGCTACCGACTGAGCCACCCCCGCCCACCAACTAAGTAAACTCATCATAATTCACTACTACTCTTATACACCACGAATTCTACATCGGCACAACTGCTAACACAAGTCTTATTTGCACAACTCCCACCCGAAAAACCAACGAGGTCCTACATCATCCATCTCCACAATTTAATAAACTGAAACCCACAATTCACTCCCTGTACGAGTCGTTACTACTACGAGTCGTTACTACTATTTCAATGAAAAGTTGTGGTTTCAGCAGAATCAATATCGTTTGCCGCAGCGGTCTGCCTTTCATCGTTATAACGCGGCACGTTTGTCCCCGCTCCCACCACGCCCACTTCATGATCAGAACTACTATCATCTCCTCTTCATCGCTTTCTCGTAAACATCGTCAAACCCACGTGTCAACAGTCCGCTTAACATTCGGGGAAAGCTGACACTCTGCACTGAGAAACAATCCGAGTTGTTCGCTCTATAAATATGGCAGATGCGAGGGTTGCTCTACCAGAGAGCAACTAGGAGCTGTCAACAGGTAAACTGATCGGAGCATAAATGCATTAGCCTTTTCATACATTTGCGATTAAAAGGTTTGGTAACTTTAGGGAAGATAATAAATGAAAACTGAGTGTTTAGGAATATCACTGAATAATTTTACAGCGCTACAATGCGTGTGACCACACCAGACACTATTTTTTAACGGGCGGCAATTTTTTTTAAGGTTGGGTTGTTTTACCTCTGAGCGGCATTTTTTGCACACCATGGGCTAAATGGCCAGGTCACAATGACCCCGAAGGCTCAGAGAAGGTTGGGGGAGGGGACCCACTGGAACAGCTGTTGGGAGACAGATGGTAGCCTCCCGTCAAGGCCATCCAGCGTGTTCTTTAACGTGCACAGGGTATGGCTCTCCCGTACACTGGGCCACGGCTTAACGTCCCATCCGGCGGACGGCGGCTTTTCCAAGCCCATCGGTGCCCCCTACTGACCGTGGGCAGGGCAGGGAGTTTTGCGGAGATAAATCTCAACTCTGATCCAGCTAGGCCTCGAACCTGGGAACTACAGATTACGAGCCTGGCGCGCTACCGACTGAGCCTCCCCCCCCCCCCTTTTTTAAGGTTTTAAAAATTTTATATAATATACAGGGTGTCTCAAAAAGATAGGTACAAACTTTTAGGGGCGGTAGATAACATCTAAAGGAATGAGAATTGCATAGGAACCCATAACCGGAAACGTCGTGGAAAGTGGCAGTAGAGGTACAAGATCTGAAAGGACACAAGACATTGATTAATGGGAAAACATTTACTGGACATATTTATTACAAATGGCGTACTAGATGGCCTGCCCTCACTTCTGCTACCTCTTAATGACCCATAATCGCACAAATTTTGATGCGCACGCGCAAACAAACGGTGGCCTCTTACATGTCTGTGTGGGAAGCGTTCTTGATACATTCGATGAGCGGCTCGTCCGTTGCCCTCAGCTATTCCATACACTAAGTGCATGTCTGCCAGCTCCCTGTTCGAATACCTTTGCATACTCTTCGTCAGCCGACTACCGCTCGAATGAGGAAATCCGAAATTTCCCCTCTAGCGCACTGATGAACAGCGCCACCTATTGACTTACGGTGACGTTTCCGGTTATGGGTTCCTATGCAATTCTCATTCCTTTAGATGTTATCTACCTCCCCTAAAAGTTGTACCTATATTTTTGAGACACCCTGTATATTTCAAAATTTATTTTTTTTTATTTGAAAATCTACAGGATTTTTCATAGACGGATTACGTTTAATGATTTTACCCCTGAGCTGCACCTTTTTGACGGAAGGGCTTGGAAAGACCGCCGTCCATCGGATGGTACATTAAGCCGTGGCCCCGTGTGCTGGAGAGCCATACTCTGTGCACGTTAAAGAACACGCTGGATGGCCTTGACGGGAGGCTACCATCTGTCACCCAACAGCTGTTCCAGTGGGTCCCCTCCCCCAACCTTCTCTGAGCCTTTGGGGTCCATGTGACCTGGCCATTTAGCCCATGGTGTGCAAAAAAGTGCCGCTCAGAGGTAAAACAACCCAACGTTAAAAAACACGCTGGATGGCCTTGACGGGAGGCTACCATCTGTCACCCAACAGCTGTTCCAGTGGGTCCCCTCCCCCAACCTTCTCTGAGCCTTTGGGGTCCATGTGACCTGGCCATTTAGCCCATGGTGTGCAAAAAAGTGCCGCTCAGAAGTAAAACAACCCAACCCAACTTGCAGATTAAGACAGGGTGCGGAACCGACGAAACCACCTCCCGCCTTTGAAACGATAGTAAATTTAGCTAAATGTGTTATTAATAGCTAAGAGCATACCTAGACCGTCAATGCCGTCGCTAGGCAGAATACCCTGCGACGGCATTGACATTACTTTTAGATGCTTTTGTTGTTGCCATGTGCATCTGCGGGAATTTTTTTCTTTTTTCGTGAAGTGGGGGGGGGAAACGAATCAATCTTTCCACAGAAATATTTGGTCTAGCCGTTCTTTATTAAGAGGTGCAATTCTTAAAACAGCTGGGTTGGATTGCTTTACCTGTGAGCGGCACTTTTTTGCACACCATGGGCTAAATGACTAGGTCACATGAACCCCGAAGGCTCAGAGAGGGTTGGGGACCCACTGGAACAGCTGTTAGGAGACAGTGGTAGTCTCCCACGAAGGCCATCCAGCGTGTTCTTTAAAGTGCACAGGGTATGGCTCTCCTGCACAATGGCCAAGTCACAAGGACCCCGAAGGCTCAGAGAGGGTTGGGAGAGGGGACCCACTGGAATAGCTTTTAGGAGACAGTGGTAGTCTCCTATGAAGGCCATCCAGCGTGTTCTTTAACGTGCACATAGTACGGCACTCCCGCACACGGGCCACGGCTTAACGTCACATGCGGCGGATGGCGGCCTTTCCAAGCCCATCGGTGTCCCCTACTGACCGTGGGAAGGGAGTTTTGCGGAGATAAATCTCAACGCTGACCCAGCTGGGACTCGAACCTGGGAATTGCAGATTAGAGTCTGGCGCACTACCGACTGAACCATTCCAGCCCCATCTAAAAAAGAGTAAACCTGTATATATCATCTAATATATATATACACGATTGTGTTAGTGACTGATAGCGGATCACTCTATTTTTAACTATGAAGCGGAAATGTTATAGCTCGAAAAAATTGCACCTAGGGTAATTCGGGTCATAGATTTCGAAAGTAAATTCGAGACTTCACCACCGATGTGTCGTTCAAGGTCAAAGAGAGGCCACGTAGATGACAAACCATGATTTACGAGTGCAAGACATATTTTAACAATATGCAACTCTCTAAAATTTAGTCCAACCAGAGTACTACTCTAAATTTTTGTCTACTGATCCACTTCCCTACAAATTTGTCGAACCACTGCAAAATCAACTAGTGCACTTCTCTAAAATTTAGAACAACCAGTGTCTTTACTATAGCATTTTTTATCAGCTTGTGCACTTCACGAAAATTTAGCACAACCAGTGTATTTAATGTAGCAGTTTTTGTCAGCTAGTGCACTTCACGAAAATTTAACCCTACTAGTGTACTTACGCTAACTTTTTTCTCAGCTAGGGCACTTCACGAAAGTTTAGCACAGCCAATGTATTTACTCTTAACATTTTTTGTCAGCTAGGTGCACCTCACGAAAATTTAGCACAGCCAGTTATTATGCTAATATTTTTCGTTAGCTAGTGCACTTCCCTATAATTTAACACAATCAGTGTACAGCCGCTCAAAAAAGTATCCGAAATCTAGGGTTGATTACAGAATTCAGAAAAAATATCTGGCAACGATTTTTTTTAGAAATTAGTGATCTGGCAACCTTCGTGTATGTACAGTCGCTCAGAAAAGTATACGGACAGTATGGTTGATTACAGAATTCATAAAAAATATCTGGCAGCGATTTTTTTTCAGAAATTAGTGATCTGGCAACCTTCGTGTATGTACAGTCGCTCAAAAAAGTATACGGACAATATGGTTGATTACAGAATTCATAAAAAATATCTGGCAACGATTTTTTTTAGAAATTAGTGATCTGGCAATTTTCGTGTGCGTACAATCGCTCAGAAAAGTATCCGAACACTATGGTTGATTACAGAATTCAGAAAAAATATCTGGAAACGATTTTTGTTTTTAGAAATTAGTGATCTGGCTACCTTCGTGTACGTACAGTCGCTCAAAAAAGTATCCGAACACTATGGTCGATTAGAGAATTCAGAAAAAAAACAACAGAATTCATAAAAAAATATCTGGCAGCGATTTTTTTAGAAATTAGTGATCTGGCAACCGTGTCACGTAACACGGTTGCCAGATCACTGATTTCTAAAAAAATCGTTGGCAGACATTTTTTTCTGAATTACCTCACAAATTCACACAATTCTACACAATTCCCTCACAAATAACTATTCGTAATCAACCATAGTGTTCGGATACTTTTTTAATATATATAATGCGTATGAATATTAATGCAATGAATATGGAGCGTGTGCAGTTACCGTTCACAGGAAACTGGAGCGGTTGCGGTTAATGTTCACAGCACATTGGATCGTGTGGGCTCACTCACGGAAATATTGAGCGTGTGCAGTTACCGTTCACAGCAAACTGGAACGGTTGCGGTTAATGTTCACAGCACATTGGATCGTGTGAGCTCACAAAGACTTGGATCGTGTGGGCTCACTCACGGAAATATTGAGCGTGTGCAATTACCGTTCAAAGCAAACTGGAGCGGTTGCGGTTAATGTTCACAGCACATTGGATCGTGTGAGCTCACAAAGACCTAGATCGTGTGGGCTCACTCACGGAAATATTGAGCGTGTGCAGTTACCGTTCACAGCAAACTGGAGCGTGTGCAGTAACTGCACACGCTCCAGTTTGCTGTGAAACGGTCCAGTTTGCTGTGAACGGTCGTTTGCTGTGTAACGGAACTATATGGAGCGTGTACAGTTGCTGTACACGCTCCATATATTTTTCCTGAATTCTGTAATCACGTGACACGAAGGTTGCCAGATCACTAATTTCTAAAAAAAATCGTTGCCAGATATTTTTTCTGAATTCTGTAATCAACCATAGTGTTCGGAACAATCAATATTGTTCGGATACTTTTTTGAGCGACTGTACTTCTTTTTAAATAGGCGGCCTATCCTTCCTGTGCTCATCTCGTTTCTCATTCACAATCTAACTGGTTTTATCCTGATTAAGATTTGATACACCTTTGCACTCTTCGTCGCAATTACGATCTGCCTTGTCTTGTTATTGTTATCTCCATCGAGAGAGTTATTGTTACTTATTACCATATCGTTGCTGCTATTGGGGCTCGAGGTCATCACGTGAAGCATTCATCAACGATGATGGGCATCGCCTTCTTTCATATTCCAAGCGTCTTCAGACTTCTGCAAAGAGAATGGAAATGCTCTCAGAGAATTGCGGTTTTGTGAAACATTTAAACAAGATTTTTAAATGCACTATATTACAAAAATGATTGAGTGAATGTCTATGTTCGATGAGTGCGGGGTCGGATCTCCCTCATTTGAGTGGGGCGGGGGGTGGCTCAGTCGGTAGCGCACCAGGCTCGTAATCTGTAGTTCCCAGGTTCGAGTCCCAGCTGGGTCAGCGTTGAGATTTATCTCCGCAAAATTCCCCGCCCTGCCCACGGTCAGTAGGGGACACCGATGGGCTTGGAAAGGCCGCCGTCCGTCGGGTGGGACGTTAAGCCCTGGCCCCGCGTGCGGGAGAGACATATCCTGTGCACGTTAAAGAACACGCTGGATGACCTTGACGGGAGGCTACCATCTGTCTCCAAACAGCTGTTCCAGTGGGTCCGCTCACCAAACTTTTTATGAGCCTTCGGGGTCCTTGTGACCTGGCCATTTAGCCATTGTCTGCAATAAAGTGCCGCAAAAAAGTCAAACAACCCAACCCAATCCCGGTTGAGTTGTTTTACCACTGAGCGGCACTTTGTTTTGTACACAATGGGCTAAATGGCCAGGTCACAAGGACCCCAAGGGCTCGGAGAATTTTGGAGAAGTGGATTGTCATGTCCCTCGAATTTTATATTTATTTATTGTATATTTTTGTTGTATTTTATTGTTGTATATATTTTTATGTATTCTTTGAAATGTTTGTGCTGTGATGACTCGCTGTTGTTGTTTTCGGGTCTGAAGCTTGCTGCTTGTTGAAAGAATCAATGCCAGAAGTTGTTTGTGCCGTATATGACTAACTAGCCTACGGCGTGAAGTCCGCGCATGAGGCTAGGGGAAGGAGTTGGAAGTATCAGTCTGTGCGTTAGCTGTCGAACGGACAAGGCCGTTGCGACACGCGTCAAAAGGACGCCGCCTTTCTCAAATTAACCCTTGAGTCAGGGTGCGATTCCAAGAGGGAATCCAGATTCTTGGAGAATCTTGTCTATTATTCTTGTGGTTCAGGAGGATCCACAGTGTAGGCGAAGGAGAATCCTTTCGCCGAGTTTTTGAGGTCTGTAAAGTGAGAAATTGCAGAGCGTGCAATTCTCCACCTCATTTTAGTAATATTTGCAGCAGCAAAGGCTCACGGAGTAGAGCGGTGAATTGGATAGTATTTTTATGGATTCAGAAGGAACCACAGTGTGAAGCAGCAAAGGCCCACGGAGTGGAGTTCATTCCCAGCACGTAGCTGTACATAGTGTGAATAAAAATTGTGTCGTCCCTATATAACTCTCGTGCAGTAGTTGATGGACCATTGTTATTCTTCATTCAACGCAGCACAGTTGACGCATACAGTGGCACGGGCGTAAAAACCCGCGAATCTGTGAATTCACAGAAGTGAATTAAGAAGCAATTTCATCATCGTCCCTCTCTCCTGTTCGGCCCCTGGTCATCACATGGACTCACTGGAGGAGACAGATGATAGCTTCCCGTCAAGGCCATCCAGCGTGTTCTTTAACGTGCACAGGGTATGGCTCTCCTCTCACGGAACCACGTCTTTACGTCCCATCGAACAGACGACGCCCTTTCCTAGTCCATTGTCTCCAACCGACCGTTGTTAGGTTGGGTTGTTTTACCTCTGAGCGGCACTTTTTTGCACACCATGGGCTAAATGCCCAGGTCACATGGACCCCGAAGGCTCAGAGAAGGTTGGGGGGAGGGGACCCACTGGAACAGCTGTTGGGAGACAGATGGTAGCCTCCCGTCAAGGCCATTTCAATTAACGTGCACAGGGTATGGCTCTCCCGCACACGGGGCCACGGCTTAACGTCCCATCCGACGGACGGTGGCCTTTACAAGCCCATATGTTTTCCCTACTGACCGTGGGCAGGGCGGGGAATTTTGCTGAGATAAATCTCAACGCTGACCCAGCTGGGACTCGAACATCCAACCGACCGAGTGGCAACCCTGGTCGTGACTGGATCTGCCTTTATGTTAATATGACCTAGGCTACGTTTCATCCACATTCTTAACCCTGCCCATGACTTCCGCTTTAAATCTTTCGAAATTTCTTAATATTTTTAAGGGATGTTTAAAGGGTTTTTTTTACGGCTTTTGGAAATGTCAAGTTTTAGACTTTTTTTTAAATGGAAATGACGTCAGTTTCAGTTTTCACATTTCCGGATGGGGAAGGACCGTGACATCACTTTCAAAGCTATTTTTCGACTCTATTATCGCCCCCCCCCCTCCCTCGACAGCTTCGCGACCAGGTATGAACGGGTTGGGTTGTTTTACCTCTGAGTGGCACTTTTTTGCACACCATGGGCTAAATGGCCAGATCGCAAGGACCCCGAAGGCTCAGAGAAGGTTGGGGGAGGGGACCCACTGGAACAGCTGTTGGGAGACAGATGGTAGCTTCCCGTCAAGATCATCCAAACTGTTCTTTAACGTGCACAGGATATGGCTCTCCCGCACACGCCGGCACGGCTTAACGTCCCATCCGACGGACGGCGGCCTTTCCAAGCCCATCGGTGTCTCCTACTGACCGTGGGCAGGGCGGGAAATTTTTCGGAGATAAATCTCAATGCTGACCCAGCTGGGACTCGAACCTGGGAACTATAGATTACGAGCCTGGCCCGCTACCGACTGAGCCACCCCCGCCCCAGGTATGAACGGGATCCGGAAAAGTGGCCCCTCTCATTTCGCCCCCCACATTTCGCCCCCTGTAGATAATGAGTAGGCTACAAAAATGTAAATAATACACCTAATTTTTTAATAATTCTAATTTATCTTGCGTTAATAGAATAAATGCACATTGTTATTGTTTAAAACTCGAAGTTGTATGCAATGCCTCTAAGGGAATCAATCAGATTACGATTTTGAAAATCTTGCACTGTTCTTTGATTGTAGCAAAAATTTTAGCATATTTCTTGTTTCTTTGATTGCCTGAATTACCGGCAATTAGTTGTGTAATTTCGAAATTTTGCAGCCCTTGTTGTTTCTTTAAAGAATCAATGAATCGATAAATATTTGAATAAAGACGTTTCCTGAATCCCCGTGCCATCAACTCCACGCCGTTGTTGGCACAGTCGCTCAAAAAAGTATCCGAACACTATGGTTGACTGCAAAATTCAGAAAAAATATCTGGCCATCTGGCAACCTTCCTGTCATGTGACACGAAGATTGCCAGATGACTAATTTCTAAAAAAAATATCGTTGCCAGATATTTTTTCTGAATTCTGTAATCAGCCATAGTGTTCGGATACATTTTTAATATATATAATGCGTATGAATATATAATGCAATGAATATGGAGTGTGTGCAGTTACCGTTCACAGCAAACTGGAGCGGTTGCGGTTAATGTTCACAGCACATTGGATCGTGTGAGCTCACAAAGACCTAGATCGTGTGAGCTCACTCACGGAAATATTGAGCGTGTGCAATTACCGTTCACAGCAAACTGGAGCGGATGCAGTTAATGTTCACAGCACATTGGATCGTGTGAGCTCACAAAGACCTAGATCGTGTGGGCTCACTCACGGAAATATTGAGCGTGTGCAGTTACCGTTCACAGCAAACTGGAGCGGTTGCGGTTAATGTTCACAGCACATTGGATCGTGTGAGCTCACAAAGACCTAGATCGTGTGGGCTCACTCACGGAAATATTGAGCGTGTGCAGTTACCGTTCACAGCAAACTGGAGCGGTTGCGGTTAATGTTCACAGCACATTGGATCGTGTGAGCTCACAAAGACCTAGATCGTATGGGCTCACTCACGGAAATATTGAGCATGTGCAGTTACCGTTCACAGCAAAATGGAGCGGTTGCAGTTAATGTTCACAGCACATTGGATCGTGTGAGCTCACAAAGACCTAGATCATGTGGGCTCACTCACGGAAATATTGAGCGTGTGCAGTTACCGTTCACAGCAAACTGGAGCGTGTGCAGTAACTGCACACGCTCCAGTTTGCTGTGAACGGTAACTGGAGCGTGTGCAGTTGCTGTACACGCTCCAGATATTTTTCCTGAATTCTGTAATCACGTGACACGAAGGTTGCCAGATGACTAATTTCTGAAAAAATCAAAGCCAGATATTTTTTCTGAATTCTGTAATCAATCCTAGTGTTCGGATACTTTTTTGAGCGACTGTACGTTGCTGATCATTCAGTGTTCGTGTGTAAACATTCCACAATTCGATGGCCAAAATGGGTAATTGTCGGCTTCTCCGTTGTCTTCTTCCTATATATGTATCTTCAAAGTGGTTTGCAATCACCATAACTTCAATGGGGAAGTCATCAGCTTCAACTAATTTTGAAAATTTGTTCGGAAAAGTTTAGAGTTATCGGAAGTTCAGTTCGAGTAATCGAAAGAGTTTAACATTGAATCTCCACTAAAGAGGCTGGGACTTCAATAAATATTCAAGTTATCGAGAGTTGACTGTATTTACATTTTTGTAACCTACTCATTATCTACAGGGGGCGAAATGTGCTGGGGGCGAAATGTGGGAGGCGAAATGCGAGGGGCCACTTTTCCGTAAATCGGTATGAACGCGGCTTTTTCTCTTTTTTTTTTACTTCTGCAGTTCTTTCTCAACGATCTTAATCGAAATACGCTGGATGTGGATAACCTGTTTAGTTAAACCGGTTGAATTTCCGCTTTTACAACAATCGAGCAAGACCCCCTGCAGTTCAAGAAGTCTTTGTGGTGGCGGCACAGGTCGAACCGCCTTGAATCCGGTTCTCATTTACCAGAAACAGAAACTTTGTAATGAAACGTGCTCCCCAGTCGTGAAACGGAAACTGGGAATATTTTGCTGCAATTAGAAACAGGATTCTACTATTCTTACTCAAAAAAATATCCGAACACTATAGCTGTTACAGAATGCAGAAAAAATCGTTGCCAGTTATTTTTTCTGCATTCTGTAACAGCCATAGTGTTCGGATATTTTTTGAGCGATTGTACCTAGAAAAATATAATGGAGCGGGGGGGGGGGGTGTAGAAGTAACCAGTTGGGTTGTTTTACCTCTGAGCGGCACTTTTTTGCACACCATGGGCTAAATGGCCAGGTCACATGGACCCCGAAGGCTCAGAGAACGTTGGGGGAGGGGACCCACTGGAATAGCTGTTGGAAGGCATGGTAGTCTCCCGTCAAGACCATCCAGCGTGTTCTTTAATGTGCACAGGGTATGGCTCTCCCGCATACGGGGCCACGGCTTAACGTCCCATCCGACGGACGGCGGTCTTTCCAAGCACATCGGTGTGCCCTACTGACCATGGGCAGGGCGGGGAATTTTGCGGAGATAAATCTCCACGCTAACCCAGCTGGGACTCGAACCTGGGAACTACAGATAACGAGCCTGGCGCGCAATCGACTGAGCCACCCCCGCCCCCAGAAATAACCGGAATGAAAGACTGGGGCCAAAACGAGTCGAGTATCCCTTTTTTTCTCCCTTCCGTTTTAATGATTATTAGAAATATTTTTCAAAAATAGGGGTGATTTATATTTTGGGTTGTTTTACCTCTGAGCGGCACTTTTTTGCACACCATGGGCTAAATGACCGTGTCACAAGGTCCCGAAGGCTCAGAGAAGCTTGGGGGAGGGGACCCACTGGAACAGCTGTTGGGAGACAGATGGTAGCCTCCCATTAAGGCCATCCAGCGTGTTCTTTAACGTGCACAGGGTATACCTCTCCCGCACACGGGGCCACGACTTAACGTCCCATCCGGCGGACGGGGTTTCTAAGCCCATCGGTGTCCCCTACTGACTGTGGACAGGGCGGGGAGTTTTGCGGAGATAAATCTCAACGCTGACCCAGCTTGGACTCGCACCTGGGAACTACAGATTACGAGCCTGGCGCGCTATCTACTGAGTCACCCCCGCCCCTAAAGACAACACAAGGATTCATATATTATCTGAGGCTCGTACAAAGGTCCTTTTTCTCCATAGCCAAGCATGTTAAAACCACTCGGACACCGGGAATGTCAACTTTAAATGGACAAGACTGACTTTAAGTGGAGAATTTTGACTTCAAAGTTGAGAATTTCTGGCTCTATATTGGGAATATCGATATTAAATTAAAAACACTGACTTTAAAAATGTGAATATCGACTGAGAAAATATAAATATTGACTTTGAAAATATTGTCATTAAATTGAAAACCCCTCAAGCAACTGCTTGCCACAGAGGTCTGACAGGAGCCTGTCAGTTTATATGCCATAGTAGAAGGTCTAAGAGGATGTCAGGACCTCAGCAGAAAAACAACACGAAGATCCATGCCTTACCCGGGGCTCGAACCCAGGTCCCTTAGATCAGTAACCAAGCGCGCTAACCACTCTGCCATAGTGTTCGGATACTTTATTTTGACACGAAGGTTGCCAGATCGCTAATTTCTAAACCTGGATCGTGTGGGCCCACTCACAGAAATATTGAGCGTGTGCAGTTACCGTTCACAGCAAACTGGAGCGTGTGCAGTAACTGCACACGCTCCATCATAACGGTAACTGGAGCGTCCATCATAATCCATCATAACGGTAATGGGAGCGTGTACAGTTGTACACGCTCCAGATGTTTTTTCTGAATTCTGTAATCAAGCATAAATAAAACAAATAACCCCCCCCCCCCCTCAAGCAGCTGATTGCCACAGAGGTCTGATTCGATTGCCTGTCAGTTTATAAGTGATCGTAGAAAGTCTGAGAGGATGGCAGGACCTCAGCAGAAAAACAACACATACAACTATGCCTTACCCGGGGCTCGAACCCAGGTCCCTTAAATGAGTAGCCAAGCGTGCTAACCACTAGGCCATACATCGACTTTAAATTGATAACATTAAATTGATCCTCGACTTCCATTTGTGCATCTATTTCCCCTCATAGCTGAGTAAGTCTAAAACCGACACGGATGATTTGAGTCCTTTCTTGGCTCTCAGATTCCTCTTCCGCTCTTCGGTCATATTCTCTTGGCCGGAAGTCACGGTCAGAGAAGGCGATTACGTGCACGCGATGCGCGTGCCGGAAGTGGTGATCTCTCTCTCGTGACCACCATCGTGTTGTTGATGCAATTGGTGACGTCTGCTCTTTCTCTACGGAAGAGAGCAGACGAGATTTTAAGTGCAAACGCACACAGAACCACTCCGACGATAACTGGCGTCGAAAAAAAACGGTCAAGCGTAAAACTAAGGTTCCTAAATTTTTTTGGACCTGAACAAGTACCATTTTACCATTTTTTTTTGGGGGGGGGGGGCAAGTACCATTTTACCTTTTTTTAGGAGGGGTCTGAGAGGCCTGACCAAGTATCATTTTACCTTTTTTGGAGGGGGCCTGACCAAGTACCATTTTACTTTTTTCTGGAGGGGGCCTGACCAAGTACCATTTTACCTTTTTTTTGGAGGGAGTCTTACCAAGACCAGCTTACCATTTTTTTTGGAGGGAGTCTTACCAAGTACCAGCTTACCATTTTTTTTTGGGAGAGAGTCTTACCAAGTACCAGCTTACCATTTTTTTGGAGGGAGTCTTACCAAGTACCAGCTTACCATTTTTTTTTGGGAGAGAGTCTTACCAAGTACCAGCTTACCATTTTTTTTGGAGGGAGTCTTACCAAGTACCAGCTTACCATTTTTTGGGCCCAACCAAGTATCATTTTATCATTTTTTTGGGCCCGACCAAGCACTCTTTTATAACTTTTTTGAACCTGCCCAACCACCATGTTTTGTGGGGAGGGCCTGACCAAGTACCAGTTTACGTGCATTATTTTTCAACTTATCTCAGTCAAATAATTTACCCTATGTAAAAGTGTTTGAAAAGGTGCATACAGCGAATCGGTTAGGTCGGTAGCGCGCCAGGCTCGCAATCTTTACCTTTCAGATTCAATTAAAATGAACTGAATTTAAAATACCCCACCCTACCTACCAATACCCGCTCGTGAGTTCTGGGCAAATCACGTATTAAAAAAGGATGACGTCACTACGGAGAAGTGTTCCGCCTACTTCATCATTCGAAGAGTTCTTCCGATGGCGAAAGGACAGAAGCGTCTGCTTTCATGTTGGCCTACTTACTGACGAAAAGCCATCTGAATCATTTGGAGGGGAGTCTTTTTTCACTCTCTTACGGGTGGCATCGCTCCTCTCTTGAGTGTGGGGGCGGGGGTGGCTCAGTCGGTAGCGCGCCAGGCTCGTAATCTGTAGTTCCCAGGTTCGAGTCCCAGCTGGGTCAGCGTTGATATTTATCTCCGCAAAATTCCCCGCCCTGTTCACGGTCAGTAGGGGACACCGATGGGCTTGGAAAGGCCGCCGTCCGTCGGATGGGACGTTAAGCAGTGGCCCCGTGTGCGGGAGAGCCATACCCTGTGCACGTTAAAGAACACGCTGGATGGCCTTGACGGGAGGCTACCATCCGTCTCCCAACAGCTGTTCCAGTGGGTCCCCTCCCCAAACCTTCTCTGAGCCTTCGGGGTCCATGTGGCCTGGCCATTTAGCCCATGGTGTGCTAAAAAGTGCCGCTCAGAGGTAAAACAACTCAACGTTAAAGAACACGCTGGATGGCCTTGACGGGAGGCTACCATCTGTCTCCCAACAGCTGTTCCAGTGGGTCCCCTCCCCAACCTTCTCTGAGCCTTCGGGGTCCTTGTGGCCTGGCCATTTAGCCCATGGTGTGCCAAAAAGTGCCGCTCAGAGGTAAAACAACTCAACGTTAAAGAACACGCTGGATGGCCTTGACGGGAGGCTACCATCTGTCTCCCAACAGCTGTTCCAGTGGGTCCCCTCCCCCAACCTTCTCTGAGCCTTCGGGGTCCTTGTGGCCTGGCCATTTAGCCCATGGTGTGCAAAAAAGTGCCGCTCAGAGGTAAAACAATCCAATCCAATTCTCTCTTGCGTGTGTGTGTTTTTATGTCCGAAATCTCGCCTGTCTTCACATCTGAAATGACGAAAATGTATTTCAGAGTTTAGGAGAAACAATCTTTCTTATTGGCCAAAAAATAGGGCCGGATCTAGGGGGTGGGGCAAGAGGGTTGGGTTGTTTTACCTCTGAGCGGCAATTTTTTGCACACAATGACCAGGTCACAAGGACCCCGAGGTTCAGAGAAGGTTTTGGAGTCCCACTGGACAGCTGTTGGGTTGTTTTACTTCTGAGTGGCACTTTTTTGCACACAATTGGTTAAATGGCCAGGTCACAAGGACCTCGAAGGTTCAGAGAAAGTGGCGGGAAGGGGACCCACTGGAACAGCTGTTAAGAGACAGATGGCAGACTCCCATCAGGGCCATCCAGCGTGTTAACTTGCACATGGTATAGCTCTCTAGCACACGGGGCCACGACTTAACGCCCCATCCGACGGACGGCGGCCTTTCCAAGCCCATCAATGTCCCCTGCTGACCATGGGCAGGACGGGGAGTTTTGCGGAGATAAATCTCAACGCTGGTCCAGGTGGGACTCGAACCTGGGAACTGAAAATTATGAGTCTGGAGCGCTACCGATTGAGCATCTCCCCCACCCCCTCTTCAGAATGCTAGTACGGGAATAAAATCATGAACATTTCGAGCATTTTTGAAAATATTCGACTTTAAATGGGAACGAAAGGGGAGAATGTTACATTGCAATGGAAATTCATTCATTACCTCGCCTCCTTTTACCTTTTTTCCGGCTCGATTGTGCCGCTTTCCTCCCCGCTCCCAACCTTTATTTTTTTTCATCTGGGCCTGAATAAGGGTAATGTAGGCTATAATTATCAAACTTGTGCATATTTCACTCATTGTTCAAAGTGGGGGGGGGGGCTCAGTCGGTAGCGCGCCAGACTCGTAATCTGTAGTTCCCAGGTTGGAGTCCCAGCTGGGTCAGCGTTGAGATTTATCTCCGCAAAACTTCTCGCCCTGTCCACGGTCAGTAAGGGACACCAATGGGCTTGGAAAGGTCGCCGTCCGTCGGATGGAACGTTAAGCCGTGGTCCAGTGTATGGGATAGCCATAGCCTGTGCGCGTTAAAGAACACGCTGGATGGCCTTGACGGGAGGCTACCATCTGTCTCCCAACAGCTGTTCATTGGGTACCCTCCCCCAACCTTCTCTGAGCCTTCGGAGTCCTTGTGATCTGGCCATTTAACCCATGGTATGCAAAAAAGTGCCGCTCAGAGGTAAAAGAATCCAACGTTAAAGAACACGCTGGATGATGGCCTTGACGGGAGGCTACCATCTGTCTCCCAACTGCCGTTCCAGTGGGTCCCCTCTCCCAACCCTTTCTGAGTCTTCGGAATCCTTGTGACCTGGCCATTTAGCCCATGGTGTGCAAATAAGTGCCGCTCAGAGGTAAAACAACCCAACCCAATCCTCACCAAGATTCTCAAAGGGGGAGGCATGGCCCCATTGACCCCTCCCCGTAGATCTTGTTTCGGTCGTGGGTCCTGGGAAAAAGGAATCCTGGGCGTGGCTATGTGAATTAGCTGTAGAGAAGCAAGTGGTAAGAGTCCATAACAGATATTTTTACAATTTTTCCCAGTTTGAAAATTAAAAAAAAAAAATCCTTTTATATTTCATGCAAGTGAGTTATCAAAATACTTTTTACTAACCGATTAAGAGCCGTAATTTCCAGCTAGGCATGTTTACTGTATCGTTACACCTTTCTTACAATCGTCTGCCAGCGGCCGTCAAATTGCACGGTTACAAACAGCAAGACTTGTCAAAAGCCAGCGGGTATTTCCCAGAATTCTGAATGCCCTTGGTTATATATTGCTTCTTTTGACGCTTGGAATGTTCCGTAATATGTAATCAGCGAGCAAGTTAGGGATTGATATCTTACAATTGGGGTTTGCCTAGACTTTTCAAGCTGGCGGGCATGTAACTTAACACAAGCAAGCGATACAGAAATCTGTAGGCCCATCGACGGAAATAACAGGTTGTCTTTCAGAACCAACACCTTGTTTATCCCATAAGACAAGCGAATTTCAAGTGTTCAGGCCACACCTCGCAAGGAAATGACAGGTTCATCCTGCATTGCAGTTCTGACGATTTGCTAGAAGGGAGTTTTCAATGAGTGATGTCATCTTTCGAAATATTGATGGCTACTTTAGCGAGGAAGTTCGTGATGATGTAATTAGTGATCGAGACTGCTTTTTTTTTAAAAAAAGAACAGAGCGAGACATTGGTTTTTGACGTTGGTATGAGCGAGGATTTGATGAGCAGTGTCCGTTTTGAAAGATGACTTGCTAAAGAAGACTTTTTGGGCGTGTAAGAACTCTTCCGATTTAATTACAACCGCGGTCTATAAATAGATTATTACCCAAGCCACCCATGTTGGAGGATATTCCGCTTTGGGTACTGGCAACGAGAAAGAAATGTTGAATGGTGATGAAAGTTGCTTTTATATAAATGGGTAGACAATGCAAAATATTTTATAAAACTTTTTCCCCAACTTAAGAATCGGACTACGCGAAAAGAATTGAACTAAGTATAACTTAGTTATTGCCAGGACTGTTATTAGAACACGAAAGTGCTTTTTAATTAAAGCAAACGTAATTTTTTTAAGTGGGAATCTGGCAGCTTGTTTTAACATATCTAATTGTTAGCCATGCGTAACCGTTAATTTTGTAAGTCTGTTCGTTTATCATGGATATTTGAAAAGAAATCAAATTATAAAACTCATTGCCTCATACTGGAAGGAGCCAAGGTATAATAATGCAGCTATAAGGTAAAAATCACTTTAATTCAAACGAAACAAGATTGTATTTTAAACCTCAGATCATTATCTCGAAAACAGCAAAGTTAATATAAACTTTCGGCTTCTCGCATCTTTCTTAACCTTACTGTGTGTCAGGAAAAAGTAATGTTTTCATCCCATATATATATACAAAGTAAAAAGCAAGCGAAATATTTTTTGTTTTCATTTCATTCATTGCTCAACTCAGCCGGTGGCGCGCCAGGCTCGAAATCTGTAGTTCCCACGTTCGAGTCCCCGCTGGGTCAGCGTTGAGATTTATCTCCGAAAAATTCCCCGCTATGCCCACGGTCAGTAGGTAACACCGATGGGCTTGGAAAGGTCGCCGTTCGTCGGATGGGACGTTAAGCCGTGGCTCCGTGTATGGGAGAGCCATACCTTGTGCGCGTGAAAAAACACGCTGGATGGCCTTGACGGGAGGCTGCCATCTGTCTCTCAACAGCTGTTCATTGGGTACCCTCCCCCAACCTTCTCTGAGCCTTTGGAGTCCTTGTGATCTGGCCATTTAGCCCATGGTGTGCAAAAAAGTGCTCAGAGGTAAAACAACCCAACGTTAAAGAACACGCTGGATGGCCTTGATGGGAGGCTACCATCTGTCTCCCAACAGCTGTTCATTGGGTACCCTCCCCCAACCTTCTCTGAGCCTTCGGAGTCCTTGTGATCTGGCCATTTAGCCCATAGTGTGCAAAAAAGTGCCTCTCAGAGGTAAAACAACCCAACGTTAAATAACACGCTGGATGGCCTTGACGGGAGGCTACCATCTGTCTCCCATCATCTGTTCCAGTGGGTCCCCTTCCCCAACCTTCTCTGAGCCTTCGGAGTTCTTGTGACCTGGCCCATTTTGCCCATGGTGTGCAAAAAAGTGCCTCTCAGAGGTAAAACAACCCAACCGTGTTGGGTTGTTTTACCTCTGAGGCCTGTTGTTCTTCAATGTATCTTACTGGAAACATCAAAGCCTCTTTTCCTTCAATGTGGCTAACTTTCCCATCTTCCTCCTCTTCTTCATTCTCCGCGTCTTCTCCGTTCCCTTCTTGGCAGACTGCATTGATAATTTCGTTATCATTCAGTGTTTCATTTTCCAACTGTTCATCACCTTTTAACCATTTTTCAATGTCATCTTCTTCTCACATCCAGGCAGCAGTTTAAAGTCATTAAACAGCGAAATATTTTCATTATCCGTGTCATGCCTGTTGCCAGCTATCCGTTGCCAGGCGCAGGCTCATTTGATATTTTCGTGTTGTCGTCTTTGACACTCTCTATACAGTTTTCAACTGCGGGCCAAAGTTTTCTCCATCACTTCGCAAACGTTGTACGAGGCATTTCTTCAAAAGCTCTTGCTAACATGTAGATCACATCCTTGATATTTATTGTTTTCAAAGCATTTAAAAATCCTATTCCGTCATTTTTGCGCCCTGCAAACAGTCAGTAGGGGACACCGATGGGCTTGGAAAGGCCGCCGTCCGTCGGATGGGACGTTAAGCCGTGGCCCCGTGTGCGGGAGAGCCATACCCTGTGCACGTTAAAGAACACGCAGGATGGCCTTGACGGGAGACTACCATCTGTCTCCCAACAGCTGTTCCAGTGGGTCTCCTCCCCCAACCTTCTCTGAGCCTTCGGGGTCCATGTGACCTGGCCATTTAGCCCATGGTGTGCAAAAAAGTGCCGCTCAGAGGTAAAACAACCCAGCCCAACCCGTCATTTTTGGTACCCTGTAGAATTTCTGAAAGAAGCTTTCTCCTGTATCACCTTTTTAAACTTACTTTTTAAACCAAATGGATCAAGGTTTTACAACAGGCATGTCAAACACGCGGCCCGCCGGGAACTGTTCCGCGGCCCGCCAAGATTGATAACCAATAGGTTTATTTAACTTTTGACAACACTGGATTCTTTAGTTAAAATTTTAAGTACGTACACGGTACATGAATTAAATAAACGTATTTCAGAAAACATTTTCATTTAGATATAAGGGAAACTATTGTGCATAAATGTATATGTCGGAGCCCGATCGCAGAATTGCGAACAACTATTTTGTGCGAACAAGTATTTTCCACTTTAAAAAATAATAAAACTGCTGAAAGATCAATATTAACAGACAAGCATGTGCAAGCAATTTTAAAAATAACTACAGCTAAACAAATTCAACCAAATTTTGAAGATTTGGTTAATGAAAAACGTTGCCAAGTTTCTTCAAAAAAAATGATATTATTTTATTTAAATAATGTTAAATTGAAAAAAAGAAACTTTTCTACATACATATGTATTTTTTAATATGTTTATATTCTGTGTATTATTATTTTGCATGTATTGATTTGTTTATAATAAAAGCTATGCTTCATCTTTATATCCGGGCGGGGGTGGCTCAGTCGGTAGCGCGCCAGGCTCGTAATCTGTAGTTCCCGGGTTCGAGTCCCAGCTGGGTCAGCGTTGAGACTTCTCTCCGCAAAACTTTCCGCCCTGCCTAAGGTCAGTAGGGAACACCGATGGGCTTGGAAAGGCCGCCGTCCGTCGGAAGAGATGTTAAGCCGTGGCCCCTTGTGCGGGAGAGCCATACCCTGTGCACGTTAAAGAACACACTGGATGGCCTTGACGGGAGGCTACCATCTGTCTCCCAATAGCTGTTGTCCTCCCCCAACTTTCTCTGAGCATTCGGGGTCCTTGTAACCTGGTCATTTAGCCCATGGTGTGCAAAAAAGTGCCGCTTAGAGATAAAACAACCAAAGCCTTTACGGAAGGCTACCATCTGTCTCCCAACAGCCGTTCCAGTGGGTCCCCTTCCCCAACTTTCTCTGATCATTCGGGGTCCTTGTGACCTGGCCATTTAGCCCATGGTGTGCAAAAAAGTGCCGCTCAGAGGTAAAGCAACCCAAAAACCTCCCCCAACTTTCTCTGATCATTCGGGGTCCTTGTGACCTGGCCATTTAGCCCATGGTGTGCAAAAAAGTGCCGCTCAAAGGTAAAAAAACCCAACTCAACTTTGTTTTTTTTCTGTTTTATTGACATAAAAAAAAGCAGCCAGAGGTTCGATTTAGACAAAAAATAAAAAGTGAAATTCCGTGCAAAAATCAATCTTATTACAAATCAGCACGGGAGCATTGCAAAGAAAACCTCTTACCAAATGAATCATCACAGTAAGGGGAAAAAAAAACGACAAAGGAACGGTCATTATATCTGCATCTGATTGAATACTAAGACAAAAATGAAAGTCAAACTTCACAGTTCCGACACCAGCAGTACCCCGAACATTCTATAGCAACATTAAGAGACCGTTTTGGCTTTCTTATATTTCACAGCTCACTTAGTTTCGTCCATGATGTAACGGATCGTTAATCATCTTTATTACCGCCTACGCTTAAATCTTGTTCTTTACAAACAGCCGAGATCAAAGCCAGTCTTGTTGCCATTCCGTACTTCACAAATGGCAGAACCAAGCGACTTCTTTTCTGCCTTTACGAACGACACAAGTATTCCATCAGGTCTAAGTCGTCGGAGGTGATGGAATGTCTTCTTTTGTGGCTAGAAACTTCTCACAAACGTTGCAGAAACTTTTTCGTGCAAGTAGATTTTTGTTAATCGGTACAAAGTGAAATCAATAATTCATTTTATCGCTGGTCATTGAAACGAAGGAATCTGCAAAGACTGAAAAGTAACATGGAGTCGTGAGGGGTGTAGCGATGGATTATGGTTGGTGGAACTCGATAATCCAACTCGATAATCCAACTCGATAATCAAATTTTTTCCAACTGAGGAAATAATATCTATGCCAGGTTCGCTCCGTGTGTGTGTGTGTCGGGGTGGGTGGGGGGGGGGGCAATTTTCACAACTCTCATGCATTTTGCCATGTAAATCCACTTTTGCCAACTATCCATAAATTCACGGAATTAATCCCAATATTTTCATCTAGCCTGAATTTTTAGCAAGTCATTGTGAATTTTTCCTAACTCACTTTGATTTTACCAACTCTCCTTAATTTCGCAAACCCAATCCCAATATTTACCTGTTTCCTAAATTTGTTAAGCCACCTCAAAATTTTCAAACTACCCAAGAATTGGACAAGTTGTCTCGATTTTGCTAACTCTAATTAAATTCACAAAATTAATCCCAATTTTCGCAACTCACCTGTATTTCACCAAGTGGATTCGAATTTTGCCAATTTCCCAAGATTTTGCCAAAGCTCCTTAATTTCATAAAACCAATCCCAATTTTCACAACCCACCTGTACTTTAACAAGTGGTTTCCAATTTTGCCAACTCCTCTACATTTCGCCCAGTTGCTTCGATTTTACCACCTCTCCTTAATTTCGCAAAAACAATCCCAATTTTAACATCTCTCCTGAATTTTCCAAGTCACATCAAATTTTTAAAACTCCCCAAAATTTTGTCCAGTTTTCTCGATTTTGTCAATTCTCCCTAATTTCACAAAAACAATCCCAATTTTCACAACTCGCCCATATTCGGCGAGTTTTGTTTCACAACTCTCCCAAGAGATTTGGCGAGTTTAATTTTCACAACTCGCCCAAGTGAATTCGAATTTTGCCAACTGCCTTAGATTTCTCAAGTTTCCTCGATTTTGCCAAATGCCCTAGATTTCCAAAGTTTCCTCGATTTCACCAAATTCCCTAGATTTCCCGTTTCCTCGATTTTGCGAAATGCCCTAGATTTCCCAAGTTTCTTCGATTTTGCCAAATGCCTTAGATTTCCCAAGTTTCCTCGATTTCACCAAATGCCTTAGATCAAATGCCTTAGATTTCCCAAGTTTTTTCGGTTTTGCCAAACACCCTAGATTTCCCAAGTTTCCTCGATTTTCTCAAATGCCTTAGATTTCCCAAGTTTCCTCGATTTCACCAAATGCCTTAGATTACCCAAGATTCCTCGATTTCACAAAATGCCTTAGATTTCCCACGTTTCCTCGATTTTGCGAAATTCCCTAGATTTTCCAAGTTTCCTCAATTTCACCAAATGCCTTCGATTTCCCAAGTTTCCTCGATTTTGCCAAATGCCCTAGATTTCTCAAGTTTCCTCGATTTTGCCAAATGCCCTGGATTTCTCAAGTTTCTTCGATTTTGCCAAATTCCCCAGATTTCCCAAGTTTCCTCGATTTCACCAAATGCCTTAGATTTTCCAAGTTTCCTCGATTTCACCAAATTCCCTAGATTTCCCAAGTTTCCTCGATTTTGCCAAATGACCTAGATTTCCCAAGTTTTCTCGATTTCACCAAATGCCTTAGATTTCCCAAGTTTCCTCGATTTCACCAAATGCCTTAGATTTCCCAAGTTTCCTCGATTTCACTAAATGCCTTAGATTTCCCAAGTTTCCTCGATTTCACTAAATGCCTTAGATTTCCCAAGTTTCCTCGATTTTGCCAAATTCCCTAGATTTCCCAAGTTTCCTCAATTTTACCAAATGCCTTAGATTTCCCAAGTTTCCTCGATTTTGCCAAATGCCCTAGATTTCTCAAGTTTCCTCGATTTTGCCAAATGCCCTAGATTTCTCAAGTTTCCTCGATTTTGCCAAATTCCTCAGATTTCCCAAGTTTCCTCGATTTCACCAAATGCCTTAGATTTCCCAAGTTTCCTCGATTTCACCAAATGCCTTAGATTTCCCCAGTTTTTTCGATTTTGCCAAATTCCCTAGATTTCCCAAGTTTCCTCGATTTCAACAAATTCCCTAAATTTCCCAAGTTTTCTCGATTTCACCAAATTCCCTAGATTTCACAAGTTTCCTCGAATTTGCAAAATGCCCTAGATTTCCCAAGTTTCCTCGATTTTGCCAAATTCCCTAGATTTCCCAAGTTTCCTCGATTTCACCAAATGCCTTAGATTTCCCAAGTTTCCTCGATTTTGTCAAATGCCTTAGATTTCCCAAGTTTCCTCGATTTCACCAAATGCCTTAGATTTCCCAAGTTTCCTCGATTTCACCAAATGCCTTAGATTTCCCAAGTTTCCTCGATTTCACCAAATTCCCCAGATTTTCCAAGTTTCCTCGATTTCACCAAATTCCCTAAATTTCCCAAGTTTCCTCGATTTTGTCAACTGCCTTAGATTTCCCAAGTTTCCTCGATTTCACCAAATACCCTAGATTTCCCAAGTTTTTTCGATTTTGCCAAATGCCTTAGATTTCCCAAGTGTCCTCGATTTCACCAAATGCCTTAGATTTCCAAAGTTTCCACGATTTCACCAAATTCCCGAGATTTCCCAAGTTTCCTCGATTTTGCCAAATTCCCTAGATTTCCCATGTTTCCTCGATTACACCAAATGCCTTAGATTTCCCAAGTTTCCTCGATTTTGTCAAATGCCTTAGATTTCCCAAGTTTCCTCGATTTCACCAAATGCCTTAGATTTCCCAAGTTTCCTCGGTTTCACCAAATGCCTTAAATTTCCCAAGTTTCTTCGATTTCACTAAATGCCTTAGATTTCCCCAGTTTCCTCGATTTAACCAAATGCCTTAGATTTCCCAAGTTTCCTCGATTTCACTAAATGCCTTAGATTTCCCAAGTTTCCTCGATTTTGCCAAATTCCTTAGATTTCCCAAGTTTCCTCGATTTCACCAAATTCCATAGATTTCCCAAGTTTCCTCGATTTTGCCAAATGACCTAGATTTCCCAAGTTTTCTCGATTTCACCAAATGCCTTAGATTTCCCAAGTTTCCACGATTTCACTAAATGCCTTAGATTTCCCAAGTTTCCTCAATTTCACGAAATGCCTTAGATTTCACAAGTTTCCTCGATTTTGCCAAATGCCCTAGATTTCCCAAGTTTCCTCGATTTTGCCAAATGCCCTAGATTTCTCAAGTTTCCTCGATTTTGCCAAATGCCCTTGATTTCTCAAGTTTCCTCGATTTCACCAAATTCCTTAGATTTCCAAAGTTTCCTCGATTTTGCCAAATTCCTTAGATTTCCCAAGTTTCCTCGATTTCACCAAATTCCCTAGATTTCCCAAGTTTCCTCGATTTCACCAAATGCCTTAGATTTCCCAAGTTTCCTCGATTTCACTAAATGCCTTAGATTTCCCAAGTTTCCTCGATTTTGCCAAATTCCCTAGATTTCCCAAGTTTCCTCAATTTCACCAAATGCCTTAGATTTCCCAAGTTTTCTCGATTTTGCCATATGCCCTAGATTTCTCAAGTTTCCTCGATTTTCCCAAATGCTCTAGATTTCTCAAGTTTCCTCGATTTTGCCAAATTCCCCAGATTTCCCAGTTTCCTCGATTTCACCAAATGCCTTAGATTTCCCAAGTTTCCTCGATTTGACCAAATTCCCTAGATTTCCCAAGTTTCCTCGATTTTGCCAAATGACCTAGATTTCCCAAGTTTTCTCGATTTCACCAAATGCCTTAGATTTCCCGTTTCCACGATTTCACCAAATGCCTTAGATTTCCCAAGTTTTCTCGATTTCACCAAATGCCTTAGATTTCCCAAGTTTCCTCGATTTCACTAAATGCCTTAGATTTCCCAAGTTTCCTCGATTTCACTAAATGCCTTAGATTTCCCAAGTTTCCTCGATTTTGCCAAATTCCCTAGATTTGCCAAGTTTCCTCAATTTCACCAAATGCCTTAGATTTCCCAAGTTTTTTCGATTTTGCCAAATGCCTTAGATTTCCCAAGTTTCCTCGATTTCACCAAATGCCTTAGATTTCCCAAGTTTCCTCGATTTCACCAAATTCCCTAGATTTCCCAAGTTTCCTCGATTTTGCCAAATGACCTAGATTTCCCAAGTTTTCTCGATTTCACCAAATGCCTTAGATTTCCCAAGTTTCCTCGATTTTGCCAAATTCCCTAGATTTGCCAAGTTTCCTCAATTTCACCAAATGCCTTAGATTTCCCAAGTTTTTTCGATTTTGCCAAATGCCTTAGATTTCCCAAGTTTCCTCGATTTCACCAAATGCCTTAGATTTCCCAAGTTTCCTCGATTTCACCAAATTCCCTAGATTTCCCAAGTTTCCTCGATTTTGCCAAATGACCTAGATTTCCCAAGTTTTCTCGATTTCACCAAATGTCTTAGATTTCCCATGTTTCCTCGATTTTACCAAATTCCCTAGAGTTACTAAGTTTCCTCGATTTTGCCAAATTCCCTAGATTTCCCAAGTTTTCTCGATTTCACCAAATGCCTTAGATTTTCCAAGTTTCCTGGATTTCACCAAATGCCTTAGATTTCCCAAGTTTCCTCGATTTCACTAAATGCCTTAGATTTCCCAAGTTTCCTCGATTTTGCCAAATTCCCTAGATTTCCCGTTTCCTCAATTTCACCAAATGCCTTAGATTTCCCAAGTTTTTTCGATTTTGCCAAATGCCTTAGATTTCCCAAGTTTCCTCGATTTCACCAAATGCCTTAGATTTCCCAAGTTTCCTCGATTTCACCAAATTCCCTAGAGTTCCCAAGTTTCCTCGATTTTGCCAAATGACCTAGATTTCCCAAGTTTTTTCGATTTCACCAAATGCCTTAGATTTCCCATGTTTCTTCGATTTTACCAAATTCCCTAGAGTTACTAAGTTTCCTCGATTTTGCCAAATTCCCTAGATTTCCCAATTTTCGTCGATTTCACCAAATGCCTTAGATTTCCCAAGTTTCCTCGATTTCACCAAATGCCTTAGATTTCCCAAGTTTCCTCGATTTCACTAAATGCCTTAGATTTCCCAAGTTTCCTCGATTTTGCCAAATTCCCTAGATTTCCCAAGTTTCTTCAATTTCACCAAATGCCTTAGATTTCCCAACTTTCCTCGATTTTGCCAAATGCCCTAGATTTCTCAAGTTTCCTCGATTTTCCCAAATGCTCTAGATTTCTCAAGTTTCCTCGATTTTGCCAAATTCCCCAGATTTCCCAGTTTCCTCGATTTCACCAAATGCCTTAGATTTCCCAAGTTTCCTCGATTTCACCAAATTCCCTAGATTTCCCAAGTTTCCTCGATTTTGCCAAATGACCTAGATTTCCCAAGTTTTCTCGATTTAACCAAATGCCTTAGATTTCCCAAGTTTCCTCGATTTCACCAAATGCCTTAGATTTCCCAAGTTTCCTCGATTTCACCAAATGCCTTAGATTTCCCAAGTTTCCTCGATTTCACTAAATGCCTTAGATTTCCCAAGTTTCCTCGATTTCACTAAATGCCTTAGATTTCCCAAGTTTCCTCGATTTCACTAAATGCCTTAGATTTCCCAAGTTTCCTCGATTTTGCCAAATTCCCTAGATTTGCCAAGTTTCCTCAATTTCACCAAATGCCTTAGATTTCCCAAGTTTTTTCGATTTTGCCAAATTCCTTAGATTTCCCAAGTTTCCTCGATTTCACCAAATGCCTTAGATTTCCCAAGTTTCCTCGATTTCACCAAATTCCCTAGATTTTCCAAGTTTCCTCGATTTTGCCAAATGACCTAGATTTCCCAAGTTTTCTCGATTTCACCAAATGTCTTAGATTTCCCATGTTTCCTCGATTTTACCAAATTCCCTAGAGTTACTAAGTTTCCTCGATTTTGCCAAATTCCCTAGATTTCCCAAGTTTTCTCGATTTCACCAAATGCCTTAGATTTCCCAAGTTTCCTCGATTTCACCAAATGCCTTAGATTTCCCAAGTTTCCTCGATTTCACTAAATGCCTTTGATTTCCCAAGTTTCCTCGATTTTGCCAAATTCCCTAGATTTCCCAAGTTACCTCGATTTTGCCAAATGACCTAGATTTCCCAAGTTTTCTCGATTTCACCAAATGCCTTAGATTTCCCAAGTTTCCTCGATTTCACCAAATGCCTTAGATTTCCCAAGTTTCCTCGATTTCACCAAATGCCTTAGATTTCCCAAGTTTCCTCGATTTCACTAAATGCCTTAGATTTCCCAAGTTTCCTCGATTTCACTAAATGCCTTAGATTTCCCAAGTTTCCTCGATTTTGCCAAATTCCCTAGATTTGCCAAGTTTCCTCAATTTCACCAAATGCCTTAGATTTCCCAAGTTTTTTCGATTTTGCCAAATTCCTTAGATTTCCCAAGTTTCCTCGATTTCACCAAATGCCTTAGATTTCCCAAGTTTCCTCGATTTCACCAAATTCCCTAGATTTTCCAAGTTTCCTCGATTTTGCCAAATGACCTAGATTTCCCAAGTTTTCTCGATTTCACCAAATGTCTTAGATTTCCCATGTTTCCTCGATTTTACCAAATTCCCTAGAGTTACTAAGTTTCCTCGATTTTGCCAAATTCCCTAGATTTCCCAAGTTTTCTCGATTTCACCAAATGCCTTAGATTTCCCAAGTTTCCTCGATTTCACCAAATGCCTTAGATTTCCCAAGTTTCCTCGATTTCACTAAATGCCTTTGATTTCCCAAGTTTCCTCGATTTTGCCAAATTCCCTAGATTTCCCAAGTTTCCTCAATTTCACCAAATGCCTTAGATTTCCCAAGTTTCCTCGATTTGGCCAAATGCCCTAGATTTCTCAAGTTTCCTCGATTTTGCCAAATGCTTTAGATTTCCAAAGTTTCCTCGATTTCACCAAATGCCTTAGATTTCCCAAGTTTCCTCGATTTTCCCAAATGCCTTAGATTTCCCAAGTTTCCTCGATTTCACCAAATGCCTTAGATTTCCCAAGTTCCCTCGATTTCACCAAATTCCCTAGATTTCCCAAGTTTCCTCGATTTTGCCAAATTCTTTAGATTTCCCAAGTTTCCTCGATTTTGCCAAATGCCCTAGATTTCCCAAGTTTTCTCGATTTCACCAAATGCGTTAGATTTCCCAAGAGTCCTCGATTTTGCCAACTCGTTAGCTCAATTAACACAGTACACAGAATTTACATTGCTGGAATTGGTGGCAAAATTTAACTGGCATAGTGGTCGCTAGCTTAACCACTATGTCAGCCAGTTAAGGCTAGCTAGTTTTTCTCTAAGGCCTGACCACTACGCCAGTTAGTTCCTTGCTATTCCTTTTCCACTTTCTATTCCCTTTCTAGCTGCTATTCCATTTCTTATTTCAGAAGTGATCATAACGGCTCCAATGGATGAGTGGCGTGGTTCCGTTGAGGGGTGAGCTCCGTCTCTTTCCTCCCCACCCCGAGAGCAGTTGAATGGGCAAGCGAAGGCCATCCCGAATCTGCTTAGCATTCATAACGTCATCGGCCAAGGGGGCTTCACATAATGAAAAACTCGAGTTCCAGGTCGACTCGCCAGCGCCACTCACCAGCAATTCTGTTCACTCACTTCTGGCTGCTACACATTGTCATGCAGTTGCTTAGCAGTCAGAGTGAGCAAAATGGCGCTGAAGTGAAAAAAAAAACTTCTTCTTCTTTAGCAATCACTTCCGTTAGAAACATCATCGGCTGGCTGTTGCTGTTGTTCGTATTTGTCCGATTGCCGCTGCCGTTTCTAAGAGGGGATTTGATTCATATTTTGGCCAGAGACAGGAATTTGTTAAGAAATGGGATACTTCTAACAACAGTTGTTGTAAGGGGCGTATACAGTGGGACACGCCCCCCTCTCTTTCGACAGTTTTAGTTGCCCGAATGTGTTGCTTTGTTCTATCTCTGAGCAGTCCTTTTTTTTTTCTTTCTAATGGCCAGGTCACAAGGGTTGGGTTGTTTTACCTCTGAACGACACTTTTTTTTGCACACCACGGGCTAAATGGCCAGATGACAAGGATCCCGATGACTCAGAGAAGGTTCGGGGAGGGGACCCACTGGAACAGCTGTTGGGAGACAGATGGTAGCCTCCCGTCAAGGCCATTCAGTGTGTTCTTTAACGTGCACAGGGTATGGCTCTCCCGCAAACGGACCCACGGCTTAACGCCCCATCCGACGGACGGCGGCATTTTGCAAGTCCATTGGTGTCCCCTACTGACCATGGGCAAGGCGGGGAATTTTTCGGAGATAAATCTCAACGCAGATTACGAGCACATGCAGATTACGAGCCTGACTGGCTACCGACTCGTAATCTGTATGTGATTACGAGCACATACAGATTAAGAGCCTGACGCGCTACCGACTGAGCCACCCTCGCCCCGTCCAGTGGGTCCTGTATCCCAACCTTCTCTAATCCCTCGGGGTCCTTCTGACCTGGCCATTTAGCCCATTGCATGAAAAAAAAAATGGCGTTCAGAGGGTTGGGTTGTTTTACCTCCGAGCGGCATTTTTTTGCACACCATGGGCTAAATGGCCAGGTCACATGGACCCCGAAGGCTCAGAGAAGGTTGGGGGAGGGGACCCACTGGAACAGCTGTTGGGAGACAGATGGTAGCCTCCCGTCAAGGCCATCCAGCGTGTTCTTTAACGTGCACAGGGTATGGCTCTCTCGCACACGGGGCCACGGCTTAACGTCCCATCCGACGGACGGCGGCCTTTCCAAGCCCATCGGTGTCCCCTACTGACCGTGGGCAGGTCGGGGAATTTTGCGGAGATAAATCTCAACCTGACCCAGCTGGGACTCAAACCTGGGAACTACAGATTACGAGCCTGGCGCGCTACCGACTGAGCCCCCCCCCCCCCCAGGCGTTCAGAGGTAAACCAATCCAAGTCTTTTCACTCTATTCTAGAGTAACAAACGTCTTTACTGCAGCAAAAATAATAGCTGCAAGTAAGAAAGAAAAAACCATATTATGGAAGCTATCACAAAAGACTCAAATGACACATGCATTTATATTGTCCGAGGGAACTTCTGCAATGTAAGGATTCGTGAACAGTTTTTTTTATGAGACTGTTGCGCACAGTTTTATCCGCCAGTGGAAACACGTGTTGCCTTGGACATTTCATCGACGTAACTGGCTAATAATAGCTGGCTAATAATAGCAGAGAACATTTTTTTTTCTTTATATAATAAAGTATGTTGATTTTCAGTCCTCGGAGATTGTAATGTACGTATATTTTTGTGATCTCTGAGCGATATTTTTATATCGCATGTTGGAAGGAAAGCAATCTAATGCAACAGGTTTTCTGGAAGTGGTGTCAGTTTCCTGATTATTCCGTGGGAATAAAAGAAATATTTATGGTGTGGTAATGGGAAAAAAAATCTCTGAAAATAATATTTAGGGGTTATTTTAGTTATTATTCTGGTGGGCGGAATTAAGCGTAAGAAGCAGTATTTATATTCAATGCTGAGGAATCGAATTTTTGACGGTTGGATTTGTTTTACCTCTGAACGGCATTTTTTTCACACAATGGGCTAAATAACCAGGTCACAAGGACCACGAAGGCTCAGAGACAGTTGGGGGAGGATACCCACTGGAACAGCTGTTGGGAGACAGATGGTAGCCTCCCGTCAAGGCCATCCAGCGTGTTCTTTAACGTTGGGTTGTTTTACCTCTGAACGGCACTTTTTTGTACACCATGGGCTAAATGGCCAGGCCACAAGGACCCCGAAGACTCAGAGAAAGTTGGGGGAGGGGACCCACTGGAACAGCTGTTGAGAGACAGATGGTAGCCTCCCCTCAAGGCCATCCAGCGTGTTCTTTAATGTTGGGTTGTTTTACCTCTGAGCGGCATTTTTTTTGCACACCATGGTCTAAATGGCCAGGTCACAAGGACCCCGAAAACTCAGAGAAGGTTGGGGGAGTTGGGGGAGGGGACCCACTGGAACAGCTGTTGAGAGATAGATGATAGCCTCCCGTCAAAGCCATCCAGCGTGTTCTTTAACGTGCACAGGGTATGGCTCTCCCGTACACGGCACCACGGCTTAACGTCCCATCCGACGGACGGCAGCCTTTCCAAGCCCATCGGTGACTCCTACTGACCGCGGGCAGGTGGTTTTGCGGACATAAATCTCAATGCTGACCGAGCTGGAACTCGAACCTGGGAACTGGAGATTACGAGCTTGGCGCTCTACCGATTAGGCCACCCCCGCTCCAATTTTTTGACGTAATAAAATAGAATCTAACAATGTTTATCAGTTGCGTTGTTACGAGTGTTCGGCTAATGGAATAAATATTAAACAGTGGTTACCATGGTTTTATGGGCTTATAGCACCTGGGGTGTGGCTCAGTCGGTCGTGCGCCTTGCTCGTAATTTGCAGTTCCCAGGTTCGAGTGCCGGTGATAAGATTTATCTCTGCTAAACCACCACATTGGCCTCGATCAGAAAGGGTACAGTCGCACAGTTTTTTGGAAATCAGTGATCTGGCAACCTCCGTGTCACGTGACACGAAGGTTGCCAGTTCACTAATTTCTAAAAAAAAATCGTTGCCAGATATTTTTTCTCAATTCTGTAATCAACCATAGTGTTCGGATACTTTTTTAATGTATATAATGCTTATGAATATATAATGCAATGAATATGGAGCGTGTGCAGTTACCGTTCACAGCAAACTGGAGCGGTTGTGGTTAATGTTCACAGCACATTGGATCGTGTGAGCTCACAAAGACTTGGATCGTGTGGGCTCACTCACGGAAATATTGAGCGTGTGCAATTACCGTTCAAAGCAAACTGGAGCGGTTGCGGTTAATGTTCACAGCACATTGGATCGTGTGAGCTCACAAAGACCTAGATCGTGTGGGCTCACTCACGGAAATATTGAGCGTGTGCAGTTACCGTTCACAGCAAACTGGAGCGGTTGCGGTTAATGTTCACAGCACATTGGATCGTGTGAGCTCACAAAGACCTGCATCGTGTGGGCTCACTCACGGAAATATTGAGCGTGTGCAGTTACCGTTCACATCAAACTGGAGCGGTTGCGGTTAATGTTCACAGCACATTGGATCGTGTGAGCTCACAAAGACCTAGATCGTGTGGGCTCACGGAAATATTGAGCGTGTGCGTTCACAGCAAACTGGAGCGGTTGCGGTTAATGTTCACAGCACATTGGATCGTGTGAGCTCACAAAGACTTGGATCGTGTGGGCTCACTCACGGAAATATTGAGCGTGTGCAATTACCGTTCACAGCAAACTGGAGCGTGTGCAGTAACTGCACACGCTCCAGTTTGCTGTGAACGGTAACTGGAGCGTGTACAGTTGCTGTACACGCTCCAGATATTTTTCCTGAATTCTGTAATCACGTGACACGAAGGTTGCCAGATCACTAATTTCTAAAAAAATCGTTGCCAGATATTTTTTCTGAATTCTGTAATCAACCATAGTGTTCGGATACTTTTTTGGGCGACTGTACATCAATTGGTTTAGAAAGCCCGACTTCCGTCGGATGAGACGTTAAGCCGTGGTTCCTTGTGCATCTGAGCCATACCCTGTGCACGTTGGGTTGTTTTACCTCTGAGCGGCACTTTTTTGCACATAATGGTCTAGGTGAAAAAGCGATGCTTTTATTTGGAAACTTTCATCTTTTTGTCAGTTTTCCTTTTCATTCTTTTTTTTTCTCTCTCATTCATTTTATGTACTACTGGTGTAAACTAGATCATATCTGTAAAACCATATATGTACATTCCCGCTGATAAGCTTCAGCTTAGTGGGATTTTTTAATTTAAAGTAATTACAGATAATACTTATTAAAAATAAAGTTGAATTTGAATTAAATTTGAATGGCCAGGTCACATAGACCCCGAAGACTCAGAGAAAGTTGGGGGAAGGGGACCCGCTTGACAGCTGTTAAGAGACAGACGGTAACCTCCCGTCAAGGCTATCCATTGTGTTATTGTGTCATTTTTAACTTGCACAGGGTATGGCTCTCCCACACACGGGGCCACGGCTTAACGTCCCATCCGACGGACGACGGAGATAAATCTCAACGCTGGCGGGGAATTTCGCGGAGACAAATCTCAACGCTGACCCAGCTGGGACTCGAACCTGGGAACTACAGATTACGACTACAGCCCTGTGCACCTTAAAGAACACACTGGATAGCCTTGACAGTAAGCTTCCATCTGTCTCCTAACAGCTGTTCAGTGAGTTCCTTTCCTCCAACCCTCTCCGAGCCCTTGGGGTCCTCGTGACCTGGGCATTTAGTCCATTATGTGCAAAAAGAGTGACATTCAGGAATAAAACAACCCAACCTATCTATAGAAACGGGTTGGGTTGTTTTACCTCTGAGCGGAACTTTATTGCACACCATGGGCTAAATGGCCAGGTCACAAGGACCCCGAAGGTTCAGAGAAGGATGGGGGAGGAGACCCACTGGAACAGCTGTTGGGAGACAGATGGTAGGCTCCCGTCAAGGCCATCCAGCGTGTTCTTTAACGTGCACAGTGTATGAATCTCCCGCACACGGCGCCACGGCTTAACGTCCCATTCGACGGACGGCGGCCTTTCAAAGCCCATTGGTATCCCCTACTGACCATGGGCAGGGCGGGGAATTTTTGCGGAGATAAATATTAACGCTGACCCAGCCGGGACTCGAACCTGGGAACTACAGATTACGAGCCTGGCGCGCTACCGTCTGAGCCACCCCCGCCCCCTATAGAAACGGATCGATCATTGTAGAAACCACACGAAGCCTCAATTTGTTAGATTCTCTTGTCCAGAGACAAGAGAAGCGGGGGGGAGGGGGTGTCCTGAAGCGAACGTGATTAGCGCACTTCAGCCGGTGATTAATAGCTGACCTGGACACGTGACTGGCGTGCTACAGCAATGGGCAAGGAAGGCGGTGACAGGAATATCTGGTCACGTGGGGTGGGCATATTGATGGGGGTCTCCGCTGGCTACACAGACTCACTTGCTACTTTTCCGCTATATTGTGTCGGCAACCGGTTTCGACACCTGCTGTGTACCGACCCTGACTTCGTGTCATCTCCCCCCCCCCCCTCTCGGTTTCCTCTCGTAAAAGATTAAACTTATTTTTTTCACCTTTTTCGAAATTTATTACTGTTTACAGAAAAAAAATGCAGGAATTGTAAATAAATTATCTCATTCAGGAAATGCATTTGGGAGAAAAAAAATGTTTACCGTGAGGGGAACTAAAAAGGGGGAGGGGTGGCTCTGTCGGTAGCGCACCACGCTCGTATTCTGTAGTTTCAGTCGCTCAAAAAAGTATCCAAACGCTATGGTTGAGTACAGAATTCAGAAAAAAAATCGTTGCCAGATATTTTTTCTGAATTCTGTAATCAACCATAGTGTTCGGATATTTTTTAATATATATAATGCGTATGAATATATAATGCAATGAATATGGAGCGTGTGCAGTTACCGTTCACAGCAAACTGGAGCGGTTGCGGTTAATGTTCACAGCACATTGGATCGTGTGAGCTGACAAAGACCTAGATCGTGTGGGCTCATTCACGGAAATATGGAGCGTGTGCAGTTACCGTTCACAGCAAACTGGAGCGGTTGCGGTTAATGTTCACATCACATTGGATCGTGTGAACTGACAAAAACCTAGATCGTGTGGGCTCACTCACGGAAATAGTGAGCGTGTGCAGTTACCGTTCACAGGAAACTGCAGCGTGTTCAGTAACTGCACACTCTCCAGTTTGTTGTGAACGGTAACTGGAGCGTGTACAGTTGCTGAATTCTGTAATCACGTGACACGAAAGGTTGCCAGATCACTAATTTCTAAAAAAAATCGTTGCCAGATATTTTTTCTGAATTCTGTAATCAACCATAGGGTTCGGATACTTTTTTGAGCGACTGTACCATGTTCGAGTGCCAGCTGGACCAGTGTCCATATTTCTCTCTGCAAAACTCTCCACTCTGCCCTTGGTCAGCAGGGGACACCGATGGGCTTCGGAAGGCCGCCGTCCTTCCGATGCAACGTTAATCACACTGCCCTGTGTGCGGAAGAGCCATACCCTGTGCACGTTAAAGAATACCCTGGATGGTCTTGATGGGGAGAACGATATCTGTCTTCTAAAAACACTTCCGTGTAAGTGTAAGTAAGATTCAGAGAAGTGTGTCCCCAAACTTCTCTGAGGCTTCCGAGTCCTTGTGATCGGGCCATTTAGCCCATTGTGTGCAAAAAAGTGCGCTCATAGGTAAAACAACCCAACTCAATTACTAAAATATTCTGGCGAACATGATTGAGTTGTTTTACCTCTTAGTGGCACTTTTTTTGCACACCATGGGCTAAATGGCCAGGTCACAATGACCCGAATGCTCAGAGAAGGTTTGGGGAGGGAACCCACTGGAACAGCTGTTGGGAGACAGATGGTAGCCTCCCGTCAAGGCCATCCAGCGTGTTCTTTAACGTGCACAAGGTATGGCTCTCCGCATAATGGACCACGGCTTAACGTCCCATCCGACGGATGGCAGCCTTTCCAAGCCCATCTGTGTCACCTACTGACCGTGGGAAGGGCGGGGAGTTTTGCGGAGATAAGTCTCAATGCTGATCCAGCTGTGACTCGAACCTGGGAACTGCAGATTACGAGCCTGGCGCGCTGCAGACTGAAGCACCCCCCGCCCCCTTCCGGCTCGTTCAAATCATTTCATCTTTTTCTCCATTTTTATTTCAAAATCCTGGTTTGCTCACGTGACTAAGCTGAAAGAAAACTGTTGGTCCACAGCTCATTATCTTTTTAAATTCAGCACTATTTCCTCATTCCTCACGCTGCTTGTAAATATCTATATAATATCCGAACGAGCTCATTATGCAGATTTTTTTGCACCAAACGTTAAAACTTCCGCAGTTTTTTAACTAAGCAAACAGTTAAACTGGAATCGCTACTGTTAAATTTGCACGCTCTCAGTCTGAAACGAATCTTGAATACCTAACACGCTTGCTTTCAAAGTGTAAATGCTAAAAAAAGCTCTTTTATTCAGAAGTTAGCCTTGGGCAACGGGTTTTTAGATTCAGAGTATGAAATGTGTTAAGAATGCCTTATTTAGATTTCACACTTTATTCCCTTCAACATTTCTATGTTACGTGAATGGGAAGGGATTTGGAAAAGAATAGGGTTGGATGAAAAATAAGGACGAAGGGAGAAGAGCTCAATCGAATTCATTTAAATCACAAGAGTTCATTTGAGGTCAGGCGATGATTATCTCGTATACAAAAAAATAAATGAGTAAACGAGATTATTGTGTTTACCACGCTTGAATCTAGAAAAAAACTAAGAAAGTGGGCAAATGACTCGATCACTCAGAGAAAAAAAAAATTAAGAAAGTGGACAAATAACTCGATCACATAAATAAAAAAAATGAAGAAAGTGGACAAATGACTCGATCACACAGAGAAAAAAATGAAGAAAGTGGGCAAATGACTCGATCACTCAGAGCAAAAAAATGAAGAAAGTGGACAAATAACTCGATCACATAAATAAAAAATAAGAAAGTGGACAAATGACTCGATCACACAGAAAAAAAATTAAGAAAGTGGACAAATGACTCGATCACACAGAGAAAAAAATTAAGAAAGTGGACAAATGACTCGATCACACAGAAAAAAATTAAGAAAGTGGACAAATAACCCGATCACATAAATAAAAAAAATAAGAAAGTGGACAAATGACTCGATCACACAGAGAAAAAAATTAAGAAAGTGGACAAATGACTCGATCACATAAGTAAACAAAATTAAGAAAGTTACAAATAACCCGATCACATAAATAAAAAAAAATAAGAAAGTGGACAAATGACTCGATCACACAGAGAAAAAAATTAAGAAAGTGGACAAATGACTCGATCACATAAGTAAACAAAATTAAGAAAGTGGACAAATAACTCGATCACATAAATAAAAAAAATTAAGTGGACAAATGATTCGATCACACAGAGAAAAAAATTAAGAAAGTGGACAAATGACTCGATCACACAGAAAAAAATTAAGAAAGTGTACAAATAACCCGATCACATAAATAAAAAAAATAAGAAAGTGGACAAATGACTCGATCACACAGAGAAAAAAATTAAGAAAGTGGACAAATGACTCGATCACAAAGAGAAAAAAATTAAGAAAGTGGACAAATGACTCGATCACAAATAAAAAAATTAAGAAAGTGGACAAATGACTCGATCACACAGAGAAAAAATTAAGAAAGTGGACAAATGACTCGATCACACAGAAAAAAATTAAGAAAGTGGACAAATAACCCGATCACATAAATAAAAAAAATAAGAAAGTGGACAAATGACTCGATCACACAGAGAAAAAAATTAAGAAAGTGGACAAATGACTCGATCACAAAGAGAAAAAAATTAAGAAAGTGGACAAATGACTCGATCACAAATAACAAAATTAAGAAAGTGGACAAATGACTCGATCACACAGAGAAAAAATTAAGAAAGTGGACAAATGACTCGATCACTCAGAGAAAAAAATTAAGAAAGTGGACAAATGACTCAATCACACAGAGAAAAAAATTAAGAAAGTGGACAAATGACTCGATCACACAGAAAAAAATTAAGAAAGTGGACAAATGACTCGTTCACACAGAGAAAAAATTAAGAAAGTGGACAAATGACTCGATCTCAGAGAAAAAAATTAAGAAAGTGGACAAATGACTCGATCACACAGAAAAAAATTAAGAAAGTGGACAAATAACCCGATCACATAAATAAAAAAAATAAGAAAGTGGACAAATGACTCGATCACACAGAGAAAAAAATTAAGAAAGTGGACAAATGACTCGATCACAAAGAGAAAAAAATTAAGAAAGTGGACAAATGACTCGATCACAAATAAAAAAATTAAGAAAGTGGACAAATGACTCGATCACACAGAGAAAAAATTAAGAAAGTGGACAAATGACTCGATCACTCAGAGAAAAAAATTAAGAAAGTGGACAAATGACTCAATCACACAGAGAAAAAAATTAAGAAAGTGGACAAATGACTCGATCACACAGAAAAAAATTAAGAAAGTGGACAAATGACTCGTTCACACAGAGAAAAAAATTAAGAAAGTGGACAAATGACTCGATCTCAGAGAAAAAAATTAAGAAAGTGGACAAATGACTCGATCACACAGAAAAAAATTAAGAAAGTGGACAAATGACTCGATCACACAGAAAAAAATTAAGAAAGTGGACAAATGACTCGATCACACAGAAAAAAATTAAGAAAGTGGACAAATGACTCGATCACACAGAAAAAAATTAAGAAAGTGGACAAATGACTCGATCGCGCAGAGAAAAGAAAACTAAGTGGACAAATAACTCCATCGAGCAGGGAAAAACTAAGAAAGCGGACAAATGACTCGATCGCACAGGGGAAAAAACCCAAGAAAGTGGACAAATGATTCATCACGTGAGGTTTTTTCCCCTACGTGTTTTTCCATTACCTCCAAGAAAGTGGAGAAATGACTCGATCGCGCAGGAAAAAAAAACAAGAACGTGGACAAATGACACGATCACGCAGGGGAAAAAACACAAGAAAGTGGACAAATGACGATCGCGCAGGAAAAAAACAAGAACGTGGAGAAATGACTCCATTGCGCAGGGGAAAAACAAGAACGTGGACAAATGACTCGATCGCGCAGGGGAAAAAACACAAGAAAGTGGGCAAATGACTCGATCGCGCAGGAAAAAAACAAGAACGTGGACAAATGACTCGATCGCGCAGGGGAAGAACAAGAACGTGGACAAATGATTCGATCGCGCAGGAAAAAAAACAAGAAGTGGACAAATGACGCGATCGCGCATGGGAAAAAACAAGAACGTGGACAAATGACGCGATCGCGCATGGGAAAAAACAAGAACGTGGACAAATGACACGATCGCTCAGGGCAGAAAAGCACAAGAAAGTGGACAAATAACTCGATCGCACAGGAAAAAAAGCAAATAAATAAATTCTGGAATTCGTTTCAACGGCTTTTTTTAAAACTTTGTTTAAAAATGAGAAAAATGAGTAAAATATGCAGAAGTTTGAATGTTTTATTCTGTTAGTTTACCAGCCTTCTCAAATACTATGATGAAAAAGTTTTGTTTGAAGGTTAAGTCCAGATTCGCTTCACTTCCGTCTTATACGATATTTTGAGAGTGCAAAGAAAGAGTGCATTTAATTTTCGAATTGGGGAAACAAAGTTTTTAAAATTTAAGGAGCCAAAAAATAATTAAATTTTGAGAGTGCATTAAGAAAGTATTTGAAATTAATTAGTTTTTATTCCAGGCATTACTGTAAGTGATTGAAGACAGGCCGATAATAAAGGAAAACGTGAAAAACAAGATTTGCATCTCTTAAAAAAAAAAATCCGCAAAATTCCCCGCCCTGCCCACGGTCAGTAGGGGACACCGATGGGCTTGGAAAGGCCGCCGTCCGTCGGATGGGACGTTTAGCCGTGGCCCCGTGTGCGGAGAGCCATTCCCTGTGCACGTTGAAGAACACGCTGGATGGCCTTGACGGGAGGCTACCATCTGTCTGTCAACAGCTGTTCCAGTGGGTCCCCTCCCCCAGCTTTCTCTGAGCCTTCGGGGTCCATGTGACCTGGCCATTTAGCCCTTGGTGTGCAAAAAAGTGCCGCTCAGAGGTAAAACAACCCAAGCAACCCAAATCTTCAAAAAAAAAACATTAATATTTGGTCACTTGGTGTTATTTAAAATAAATAAATTTTTCGATTCATTTTTTTTTACAGGAGGGGGGGGCAAGTGTTCCCCCTGTCGGTGCCCATGCGAAAGAGCTAAAGTTTTTTTTTTTTCTTTATAAATGGAATTGGGGAAACAAAGTTTTTTGAAATTTAAAGTGCCCAAAAAATAATCTTTTTGAAAAACAACTGAAAAAATCCCAATGGGAAAAATTTAAAGTTTTAAAATTAAAAAACAAGCAAAAGAGCTTAAATTCGGAAAAAAAAACAAATGAAAGTTTGAAATTTTAAAAGGGCTAAAAGAATTAAATTTTAAAAACAGTCGATAAGTAAAAAACACTTAAAGAACCAGAAAAAAATTAAAATTTAAAATTCGGTAAAGGACTTAGTACTTTGGAAAAAAAAATTCAAATTTAAAAACTTAAAAAGGGCGGTACCATAAAGTTTTTGATATTTCATCATATACAAGTTTTTCAGGACATGCATTTCACAAAATTGATTTCATCAATGTGGGTTTTATTTACTGCAATATATTTTTCGAATAGTTCTGGTTCAGTCGCTGAAAAAAGTATCCGAACACTATGGTTGATTAGAGAATTGAGAAAAAATATCTGGCAACGATTTTTAGAAATTAGTGATCTGGCAACCTTCGTGTACAGTCGCTCAAAAAAGTATCCGAACACTATGGTTGATGACAGAATTTAGAAAAAATATCTGGCAACGATTTTTTTTTTTTTTTTTTTTTTTAGAAATTAGTGATCTGGCAACCTTCGTGTACAGTCGCTCAAAAAAGTATCCGAACACTATGGTTGATGACAGAATTTAGAAAAAATATCTGGCAACGATTTTTTTTTTTTTTAGAAATTAGTGATCTGGCAACCTTCGTGTACAGTAGCTCAAAAAAGTATCCGAACACTATGGTTGATTTCGAAATTAGTGATCTGGCAATCACTAATTTCTAAATCAACCGTAGTGTTCGGATACTCTTTTGAGCGACTATAGTTGCTATAAACATCTCTTTCAATTATTCAAAAAGAGATTGTGCCGTGAAATTTCTCGTGCAATTGGATGATTCGGCACCTCGGTTACGTCACCTGACGTCATCCGATCGACGTCAAGACCTTGTTGTGACATCATCATAGTCAGGCAAGAGGCGTACGATGACATTACATATCCCGAAGTGAAATGTTTATCGGGTAATTATCCCAAATTATTCCCTTATAGACGCTCAATTCTGTTGCTCTAAAAACACGAATAGCGTTAAGTAACGATTCTGGGAAATGTTTGCGAGTCCTTTTAGCAATCGGTGAGTTGACGCGTTATGTAAATGTGGAGATGGGCAACATTCTCATGAAGCGTTTTTTCATTATTATGTAGCGTGCATGATAATTCATTTAATAAATAATGTATGCATGACTGCGCGAGGTTAGTGTAACTTGTTCCTGCAGGCGAGCCTTGCGGAGAATTTGTGTGTACAGTCGCTCAAAAAGTATCCGAACACTATGGTTGATTACAGAATTCAGAAAAAATATCTGGCAGCGATTTTTTTAGAAATTAGTGATCTGGCAACCTTCGTGTCACGTGACACAACGGTTGCCAGATCACTAATTTCTAAAAAAAAAAAATCGTTGCCAGATATTTTTTCTGAATTCTGTAATCAACCATAGCGTTCGGATACTTTTTTTAATATATATAATGCGTATGAATATATAATGCAATGAATGTGGAGCGTGTGCAGTTACCGTTCACAGCAAACTGGAGCGGTTGCGGTTAATGTTCACAGCACATTGGATCGTGTGAGCTCACAAAGACCTAGATCGTATGGGCTCACTCACGGAAATATTGAGCGTGTGCAGTTGCTGTACACGCTCCAGATATTTTTCCTGAATTCTGTAATCACGTGACACGAAGGTTGCCAGATCACTAATTTCTAAAAAAATCGTTGCCAGATATTTTTTCTGAATTCTGTCATCAATCATAGTGTTCGGATATTTTTTTGAGCGACTGTACGATTCCAGTGGATAGTTGGTTAACATGCTCCAGCCACCTCTGAACGGCACGTTTTTTGTGCACAATGGTCTAAATGGCCAGGTCACAAGGACTCCGAAGGCTCAGAGAAGGTTGGGGGAGGGGACCCACTAGTACAGCTGTTGGGAGACAGCCTCCCATCAAGACCATCCAACGTGTTCTTTAACGTGCACAGGGTATATGGCTCTCCCGCACACGGGGCCACAGCTTAGTGTCCCATCCGACGGACGGCGGCCTTTCCAAGCCCATCGGTGTCTCCTACTGATCGTGGGCAGTGCGGGCAGTTATGCGGAGATAAATCTGAACGCTGACCCAGCTGAGACTCGACTTCAGATTACGAGCCTAGCTCTCTACCGACTGGACCCCCCCACACCCCGTAAAAGGAACAGCTGATCCATTCCCTTATAAGGTGGTGGCTCAGTCGGTAGCGCGCCAGGCTCGTAATCTGTAGTTCCCAGGTTCGAGTCCCAGCTTGGTCAGTGTTGAGATTTATCTCCGCAAAACTCCCCGCCCTGCTCACGGTTAGTAGGGGACACCGATGGGCTTGGAAAGGCCGCCGTCCGTCGGATGGGACGTTTAGCCGTGGCCCCGTGTGTGGGAGAGCCATACCCTGTGCACGTTAAAGAACACGCTGAATGGCCTTGATGGGAGATTACCATCTGTCTCCCAACAGCTGTTCCAGTGGGTCCCCTCCCCCAACCTTCTCTGAGTCTTCGGGGTCCACGTGACCTGGCCATTTAGCCCATGGTGTGCAAAAAAGTGCCGCTCAGAGGTAAAACAACCCAACCCAACCCTTATAAGGTGAACAGCTTCATGCCTACAACGTCATCAGACCTCCCCTATTTCTTGAAAGCGGACAGGACGAGAACACTGACCTCCTTAAGAAACAAACTTCTTTTTTTAACTTTCGCAAAAAGAACTCTTGCGCTGGTAAGAGAATGAAACCTCCCACCCAAGAAGACTCTAAGACGCATTAAACCATCCATTACAGCCACTGTGACATTCCCAAAAGAAGCCCACCTCGCGCTCTCTCCTCTCCTCCGTGATGATAACAATAAGTGTGGAAAGACTGCTCTCAACACTCCCTCAAATTCTTGCTCTTTCGCCACCTGTCGACGAGGCTCTCGACGTCTTTCGACATCAATGGACAGATTTTTGCCTCCATTCACTCCGAGTCAAGGGTCATGGCCCAATCAGAAAATTGTCAAATACTCAGTCAGAAAGACATTTCGGCTTTTGCGACGCTTAAATGAGGTTCATACAATCGATGCCAGGCCTGGTTTTTGGAGGAGGGATGGTTGCCCCATTGGATTTCGACAGTTTGTTTTTATCTCCATAGACAGCTTTTATATATAAAGTGGGTTTTATGGTTGGTTAAATCGCAAAAGTTGTGTTGTTTTACTTCTGAGCGACACTTTTATTGCGCACAAGGGAATAGATGGCCAAATGGATTCCATTTGAGGGGGTGGGGGGTGGGGGGGGGGGGGCTCGGTCGGTAGCGCGCCAGGCTCGTTATCTATAGTACCCAGGTTCGAGTCTCAGCTGGGTTGCCGTTGAGATTTATCTCCGCAAAAGCGCTGCCCACGGTCAGTAGGGGACACCGATGGGCCGCCGTCCGTCGGATGGGACGTTAAGCCGTGGTCCCGTGTGCGGGAGAGCCATACCCTGTGCACGTTAAAGAACACGCTGGATGGCCTTGACGGGAGGCTACCATCTGTCTCCCAACAGCTGTTCATTGGGACTCCTCCCCCAACCTTCTCTGAGCCTTCGGGGTCCACGTGATCTGGCCATTTAGCCCATGGTGTGCAAAAAAGTGCCGCTCAGAGGTAAAACAACCCAACCCTCCTCCCTCCCCCCAAAAAACACTTATCAGCTAGTTAAACGAACCAAGAATAAAGCATAGAAAAATAATTTCCATTTTCCCTTAAAAGAAATATGAATGTGTAAGAACTGATGTACAGCATAGCAAAACTTTCAGTTCTTTTTTTTTCGAAAAAGAAGTAAAAAACACTCTTCTGTTTCTCCATGAACACTTTAGAAATATTTAGACCTGAAACCATAAAACTTTCAATGATCTTTACAGCTTCTACTCGTTTACAGTCGCTCAAAAAAGTATCTGAACGCTATGGTTGATTACAGAATTCAGAAAAAATATCTGACAACGATTTTTTTTCGAAATTAGTGATCTGGCAACCTTCGTGTCACGTGATTACAGAATTCAGGAAAAATATCTGGAGCGTGTACAGCAACTGCACACGCTCCAGTTTGCTGTGAACGGTAACTGCACACGCTCAATATTTCCGTGAGTGAGCCCACACGATCTAGGTCTTTGTGAGCTCACACGATCCAATGTGCTGTGAACATTAACCGCAACCGCTCCAGTTTGCTGTGAACGGTAACTGCACACGCTCCATATTCATTGCATTATATATTCATACGCATTATATATATTAAAAAAGTATCCGAACGCTATGGTTGATTACAGAATTCAGAAAAAATATCTGGCAACTTTTTTTAGAAATCAGTGATCTGGCAACCGTGTTACGTGACACGAAGGTTGCCAGATCACTAATTTCTAAAAAAATCGTTGCCAGACATTTTTTCTGAATTCTGTAATCAATCATAGTGTTCGGATACTTTTTTGAGCGATTGTCCCATGGCCGAGTGGTTAGCGCGCTTGGCTACTAATCCAAGGGACCTGGGTTCAAGCCCCGGGTAAGGCATGGATGTCTGTGTCGTTTTTCTGCTGAGGTCCTGCCATCCTCTCAGATCTCCTACTGTGGCATATAAACTGACAGGCTCCTGTCAGACCTCTATGGCAAGCAACTGCTTGAGGGGGTATTTATTTTTATTATATTTTATTTTTTATTACATCAACTATCGAATTTTTCCTCTTCTCAAACACACATTGATGCTACTTACGCGCGTCAATCATCTCTTAAAAAATGCCCCTTTACAATATCATCCCCCCCCCCCGCATCTCTGCGTTAAGCATCTATTTCCTCCTCATCTGCTGCAAGCAACACATATCTCATCAGCTGGCCACAACGAACCAACGATAAAACAGATAAACAGCGACAATAATTACCTCTTTAGTCGCCGCGTTGCGCTGGCGTCGCGCACACGTGACCACTCTACCTGTGACGTGTGATGGCGCGTGCCTCATGGCCCTTGCCTTCTCTGCGTGGGCGAATGTCGGAGGCGCTTCTCCAAGGACGATCCATTCTGCCAGCATCCAGAAAGAAACCTCCCCACCCTTTTCTCGCTGACCTTGGTTTCTTCCACCACGTTCCAAGTATGCTATAAAGTCAATGAGATGTTCACCGAATCATCGTAGGAGTTTACCTTAGGGGTTGAGGGAGTTCTGTCGCGCAGAGGTCAATAGCAGAGGCGAATCGACTTGCAGTTGTGTCTACTGTTGGCTCTTGACACAATGTTTAATGAAGTAGAGACGCCGCAGCGTATGTAAATGTTGCCTATTCTGTCCTTTGGCTGGCGTGATGTGCACAACATGCGTTTTACAGTCCATAGAAAATAGAACTGACTGGGAACGTCAACGATTTCTTCTGGGGGGTGAAGATGATGAATGATGTGTGAAGAGAGTGGTCGATATACTTTACAGAGGTGGATCCAAAATTGATAAACATGTAACAATCTTGGGGACAGGTCAGAAGGTTAGATGGTTTTACCTTTGAGCAGCTCTTTTTTTGCACACATCGGTTTTGTTGGGTTGTTTTACCTCTGAGCGGCACTTTTTTGCACACCATGAGCTAAATGGCCAGGTCACATGGACCCCGAAGGCTCAGAAAACGTTGGGGGAGGAGATCCACTGGAACAGCTGTTGGGAGACAGGTGGTAGCCTCCCGTTAAGGCCATCCAGCGTGTTCTTTAACGTTGGGTTGTTTTACCTCTGAGCGTCACTTTTTTGCACACCATGGGCTAAATGGCCAGGTCACATGAACCCCGAAGGCTCAGAGAAGGTTGGGGGAGGGGACCCACTGGAACAGCTGTTGGGAGACAGATGGTAGCCTCCCGTTAATGCCATCCAGTGTGTTCTTTAACGTTGAGTTGTTTTACCTCTGAACGGCACTTTTTTGCACACCATGGGCTAAATGGCCAGGTCACATGGACCCCGAAGGCTCAGAGAAGGTTGGGGGAATGGATCCACTGGAACAGCTGATGGGAGACAGATGGTAGCCTCCCGTCAAGGCCATCCAGCATGTTCTTTAACATTGGGTTGTTTTACCTCTGAGCGGCACTTTTTTGCACACCATGAGCTAAATGGCCAGGTCACATGGACCCCGAAGGCTCAGAGAAGGTTGGGAGAGGGGACCCACTGGAACAGCTGATGGGAGACAGATGGTAGCCTCCCGATAAGGCCATCCAGCGTGTTCTTTAACGTTGGGTTGTTTTACCTCTGAGCAGCACTTTTTTGCACACCATGGGCTAAATGGCCAGGTCACATGGACCCCGAAGTCTCAGAGAAGGTTGGGGGAGGGGACCCACTGGAACAGCTGTTGGGAGACAGATGGTAGCCTCCCGTTAAGCCATCCAGCGTGTTCTTTAACGTTGGGTTGTTTTACCTCTGAGCGGCACTTTTTTGCACACCATGGGCTAAATGGCCAGGTCACATGGACCCCGAAGGCTCAGAGAAGGTTGGGGGAGGGGTTTGGGTTGTTTGGGTTGTTTCACCTCTGAGCGGCACTTTTTTGCACACCATGGGCTAAATGGCCAGGTCACATGGACCCCGAAGGCTCAGAGAAGGTTGGGGGAGGGGACCCACTGGAACAGCTGTTGGGAGACAGATGGTAGCCTCCCGTCAAGGCCATCCAGAGTGTTCTTTAACGTGCACAGGGTATGGCTCTCCCGCACAAAGGACCACGGCTTAACGTCCCATCCGACGGACGGCGGCCTTTCCAAGCCCATCGGTGTCCCCTACTGACCGTGGGCAGAGCGGGGAATTTTGCGGAGATAAATCTCAACGCTGACCCAGCTGGGACTCGAACCTGGGAACTACAGATTACGAGCCTGGCGCGCTACCGACTGAGCCACCCCCGCCCCATTTTGGGGGAGGGGACCCACTGGAACAGCTGTTGGGAGACAGATGGTAGCCTCCCGTTAAGGCCATCCAGCGTGTTCTTTAACGTTGGGTTGTTTTACCTCTGAGCGGCACTTTTTTGCACACCATGGGCTAAACGACCAGGTCACATGGACCCCGAAGGCTCAGAGAAGGTTGGGGGAGGGAACCCACTGGAACAGCTGATGGGAGACAGATGGTAGCCTCCCGTTAAGGCCATCCAGCGTGTTCTTTAACATTAGGTTGTTTTACCTCTGAACGTCACTTTATTGCACACCATGGGCTAAATGGCTAGGTCACATGGACCCCGAAGGCTCAGAGAATGTTGGGGGAACGGACCCACTGGAAGAGCTGTTGGGAGACAGATGGTAGCCTCCCTTCAAGGCCATCCATCATGTTCTTTAACGTGCAGAGGGTATGGCTCTTCCGCACACGGGGTCATTGTTCAACGTCCCACCAACGGACGGCGGCCTTTCCAAACCCATCGGTGTCCCCTATTGACCGTGGGCAGGGCGGGGGGTTTTACGGAGATAAATCTCACTGCTGGCCCAGCTTGGACTCGAACATGGGAATTGCAGATTACGAGTTCTGGCGCGCTACCGACAGGAGCCACTTCCTCCGCGGGACAATGTGCTAAATGGTCAGGTCACAAGGGCCGAAAAGACTTTTTATATAGAGCCAGGGTTGGCTTAGTTGGTAAAGGGTCAAACTCGTAATCTGGAGATCCCAAATTCGGGTCAGACTCGTTATCTGGAATCCCCAGGTTCGAGTCTCAACTGTATCTTCGCTGAACTTCGAAGAACTTTATCGCTAACCTCAGCTCTGTCTTTGGTGAGAAAGGTAACGCCGAAAGGCTTGGAATGGCCACCGTCCGTCGGATGGGATGTTAAGCCGTGGTTCCGAATGAAAGAGAGCCATATTTTCTGCTTGGTAATGGATTGCTGCCAGGAAACTGTCCGTCATGGTCTTCAGCGTGTGTAAAATATACACTGGCGGAAATTGAAAAAAGAACACCCAGAAGGAATTACTTTAGGGACGTCATATTTTATAATATGTTAATGGGTTAAGGGCATCATAAACCGTGATCCAAGATTGAAAGTCATTGGATGAGATAATGACGTCACTGAGGACGACAACATGCAAATTTACGGACGCCCGAGAGGATCGGCGTATCAGGAGGGTGGCGGTGGCAGAATGGATGGCTACGGCGTCACAAATTCGATCCTCTGTCGTACCAAAGGTGTCTAGGTTGGGTTGGGTTGTTTTACCTCTGAGCGGCACTTTTTTGCACACAATGGGCTAAATGGCCAGGTCACATGGACCCCGAAGGCTCAGAAAAGGTTGGGGGAGGAGATCCACTGGAACAGCTATTGGGAGACAGGTGGTAGCCTCCCGTTAAGGCCATCCAGCGTGTTCTTTAACGTGCACAGGATATGGCTCTCCCGCACAGGGGGCCACGGCTTAACGTCCCACCCGACGGACGGCGGTCTTTCCAAGCCCATCGGTGTCCCCTACTGACCGTGGGCAGGGCGGGGAATTTTGCGGAGATAAATCTCAACGCTGACCCAGCTGGGATTCGAACCTGGGAACTACAGATTACGAGCCTGGCGCGCTACCGACTGAGCCACCCCCGCCCCTTTTGGAAGCAGGACTACTGGTACGCGTTACCATTGTCACCTCGCCACTGTAGAGCACGTTTTCAGTGGTGTCAAGAACGAGTTCATTGGAGGGAAGAATGGCCGTCTGTGGTCTTCAGTGATGGGGGCGGGGGTGGCTCAGTCGGTAGCGCGCCAGGCTCGTAATCTGTAGTTCCCAGGTTCGAGTCCCAGCTGGGTCAGCGTTGAGATTTTTCTCCGCAAAAATCCCCGCCCTGCCCACGGTCAGTAGGGGACACCGATGGGCTTGGAAAGGCCGCCGTCCGTCGGATGGGACGTTAAGCCGTGGCCCCGTGTGCGGGAGAGCCATACCCTGTACACCTTAAAGAACACGCTGGATGGCCTTGACGGGAGGCTACCATCTGTCTCCCAACAGCTGTTCCAGTGGGTCCCCTCCCCCAACCTTCTCTGAGCCTTCGGGGTCCATGTGACCTGGCCATTTAGCACATGGTGTGCAAAAAAGTGCCGCTCAGAGGTAAAATAACCCAACCCAACCCAACCTTCAGTGATGAAAGCCAATTCTGCTTAGGAGCGTCTGATGGTCGTTTACGCGTCCGAAAGCGACAAGGTGAGCGGCTTCTTCCATCGTGCATCCGCCAGCGACACACAGGGCCCACGCCGGGCATCATGGTGTGGGGAGCAAACTGGAGGGTGTGCAGTTACTGCACACGCTTCAGTTTGCTGTGAGCGGTAACTGCACACGCTCAATATTTCCGTGAGTGAGCCCACACGATCCAATGTGCTATGAACATTAACCGCAACCGCTCCAGTTTGCTGTGAACGGTAACTGCACACGCTCAATATTTCCGTGAGTGAGCCCACACGATCCAGGTCTTTGTGAGCTCACACGATCCAATGTGCTGTGAACATTAACCGCAACCGCTCCAGTTTGCTGTGAACATTAACCGCAACCGCTCCAGTTTGCTGTGAACGGTAACTGCACACGCTCAATATTTCCGTGAGTGAGCCCACACGATCTAGGTGTTTGTGAGCTCACACGATCCAATGTGCGGTGAACATTAACCGCAACCGCTCCAGTTTGCTGTGAACGGTAACTGCACACGCTCCATATTCATTGCATTATATATTCATACGCATTATATATATTAAAAAATATCCGAACACTATGGTTGATTACAGAATTCAGAAAAAATATCTGGCAACGATTTTTTTTAGAAATTAGTGACCTGGCAACACCTTCGTGTCACGTGACATCTCCTAACTATCTCCATCTATCTACCAACAGTTGTTCCAGTGGGTCCCCTCCCCCAACCTTCTCTGAGCCTTCTGGGTCCTTGTGACCTGGTCATTTAGCCTATGGTGTGCAAAAGAGTGCCGCTCAGAGGTAAAACAACCCAACCCACCCTCTACAAACAATACTAGTTGGCCTTATATTTTGGGTCAGCGTTGGGATTTATCTCTGCAAAATTCCCCGCCCTGCCCACGGTCAGTAGGGGACACCGATGGGCTTGGAAAGGCCACCGTCCGTCGGATGGGACGTTAAGCCGTGGCCCCGTGTGCGGGAGAGCCATACCCTGTGCACGTTAAAGAACACAATGGATGGCCTTGACGGGAGGCTACCATCTGTATCCCAACAGCTGTTTCAGTGGGTCTCCTCCCCCAACCTTCTCTGAGCCTTCGGGGTCCTTGTGACTTGGTCATTTAGCCCATTGTGTGAAAAAAAGTGCCGCTCAGAAGTAAAACAACCTAACGTTAAAGAACACGCTGGATGGCCTTGACGGGAGGCTACCATCTGTTTCGCAACAGCTGTTTCAGTGGGTCTCCTCCCCCAACCTTCTCTGAGCCTTCGGGGTCCTTGTGACCTGGTCATTTATCCCATTGTGTGATAAAAAAGTGCCACTCGGAGGTAAAACAACCCAACCCAGCATGCAAAGGGAAAAAAAATCAAACTCAATTGCGACATGGGTAAAATGACTGATCTGATTGACTTCGAAAAGGGGTTCATCAGCGAAGCGAGATGGGCTTGCGCATGCGTAACGGATGTGATGGCACCAGCAGAAAATCACGGGACACAATACCTCAAGTGTATGGAGGATGGCAATGATCCCGAAAAACGTCCGCTAATCGTGGCAAACGACGGACAGACAGGGATAGTCATTCGTTGGCGCGAACTGCAAGGCAAGACAGCTGTTTCAGTTATCAGCTGGGTGGGGGGGAGTAAGCTGGCAATCTGAAGTTCCCAGGTTCAAATCCCAACCTGGGCGAGCTTCGAAATTTATCTCCTCAAAACTTCCCATTCTGCTTTCGGTCAGAAGGTGGACACCGATGGGTTTTGAAAGGCCGCCGTCCGGCGGATGGGATGTTAAGCCGTGGCTCCGTATGCGGGAGAGCTGTGCACGTTAAAGAACATGCTGGATGCCTTTGATTGGAGGCTAACAACTGTCTCCTGGCAATTGTTCAGTGAGTCTCCTTCCCTCAACGGGGCGGGGGTGGCTCAGTCGGTAGCGCGTCAGGCTCGTAATCTGTAGTTCCCAGGTTCGAGTCCCAGCTGGGTCAGCGTTGAGATTTATCTCCGCAAAATTCCCAGCCCTGCTCACGGTCAGTAGGGGACACCGATGGGCTTGGAAAGGCCGCCGTCCTTCGGATGGGACGTTAAGCCGTGGCCCCGTGTGCGGGAGAGCCATACCCTGTGCACGTTAAAGAACACGCTGGATGGCCTTGACGAGAGGCTATATATATCTGTCTCCCAACAGCTGTTCCAGTGGGTCCCCTCCCGCAACGTTCTCTGAGCCTTCGGGGTTCATGTGACCTGACCATTTAGCCCTTGGTGTGCAAAAAAGTGACGCTCAGAGGTAAAACAACCCAACGTTAAAGAACACGCTGGATGACCTGGACGGGAGGCTACCCTCTGTCTCCCAACAGCTGTTCCAGTGGGTCCCCTCCCCCAACCTTCTCTGAGCCTTCTGTGTGCTTGTGACCTGGTTATTCAGCCCATGGTGTGCAAAAAAGTGTCGCTCAGAGGTAAAACAACCAACCAACACTTCTCTCAACTTTCTATTATCCCTCGGGATCCTTGTGACCTGTCAATTTAGCCCTTTGTGTGCAAAAAAAGGTGACACTCAGAGATAAAACAACTCATCCCAAAAGTTCAGGAATGCTTAAAACTTATTTGTAATAAAAAAAAAATCAGCGAATGGATAACTTCTGAAATTTCCTTTCAAAAGTTAAAAATAATGATAGCGAACACCGATTAAGTAAACTTCCAACGACTGTCATTTCGTGTGACGTCACAGCTCAGGTCGTCGACCCATCCCACTTCTGACATTCCGGGGGATGTGTTTTACTTCCCCCCCTTTCTAACTCGGCGAAACAAACAAACAGCGAATGGAAACGGACTCTTCTTGAAGTTCAGGGATAAGACTGATAAGATTGAGAACTAAACTTTTGAGTCACCTCAACAATCACAGACACAAAATTTCTGCCATCAGAAAACGCCAAAAATTTCGAAAAACTGAGCCTTTGACTTCCGTGTGTTCTTAAAGATGGATAAACACTGCTGTACAGATTTTGCGTTGGCCAAACTCTCTCGAACAGGTTGAAGTCAAAAAGTCAACCACGCAGATTCCTAAACCTACGCTCCCTCCGCTGGAGTTGGCTCAACTTTTCTGTAGGTTGGCCGTTGCATCTACATCATTCCTTCGCCTGTTGCCTAGGAAACGAACTTGCCACGTGGCCAACGAACAGACAATCTCTGAGTGGAGGATTTTGTGAGAGACAGGGGCGTATGGTGGCCCTTGCAAGACGTGTTATGAGCCGTCGCACACCCAGACGGTCTCGTAAAAGGGTTCTACAGGACGAATTTGGTACGAATTGCTAATACTGTTTGCTCCTATACACTGAAATCGGTTGTGATTTCTGTTATTATCCAGTTTTATTAATTCGACTCAAAGGAATGTCTGTTTTCTCTAATTAGACAAAAACTAACGTTTGTTCTGTTTAATTCGACTCAAAGAATGGTTTATTCTCTTTAATTGTGATAAAAGAAACTGCTGTTCTCTTTAATTCGACTCAGAGAATGGTTTAGTCTCTTTAATTGTGATAAAAGAAACTCCTGTTCTCTTTAATTCGACTCAAAGAATGGTTTATTCTCTTTAATTGTGATAAAAGAAACTCCTGTTCTCTTTAATTCGACTCAAAGAATGGTTTATTCTCTTTAATTGCGTTAAAAGAAACTGCTGTTTTCTTTAATTCGACTCAAAAAACTGTCTGTTCTCCTGATCTTTTTAAAAAATTAATTATGAAATGGATACTCGAGCAAAAGGTAGAAAATTTGTTATAGCAATTATGCCTTGCATGATTATAGTGCCTAAATACACATTTTGAGTCATAATGTTAACGAGTTTATTATATGTCAGTGTTAAATATGTTGGTTTACAACATTTTATGCTTTCTTAATCTAATATCTGCACAAACTCATGTGGAGTTTTGATTTTTACACTTTCAAAATTGTCTATTTACTTTGGAAAAGAAAAACATTTATTCCTTTTGTTGTTATAAGTTTTAAATTACATGTTTGTAATGTATCAAAAGTGTGAAATAAATTTTAATTGAATTGATTTAGACACAAAGAAAGGCTTATTTTCTTTATTTCGGCTCAAAGTGCTGCCTACTCTTTCTAATTCTTGCTTTTGTCTTTAATTCGACTCAAAGAACTATCTTTTATCTCTATATAAACTGAAAGAAATACTTATTTTCTTTTACAATTCAAAGAATTGTCTACTCTTTGTAATTCGACTTCAACAAATGCTTAGTACCTTTAATTCGATTCGAAGAACTATGGATTCTTTTTAATTCAACTCAAAGAACTGTCTAGAGCAGGGGTGTTCAACGTGGTGTACGCGCTAAAATTTTTTGGGGTACGCCGTGAGAGCTCAAAGGTCGCTTAGATCTAGTAACAAAGTCGCTAAGTTGGTATTATTATACTATAACTATAATTTTATCTATCTATATAAGGGGTACGCCAGTTACATACACATTTTCAGGGGGTACAGTCGCTCAAAAAAATATCCGAACCCTATGGTTGATTACAGAATTCAGAAAAAATGTCTGGCAACGATTTTTTTAGAAATTAGTGATCTGGCAACCTTCGCGTCACGTGATTACAGAATTCAGGAAAAATATCTGGAGCGTGTACAGCAACTGCACACGCTCAATATTTCCGTGAGTGAGCCCACACGATCTAGGTCTTTGTGAGTTCACACGATCCAATGTGCTGTGAACATTAACCGCAACCGCTCCAGTTTGCTGTGAACGGTAACTGCACACGTTCCATATTCATTGCATTATATATTCATACGCATTATATATATTAAAAAAGTATCCGAACACTATGGTTGATTACAGAATTCAGAAAAAATATCTGGCAACGATTTTTTTAGAAATCAGTGATCTGGCAACCTTCGTGTCACGTGACACGTAATCAACCATAGTGTTCGGATATATTTTTGAGCGACTGTACGTGAAGCATGAAAGTTAGAGAACCACTGGTCTAGAGAAAAAGAAACGATTGGTATGTTTAATGTGACTCAAAGAACAGTCTATTCTCTTTATTTCGATTCAAAGAACTGTCTGTTCACCCAATATTTAGACTTAAATGCTTATTCTCTCTAATTTGACTCAAAGTACTGTCTACCCTTTTTAATTCGACTCAACCAAGGCTTATTCTATTTAATTTAATTCAAAGATATTATCTATCATTTTTAATCGATCAAAGTACTTTCTGTTCTCTCTATACAGACTGAAACAAACATTTTTTATCAATATAATTCAATTGAAAGAACTGTTTACTATTTGTAATTCGACTGAAAGAACTATCTATTCTTTTTATTTCAACTCATATAACTCTACTCTTTGTAGTTTGACTCAAAAAAAAAAAACCTTACTGTTTTTGAATTCTATTCAAAGGAATGTCTGTTCTCTCTAATTAGACAAAAAGAAGCGTTTGTTCTGTTTAATTCGACTCAAAGTATCGTATATTCTCTTTAATTCGAATATGAGAAATACTTACCCAGTTTAATTCGATGCAAAGAACTGTCTGCTCTTTCTGATTCGACTCAAATGCTTCTTCCCTTTGATTCGACTCAAGGAACTGTCTGTTCCCGTTAATTCTATTCAAAGTACTAACTGTTCTCTCTATTTAGACTGAAAGAACTTTTAGCAGTTTTTCATCGAATTTAAGAGAACTTGCAATTCGATTGAAAGAACTGTAAATCTTTGCAATTTCGCTCAAAGAAACGACTTTTCCTCTTGCATTCGACTCAAAGAACTGTCTGTTCTCATTAATTTTTCTCAAAGTGTCTGTTTTCTTTAATTATACTCAAATAACTGTCTGTTCTCTTTAATTCTACTCAAAGTGTCTGTTCTCTTTAATTCTACTCAAAGAACTGTCTGTTCTCATTAATTCTACTCAAAGTGTCTGTTCTCTTTAATTCTACTCAAAGAACTGTCTGTTCTCATTAATTCTACTCAAAGTGTCTGCTCTCTTTAATCCTACTCAAAGAACTGTCTGTTCTCTTTAATTCTACTCAAAGAACTGTCTGTTCTCATCAATTCTACTCAAAGTGTCTGTTCTCTTTAATTCTACTCAAAGTGTCTGTTCTCTTTAATTCTACTCAAAGAACTGTCTGTTCTCATTAATTCTACTCAAAGTGTCTGTTCTCTTTAATTATACTCAAATAACTGTCTGTTCTCTTTAATTCTACTCAAAGTGTCTGTTCTCTTTAATTATACTCAAAGAACTGTCTGTTCTCATTAATTCTACTCAAAGTGTCTGTTCTCTTTAATCCTACTCAAAGAACTTTCTGTTCTCTTTAATTCTACTCAAAGAACTGTCTGTTCTCATTAATTCTACTCAAAGTGTCTGTTCTCTTTAATTCTACTCAAAGAACTGTCTGTTCTCATTAATTCTACTCAAAGTGTCTGTTCTCTTTAATTCTACTCAAAGAACTGTCTGTTCCCATTAATTCTACTCAAAGTGTCTGTTCTCTTTAATTCTACTCAAAGAACTGTCTGTTCTCATTAATTCTACTCAAAGTGTCTGTTCTCTTTAATTCTACTCAAAGAACTGTCTGTTCTCATTAATTCTACTCAAAGTGTCTGTTCTCTTTAATTCTACTCAAAGAACTGTCTGTTCCCATTAATTCTACTCAAAGTGTCTGTTCTCTTTAATTCTACTCAAAGAACTGTCTGTTCTCATTAATTCTACTCAAAGTGTCTGTTCTCTTTAATTCTACTCAAAGAACTGTCTGTTCTCATTAATTCTACTCAAAGTGTCTGTTCTCTTTAATTCTACTCAAAGAACTGTCTGTTCTCATTAATTCTACTCAAAGTGTCTGTTCTCTTTAATTCTACTCAAAGAACTGTCTGTTCCCATTAATTCTACTCAAAGTGTCTGTTCTCTTTAATTCTACTCAAAGAACTGTCTGTTCTCATTAATTCTACTCAAAGTGTCTGTTCTCTTTAATTCTACTCAAAGAACTGTCTGTTCTCATTAATTCTACTCAAAGTGTCTGTTCTCTTTAATTCTACTCAAAGAACTGTCTGTTCTCATTAATTCTACTCAAAGTGTCTGCTCTCTTTAATTCGACCGAAAGTACTGTCTGTTTAGACTCAGAGAAACGTTTTTTCTCTTTAATTCGATTCGAAGAATTGTGAATTCTCTTGATTTGAAGAACTGTCTATTCTGTGCAATTTGACTCAAAGAAAAGCTTATTCTCTTCGTTCAACTGAAAGACCTTTCTATTCTCTCTACTTATACACAAAGCAACGCTTATTCTCTCTAATTCGACCAAACTCTCTCTTTAATTCTACTCAAAGCATTGTCTCTTCTCCCTATTTAGACTGCAAGAAACGCTTTAATTCGATTCAAAATGTTCTCTTAAATTCGATTCGAAGAACTGTCTATTCTCTGCAATTCGTCGATCACAATTGACAGAAAAGAATTGTTTATTCTCTTTGACTTTACCCTAATTAGAAAGAACCATCCGTTCTTCCTAATTAGAGTAAAAGAAACACTTATTCTTTCTGATTTGAGTCAAAGAACTTCATTCTTTGTATTTCGATTCGAATTGTATGTTCTCTGCAATTTAACTCAAAGAAGAGCTCATTCCTTCTAAATAATTCTTAATGTAGCAAAATTTAAAAAAAAACTATTTCTTTTTAATTTAATTATGAAAGGTATAAGAATTTCTGATTCTGTTTGCAAAAGTTCAAGTGTTTCTGATTCTAACCACGGAAATGTTCGGAGTTTTTCAATTGTTTCTGATTCTACTCAATATACGTACAAAAACGTATTTGTGATCCTGTTTGCAGAATATTCAAATGTTTCTGATTCTATTCAAGAAAGGTGCAGGCATTTCCGATTCTGTTTGCAGATGTACAAGTGTTTCTGATTCCACTCACGAAAAGTACAAGGAACTTCGATTTGGCTTGTAGAATGTTCGAGTATTTTTCCGTTAGGTGATTTTTCCGAGTAGGGTGAGAGTTACCGACGAAACTCTCACCCTACTCGAGAAACCTAGAAATATTTCTGATTTCGCTTGCAGAAAGTTCGGATGTTTCTGATTCTACTCAAAAAAAGTAAAAATATTTGTGATTTTGCTGCAGAAAGTTCGAGTTTTTCTGATTGTACTCAAGAAAGGTAAAAGTAGATCTGGTTTTACTTGCCGATTGTTCAAGTGTTCGTAATTCCAGTCAAGGAAGGTAAAAATCTGATTTTGGTTGCAGAATGTTCAAGTGTATCTGATTTTGCTGAAGAAAGGTAAAAGTAAATCTGATTTTGCTTGCATAACGTTCAGGTGTTTCTGATTCTACTCAAGAAAAGTAAAAGTAGATCTGGTTTTGCTTGCAGGTAACCACCTGCATTTGATTTTGCTTGCAGAATGTTCAGGTGTTTCTGATTCTACTCAAGAAAGGTAAAAATAAATACGATTTTGCTTTCATAATATTCAGGTGTTTCTGATTATACTCAAAAAAGATAAAGGTAGATTTGATTACGCTTGCAGAATGTTCAGGTGTTTCTGATTCTACTCAAGAAAGGTAAAAGTAGATCTGATTTTACTTGCAGAATGTTCAGGTGTTTCTGATTTTACTCAAGAAAGATAAAGGTAGATTTGATTTTGCTTGCAGAATGTTCAGGTGTTTCTGATTCTACTCAAGAAAGGTAAGAGGAGATCTGATTTTGCTTGCAGAATGTTCAGGTGTTTCTGATTCTACTCAAGAAAGGTAAAAGTAAATATGATTTTGCTTTCATAATATTCAGGTGTTTCTGATTATACTCAAAAAAAGATAAAGGTAGATTTGATTATGCTTGCAGAATGTTCAGGTGTTTCTGATTCTACTCAAGAAAGGTAAAAGTAGATCAGATTTTACTTGCAGAATGCTCAGGTGTTTCTGATTTTACTCAAGAAAGGTAAAAGTAGATCTGATTTTACTTGCAGAATGCTCAGGTGTTTCTGATTTTACTCAAGAAAGATAAAGGTAGATTTGATTTTGCTTGCAGAATGTTCAGGTGTTTCTGATTCTACTCAAGAAATGTAAAAGTAAATATGATTTTGCTTTCATAATATTCAGGTGTTTCTGATTATACTCAAAAAAGATAAAGGTAGATTTGATTTTGCTTGCAGAATGTTCAGGTGTTTCTGATTCTACTCAAGAAAGGTAAGAGTAGATCTGATTTTGCTTGCAGAATGTTCAGGTGTTTCTGATTCTACTCAAGAAAGGTAAGAGGAGAACTGATTTTGCTTGCAGAATGTTCAGGTGTTTCTGATTTTACTCAAGAAAGATATAGGTTGATTTGATTTTGCTTGCAGAATGTTCAGGTGTTTCTGATTCTACTCAAGAAAGGTAAGAGTAGATCTGATTTTGCTTGCAGAATGTTCAGGTGTTTCTGATTCTACTCAAGAAAGGTAAGAGTAGATCTGATTTTGCTTGCAGAATGTTCAGGTGTTTCTGATTCTACTCAAGAAAGGTAAAAGTAAATATGATTTTTGCTTGCATAATATTCAGGTGTTTCTGATTCTACTCAAAAAAGATAAAAGTAGATCTGATTTTGCTTGCAGAATGTTCAGGTGTTTCTGATTCTACTCAAGAAAGCAAAAAGTAAATATGATTTTGCTTTCATAATATTCAGGTGTTTCTGATTCTACTCAAAAAAGATAAAAGTAGATCTGATTTTGCTTGCAGAATGTTCAGGTGTTTCTGATTCTACTCAAGAAGGGTAAAAGTAAATATGATATTGAGGTGTTTCTGATTTTACTCAAGAACGATAAAGGTAGATTTGATTTTGCTTGCAAAATGTTCAGGTGTTTCTGATTCTACTCAAGAAAGGTAAGAGTAGATCTGATTTTGCTTGCAGAATGATCAGGTGTTTCTGATTTTACTCAAGAAAGATAAAAGTGGATCTGATTTTGCTTGCATAATATTCAGTGTTTCTGATTCTACTCAAAAAATATAAAAGTAGATCTGATTTTGTTTGCAGAATGTTCAGGTGTTTCTGATTTTACTCAAGAAAGGTAAAAGTAGATCTGATTTTGCTTGCAGAATGTTCAGTTGTTTCTGATTCTACTCAAAAAAGATAAAGGTAGATCTGATTTTTCTTGAGAATGTTCAGGTGTTTCTGATTCTACTCAAAAAATATAAAAGTAGATATGATTTTGCTTGCAGAATGTTCAGGTATTTCTGATTTTACTCAAGAAAGGTAAAAGTAGATCTGATTTTGCTTGCCGAATGTTCAAGTGTTTCTGATTTTACTCAAGAAAGATAAAAGTAGATCTGATTTTACTTGCAGAATGCTCAAGTGTTTCTGATTCTACTCAAAAAAGATAAAGGTGGATCAGATTTTGCTTGCCGAATGTTCAAGTGTTTCTGATTTTACTCAAGAAAGATAAAAGTAGATCTGATTTTACTTGCAGAATGCTCAAGTGTTTCTGATTCTACTCAAAAAAGATAAAGGTGGATCAGATTTTGCTTGCAGAATGTTCAGGTGTTTCTCATTTTACTCAAGAAAAGAAAAAGTAGATCTGATTTTGCTTGCATAATGTTCAGGTATTTCTGATTTACTCACAAAAGGTACAAGCACGAGTGGAAATGGATTTTCCGAACTATGTGGACTACTCAAGAATCAGTTAAAAAAGAAACCACCTAGTAACATGACGACATTGAGCAATACATAAAAAATTATGTTTAAAAGCCTCAGAATGATGACCAAAAATATTATTAAGCAGTGGACCTGCACACAGTGCATCTATTTACAGTCGTTGAACGTACAGGATAAAATAAAAACTCTGGAACCAGGGGAATGGCTTTCAACCGCTTTCGCCTCATTTGCAGCCATGGCTACAAGTACAGTCGCTCAAAAAAGTATCCGAACACTATGGTTGATTACAGAATTCAGAAAAAATGTCTGGCAACGATTTCTTTTAGAAATTAGTGATCTGCCAACCTTCGTGTCACGTAATTACAGAATTCAGGAAAAATATCTGGAGCGTGTACAGCAACTGTACACGCTCCAGTTACCGTTCACAGCAAACTGGAGCGTGTGCAGTTACAGCACACGTTCCAGTTTGCTGTGAACGGTAACTGCACACGCTCAATATTTCCGTGAGTGAGCCCACACGATCCAGGTCTTTGTGAGCTCACACGATCCAATGTGCTGTGAACATTAACCGCAACCGCTCCAGTTTGCTGTGATCGGTAACTGCACACGCTCCATATTCATTGCATTATATATATAAAAAAAGTATCGGAACACAATAGTTGATTTCGTGTCACGTGACGCGAAGGTTGCCAGATCACTAATTTCTAAAAAAATCGTTGTCAGATATTTTTTCTGAATTCTGTAATCAACCATAGTGTTCGGATACTTTTTTGAGCGACTGTACCTCTTCTTGTGTTTGCAGGATGTTCGTCTCTGATTCTACCTCCAAAATATACAAGTATCTTATATCGTTTGCGGGATGTTCTGGTGTTTCTAGTTTTACTCATGAAAGGTATTTCTGATTCTGTTCACAGAATGTTCAACAGTTTCTGAGTGTACTCACGAAAGATACAGGTATGTCGGATTCCGTTTGCATAATGTTCGACTGTTTGTAATTCTACTCACGTAAAGTACAAGTATTTCAGATTCTGCTTCCAAAATGTTCAACTGTCTCTTATTCTATCCATAAGAAATTCGAGTACCTCCGATTGTGTTTCCAGAATGATCCCAAGCCTGAAGTTGTCTCTACTATTTTAAGCTTGAGTCCGAAGTCCTCTCTACTATTTTGAGCCCGAGCCCGAAGTCGTCTCTACTATTTTTATCCCAAGCGCGAAGTCGTCTCTACTATTATGAGCCCAAGCCCGAAGTTTTCTTTACTATTTTGAACCCAAGCCCCAAGTCGTCTCTACTAATTTGAGCCCGAGCCCGAAGTCGTATCTACTAATTTGAGCTTTAGCCCGAGGTCTTCTCTACTAATTTGAGCCCGAACACGAAGTCGTCTCTACTAATTTGAGCTTTAGCCCGAAGTCGTCTCAACTAATTTAAGCTTGATCCCGAAGTCGTCTCTACTAATTTGAGCTTTAGCCCGAAGTCGTCTCTACTAATTTATGCTTGAGCCCGAAGTCGTCTCTACTAATTTGAGCTTGAGCGTGAAGTCGTCTCTACTGTTTTGAACCCGAAGTTGTCTCTACTGTTTTGAGCCCGAAGTTGTCTCTACTGTTTTGAGCCCGAAGTTGTCTCTACTATTTTGAGCTTGAATTCCGAAGTCATGTCTACTCTTTTGAGTCCAACCCGAAGTCATCTATATTGTTTTCAGTTTGAGCCCGAAGTCTTCCCTACTAATTTGAACCCGAGCCCGAAGTCGTCTCTACTAATTTGAGCTTGAGCCCGAAGTCGTCTCTACTAATTTGAGCTTGAGCCCGAAGTCGTCTCTACTAATTTGAGCTTGAGCGTGAAGTCGTCTCTACTATTTTGAGCCCGAAGTTGTCTCTACTATTTTGAGCTTGAAATCCGAAGTCATGTCTACTATTTTGAGTCCAACCCGAAGTCGTCTATATTATTTTGAGTTTGAGCCCGAAGTCTTCCCTACTAATTTGAAACCGAGCTCGAAGTCGTCTCTACTAATTTGAGCTTGAGCCCGAAGTCGTCTCTACTAATTTGAGCTTGAGCCCGAAGTCATGTCTACTATTTTGACTCCAACCCGAAGTCGTTTATATTATTTTGAGTTTGAGTCCGAAGTCTTCTCTACTAATTTGAGCCCGAACCCGAAGTCGTCTCTACTAATTTGAGCTTGGGCCCGAAGTCGCCTCTACTATTTTGAGTTTGAGCACAAAGTCGTCTCTACTAATTTGAGCTTGGGCCCGAAGTCGTCTCTACTATTTTGAGTTTGAGCACAAAGTCGTCTCTACTAATTTGAGCTTGAGCGCGTAGTCGTTTCTACTCTTTTGAGCCCAAGCCCGAAGTTGTCTCTAATATTTCGAGCCGACAAAGCCCGCTCCTCGAACTCCTCTGATGTATTTGTTTAAAGAATATGATATGTGAAATAACATAGCTTTATATAAAATGTATAACATGTATAAGAAACGAGAATAAATCACTGCTTCTGCTACTTTTCTGTTAAAATTCATCGCAGGAAGCATATTGCTGATAACTATTGTCAAAGAAATCATGGCAATATCATAGTGAACTGCTATTTTGCACTTGAGCGAAATGACGTGAGGATTGCGGCATTCTACATCAAAGCCACCGCCTCATTTAATATGCGAATAATCTAATCCATCATCATAAATCCTCTTGGGATGATTTTGCAGATTCTCTCTTCTTACCGTCTAAGGTGACAAAGGAAGAAGAATCAAAAATCCTCATTTTCGCTGCCGATGTAGCCTATTGTATAATTCGGTGTCCGGAAATTTGTTCGACATTTGTTCGACAGAAATTTGTTCCACGGAAACTTGTCCTACGGAAATTTGATTCATGAGAATTTGTTCGAAACGGAAATTTGTTCCACAGAAACTTGTTCGACGGAAATTTGTTCGAAATGGAACTTTGTTCGATGACAACTTCTTCGAAACGGAAATTTGTTCCACGGAAACTTGCTCGACGGAAATTTGTTTGATGGAAATTTGTTCGAAACTGAAATTTGTTCACGGAAATTTGTTTCATGGAAATTTGTTCGAAACTGAAATTTGTTCCACGGAAATTTGTTTCATGGAAATTTGTTCGAAACTGAAATTTGTTCCATGGAAACTTGCTCGACGGAAATTTGTTCGAAACTGAAATTTGTTCCACGGAAACTTGCTCGACGGAAATTTGTTTGATTGAAATTTGTTCGAAACTGAAATTTGTTCGAAACTAAAATTTGTTCCACGGAAGCGTGCTCGACGGAAATTTGTTTGATGGAAATTTGTTCGAAACTGAAATTTGTTCCACGGAAACTTGCTCGACGGAAATTTGCTTGATTGAAATTTGTTCGAAACTGAAATTTGTTCCACGGAAACTTGCTCGACGGAAATTTGATGAAAATTTGTTCGAAACTGAAATTTGTTCCACGGAAACTTGCTCGACGGAAATTTGTTTGATGGAAATTTGTTCGAAACTGAAATTTGTTCCACGGAAACTTGCTCGACGGAAATTTCTTCGAAACTGAAATTTGTTCCACGGAAACTTGCTCGACGGAAAATTGTTTGATGGAAATTTGTTCCACGGAAATTTGCTCAACGGAAATTTGTTTGATGGAAATTTGTTCGAAACTGAAATTTGTTCCACGGAAACTTGCTCGACGGAAATTTGTTTGATGGAAATTTGTTCGAAACTGAAATTTGTTCCACGGAAATTTGTTTGATGGAAATTTGTTCGAAACTGAAATTTGTTCCACGGAAACTTGCTCGACGGAAATTTGTTTGATGGAAATTTGTTCGAAACTGAAATTTGTTCCACGGAAACTTGCTCGACGGAAATTTGTTTGATGGAAATTTGTTCGAAACTGAAATTTGTTCCACGGAAACTTGCTCGACGGAAATTTGTTTGATGGAAATTTGTTCGAAACGGAAATTTGTTCCACGGAAACTTGCTCGACGGAATTTTGTTCCAAAGACTGAGAGGCCGCTAGGAGAGGGCTCCCCGTAGGGTATTAACGTTATAGGCCTTGTGCTTTGTCATTGAAGAACCTCTGAGAGGGGAGGCGGTGGTTCGTTTCGAACAAATTTCCGTCGTGTAAGTTTCCGTGGAACAAATTTCCGTCGAGCCAGTTTTTATCGAACAAATTTCCGTCGAGCCAGTTTTTATCGAACAAATTTCCGTCGAGCCAGTTTCCATCGAACAAATTTCCGTCGAGCCAGTTTCCATCGAACAAATTTCCGTCGAGCCAGTTTTTATCGAACAAATTTCTGTCGAGCCAGTTTTTATCGAACAAATTTCCGTCGAGCCAGTTTCCATCGAACAAATTTCCGTCGAACAAATTTCCGTCGAACAAATTTCCATCGAACAAATTTCCTTCGAACAAATTTCCGTCGAACAAATTTCCGTCGAACAAATTTCCGTCGAACAAATTTCCGTCGAGCCAATTTCCATCGAACAAATTTCCGTCGAACAAAATACACCAAACCGTATAATTCCGTACTCAGACAAAACTGTTTTGTCACCTACGTATTCAAGTGTGTTGAAAACACTTCGTCGAGATGACGTAACGCTGACGTTTTCTTCGACGTCATCCGTTACGAAAGGTATCATTCTGATGTCACCTTTCACTATTGAAAACGTTTACGAAGCAAATTTTTACAGTCAGATCCTAACTGAAGAGATATTTTATTCACTGTGACATTTCAATTGGGGATTGGTTTAACGATGAGGTCCTCAACCTTTCTAAAGTGAGACTCACAAATCGACCGATTTACCAAGAAGTTGGGAGGAGGCTGGCTCAGTCGGTAGCGCGTCAGGCTCGTAATCTGCAGTTCCCAGGCTCAAGTCCCAACTGTGCGTTGAGTTTATTAAGGAAGCCGTCCATCTCGTGCACAGGAAAGGCTGTCTGTGCACGTTAAAGAGCACACGGAATAGCCTTGACGGGAAAGTTGCCTTACCTTTGAGCGATACTTTCTCCACACAATGGGCTAAATGGCAGGGTCACAAGCCTGGGTTGAGTTGTTTTACCTCTGAGCGGTACTTTTTGCACACAATGGGCTACAGTACTGGGTTGGGTTGTTTTACCTCTGAGCGGCACTTTTTTGCACACCATGGGCTAAATGGCCAGGTCACATGGACCCCAAAGGCTCAGAGAAGGTTGGGGGAGGGGACCCACTGGAATAGCTGTTGGGAGACAGATGGTAGCCTCCCGTCAAGGCCATCCAGCGTGTTCTTTAAAGTGGCAGGGTCACAAGCATGGGTTGGGTTGTTTTACCTCTGAGCGGTACTTTTTGCACACAATGGGCTACAGTACTGGGTTGGGTTGTTTTACCTCTGAGCGGCACTGTTTTGCACACCATGGGCTAAATGGCCAGGTCACATGGACCCCAAAGGCTCAGAGAAGGTTGGGGGAGGGGACCCACTGGAATAGCTGTTGGGAGACAGATGATAGCCTCCCGTCAAGGCCATCCAGCGTGTTCTTTAAAGTGCACAGGGTATGGCTCTCCCGCACAAGGGGCCACGGCTTAACGTCCCATCCGACGGACGGCTGCCTTTCCAAGCCCATCGGTGTCCCCTACTGACCGTGGGCAAGGCGGGGAATTTTGCGGAGATAAATCTCAACGCTGACCCAGCTGGGACTCGAACCTGGGAACTACAGATTACGAGTCTGGCGCGCTACCGACTGAGCCACCCCCGCCCCGCTACAGTACTGTGCAAATTAGTTGGGACAATAGGAAAATGCAGCAACAAAGACAACTAAAATATTTATTTGTTTAATAGTGTAGTTAAAATAGTTAGTGAATGTGACCCCCCTTAGCTTTAATTACTTCTTCCACCCTCTCAACCATTGATGCCACTAGTTTTCCACACATCTCCTTTACTTCAGGTCGTAGAAAGTGTCACTTCCATGACACTTTCTATCATTTAGGTTTTCGTCGTGCAACCCATCTTAGATATGCGCGCTTTAATAATGGCCCACAAATTTTCAATGGGGTTTAGATCGGGTGAATTTCCTGGCCACTCCAATACCTTCAAATGTTGCTGGGTAAAGAAACTCTTAGCAAGCTTAGAATTGTGGCATGGAGCCAGATCCTGTTGAAATACCCCATCGCCGTTAGGAAACAGCTTCTGCAGTGTTGACCATTTTCGCCTCCAGGACGCCTATGTACTTTTTGCTGTCCATCATTCCTTCAATGGGGTGAAGCGTCTGTGGCTTGCAAGCTGTGAAACATCCCCAAAACATGAGTTTGGGTGGGTGTTTGGGGGATTGCTGGATGTGGCCGGATCGAAGAGGTTCTCCAGGCGAACGGTGGACGAAATTTTACCTGTAGCCATGCACCTCAAAGTGCATTTCGTCGGAAAAAAACCACTTTTTCCCAATTCTCTACAGTCCAGTCTCGATGTTTCTTTGACCAGGATAGCCTTTTTTGCTTCATAGCGGGTGTCAAAAGCTGTTTTTTGGAGGGGCGTCGAACCCGGCGACCACACTCCAGAAGGCGACAACGTACGGTGGAAGCATCTATATTAACCCCATGAGACGCAATCTCCCCTTTGATGTCTCCACTGGTCTTCTTCGGGTCTATGATACTAATTCTTCGAATTAGACTATCATCTCTAGGAGTGGTTTTCCCTTTTCTTCCACAATGTCCTTTACGGGACGTGTCCACGGATCCTGTCTCCTTATGCAGCTTCATGGTGCTTGTCGCAACTAATTCGCAGAGTACTGTAAATGATCAGGTCACAAGGACCCCGAAGGCCCAGAGGAGGTTGGTGACCCACTGGAACAGCTATTGGGAGACAGATGGTAGCCTTCCGTCAAGCCATCCAGCGTGTTCTTTAACATGCAGAGGGTATGTCTCCCCGCACATGGAGCCACGGCTTAACGTCCCACCCGACGGACGGCCGCTCGTATTCAATGAGGACAAGGTGGGAAATTTTACGGAGATAAATTTCAACGTTGTCCCTGATGAGACTCGAACCTGGGAACTGAAGATTACGAAACTGGCGCGCTACCGACTGAGCCACCCCCCACCCTCTCCTGGCGGGAGGATTCCATTTTTCTCCTAATAACTGTCCAGCAGGTCCCCTTCCCCAACTTTCGCTAAGCCCTTGGGGTCTTTGTGACCTGGCTATTTATCCCATTGTGGACAAAAAAAGTACCGCTCATTGGTAAAACAATCCAACACAATATAAGCTCACAGTTCAATGACCAAACGATCACACTTTTCTGTCGAGAAGCGACGACATTGTCTTTCCTGTTGCCACTAGCATCTATGTAAATAAATTAAACTTCGCAAGACCTGTTTGCCCGTGACCGATTAGTTTCGTTTGGATTCGTGCGGTTATTCCGCGAAAGCGGGATGCAGCCGAACATCGACGCAGAGGATCCTCTCTGTCGGCTGAGATGAACTTGTCTCTAGGCAGGAAAGATATTTGCGTATCGGTGACTCCATTTTTTCCCGCAACGGTAATGCGTCACTTCCGAAAGGGAAAGTGGCTGTCGTATTTAAACGAACGTCAACGTTTGAAACCGCCAAAAATAGAAAATAAAAGTGGAGTTTAAAATATGTAAAAAATGAACACTGATCTAAAATGTGTGATGAAATGGTTGGATTTAAATGGATTATATTTAAATTGCCGTCCCGTGGCCGAGTGGTTAGCACGCTTGGCTACTGATCTAAGGGACCTGGGTTCGAGCCCCGGATTTAGGCATGGATGTGTGTGTCGTTTTTCTGCTGAGGTCCTGCCATCCTCACAGACCTTCTACTATGGCATATAAACTGACAGGCTCCTGTCAGACCTCTGTGGCAAGCAGCTGCTTGAGGGGGTATTTATTTTATTTTTATTTTATATTTAAATACGAAAAAGACTAAGTATATTCTATTTAACATAAAAAAGAAATCATACAATCCAAATTTGATTAAATTAAAATTGCATACATTTTCATGCAATAATTACTCAGCTTTGTTGCTGTGAAGAAATTGAACAGGTTCAAAGTCTACTCTACCTAGGCGTTTATATTGATAGCTCCCTAAGTTGGAAAATGCACATTGGAAAACTAATAAACACACTTAGACAGATGTTATATAAATTTTATTATTTAAAAAAAATCCTCAGTAATAAAATGTTAATAATGTTATACAAATCTTGGGTCCAGTCTGCTATACAGTATGGTATTACAAGTTGGGGAGGAACATACATTTCATCACTAAGGAGTCTAATCTCAATGCAAAATAAATTTATATTCCAAATTTTACCAAATAAATATAAAACTGTTACCATCTTTTGTAAGTATACCATTTCAGGTGTATTTCCACTGAGACATTTATTTGTTTATAAAATAAATATAATAAATACCCCCTCAAGCAGCTGCTTGCCACAGAGGTCTGACAGGAGCCTGTCAGTTTATATGCCATAGTAGAAGGTCTGAGAGGATGGCAGGACCTCTGCAGAAAAACGACACACACATCCATGCCTTACCCGGGGCTCGAACCCAGATCCCTTAGATCAGTAGCCAAGCGTGCTAACCACTCGGCCATGGGACGGCATTGTATATAGAACATTAAAAAAAAAAAAAAAATTACTTCTTTAAAAACAATAATGCAGTGCTGCATTATACAAATTATTCTATGAGAGATAATGGGAAAAGATTTCTGTTACCACTTGCAAATAAAGAAATTATGCACAAACACTTTGATTATTTGGCCCCTAAAATTTTTAATTCTTTACCGATTATAATTCGAAATGAAACTAATTTTATGCATTTCAGATCTCTCACTGCTAATTATCTAATGACCATTACAAATGCAGACAGCCTGTTTTCAGTGTTAAAGTAAAAAAAAAATTAATTCGTTTTTATAAATTCTGTGTTGTTTTTGTATATATATATACTTTTTTTTATGTAAAATTCAGTGTCAGTGTTGCCAAAATTATGTATTTAAATAATTTGTAAATTAACCTACATGAGTTTAGATGCTCTTGGGTTAATAGAAGTATTACAAATATATGTTGTTTGTAACGTTATTATTATAATAAAACTGAACTAAAAAAAAAATAAAAAATAAAACGTTGAACATTGGTCAGGTAGATGGAGCATTATATCACTAATTCATGAACTGGGTATGCATAACTTCTGCCAGTTGGGTTGATTTACCTCTGAGCGTCACTTTTTTTCACACCATGGGCTAAATGGCCAGGTCACAAGGACCCCGAAGGCTCAGAGAAGGTTGGTGTAGGAGACGCACTGGAACAGCTGTTGGGAGACAGATGGTAGGCTCCCGTCAAGGCCATCCAGCATGTTCTTTAACATTGGATTGTTTTACCTCTGAGCGGCACTTTTTTGCACACCATGGGCTAAATGGCCAGGTCACAAGGACCCCGAAGGCTCAGAGAAGGTTGGTGTAGGAGACGCACTGGAACAGCTGTTGGGAGACAGATGGTAGCCTCCCGTCAAGGTCATCCAGCATGTTCTTATGTTCTTTAACGTTGGGTTGTTTTACCTCTGAGCGTCACTTTTTTGCACACCATGGGCTAAATGGCCAGGTCACAAGGACCCCGAAGGCTCACAGAAGGTTGGGGTAGGAGACCCACTGGAACAGCTGTTGGGAGACAGGTGGTAGCCTCCCGTCAAGGTCATCCAGCATGTTCTTTAACGTTGGGTTGTTTTACCTCTGAGTGTCACTTTTTTGCACACCATGAACTCAATGGCCAGGTCACATGGACCCGAAGGCTCAGAGGAGGTTGCGGGAGGGGACCCACTGGAACAGCTGTTGGGAGACAGATGGAAGCCTTCCGTCAAGGTCATCCAGAGTGTTCTTTAACGTGCACAGTATATGGCTCTCTCCCGCACACAGGGCCACGGCTTAACGTCCCATCCGGGCGGCGATCTTTCCAAGCCCATCGGTGTCCCCTACTGACCGTGGGCAGGGCGGGGAATTTGGCGGAGATAAATTTCAACGCTGACCCAGCTGGGACTCGAACCTGGAAACTGCAGATTACGAGCCTGGCGGGGACGGGGGTGGCTCAGTCGGTAGACTGGGCCATCTCCACCCCTAAATTAATTTCATCCGTAAATGATCAGGTCACAAGGACTCCAAAGAAGGTTGGGGGAAGAGGCTGGGTTGTTTCATCTCTGACCGGTACTTTTTTGCGCACAATGGGCTAAATGGCCAGGTCACAACGACCCCGAAGGCTCAGGAAAGATTGCAGGAGGGGACCCACTGGAATACTGTTGAGAGATGGATGGATAGCGTCCCCTCAAGACCATCCGGCATGTTCTTTAACGTGCACAGGGCATAGCTCTCTCGCACAAGGAGCAATGGCTTAACATCCCTTCCGACCAATGGCGCCCTTTCCAAGACCATCGGTGTCCTCTTTTTGACCAAAAGCAGGAGTTCAACAGAGAGGTCACAAGGATTCAAAGAAGTTTGGGAAAGGGGAACCCACGGGACAGCTGTTTAGCGAAAAGCAGTCAGTAGAAAAACGACACATATATCCATGCCTTACCCGGGGCTCGAACCCAGGTCCCTAAGATCAGTAGCCAAGCGCGCTAACCACTCGGCGCTTGTCGTCAAGGTCATTCGGAGTGTCCACAAGATTTAGCTCTCCTACACACGTGACCAGGGTTTAGCGTCCCATCCGACGGACGGCGGTCTTTCCATACACATCGGTGTCCCTTTTCTGACAAAGTGCAAAGTGGTGGTGGGGCCGAAGTCGTTGAGCTCGAGCCAGAAGTCTCAGTTTAGCGGAGATAAATCTCAAGGCCCGAACTCGAATCAGGAAACTGCACGAGACTGACACGATCCTGCCTTAACTAACCCACCCTCAGTCGGGTAGGACATACCCGAACGATTGTTAGGATTAAGGTGGAAGGCGCACGTTAAGAGCATCCAGCATGTTTCAGTGTAATCATTTTTAAACGCTATTGTCGTCCCGTGGCCAAGTGGTTAGCGCGCTTGGCTACTGATCTAAGGGATCTAGGTTCGAGCCCCGGGTAAGGCATGGATGTGTGTGTTGTTTTTCTGCTGAGGTCCTGCCATCCTCTCAGATCGTCTACTATGGCATATAAACTGACAGGCTCCTGTCAGACCTCTGTGGCAAGCAGCTGCTTGGGGGTATAAAAAAAACTTTGAATTATCAAAATCGTTCAGTTATGGCACATAAAAATGTTTGATCAAAAAAAAAGAAACAAATGAGCCAGATTCAGCTTATTCATGATTTTTTTTTTATTAGCCACAAGTTCTTTTGCAATGAGCCGCGGATTGGCCAGGCTTGCTCCAAAAGTATTTCAAATCACAAAGATCTCCCCCCCCACCCCCAAACTCCCTTAGGGACCTCCAAAATATTAGGGAAGCAGACGAGCCGATCCAGCTCAAGATCAATGATCTTGATCTTCCAGCTCAAGATCAATGTCTAAAACGTATCCTCACTCTAACAATAACCCTCACCTTTGTATTCATTGTTACAGTCTCTCAAAAAAATTTCCGAACACTATGGCTGATTACAGAATTCAGGAAAAATATCTGGCAACGTTTTTTTAGAAATTAGTGATCTGGCAACCTTCGTGTCACGTGACAGATCACTGATTTCTAAAAAAGAAAAAAAATCGGTGCTAGATATTTTTCCTAAATTTGCACAAAGGTTGCCAGATCACTAATTTCTAAAAAAATATCGTTGCCAGATTTTTTCCTGAATTTACACAAAGGTTGCCAGATCACTAATTTCTTAAAAAAACGTTGCCAGATATTTTTCTGAATTTGCACGAAGGTTGCCAGATCACCAATTTCTTAAAAAAATGTTGGCAGATATTTTTTTCTGAATTTATACGAAGGTTGTCAGATCCCTATTTTCTAAAAAAAAAATCGTTGCGAGATTTTTTTCTGAATTTACACGAAGGTTGTCAGATCCCTATTTTCTAAAAAAAAATCGTTGCGAGATATTTTTTTCTGAATTTACACGAAGGTAGCCAGAGTACTAATTTCTGAAAAAAAAAAATCGTTGCCAGATTACTAATTTCTGAAAAAAAAAACGCTGCCAGATATTTTTCTGAATTTGCACGAAAGTTGCCAGATCACTAATTTCTAAACAAAAAATTGTCAGATATTTTTTCTGAATTCTGTAAATCAACCATAGTGTTCGGATACTTTTTTTGAGCGACTGTACCTTGTTATTTATCCAATTGCGCAACAAAAACAAAAAAAATTCCACCCCTCCCCCCTTCAAATTAATTGTTGACCTTTGTTACTTCCCTGATTAAGGATTCCCCAGTAGACTCCTTCATTCTAAAAGTAACCCTGAGCTTCGGGCTTCTTGTGACCTGGTTATTCATCCCATTTTTCAGCAAATAAAACGTCCCTCTTTCGGTCAAACAATCCCACCCCCTTCGATCGAATTAACCCTCTCGAAGGATCTTTTCTCCTCCCAATTTGCACACACGCTGGATCTTTTACATCCGGGGCCCGACCTCCCACAGGTTTACGTTTGCGGTTTGAGGTTTCCATTACACCGCGCTTGATTAAAATTCATCAACAACCTCTCTGCCACTCTGAGCGACAGCGTCTGCAGCCAACAGCCGGACAAACAACTCGAAAACTCCCACCTGCGATTATTTGAGCGACAAGATTAATTTCCCTCTTCGAACGGAAGCCGCCCAAAAGAGAATCACTCTTATACAACACATGCCCGTCGGTGCCGTGAGGGTCATCTGCCCTAAAAGCTCCTTGCGGTCAGAAAACTGCAGGGGTGTCAGAAAAAACACTCCGAGTTCGACGCTCGATGTTTCTTCAACGTCACACCGGGTGGAGTTAGAGGTGGGGTGGAAAAAAAACAGGGGGGGTTGCTAAAACTTCTCCTCCTCCTTAATGTCATCACAACCCACAATCGAGCACTTTTTCGAGCTGTTGCTTAATGGCGGCGCTGGTGTCGCAAGAAGTGCTCTGTGACGTCACGATCGGTGACCTTATTTGGGGCGCGAGAGGCGCGCGTGTGGCCGGGGCCGACTGCAGGGGGTGCGGCTCGTCTGCGGAGCCCTAGCCTGGAGGTAAGGAGGAGACCAACTGTCTAGAGCATCGTGGGTAGCGGCGGTCACTGGCTCTATCCATCTGTCGCCCACTGTTCCTCTCGCTGATGATGATCGGGAGACAGCACCTGTTAGTAGTGATGCTGCTCTCTGTCACCTCCTCGAAAGTGACGGTCGCGTCGTAGCCACCTTTAGCAGCGCCGGTCGAGAAAGTACCCGGATGGAGACTTCCGCTTTCGATTCGGGAGTTCTGTTCTGGAGATTCGGGTTGGTTTTGTTGGTGGTGGGCGTCGCCGCAATCTTCGTTGCCTGACTGCCTGAAAAGGTCGCAGAGTCGGCCTTGTGTGGCGCTGGCGTTGCTTGACCATGTGTCATGGTGACACGGAGAGGTCATGGACTCTTTTCGTTTGCCCCACGAGCAGATGTGTGGAAAAGTTTGTTATGTGGCCTTTAATCGCTTTCTGATGGATTTTGTGTTTGAAAAAGACTCAGATTGTCTTCTGTAAGGTGAAAAAATTGTACAGTCGCTCAAGAAAATATCCGAACCCTATGGTTGATTGCAGAATTCAGAAAAAACATCTGGAAACTATTATTTTAGAAATTAGTGATCTGGCAACCTTCATTGCAGAATTCAGAAAAATAATATCTGGCAATGCTTTATTTTTCAGAAATTAGTGATCTGGCAACCTTCGTGTCACGTGATTACAGAATTCAGGAAAAATATCTGGAGCGTGTACAGCAACTGTACACGCTCCAGTTACCGTTCACAGCAAACTGGAGCGTGTGCAGTTACTGCACACGCTCCAGTTTGCTGTGAACGGTAACTGCACACGCTCAATATTTCCGTGAGTGAGCCCACACGATCTAGGTCTTTGTGAGCTCACACGATCCAATGTGCTGTGAACATTAACCGCAACCGCTCCAGTTTGCTGTGAACGGTAACTGCACACGCTCAATATTTCCGTGAGTGAGCCCACACGATCTAGGTCTTTGTGAGCTCACACGATCCAATATGCTGTGAACATTAACCGCAACTGCTCCAGTTTGCTGTGAACGGTAACTGCACACGCTCAATATTTCCGTGAGTGAGCCCACACGATCTAGGTCTTTGTGAGCTCACACGATCCAATGTGCTGTGAACATTAACCGCAACCGCTCCAGTTTGCTGTGAACGGTAACTGCACACGCTCAATATTTCCGTGAGTGAGCCCACACGATCTAGGTCTTTGTGAGCTCACACGATCCAATATGCTGTGAACATTAACCGCAACCGCTCCAGTTTGCTGTGAACGGTAACTGCACACGCTCAATATTTCCGTGAGTGAGCCCACACGATCTAGGTCTTTGTGAGCTCACACGATCCAATGTGCTGTGAACATTAACCGCAACCGCTCCAGTTTGCTGTGAACGGTAACTGCACACGCTCAATATTTCCGTGAATGAGCCCACACGATCTAGGTCTTTGTGAGCTCACACGATCCAATGTGCTGTGAACATTAACCGCACCGCTCCAGTTTGCTGTGAACGGTAACTGCACACGCTCAATATTTCCGTGAGTGAGCCCACACGATCTAGGTCTTTGTGAGCTCACACGATCCAATGTGCTGTGAACATTAACCGCAACCGCTCCAGTTTGCTGTGAACGGTAATTGCACACGCTCAATATTTCCGTGAGTGAGCCCACACGATCTAGGTCTTTGTGAGCTCACACGATCCAATGTGCTGTTAGCATTAACCGCAACCGCTCCAGTTTGCTGTGAACGGTAGCTGCACACGCTCCAGTTTCCTGTGAAAGGTAACTGCACACGCTCAATATTTCCGTGAGTGAGCCCACACGCTCCAGTTTGCTGTGAACGGTAGCTGCACACGCTCCAGTTTCCTGTGAAAGGTAACTGCACACGCTCAATATTTCCGTGAGTGAGCCCACACGATCTAGGTGTTTGTGAGCTCACACGATCTAGGTGTTTGTGAGCTCACACGATCCAATGTGCTGTGAACATTAACCGCAACCGCTCCAGTTTGCTGTGAACGGTAACTGCACACGCTCCATATTCATTGCGTTATATATTCATACGCATTATATATATTAAAAAAGTATCCGAACGCTATGGTTGATTACAGAATTCAGGAAAAATATCTGACAACGATTTTATTATTAGAAATTAATGATCTGGCAACCTTCGTGTCACGTGACACGAAGGTCGAAAATATGTTGGAAATATTTGATTAATTTCGAAAAAATTAAAATTTATTATTTTATTATATAATTATAAATTATTTTCCTGAATTCTGTAAGTACACGAAGGTCGCCAGATCACTAATTTCTAAAAAAAAAATCGCTGTCAGATATTTTTTCTGAATTCTGTAATCAGTCATAGTGTTCGGATACTCTTTTGAGCGACTCAGAAAATTTTAAAATCTTTTTAAATTTAACACTGAGTTTAAGCTCGCTTGGTTACTGCTCAAAGGGGCCTGGGTTCGAACCCTGCGTAGAGGATATTTGTGATGTTTTTTTGCTGAGGTCCCGCCATCCTCACAGACTTTCTACTATGCCATATAAACTGGCAGGAAATCTAAAATAGGACATCTGACAGGAATTTTAAGGCAAAAAATTGATTAATCTTATTAAAATTATTAAGAGCAATTCGTTAACGAAAAAGAAAAACCTAGTGGAAGACAGAACAGCCTCTACTTGGACTACACTGTTTTCTTCTTTATTTTGTAAAGCCTTTGGTATTTTTTATTCGTAGCGTGAGATGCGTAAAGTAGATGAAGAAAAAAAGTCCTGTTTTTCTCCTTACTTCACTATTTTTAAATCAGTAACTGCCATTTTGGAATCAACTAGTAAATCAGAATAAAGTTGTTTTCTTCTTTTCATCAAAAGTTCCTACTTGAACAAAGTTGTTTTTTTCTTTCGTCTTTAAAGTCTGTGGGGGTTTTTTAATTCGTAGAATAAGATACTAGGAAAATCAAACTAAAAAACACTGTTTGGTTTCCCTGTTTTGAAATCAGCAAATGCTCTTTTCTGTAAAATTATAAATTGTAATTTACTCCAATTGTCATATTTCTTTCCAAAATTTCCACTTGAACAAAGTTGATTTCTCGTCCTCTCTTCAACAAAGACTGCAGTATATTTTTTTCTCTCTTTGAGTAAAAGAGTACAGTCGCTCAAAAAAGTATCCGAACACTATGGTTGATTACAGAATTCAGAAAAAATATCTTTCAACGGTTTTTTTAGAAATGAGTGATCTGGTAACCTTCGTGTCACGTGACACGAAGGTTGCCAGATCACTCATTTCTAAAAAAAACGTTGCCAGATATTTTTTTCCTAATCTTGTAATCAACCATAGTGTTCGGATACTTTTTTGAGAGACTGTAGGTGGTCATATTATTTTGATACTAGATCAGGCATGGCCAACTGTTTTTGCCCGCGGGCCGGATTGGAAAAAAAAAATATTTTCACGGGCCGGACGAAATATTAAAATTGAAAAATGTTAAACAAAACACTTATTTCTTTAAGTAAACAAAATTTTATTATGAAATTTGTTTATGAATAATTTTAAGTAAATCAATACAACAAATTAACATAATAACTAATGCGACGTGTGAGGCGGTTTGCATCGCTTATTATTTTTTTAATATCTGGTTCTATACTTGTAGTAGCTATTCTTAACACAGCCTCCAAATGCAAATCATTCAATCTTGATAATAATTTTTGATAATAATAAGATTTTCTTTATAACGGAATGTTTTTTAAACAATATAGAAGTATCGAGAATTCATTCGATTAATTACTAGAAGCTAAATGCTAATATTGAAAAATTGTTCGCGGGCCACATAAATTCATTACGCGGGCCGTATGTTGGCCATGCCTGTACTAGATCGTGTAGACTCACTCACGGAAATATTGAGCGTGTGCAGTTACCGTTCACAGCAAACTGGAGGAGGTAAACGGAGACGGTAACTGGAGCGTGTACAGTTGCTGTACACGCTCCAGATATTTTTCCTGAATTCTGTAATCACGTGACACGAATGTTGCCAGATCACTAATTTCTGAAAAAAATCGTTGCCAGATATTTTTCTTGAATTCTGTAATCAACCATAGTGTTCGGATACTTTTTTGAGTGACGGTACATACTTTCTTTGCAAAGAAAAAGGTTTATTTTTAAAAAGTTCAAGTAGTATCAACCTTAAATAAAAAACATTATCAACTTCCGACGGCTTATTTGTGGCAAGTCACACCAAACAGTCTAGCCACGTTTCTTCCCAACCGTTATCAGCGTTGTATATCCATCGCTTCTTTTGCACGGTACCGCTAATGCAGCTGTTTCTCCTAGACGAAAAGAGGGATCCGACATGGGATACTCCTTAGTAATAGAGGGAGAGTGGGGGGGGGGGGATGAAAGGAAAGAAGAGAAAATGAAAAAACGATAACGTTAATCTGTCGTACAGGTCGGTTTAACTTACATCTGACCTGATTTTGAATCTGACTTCATTTTTTTCACTCGAAAAGCTCATGACATGTGTCACTGTCTGTTTAAGACATCTGGGGAAGTTCATTTGATTTTGGAAAGTAGTTCAAAATATGTCAAAATCAGGAGCATATTCAAGGGTGATGTTTTGACACGCAGTGTTTTTCAAACATTTATTTTAACCTTTCCTTTTTAATTTTTGTCCTGTATTTTATGTATTGATATTGATTTTAATAATGTTTTTTGCGCAAAATTCCCCGCCCTGCCCACGGTCAGTAGGGGGCACCGATGGGCTTGAAAAGGCCGCCGTCCGTCGGATGGGACGTTAAGCCGTGGCCCCATGTGCGGGAGAGCCATACCCTGTGCACATTAAAGAACACGCTTGACGGGAGGCTACCATCTATCTCCCAACAGCTGTTCCAGTGGGTCCCCTCCGCCAACCTTCTCTGAGCCTTCGGGGTCCATGTGACCTGGCCATTTAGCCCATGGTGCACAAAAAAAATGCCGCTCAGAGGTAAAACAACCCAACCCAAATAATTTTTTTGCGTAATGAGAAATGGTATTGTATTAAGCATTACGAATTTTTATGCGATTACCGTACCATTTTCAATTTATTATTATTATTTATTGTTAATTTCATTTTAAGTGGTCAGCGGGCTGAGCTACTAATCAAATGGACCTGCATTCGAGCCTGTGTCGTTTTTCTGCTGAGGTCATGCCATCCTCACAGATCTGCTATTACGTATAAACTAACAGGCTGCTGTCAGACACGGGGGCGGGGATGGCTCTAATCGGTAGCGCGCCAGACTCGTAATTTGTAGTTCCCAGGTTCGAGTCCCAGCTGGACAGCGTTGAGATTTATCTCCGCAAAACTCCCCGCCCTGCCCACGGTCAGTAGGGGACACCGATGGGCTTGGAAAGACCGCCGTCCGTCGGATGAGACGTTAAGCCGTGGCCCCATGTGCGGAAGAGCCATATGATGTGCACGTTAAAGAACACGCTGGATGGCCTTGACGGGAGGCTACCATCTGTCTCCCAACAGCTGTTCCAGTGGGTCCCCTCCCCCAACCTTCTCTGAGCCTTTGGGGTCCTTGTGATCGGGCCATTTAGCCCTTGGTGTGCAAAAAAGTGCCGCTCAGAGGTAAAACAACCCAAGGTTAAAGAACACGCTGGATGGCCATGACGGGAGGCTACCATCTGTCTCCCAACAGCTGTTCCAGTGGGTCCCCTCCCGCAACCTTCTCTGAGCATTTGTAGTCCTTGTGACCTGGAACAGTGTGTGCAGGAGAGTCGTACCCTGCGCATGTTAAGGAACACGCTGGATGGCCTTGACGGGAGGCTACCATCTGTCTCCCAACAGCCGTTCCAGTGGGTCCCCTCCCCCAACCTTCTCTGAGCCTTCGGCGTCCTTGTGACCTGGCCATTTAGCCATGGTGCACAAAAAAAGTGCCGCTCAGAGGTAAAACCACCCAACCCAAACCTGTCAAACCCCTGTGGCAAGCAGCTGCTTGAGGGGTTATTGTTTTTATGCAACGGTTTGTGTTGTATTAATGCACATCTGTCAAAATTTACTGTTTATATGCATATACAGATATATGAACACAAGGGGGCAAGTGACTCTGTCGAGCCTGAAAAAAAAGTAAAATGGAACACGAGAGGGGGGGGGGGGCGCAGAGACAAAATCCATTGCAGTATAACATTTGCCTATCCTTTTCAGAGGTCTTTAGAAAATTTCTTGAAAAATAATGTGTTTAGTTCAGATAGGTTTAATAATTTTCCTGCTTCCATTATTCTTACTAGCATTCTGAAAGTGGTGGGGAGGTCTTTGCCTATCACGCGCTCCCCTCCCTCATCCGAGATTCGAGACCTGCGCTTTACACTGACTACTGTAATTGAATCGTAGTTCTATTGTAGTCCTATAAACATATAACTTTTTTTTTAATCTTTGATGTACAGTCGCTCAAAAAAGTATCCGTACACTATGGTTGAGTAAAGAATTCAGAAAACTAATTTCTAAAAAAAAATCGTTGCCTGATACTTTTTCTGAATTCTATACTCAACCGTAGTGTTCGGATACTTTTTTGAGCGACTGTACCCTTTCCAATTTTTTTTCGAAGTGCTGCAATTACCTAGAATTTTGAGGTACAGTCGCTCAAAAAAGTATCCGAACACTATCGATTTTGAGGTACAGTGGCTCAAAAAAGTATCCGAACACTAACGATTTTTTTAAAAATTAGTTATCTGGCAACCTTTGTGTCACGTGATTACAGAATTCAGGAAAAATATCTGGAGCATGTACAGCAACTGTACACGCTCCAGTTACCGTTCACAGCAAACTGGAGCGTGTGCAGTAACTGCACACGCTCCAGTTTGCTGTGAACGGTAACTGCACACGCTCAATATTTCCGTGAGTGAGCGCACACGATATAGGTCTTTGTGAGCTCACACGATCCAATGTGCTGTGAACATTAACCGCAACTGCTCCAGTTTCCTGTGAACGGTAACTGCACACGCTCCATATTCATTGCATTATATATTCATACGCATTATATATATTAAAAATATATCCGAATACTATGGTTTGATTACAGAATTCAGAAAAAATATCTGGCAACGATTTTTTTTAGAAATTAGTGATCTGGCAAACTTCGTGTCACGTGACACGAAGGTTGCCAGATCATTAATTTCTAAAATAATCGTTGCCAGATATATATATATATATTGAATTCTGTAATCAACCATATTGTTCGGATACTTTTTTGAGCGACTGTACCTAATAAAATGGCCGCTGAGCGAATTTCTACCGTTTGATGTTATAATCCCAATGAGGTTTTAGAGCGAAAAACCAACATTTTTTTTACCACTTCAGATTTTTACTACTTGATATACTTCCTGGACTTTACGAGCTGTATGAAGTCATTATGTTACAAAGTAACAGCCAAAAAACTCGCACAGAGTTAAGATTTTTCGTTTGCACTTGAAACTCATTAAACTCGGGACACAAAGTGCATTCACGAAGAATCTTAACAACCCCGCTGATGAGATTTTCACAATCTCAGTGCGTTTACATCTCAAATGTCAAGGACATCCAAAATCTGCTCGTTTTCCTTCCAGCATTTGCGAAAAAGCGCGCTACATCTGTGACAGGTGCACTCGTTACGTCATCAACGCAACTCCTACGACCCCTTGACGTCATCAGCGGCCCCTACCCACACTACGGGGTCAGTGTCTGCTGCTAATCATCTTTGTACCGTATGGTCACCCATAGTCCTCGGTTGGCCGATCTTTGACCTCGACAGTGGTCGTGACCTCTTCAAGAAGGAGGGATAGTACTAAATTAGTTGGGAAGGGGATGGCTCAGTCGGTAGCGCGCCAGGCTTGTAATCTGTAGTTCCCAGATTCGAGTTCCAGCTGGGTCAGCATTGAGATTTATCTCCGCAAAATTCCCCGCCCTGCCCATGATCAGTAGGGGACACAGATGGGCTTGGAAAGGCCGCCGTTCCTCGGATGGGACGTTAAGCCGTGGTCCGTGTGCGGGAGAACCACACCCTGTGCACTTTAAAGAACACGCTGGATGGCCTTGACGGGAGGCTACCATCTGTCTCCCAACAGCTGTTCCAGTGGGTCCCCTCCCCCAACCTTCTCTGAGCCTTCGGGGTCCCTGTGACCTGGCCATTTAGCCCATAGTGTGCAGAAAAGTGCCGCTCAGAGGTAAAACAACCCAAAACAACTACATTAGTTTTGTTTTATTTAGTTTTCGAAGTCGGGAGAGCCAGAAACGATGGAGAGATTAAGGATGGTGATTGGTGATGCGGATGGAGAGTTATCTCGACAGTATCTGGGGTAAGAGATGCGTACTGCGAGTTGTTTTTCTCCCGAGAGATATTTTTTGTACACAATGGGCTAAATGGTCAGGTCACAAGGATCCCGAGGACTCGGAGAAGGTTGGGAGAAGAGGACCAACTGAACAGCTGTTAGGAGACAGATGGTAGCCTCCTGTTAAGGCCATGCAGTGTGTTCTTTAACGTGCGCAGGGTATGGCTCTCGCTCTCACGGGGTTGGATTGTTTTACCTCTGAGCGGCACTTTTTTGCACACCATGGGCTAAATGGCCAGGTCACATGGACCCCGAAGGCTCAGAGAATGTTGGGGGTGGGGACCCACTGGAACAGCTGTTTGGAGACAGATGGTAGCCTCCCGTCAAGGCCATCCAGCGTGTTCTTTAACGTGCACAGGGTATGGCTCTCCCGCACACGGGGCCACGGCTTAACGTCACATCCGACTGACGGCGGTCTTTCCAAGCCCATCGGTGTCTCCTACTGACCGTGGGCAGGGCGGGGAATTTTGCGGTGATAAATCTCAACGCTGACCCAGCTGGGACTCGAACCTGGGAACTGCAGATTAGGAGCCTGGCGCCCTACCGACTGAGCCACCCCCGCCTCGTCTTATACGAAATCTCAAACTTGTCTACTATCTTTGAAATTCAAAATAGTTTTCTTTGGATAACTTTATTTTAGTCCCATATTTTATGTCCGATACTAAAAATAGATTTAAGAAAAAAATTATAAAATCTCATTCCATATAGAATATTATTTTAATCTTTCCTGTGTACTATTTTAGGTAATATGGGACACTTACTGAAATCTTATTTTAGATTTAGAAATTAGTGATTTGGCAACCTTCGTGTCACGTGACACGAAGGTTGCCAGATCACTAATTTCTAAAAAAAAACGTTGTCAGATATTTTTTCTGAATTCTGTAATCAACCATAGTGTTCGGATATTTTTTAATGTATATAATGCGTATGAATATATACTGCAATGAATATGGAGCGTGTGCAGTTACCGTTCACAGCAAACTGGAGCGGTTGCAATTAATGTTCACCGCACATTGGATCGTGTGAGCTCACAAAGACCTGGATCGTGTGAGCTCACAAAGACCTGGATCGTGTGGGGTCACTCACGGAAATATTGAGCGTGTGTAGTTACCGTTCACAGCAAACTGGAGCGGTTGCGGTTAATGTTCACAGCACTTGGATCGTGTGAGCTCACAAAGACCTAGATCATGTGGGCTCACTCGCGGAAATATTGAGCGTGTGCAGTTACCGTTCACAGCAAACTGGAGCGGTTGCGGTTAATGTTCATAGCACATTGGATCGTGTGAGCTCACAAAGACCTAGATCGCGTGGGCTCACTCACGGAAATATTGAGCGTGTGCAGTTACTGTACACGCTCCAGATATTTTTCCTGAATTCTGTAATCACGTGACACAAAGGTTGCCAGATCACTAATTTCTAAAAAATCGTTGCCAGATATTTTTTCTGAATTCTGTAATCAACCATAGTGTCCGGATACTTTTTTGAGCGACTGTACGGCCCTGTGATGTGGTTCATTTGAAAGATTTTGCTGTCCTTAGTATCAAAAAATGTTGACAACAATTTTGTAGTAAAAATGATATAAGACTGCTTTTATTTACGTTTCATTTCTGATAACAGGAAGCAGGAAAAAAAACACGTTAAAAGAAGAAAATCGTGATACCCTGGGACACAAAACTCTTTAAGTGCCCCGGGAACCGAAGAATTTTTTAAAAAAACGCCTAACTGATGCTTTTCTTCCATAGCTTGATTTTTGGGAGGATCTAGTTCTTCGAAAATCTGTGAGGCGGCGCCACTTGAGCCTAACCGAAGTTTCATTTCTTCTGATATATTCTTCTTTCGTATGACGTTTCATTGTCACGTGATAGGAGAATTCCACGAGATTGAAAGTGAGAGAACGGCGAGATGTTGTAAAAAATGCTTTCAATTTTCCTCGAGGCGGGAATTGTACATTGTTCTTCTGCACCAATCTTCAAATTCGGTGGCCCTCTGTTGGGAGAAAAAAAATAAATCGGATTTGTTATAAGCAAAATGCGAAATTTTCATAAGATTACAAATAAAAGCATTTTAACTAATGCAATATTCGGCCGATTACAATAATCGAGCCATAATCATCATATTCTGCAACAGCCGTAATTCCGGACGAACGGACTGGGGGTTGGGGCACGTGTGACGTCATCGGTGGCAGAAATTTTCGGTTTCCCTGTGGCTCCGCCGCTACTTGTGCGATCGGTTCCAAATTTTGTGGGGTGGTGCCGCTTTGTTCTGACCGTTTTGGTGTAATAGATCGGGGTCTTAGCTGCCGTGGGTAGGGAATGATCTTTTAGAAAGTGTCCGACATTTCTGGGGGCGCTGCTGTCGCCTACCTTGTCAACGGAGTATCATATACGGCAACATTTCACTGTACATGTTACACAAAAATACAATTATTGTAATTTCGTTATAAGAGGTAGTTTTCAACACTAAATATACAGTCGCTCAAAAAAGTATTCGAACGCTATGATTGATTACAGAATTCATAAAAAATATCTGGCAACGATTTTTTTTAGAAATTAGTGATCTGGCAACCTTCGTGTCACGTGACACGAAGTTTGCCAGATCACTAATTTCTAAAAAAAAACATTGCCACATATTTTTGCTGAATTCTGTAATGAAGGTTGCCAGATCACTAATTTCTAAAAAAAAAAACGTTGCCACATATTTTTTCCGAATTCTGTAATCAACCATAGTGTTCGGATATTTTTTAATATATGTAATGCGTATGAATATATAATGCAATGAATATGCAGCGTGTGCGGTTAATGTTCATAACACATTGGATCGTGTGAGTTCACAAAGACCTAGATCGTGTGGGCTCACTCACGGAAATATTGAACGTGTGCAGTTGCCGTTCACAGCAAACTGGAGCGGTTGCAGTTAATGTTCACAGCACATTGGATCGTGTGAGCTCACAAAGACCTAGATCGTGTGGGCTCACTCACGGAAATATTGAGCGTGTGCAGTTACCGTTCACAGCAAACTGGAGCGGTTGCGGTTAATGTTCACAGCACATTGGATCGTGTAAGCTCAGAAAGACCTAGATCGTGTGGGCTCACTCACGGAAATATTGAGCGTGTGCAGTTGCCGTTCACAGCAAACTGGAGCGGTTGCAGTTAATGTTCACAGCACATTGGATCGTGTGAGCTCACAAAGACCTAGATCGTGTGGGCTCACTCACGGAAATATTGAGCGTGTGCAGTTACCGTTCACAGCAAACTGGAGCGGTTGCGGTTAATGTTCACAGCACATTGGATCGAGTGAGCTCACAAAGACCTAGATCGTGTGGGCTCACTCACGGAAATATTGAGCGTGTGCAGTTACCGTTCACAGCAAACTGGAGCGTGTGCAGTAACTGCACACGCTCCAGTTCACAACAAACTGCACACGCTGCAGTTTGTTGTGAACGGTAACTGGAGCGTGTACAGTTGCTGTACACGCTCCAGATATTTTTCTTGAATTCTGTAATCACGTGACACGAAGGTTGCCAGATCACTAATTTCTAAAAAAATCGTTGCCAGATATTTTTTCTGAATTCTGTCATCAACCATAGTGTTCGGATACTTTTTTGAGCGACTGTACTGTAATGGTTTAATAGTAGACGGAAACTTTCTTCCCCGTGATAGAATACCATATGAGAGATCAGACTTAACCCACGCATTGTAAATTATTGACAAGGTAGAAATGTCAACAAAATTCCTCATAAAATAAATTTTTTGAATAATCCAATTTATTTTTTTCAGATATCGGCTACTTGTGGTTTCCAAGATTGGCTGTCTATGATTGCTCCCAGATATTTTATAGATACCACTCCTTCAATTTTGTCGTAATGGCAAACTTATTTATTATAATTTAACTTGTGATGTATAATTTTGTTTCGATTTATTCTTAATCTAAAATTTACGTTTAGGAACATTTTATTTCTGTTTAACTCATGTCTCAAATTTAGTAAGTCAGAATTTATTTTTTGCATAATTTCATTTTCACTACCTGAATAAATTAATCCCATGTCATCTGCAAATGCAATTATTTTCCCTTTAAAATCAAGTTGCATATGTCGTTAACAAATACTAGAAATAATAAATATAGAGAGCCTAAAATTGAACCTTGTGGAACCCCAATTTCAATAGGTAATTCATTACTGAAGGTGTTCTTTATCTGCACTATTTGTTTTCTATTTGATAAATAACTTTTAATCCAAGAAAATAAGTTCCCCTAATTCCTGAATTAAATACTTTTTTAGTAGTATATCACGTGGAACAGAGTGAAATGATTTTTTTTCATCCAAAAATAGGACTATTGTATGCAAATTTGAATTAAAGTTACTACCTAGTGGTTAGCACGCTTGGCTACTGATCTAAGGGACCTGGGTTCGAGCCCCGGGTAAGGCATGGATGTGTGTGTTGTTTTCTTCTGAGGTCATGCCATCCTCTCAGACCTTCTACTATATGGCATATAAACTGACAGGCTCCTGTCAGACCTCTGTGGCAAGCAGCTGCTTGAGGGGGTATTTTTTTTTATTTATAAATTCCTGTAGCTAATTTTAAAATTGTCTCTTCTGCCCTGCTGGAAAGCTTTGAATGAACTTTACCGATGGGAATAGTTATCAATACCTTTGACGTGGGTTTAACTAGTAAATAATAATTGATTATTCCTGAAAATGGCAGCTAGGTAGTCACTGGAAGGAGAGCTATGCACCAATTCTCTGTGATGATGCATAGAACCGGCCAGGCCTAGCACCTAATGTCCGACCCCGCCTTCTCGTGGTGCAGACAGTTAGTACCTTTCAAAAGAGATACTCTCTTGTGGAAGTGAACTGAAGGGTAGGGCTGCCAGATTAGTGTGGTCTGGACAACTATGGCTACTTTTCTTTTTTTTTCTACCCTGCTGAGGAGTGGTCAACCACACAGGGTCCTGGTGCTGACCATATACACCCACTGGACTGGAGAGATATATGGCTCTGAGCTTGATTATGGATCCTGATTTTGCTGCACTGGTGGGCTTCTGTGGAGGGAAAATCTTCCGCTGTGTTTTCTGTTTGTTTGTGGGTTGACAGCCCCAAGTGAATAGATCCACAGGATATGTTTATCAGCTGGTGGATAATCCTGAGCAGAAGTCATCGCAGGCACCTGAACTCTTTGCTTCTATTGGCATCGTCAAATTCTACATTGGAGGAAGTCTTCCAGTGTAGATGGCTTCAGCCTTTAGTGGTGGGGGAACGGGTCTTTGCCCCATGTCTGCGATTAGGGGTTGTTTGATATTGTCGGCAATATCAAACAACCCCCTTTCTTTAAACATCCCACTAACCATTTTCTCTCCATAGGTAGTTGGAATGTGAGTACTCTGCACAGAGCTTTTTCTCTTGATGTCCTCACACAAGAATTCCACCATTGTAATTTAGATATTCTTGGCTTGCAAGAGACCAGATGGACAGATAAAGGTCAGATTCTTAAAAGTAATTTTAAATTTCTCTTTTCAGGGAGGGACGACAATAAGCATCACCAAGGCGTGGGTCTTCTTCTCAGCAGACACGCTAGTGATGCTCTTCTAGGATATGAGTGCATTAATGAAATGTTTCTTACAGCAAAATTTCAGACAAGCGTTAAAGACTTGAATATTATCTGCTGTTATGCCCCCACTGAGGATGCCGATGAGGATGAGGATAGGTTTTATGGACAACTTCAGGATATTTTGAATTCTGTCAAGAAAGGAGATATTACCCTTGTTCTTGATGACTTCAATGCCAAAGTTGGTACTGACTCCGACCTTTGGGGAGGAGTAATAGGCCCTTTTGGTATTGGTAGCTGCAATGGCAATGGGCAATGTCTCCTACAGGTAAGTAAACTCAATGGTTTCAGAATAATTAACACATATTACAAACACCACTACATACATAAGTACACATGGGTTTCACCTGATGGGCTGCATAAGAATATGATTGATTATATATTAATTAACAGCAAATGGGCTAGTTCTGTTAGGAATACCAGGTCATATAGGGGAGCTGAAATTGGATCTGAGCATTATCTTGTTAAAAGTGTCTTGCAACTTAAACTTAAAAAGTGTTGTGCTAGGGTTAAAAAATTTGCTTTTAATACTGAAGCTCTGAAAGACCCAGTTATAGCCAAAGCTTACTATGATAGGTTACTTAGTCATTATGACAGTCATGGTTTGCTTACTACTGAAGTTGACGAAGAATGGGATCATTTTAAACAGGCTTTTTTGGACACTAACAGTACTCTTTTAGGAAAAAAGGAGCAGAAGAGTCAGAATTATCTGAGTGATAAGGCACTTGAGCTTATTTCGGAAAGAACTGCAGAAATGTCCTTAACCAATACCCTACTAGTCCTAATAGAAAGCATTACAGAGAACTTAATAAACGTGTAAAAGATCAGTTAGCTGCTGATAAGAATCTTTGGATTGATGGCTTGGCTGACAAAGCCGAGGAAGCAGTTAGACAGCACAACAGCAGAGAGCTGTACCAGATAGTTAATGTTTTGTGTGGTAGAAAACGGACAGGCATACAAGGTTGCAGGATAAACAACGTAAGGTTATAGAAGGGGAGGATTCTGTCATGGCTAGGTGGGCTGACATTGTTTGTAATAATGACAGATGCATGATTGACACAATCTGAAGTTATTTTGGTTGTTTCTAAACTTAAACTTCATAAATCCCCAGGGGTAGATGAAATTACTACAGAAATGCTTAGAGCTGGAAATGTTTCGGTTACCACTTGGATGACTGAAATTTTGAATAACTTTTATGATAAAGGCATTGTTCCTGAGGATTTTACCAGAGCTATTATTATCCCTATTTTCAAAAAAGTTGATCGCAGTTCTTGTGATAACTATAGGGGTATCAGCCTACTCTCTGTTCCAGGTAAAGTTCTTTTCATGATTGTACTTAATAGAATTAAGAATCTGGTTGACAGTCAATTGCGTGATGAGCAATGTGGATTCAGAAGTGGTAGGGGATGTGTGGATCAGATATTTTCACTTAGGCAGATTCTTGAGAAATGTTTAGAGTTTCAGAACCTTTGGTTGCTAGCTCTGTTGATTTCAAAAAGGCTTTCGCCTCTGTTGATCGTCATAATTTATGGTTGATTGTGATATCATATGGTATACCTGACAAATTAGTTAACATAATGAAAGCTCTCTATAATAACACTGAGTCGTGTGTGAGAGTTGGTAAGGCTTGTAGCAATTGGTTTAGCATTACTTCTGGTGTTCGACAAGGTTGCATTTTGTCTCCTTTTCTCTTTAGCATGGATATTTATTATGTTATGCGAAATTCACTTCAAGGGATAGATTTTGGCCTTAAATGGACTGGAAATACGAAAATTTCTGATTTAGATTATGCTGATGATTTAGCCCTTTTTGAAAATGATGTTGATGAGATGAACTCTTTCATTCGAGCTGTTGATGAGACTGTTGGTAGAGTAGGTTTGGTTATAAACAGAGAGAAAACTAAAGTGATGAAAATTGGTCAGGCAGGTTGTGATTCAGTTAATCTGAATGGTTGCAGTCTTGAGCAGGTGTCACAGTTAAATTACCTTGGGAGCTATATAACAGATACTGGTGATGTGCGGCATGAGATTAACAGACGAATAGGGATTGCTGCTTAGAGTTTTAAGAATCTATGGAGAGTGTGGAGAAATAGGCGTATACACCTAAAGACTAAAATTAGACTGTATAATAGTTTGGTTCTTTCTAGGGTTAGTTATGGTAATAAAACTTGGATGCTGTGTAAACATGATAACAGGAAACTAGATGCTTTTGATTCCAGATGCTTACGCAGTATCTTGGGCATTAGGTGGTTCAACTTTGTAACTAATGATGAGGTTAGGCAAAGTAGTCTGCAACCTCCTTTAAGCAGCATATTGTGCAGAGAGAGACTTCGCTGGTTTGGCCATGTTGCCCGTATGGATAATTATAGATTGGCGAATAGGGTTATGAACAGTGTGCCTAGAGGCCTCCGAAAGAGGGGGAGACCTAGGATGCGGTGGGCAGACAATGTCAAACAGGACCTTGTTAGAATTGGTGTGAAGTGGCTAGATGCAGCAGATGAGGACAGATATACTTGTAGTACAGTAGCTGAGGACAGTAGCTGATACTTGGAGAACTAAATTGCAATGTCTGGTTAGACCTTGAGGATGATGATGATGATGGAAAATAAATCTCACAAATGTGCTTTCGTGCTTGAGTTTTAAGCATTGAAATTTTTTAAATTTAGAAATGTAGAAAGTATATTGAATTTAAATGCATAAAAATGTAAATAATATTCATAAAAATAAATTTTTGACCCCGCCCGAGTCCGAACCAATTAGACAATTATTGAGTTCGAGCTCTACCGATTTGGGGGAAATATTCTCTGACACGTCATAAGACATTTATTCAAAAATATATGTCACGAATTATCTATTTTATTCTTATATTATTCAATATAGTAATTCTATAAGAAAATTAAAATGCTAATGCGGATTGGAATGAAAAATGTATGAAAAAAAAAATAGAAGAAAACAGAAATTTCGTGGGTAACAACTTCATAAACCCAAAGAATATTCAATCAATTTTATTTCATCATCATATACAATTTATAAGATAGAAAAATATGAGTGAATCCAAAAGCCACGTGGTTTGTCTGGACCACTAAAGGAAATTAATACAAAAATCAATAACGACTTACTCACTACAAAGATTACAAACAAAATGTGTCATTTTTCCGATATATGTACAGTCGCTCAAAAAAGTATCCGAACACTATGGTTGACTACAGAATTCAGGAAAAATATCTGGAGCGTGTACAGCAACTGTACACGCTCCAGTTACAGTTCACAGCAAACTGGAGCGTGTGCAGTTACTGCACTCCGTGAGTGAGCCCACACGATCCAATGTGCTGTGAACATTAACCGCAACCGCTCCAGTTTGCTGTGAACGGTAACTGCACACGCTCAATATTTCCGTGAGTGAGCCCACACGATCTAGGTCTTTGTGAGCTCTCACGATCCAATGTGCTGTGAACATTAACCGCAACCGTTCCAGTTTGCTGTGAACGATAATTGCACACGCTCAATATTTCCGTGAGTGAGCCCACACGATCCATATCTTTGTGAGCTCACACGATCCAATGTGCTGTGAACGGTAACTGCACACGCTACATATTCATTGCATTATATATTCATACGCTTTTTATATATATTAAAAAATATCAGAACACTATGGTTGATTACAGAATTCAGAAAAAATATCTGGCAACGATTTTTTTTAGGTTGCCAGATCACTAATTTCTAAAAAAAATCGTTGCCAGATATTTTTTCTGAATTCTGTAATCAACCATAGTGTTCTGATATTTTTTTGACCGACTGTACCTTTGCTTTACTTTAACCCCCTGTATAGAATAAATTATTATTATATATAGGAATTCTGGTTGAGTTGTTTTATCGCTGAGCGTCACTTTTTTTTGTACATAATGGGCTAAATGGCCAGGTCACAAGAACCCCGAAAACTCAGAGAAGGTTAAGGCGAGGGGGCCCACTCCTCAACTGCTGGGTGACAGATGGTATAACCTCCCGTCAAGGTCATCCAGCGTGTTCTTTAACGTGCACAGGGTATGGCCCTCTTGTACACGGAACCACGGCTTAACATCCCATCCAACGGACGGCGGCCTTTACCGAGCCCATCGGTGTCCCCTACTGACCGAAAGCAGGTCGGGGAGTTTTGCGGATATAAATCTCATCGTTGACCCAGCTGGGACTCCAACCTGGGAACTGCATAGTTACGAGCCTGGGGCCCTACCGACTGAGCCACCCCCGCTCCAGAGTTGTTTCGGTTGTTTTATCTCTGAGCGGCACTTTTTTGCACACCATAGATAACAGTGTGACAAGGACTCCGAAGATGACATAGTGACAAGGACTCCGAAGGCTCAGAGAAGGTTGGGGGTGGGGACCCACTGGAATTGCTGTTGGAAGACAGATGGTAGCCTCCCGTCAAGGCCATCCATTGTGTTCTTTAACGTGCACAGGGTATGGCTCTCCCGCACACGCTGCCACGGCTTAACGTCCCATCCGACGGACGGCGGCCTTTCCAAGCCCATCGGTGTCCCTTACTGACCGTGGGCAGGGCGGGGAATTTTTGCGGATATAAATCTCATCGTTGACCCATCTGGGACTCGAACCTGGGAACTGCAGAGTTACGAGCCTGGGGCCCTACCGACTGAGCCACCTCCGCTTCAGACGAATTCTGGTCTCGTCAGGTTTAATTAAGTCACATGACTCCCCACACTCCAACTCGACCCCTATCGAGGAGTCCTTTAAAGATCGATTTCGTCCCCTCCCCACCCCCAACGACTTCCTCTAGGGGGGGGGGGGGGACTGCTAAGTGATTCTGCTTTGCGACCAGAGATGCCGGAGACTTCGGCTGCCATTGGCTGAATGCCTGCGGCTCTTCCAGGTGACGTAATGATTGTGAAGGCGGAGAGGTTTGAACTGATAGGTGCGGCTAAGAAACCCGAGGTCAGGTGCCGAGCTTTCGCCTTATAAAAGGAAAGGGTTCTCTGCTTCTTTAATTAGATGTGCACTTGAAGTGCAAGGTCTTTGATCATTTAATGGCAGTTTGTGTGGGATTTCTTTTTCGATAGTTTCCCATTGTACTGTTTCTTTACGTTTCAGATTTTTTTAAATAAGTTTTCCAGTTCTATCCAGTTATTTCCAATTATTTTCTTCTATATTTAAAAGGGCTTTGGGTTGGTTTATTTGGTAGGGCTTCAGGTTGGTTGTTGTTTTACCTCTGAGCTTTTTTTTTTGTACACAATGGTCTAAATGGCCAGGTCACAAGGACCCCGAAGGCTCAGAGAAGGTTGGGGGAGGGGATCCACTGGAACGGCTGTTGGAAGACAGAGGGTAGCCTCCCGTCAAGGTCATCTAGCGTGTTCTTTAACGTTGGATTTTATCTCTGAGCGGCACTTTTTTGTACACAATAGGCTAACTGGCCAGGTCACAAAGATCCTGAAGGCTCAGAGAAGGTTGGGGGAGGGGATCCACTGGAACAGCTTTTTTGTACACAATAAATTGCTAACTGGCCAGGTCACAAAGATCCTGAAGGCTCAGAGAAGGTTGGGGGAGGGGATCCACTGGAACAGCTTTTTTGTACACAATAAATTGCTAACTGGCCAGGTCACAAAGATCCTGAAGGCTCAGAGAAGGTTGGGGGAGGGGATCCACTGGAACAGTTGTTGGGAGTCAGATGGGAACCTCTCGTCAAGGCCATGCAGCCTGTTCTTTAACGTTGGATTTTATCTCTGAGCGGCACTTTTTTGTACACAATAGGCTAACTGGCCAGGTCACAAAGATCCTGAAGGCTCAGAGAAGGTTGTTGGAGGGGATCCACTGGAGCAGCTTTTTTGTACACAATAAATTGCTAACTGGCCAGGTCACAAAGATCCTGAAGGCTCAGAGAAGGTTGGGGGAGGGGATCCACTGGAACAGCTGTTGGGAGTCAGATGGGAGCCTCTCGTCAAGGCCATCCAGCGTGTTCTTTAACGTTGGATTTTATCTCTGAGCTGCACTTTTTTGTACACAATAGGCTAACTGGCCAGGTCACAAAGATCCTGAAGGCTCAGAGAAGGTTGGGGGAGGGGATCCACTGGAACAGTTGTTGGGAGTCAGATGGGAGCCTCCCGTCAAGGCCATGCAGCCTGTTCTTTAACGTTGGATTTTATCTCTGAGCGGCACTTTTTTGTACACAATGGGATAACTGGCCAGGTCACAAAGATCCTGAAGGTTCAGAGAAGGTTGGGGGAGGGGATCCACTGGAACAGTTGTTGGGAGTCAGATGGGAGCCTCCCGTCAAGGCCATCCAGCCTGTTCTTTAACGTTGGATTTTATCTCTGAGCGGCACTTTTTTGTACACAATGTGCTAAATGGCCAGGTCACAAAGATCCTGAAGGCTCAGAGAAGGTTGGGGGAGGGGATCCACTGGAACAGCTGTTGGGAGTCAGATGGGAGCCTCCCGTCAAGGCCATCCAGCGTGTTCTTTAACGTGGACATGATATGGCTTTCTCCCGCACACGGGGCCACGGCTTAACGTCCCATCCGACGGACGGCGGTTTTTCCACGCCCATCGGTGTCCCCTACTGACCGCGGGAAGGGAGGTCCTCAGTAGGGAAAAGGACATCAATGTGCTCGGCAAGGTTGCCGTTCGTCGGATTGGATGATAAATCGTGATGCTGAGTATAAGAGAAAGCCTTACTTAATGGATGTTAAAGAACAATATGGATAATCTTTTCGGAAAATCTCTATGTGTTTCCTAACAGATGTCCAGTGGTTCTCATTTCCCAAACTTCTCCCAGCCTTTGGGGTCTGTGTGACCTCGGGGACTGGGGAGGAGGGGGGAGCTCAGTCAGTAGCATGTGAGGCTCGTAGGCTCATAATATCTAATTCCCAGGTTCGAGACCCACCTGGGCCAGCTTTAAGATTTATCACCGCAAAACTCCCCGCCCTGCCCACGGTCAGTAGGGACACCGATGGGCTTGGAAAGGCCGCCGTCCGTCGAATGGGACGTAAAGCAGCGGCCCCCGTGTGCGGGAGGAAGCCATATCATGTCCACGTTGAAAAACACGCTGAATGGCCTTGACGCGAGGTTACCCTCTGTCTCCCAACAGCTGTCCCAGTGGGTCGCCTCCCCCAACCTTCTCTGAGCCTTCGGGGTCCTTGTGACCTGGCCATTTAGCCCATGGTGTGCACAAAACTGCCACTCAGAGGTAAAACAACCCAACCCCTATATAGAGATAAGAGTGATGCTGATAGGGGCGAGAGGGTTAAGCTTTCATCAACTTCAAATCTGTTATTCTTTCATCTCTCTGCTCCTTTCTGTCTTTTAAAGGGATCTTTCTCAAAAATTGAAATATTTCCTTTCGTAAAATTCCTGTTTAGCCCATGGTGCGCACAAAACTGCCGCTGAGAAGTAAAAACAACCGAACAACTTAATGATGCTTCCGATCTATATTCAGAAGAACCACTCAGCGCTTGGTAAGCATCGTTAACTAAAGTGATAACTCTCCAGTCGCCTGAGATGTGAGTTGAGGAGAGCGAATCACAGCGAAGTAAACATCGTTGAGGGCCAGGACACATCACACAATCCAACCCACTCACCTCATTATGAACGAACAACATCAACTGGGCCATGTGAGCGCTGGCTGCTAGCCATCATTTCAGATTCTCGGTTACGGTTCCTCTTTTCTGTTCGCTCGGATTGATACACCTCTGAACGGTACTTTTTCTTACACAGTGGGGGACGGGGGTGTCTCAGTCGGTAGCGTGCCAGGCTCGTAATCTGTAGTTCCCAGGTTCGAGTCCCAGCTGGGTCAGCGTCGAGATTTATCCCCACAAAATTCCCCGCCCTGCCCACGGTCAGTAGGGGACACCGATGGGCTTGGAAAGTCCGCCGTCCGTCGGATGGGACGTTAAGCCGTGGCCCCATGTGCGGGAGAGCCATACCCTGCGCACATTAAAGAACACGTTTGACGGGAGGCTACTATCTATCTCCCAACAGCTGTTCCAGTGGGTCCCCTCCCCCAACCTTCTCTGAGCCTTCGGGGTCCATGCGACTTGGTCATTTAGCCCGTGTTGTGCAAAAAAGTCCGCTCAGAGGTAAAACAACCCAACGTTAAAGAACACGCTAGATGGCCTTAACAGGTGGCTACCATCTGTCTCCCAACAGCTGTTCCAGTGGGTCCCCTCCCCGAACCTTCTCTGAGCCTTCGGGGTCCATGTGACCTGATCATTTAGCCCGTGGTGGGCAAAAAAGTGCCGCTCAGAGGTAAAACAATCCAACGTTAAAGAACACACTGGATGGCCTTAACGGGAGGCTACCATCTGTCTCCCAACTGCTGTTCCAGTGGGTCCCCTCCCCCAACCTTCTCTGAGCCTTCGGGGTCCATGTGAACTGGTCATTTAGCCCGTGTTTTGCAAAAAAGTGCCGCTCAGAGGTAAAACAATCCAACGTTAAAGAACACACTGGATGGCCTTAACGGGAGGCTACCATCTGTCTCCCAACAGCTGTTCCAGTGGGTCCCCTCCCCGAACCTTCTCTGAGCCTTCGGGATCCTTGTGACCTGATCATTTAGCCCGTGGTGGGCAAAAAAGTGCCGCTCAGAGGTAAAATAATCCAACGTTAAAGAACACACTGGATGGCCTTAACGGGAGGCTACCATCTGTCTCCCAACAGCTGTTCCAGTGGGTCCCCTCCCCGAACCTTCTCTGAGCCTTCGGGATCCTTGTGACCTGATCATTTAGCCCGTGGTGGGCAAAAAAGTGCCGCTCAGAGGTAAAATAATCCAACGTTAAAGAACACACTGGATGGCCTTAACGGGAGGCTACCATCTGTCTCCCAACAGCTGTTCCAGTGGGTCCCCTCCCCCAACCTTCTCTGAGCCTTCGGGGTCCATGTGACCTGGTCATTTAGCCCGTGTTGTGCAAAAAAGAGCCGCTCAGAGGTAAAACAATCCAACGTTAAAGAACACACTGGATGGCCTTAACGGGAGGCTACCATCTGTCTCCCAACAGCTGTTCCAGTGGGTCCCCTCCCCGAACCTTCTCTGAGCCTTCGGGGTCCATGTGACCTGATCATTTAGCCCGTGTTGGGCAAAAAAGTGCCGCTCAGAGGTAAAACAATCCAACGTTAAAGAACACACTGGATGGCCTTAACGGGAGGCTACCATCTGTCTCCCAATAGCTGTTCCAGTGGGTCCCCTCCCCGAACCTTCTCTGAGCCTTCAGGGTCCATGTGACCTGGTCATTTATCCCGTGGTATGCAAAAAAGGCCGCTCAGAGGTAAAACAACCTAACGTTAAAGAACACGCTGGATGGTCTTAACGGGTGGTTACCATCTGTCTCCCAACAACTGTTCCAGTGGGTCCCCTCCCCGAACCTTCTCTGAGCCTTCAGGGTCCATGTGACCTGATCATTTAGCCCGTGGTGGGCAAAAAAGTGCCGCTCAGAGGTAAAACAATCCAACGTTAAAGAACACACTGGATGGCCTTAACGGGAGGCTACCATCTGTCTGCCAACAGCTGTTCCAGTGGGTCCCCTCCCCCAACCTTCTCTGAGCCTTCGGGGTCCATGTGACCTGGTCATTTAGCCCGTGTTGTGCAAAAAAGTGCCGCTCAGAGGTAAAACAATCCAACATTAAAGAACACACTGGATGGCCTTAACGGGAGGCTACCATCTGTCTCCCAACAGCTGTTCCAGTGGGTCCCCTCCCCGAACCTTCTCTGAGCCTTCGGGGTCCATGTGAACTGATCATTTAGCCCGTGTTGGGCAAAAAAAGTGCCGCTCAGAGGTAAAACAATCCAACGTTAAAGAACACACTGGATGGCCTTAACGGGAGGCTACCATCTGTCTCCCAACAGTTGTTCCAGTGGGTCCCCAACCTTCTCTGAACCTTCGGGGTCCATGTGACCTGGCCATTTAGCCCGTGGTGTGCAAAAAAGTGCCTCTCACAGGTAAAACAACCCAACAACACTTGTACTTAAGACTGCCCTGTAATGTTTTCAGTTAAAGCATCTCGAACAGACTCCGACCTTTCTGGAGAAACGAAGTTCCTTCGAGAGAAGCGGTGGAAGACCCGTGATGAGCCATCGCCTCCCCATCCAATTGATATGCATGCCGCGACTCACGCAGCTGACTCGCTGGTGCAGCCAGCACCCTCGGTTGATGGTAAAACACGCCCTTTGGCGCGATTTGAATGTAACTCTGGAAGATTACCTGTAATTGGATTCCCTTTATCATTTTTGATATACGACGCAAGAACAGTGGGATGAGATCCCGAAGACGACTGGAATGTTTCCTTCTGTAGATTCACCTCACTTGTTTCTTTCTGAGGGGGGGGGGGGGCATTCACTTTGTAGTGTGGAGAAGTCAGAAGACGAAGTCCCCTAGTTCGAGAAATGGTAAACATGTCAACTTTCTCCGCCTCATTTGACCGAAACTTGTCAACACCCTCCTCCTATTTGTCAACAACCTTCTTGTGTCTAGGTTTGAATTTTAACTTCTTATTCGTTTCTTATTTTTAGTGTTATTCGGTTATTTTACCTATGAACGCCACCTTTTTTTCGAAAACATTGGGGCTAAAAGGCCAGGTCACAAGTATTCCAAGTTCTCAGACAAAGTTTCGGTTGCTTTAGATCGGAGCAGCACTTTTTTTGCAAAATATGGGCTAAAACGACAGGTCAAAAAAGACCCAACGAAAAGCACTTTTTGTCCACTATGGGCTAAACGACAGTTGAAAAAGACCCAAGGAGAAGCCCTTTTTGTCCACTATGGGCTAAAACGACAGTTGAAAAAGACCCAACGAGAAGCACTTTTTGTCCACTATGGACTAAAACGACAGTTGAAAAAGACCCAAGGAGAAGCACTTTTTGTCCACTATGGGCTAAAACAACAATTGAAAAAGATCCAAGGAGAAGCACTTTTTGTCCACTATGGGCTAAAACGGCAGTTGAAAAAGACCCAAGGAGAAGCACTTTTTGTCCACTATGGACTAAACGACAGTTGAAAAAGACCCAAGGAGAATCACTTTTTGTCCACTATGGGCTAAAACGACAGTTGAAAAAGACCCAAGGAGAAGCACTTTTTGTCCACTATGGGCTAAAACAACAATTGAAAAAGACCCAAGGAGAAGCACTTTTTGTCCACTATGGGCTAAGACGACAGTTGAAAAAACCCAAGGAGAAGCACTTTTTGTCCACTGTGGCTAAAACGACAGTTCAAAAAGACCCAAGGAAAAGCACTTTTTGTCCACTATGGGCTAAAACGACAGTTGAAAAAGACCCAAGGAAAAGCACTTTTTGTCCACTATGGGCTAAACGACAGTTGAAAAAGACCCAAGGAGAAGCCCTTTATGTCCACTATGGGCTAAAACGACAGTTGAAAAAGACCCAAGGAGAAGCACTTTTTGTCCACTATGGACTAAAACGACAGTTGAAAAAGACCCAAGGAGAAACACTTTTTGTCCACTATGGACTAAAACGACAGTTGAAAAAGACCCAAGGAGAAGCACTTTTTGTCCACTATGGGCTAAAACGACAGTTCAAAAAGACCCAAGGAAAGCACTTTTTGTCCACTATGGGCTAAAACGACAGGTCAGAAAGATCCAATCAGAAGCACTTTTTGTCCACTATGGGCTAAAACGACAGGTCAGAAAAACACAAGCAGAAGCACTTTTTGTCCACTTTAGACTAAAACGACAGTTGAAAAAGACCCAAGGAAAAGCACTTTTGTCCACTATGGGCTAAAACGACAGTTGAAAAAGACCCAAGGAAAAGCACTTTTTCTCCACTATGGGCTAAAAGACAGTTGAAAAAGACCCAAGGAAAAGCACTTTTTGTCCACTATCGGCTAAAACGACAGTTGAGAAAGACCCAAGGAGAAGCACTTTTTGTCTACTTTGGACAAAAACGACAGTTGAAAAAGACCCAAGGAGAAGCACTTTTTGTCCACTATGGGCTAAAACGACAGTTGAAAAAGACCCAAGGAGAAGCACTTTTTGTCCACTATGGACTAAAACGACAGTTGAAAAAGACCCAAGGAGAAGCACTTTTTGTCCACTATGGGCTAAAACGACAGTTGAAAAAGACCCAAGGAGAAGCACTTTTTGTCCACTATGGGCTAAAACGACAGTTGAAAAAGACCCAAGGAGAAGCACTTTTTGTCCACTATTGACTAAAAGGACAGTTGAAAAAGACCCAAGGAGAAGCACTTTTTGTCCACTATGGGCTAAAACGACAGTTGAAAAAGACCCAAGGAGAAGCACTTTTTCTCCACTATCGGCTAAAACGACAGTTGAGAAAGACCCAAGCAGAAGCACTTTTTGTCCACTTTGGACTAAAACGACAGTTGAAAAAGACCCAAGGAGAAGCACTTTTTGTCCACTATGGGCTAAAACGACAGTTCAAAAAGACCCAAGGAGAAGCACTTTTTGTCCACTATGGGCTAAAACGACAGTTGAAAAAGACCCAAGGAGAAGCACTTTTTCTCCACTATCGGCTAAAACGACAGTTGAGAAAGACCCAAGCAGAAGCACTTTTTGTCCACTTTGGACTAAAACGACAGTTGAAAAAGACCCAGGAGAAGCACTTTTTGTCCACTATGGGCTAAAACGACAGTTGAAAAAAGACCCAAGGAGAAGCACTTTTTGTCCACTATGGGCTAAAAGGACAGTTGAAAAAGATTCAAGGAGAAGCACTTTTTGTCCACTATTGACTAAAAGGACAGTTGAAAAAGACCCAAGGAGAAGCACTTTTTGTCCACTATGGGCAAAAACGACAGTTGAAAAAGACCCAAGGAGAAGCACTTTTTGTCCACTATGGGCAAAAAAACCGACAGTTGGAAAAGACCCAAGGAGAAGCACTTTTTGTCCACTATGGACTAAAACGACAGTTGGAAAAGACCCAAGGAGAAGCACTTTTTGTCCATTATGGACTAAAACGACAGTTGAAAAAGACCCAAGGAGAAGCACTTTTTGTCCACTATCGGCTAAAACGACAGTTGAGAAAGACCCAAGCAGAAGCACTTTTTGTCCACTATGGGCTAAAACGACAGTTGAAAAAGACCCAAGGAGAAGCACTTTTTGTCCACTATGGGCTAAAACGACAGTTGAAAAAGACCCAAGGAGAAGCACTTTTTGTCCACTATTGACTAAAAGGACAGTTGAAAAAGACCCAAGGAGAAGCACTTTTTGTCCACTCTGGGCTAAAACGCCAGTTGAAAAAGACCCAAGGAGAAGCACTTTTTGTCCACTATCGGCTAAAACGACAGTTGAGAAAGACCCAAGCAGAAGCACTTTTTGTCCACTTTGGACTAAACGACAGTTGAAAAAGACCCAAGGAGAAGCACTTTTTGTCCACTATGGGCTAAAACGACAGTTGAAAAAGACCCAAGGAGAAGCACTTTTTGTCCACTATGGGCTAAAACGACAGTTGAAAAAGACCCAAGGAGAAGCACTTTTTGTCCACTATTGACTAAAAGGACAGTTGAAAAAAGACCCAAGGAGAAGCACTTTTTGTCCACTCTGGGCTAAAACGCCAGTTGAAAAAGACCCAAGGAGAAGCACTTTTTGTCCACTATCGGCTAAAACGACAGTTGAGAAAGACCCAAGGAGAAGCCCTTTTTGTCCACTTTGGACTAAAACGACAGTTGAAAAAGACCCAAGGAGAAGCACTTTTTGTCCACTATGGGCTAAAGGGACAGTTGAAAAAGACCCAAGGAGAAGCACTTTTTGTCCACTATGGGCTAAAAGGGCAGTTGAAAAAAGACCCAAGGAGAAGCACTTTTTGTCCACTATGGGCTAAAACGACAGTTCAAAAAGACCCAAGGAGAAGTACTTTTTGTCCACTATGGGCTAAAACGACGGTTGAGAAAGACCCAAGGAGAAGCACTTTTTGTCCACTATCGGCTAAAACGACAGTTGAGAAAGACCCAAGCAGAAGCACTTTTTGTCCACTTTGGACCAAAACGACAGTTCAAAAAGACCCAAGGAAAAGCACTTTTTGTCCACTATGGGCTAAAACGACAGTTGAAAAAGACCCAAGGAAAAGCACTTTTTGTCCACTATGGGCTAAACGACAGTTGAAAAAGACCCAAGGAGAAGCCCTTTATGTCCACTATGGGCTAAAACGACAGTTGAAAAAGACCCAAGGAGAAGCACTTTTTGTCCACTATGGACTAAAACGACAGTTGAAAAAGACCCAAGGAGAAACACTTTTTGTCCACTATGGACTAAAACGACAGTTGAAAAAGACCCAAGGAGAAGCACTTTTTGTCCACTATGGGCTAAAACGACAGTTCAAAAAGACCCAAGGAAAGCACTTTTTGTCCACTATGGGCTAAAACGACAGGTCAGAAAGATCCAAGCAGAAGCACTTTTTGTCCACTGTGGGCTAAAACGACAGGTCAGAAAGACACAAGCAGAAGCACTTTTTGTCCACTTTAGACTAAAACGACAGTTGAAAAAGACCCAAGGAAAAGCACTTTTTGTCCACTATGGGCTAAAACGACAGTTGAAAAAGACCCAAGGAAAAGCACTTTTTGTCCACTATGGGCTAAACGACAGTTTGAAAAAGACCCAAGGAAAAGCACTTTTTGTCCACTATGGGCAAAAACGACAGTTGAAAAAGACCCAAGGAGAAGCACTTTTTGTCCACTATGGGCTAAAACGACAGTTGAAAAAGACCCAAGGAGAAGCACTTTTTGTCCACTATGGACTAAAACGACAGTTGAAAAAGACCCAAGGAGAAGCACTTTTTGTCCACTATGGGCTAAAACGACAGTTGAAAAAGACCCAAGGAGAAGCACTTTTTGTCCACTATGGGCTAAAACGACAGTTGAAAAAGACCCAAGGAGAAGCACTTTTTGTCCACTATTGACTAAAAGGACAGTTGAAAAAGACCCAAGGAGAAGCACTTTTTGTCCACTCTGGGCTAAAACGCCAGTTGAAAAAGACCCAAGGAGAAGTACTTTTTTGTCCACTATCGGCTAAAACGACAGTTGAGAAAGACCCAAGGAGAAGCCTTTTTGTCCACTTTGGACTAAAACGACAGTTGAAAAAGACCCAAGGAGAAGCACTTTTTGTCCACTATGGGCTAAAAGGACAGTTGAAAAAGACCCCAGGAGAAGCACTTTTTGTCCACTATGGGCTAAAGGGACAGTTGAAAAAGACCCAGGAGAAGCACTTTTTGTCCACTATGGGCTAAAGGGACAGTTGAAAAAGACCCAAGGAGAAGCACTTTTTGTCCACTATGGGCTAAAAGGGCAGTTGAAAAAGACCCAAGGAGAAGCACTTTTTGTCCACTATGGGCTAAAACGACAGTTCAAAAAGACCCAAGGAGAAGTACTTTTTGTCCACTATGGGCTAAAACGACAGTTGAGAAAGACCCAAGGAGAAGCACTTTTTGTCCACTATCGGCTAAAACGACAGTTGAGAAAGACCCAAGCAGAAGCACTTTTTGTCCACTTTGGACCAAAACGACAGTTGAAAAAGACCCAAGGAGAAGCACTTTTTGTCCACTATGGGCTAAAAGGACAGTTGAAAAAGACCCAAGGAGAAGCACTTTTTGTCCACTTTGGACTAAAACGACAGTTGGAAAAGACCCAAGGAGAAGCACTTTTTGTCCACTATGGGCTAAAAGGACAGTTGAAAAAGACCCAAGGAGAAGCACTTTTTGTCCACTATGGGCTAAAACGACAGTTGAAAAAGACCCAAGGTGAAGTGCTTTTTTTTTTGCACACGATGGGCTAAAAGGACAGGTTAAATAGGCCCAAGGAGATGCACTTTTTTCACACAATGGGCTAAAAGGGCAGGTCAAAAAGCTCCAAGGAGCGGTTTTTTTGCACACGATGGGCTCAAAGGACAGGTCAAAAAGACCCAAGTTGAAGTGCTTTTTTTTTGCACACGATGGGCTAAAAGGACAGGTTAAATAGACCCAAGGAGATGCACTTTTTTCACACAATGGGCTAAAAGGGCAGGTCAAAAAGCTCCAAGGAGCGTTTTTTTTGCACACGATGGGCTCAAAGGACAGGTCAAAAAGACCCAAGAAGGAGCACTTTTTTTCCACAACGGGTTAAAAGGACAGGTCAAAAGGAACCAAGGGGAAGCACTTTTCGCGCACAATGACACATCACAAGGACCCCAGGTTTTGGAGAAAGTTTGGATCGATTTTCCTCTGAGCAGCACCTTTTTTGATACATGGACAATGGCCAGGTCACAAGGATCCCGAGTTCTCAGAGAAGGTGGTGGGGGGGGGGAGGACCCAATGCAGTCAGGAGACAGATAGTCGCCTCACTACAAGGTCATCTAGAGTATTCTTCAATGTCAACAGAGACATGGCTTAAGGTCCCATCCGATGGACGGCGGCCTTTCCAAGCCCATCGGTGTCCGCTGTTGACCGACTTTGGCTGAGATAAATGGGATGATGTATATGGTATGATGAACTCAGATAGGACTCGAGCCTGGGAAATGCAGATTACGAGCCTGACGCGCTACTGACTGAGCCAACCTGCACCCAACCGTAAAAGACTTCTTAAAAAATTATGAAATGCAGGGTAAAAAATAACTTAACGTAGTTTAGTTATTTTTTAGGGTAATAAAAGAATTTAAAATCCTATTTTCAATCCGACACATTCTGGGTTCTGAACTGAGAATTGTAGATTTTGTACTGGCGACTGTTTTCCTGCTGAAAGGGGCGGGGCGGGGCGGGGGAGGGCGGGGCTCAGTCGGTAGCACGTCAGGTTCGCAATCTGCTTCCCAGGTTCGAGACCCAACTGAGCCAACGTGGAGATTTGTCTCCGCAAAACTCCGCGGCCTGCCCTCAGTCAGTAGGGGGCATTGAAGGCTCGGAAAGTCCGCCGTCCATCGGATGGACGTTAAGCCGTGTTCCACGTGTGGGAGACCGTAAAGAACACTGGATGGCCTTGACAGGAGGCTACCATCTGTCACCAAATAGCTGTTCAGTGTGTCCCCTCTCTTCAACCTTCTCTTAGCCCTTGGGGTTCATGTGACCTGGCCATTTAGCCCATTGTGTGCAAAAAGTGCCCCTCATAGATAAAACATGCCCCTTAGTACTTTATCGTGTTGCCAAAATTTCGGAGGCTACCGCTAAAAATTTCCGAAATCTGAGGAAAAACTTCCATATTATTTTTTGAATATTGAAAAAGGCTTTTTTATGTAGTTAATTTATCGATTTGATTTTTTCTTGTTTTATTCCCATCTGAATGTCATTGAAGCTACAAAACTAGAAAAATATCGACATAAAAGGAGTACATACGTAGGGAGACATCTGTAACACGATTAATGTAACAATATGTGATTATAATGTAACAATGTGTGATTATAATGTATCAATGTGTGATTATAATGTAACAATGTGTGATTATAATGTATCAATGTGTGATTATAATGTAACAATGTGTGATTATAATGTATCAATGTGTTATTGTAATGTAACAATGTGTAATTCTAATGTAACAATGTGTGATTATAATGTATCAATGTGTTATTATAATGTAACAATGTGTGATTATTATGTAACAATGTGTGATTATAATGTATCAATGTGTTATTATAATGTAACAATGTATTATTATAATGTAACAATGTGTGATTATAATGTAACAATTTGTTTTTATAATGTATCAATGTGTGATTCTAATGTAACAATGTCTTATTATTATGTAACAATGTGTGATTATGATGTATCAATGTGTTATTATAATGTAACAATGTGTGATTATGATGTATCAATGTGTTATTATAATGTAACAATGTATTGTTATAATTATCAATGTGTGATTATAATATATCAATGTGTGAATATAATGTAACAATGTCTTATTATAATGTAACAATGTGTGATTATGATGTATCAATGTGTTATTATAATGTAACAATGTGTGATTATGATGTAACAATGTGTGATTATGATGTAATAATGTGTGATTATGATGTATCAATGTGTTATTATAATGTATCAATGTGTTATTATAATGTAACAATGTATTATTATTATAATGCATCAATGTGTGATTATAATGTATCAATGATGTGTGATTTGGTGTCATTGCTAAATGTAACTAATGCTATTTGCATATTTGGCATCATTGTGTAGAGAATAAGGTATTCGATATTTAAGTAATCTTCTGATATATTATTGTCATTTTCAGAAATTCTTTTTTCATATTAAAATTTTACTGACATATATTTTATAATCATAGGCTGGGACGTATCCAGGGGGGTAGACCGGAAGGTCCCCCCCCCCTATTGTTTAAATATAAATAGTTGCTCTTTTCACTTTCAATAGTTTCTTTTAAGGGGATGGGGAAAACATGGGGTCCTCCTTCCCCCCCTCCCCCATGAAAATCCAGTCATACCAAATCTCAAAACTTGTCTATGTGCTTTAAAATCCAAAGCAGTTCCATTTGGATAATTTTATTTTAGCCCCTTTTTTCATGTCCGACACTAGAAATATATGTAAAACACAATTATAAAATTTTATTCCAAACAGAATAGGGGGCGGGGGTGGCTCAGTTGGTAGTGCGCCGGTCTCTGAATCTGCAGTTCCCAGGTTCGAGTCTCACTTGTACCAGCGTAAAGATTTATCTCCGCAAAGCTCCCAACCATGATGCCTTCGTTCAGTAGGGCATACCAATGGGCTTGGAATAGGCCACCGTCCGTCGGATGGGATGTTAAGTCTTGGAGAGCCATACTTGTGCACGTTAAAGAACACGCTGGATGGTTTTGAAGGGTGGCTACCATCTGTCATCTAACAACTGTCCAGTCGGTCTCCTCTCCCCCTAGCTGGGTCAGCGTTGAGATTTATCTCTGCGAAAAATCCCCGCCCTGCCCACGGTCAGCAGGAGACACCGAGGGCTTGGAAAGGCCGTCGTCCGTCGGATTGGACGTTAAGCCGTAGCCCCCGTGTACGGGAGAGAGCCATACCCTGTACACGTTAAAGAACACACTGGATGGCCTTGACGGGAGGCTACCATTTGTCTCCCAACAGCTGTTCCAGTAAGTCCCCCAACCTTCTCTGAGCCTTCGGGGTCCACGTGACCTGGCCATTTAGCGCATGGTGTGCAAAAAAGTGCTGCTCAGAGATAAAACAGCCCAACAAGAAACCAAATTTCTGTCCCAAACCTTCCCTGAGCCATTGGTGTCCTTGAGACCTGGACATTTAGCCCATTGTGTGCAAAAACGTGCCGTTCAGAAATAAAACAACCCTAGTCGGTTGCCGCCTAATGTAAAAGACACTCTTGCACATCAAAACATTTTTCTTCCGTAGACTACGCCTAGTTGTTCAATACTTACCATAAGCAGGCTGCTTGATAAAACAACAGCTTTCTGAAGGCCACTAAAATTAGAATATTTGCATTTACATAAATAAAACAGATAATTCCACTGGTCGGCGAAAACGCTCGTTAATCAGGAAAAAATTAACAGAAATTTCGTAAGATGACGTCAAATCTTTAATAACGATCGACCACACAATGCGCTCGCCTGAAGCAAATGCAAGAAACGCACCTGACAGGTCTCATTAAGATATCTCTGGCTTATCCTTCTATTTACAGTGATTATTATTAAATTACAATATTCAAAATATACGAGAGGGTAAACTGTCAATGATTTGTGTCCGTTCTTTGCTTCAAGCGACATAAATTTTTATTTTCCAGGATAATTTTTTATTAGATTTAGATCTCAGAGTTCGTGAATGATGGAAGTGCAATTATGATTCTCTGATAAACGCAGAAGTGGAGGTTAATTCAAAAAACTATTCTATGAGGTTGTTTTCTTTCAGAGTTGTGATTCTTCCAATTATCAAGACGTTCGCTGTGCAGTTTAATTCTCGTTCCTATTAATTTTACATAACACAATTTAACAAGCATTATAACACATTGTATTTATCTCCGCAAAATTTCCCGCCCTGCTTACGGTCAGTAGGGGACACCGATGGACTTGGAAATACCACCGTCCGTCGAATGGGACGTTAAGCCGTGTCTCCGTATACGGGAGAGCCATACCCTGTGCACGTTAAGAACACGCTGGATGACCTTGACGGGAGGCTATCATCTGTCTCACAACAGCATGATTCCAGTGGGTCCCCTCCCCCAACCTTCTATGAGCCTTCGGGGTCCTTGTGACCTGGCCATTTAGCCCATGCTGTGCAAAAAAAGTGCCGCTCAGAAGTAAAACAAACAACCAACAACACCCAACCTTCTCTGAGCCTTCGGAGTCCTTGTGACCTAGCCATTTAGACCATAGTATGCAAAAAAAGTGCCGCTAAGAAGTAAAACAACCAACAACCCCCAACCTTCTTTGAGCCTTCAGGGTCCTTGTGACTTGGCCATTTAGTCCATGGTGTGCAAAAAAGTGCCGCTCAGAAGTAAAACAACCAACCAACCCCCAACCTTCTCTGAGCCTTTGGGGTCCTTGTGACCTGGCCATTTAGCCCATGGTGTGCAAAAAAAGCGCCGCTCAGAAGTAAAACAACCAACCAACAACACCCAACCTTCTCTGAGCCTTCGGAGTCCTTGTGACCTGGTCATTTAGCCCATGGTGTGCAAAAAAGTGCCGCTCAGAGGCAAAACAACCAACCAACAACACCCAACTTTCTCTAAGCCTTCGGAGTCCTTGTGACCTGGTCATTTAGCCCATGTGTGCAAAAAAAGTGCCGCTCAGAAGTAAAACAACCAACCAACAACACCCAACCTTCTCTGAGCCTTTAGGGTCCTTGTGACCTGACCATTTAGCCCATTGTGTGCAAAAAAAAGCGCCGCTCAGAAGTAAAACAACCAACCAACAACACCCAACTTTCTCTGAGCCTTCGGGGTCCTTGTGACCTGACCATTTAGCCCATGGTGTGCAAAAAAGTGCCGCTCAGAAGTATAACAACCAACCAACAACACCCAACCTTCTCTGAGCCTTCTGAGTCCTTGTGACCTGGCCATTTAGTCCATGGTGTGCAAAAAATGCCGCTCAGAGGTAAAACAGCCAACCAACAACCCCCAACCTTCTCTGAGCCTTCGGGGTCCTTGTGACCTGGCCATTTAGCCCATGGTGTGCAAAAAAAATGCCGCTCAGAAGTAAAACAACCAACCAACAACACCCAACCTTCTCTGAGCCTTCGGGGTTCTTGTGATCTGACAATTTAGCCCATTGTGTGTAAAAAAATTCTGCCGCTCAGAGGTAAAACAACCCAATCCACTTATCCCGCTGAAAATTGGCGTAACGATTAGCACTGCTGAGGGAGGACAGGTGTCCGAGTGATATTGACCGAGTGAAGTGGGACCACCACAGGGTGACCGACGACGGCGAACTTTCACCTCTGCTGACGGGCAGGGTGGAGCCAGCGATCCCTGTCTCCGTCGGTTGAGGCTGGCAATTAACGGGCACGACCTGAGTTGTAAATTTCGGCTGATGAGTTGCAGTCGGCCCCGGCGCCTCGTTAGGCCTGCTGACGACAGTCTGACAGGCGGCGACAGCCTACGTGCCGGTGTCGCATGGCCAACACGTGGAAGATGATGATGATGGCATCTCACGGATTCGAAGAGGATAAAAGGACCACTTACCGCAAAGGTAGATAACCTTTTCATTTGCTCCGTTTTGACAGAGGTTGTTTTTTTTTTTTCGTTTCCGACCCCTCCACCCCTTAATCTTTTCTTTTTTTCTTGGAGGTTTTTCCCAAGGGGAACCACATCTTTTTACCTAAAAGGATCACTTAAATCCATCTCCTTTGCGTCCAGGCGTCCTTTGATGATGCTCAATTCTGTGATTGCAATCATCAATTCGTTTACAAATTAAGGGTTTATTTTAAAATTTTATATTAAAATTTTTTAAATTTTTTAAAATTTTATTTTAAAGCGTCATGAAGGCCGACAAAGCATTTCCAAGAAATGGAGAAAGGCTTCGGTTGAGTTGTTTTACCTCCGAGCTGCACTTTTTGTACACAATGGACTAAATGGCCAGGTCACAAGGACCCCCGAGGACTCACAGAAGTTGGGGGAGAGACCCACTGCAGAGCTGTTAGGATCATTGCGTTTTAGGATTTGGAGGAAAGCGGGAAAGAGCGACAAATTATCTATTTTCAGGATTAAGAGGAAAGCAAACAAATTAACCTTTTTTCTTTTGGGATTTTGAGGAGAGCAAAGAAATGAAATTTTTTTTAGGATTTGGAGGAAAGCGAACAAAGTAACTTTTTTTTTAGGATTTGGAGGAAAGCGAACAAATTAACTTTTTTTTTAGGATTTGGAGGAAAGCGAACAAATTAACTTTTTTTTAGGATTTGGAGGAAAGCGAACAAATTAACTTTTTTTTTAGGATTTGGAGGAAAGCGAACAAATTAACTTTTTTTTCTAGGATTTGGAGGAAAGCAAACAAATTAACTTTTTTTTCTAGGATTTGGAGGAAAGCAAACAAATTACCTTATTTCAGAATTTGGAGGAAACCGGGAAAGGCAACAAATTACCTTTTTGAGATTTGGAAGAGATCGGGAAAGACAACAGAAAGTGGAAAGAAACAACAAATTACCTTTTTGTGATTTTGAGGAATGCGGGAAAGACAACAAATTACCTTTTGAAAGAGGAAAGAGAAACAAATGATCTTTTTTTAGGATTTGGGGGAAAGCAAACAAATTACCTTTTTTGGGATTTGCAAGAAAGCGGGAAAGAAAACAAAATACGTTTTTTGGGATTTGCAAGAAAGCGGGAAAGAAAACAAATTACCTTTTTTAGGATTTGAAGGAAAGCGGGAAGACAACAAATTACCTTTTTTGGGATTTGGAAGAAAGCGGAAAAGAAAACAAATTGCGTTTTTTTGGATTTGGAGCAAAGCGGGAAAGGAAACAAATAACCTTTTTTGGGATTTGAAAAAAAAAAGCTGGAAAGAAAACAAATTACCTTTTTAGGATTTGGAAGAAAGCGGGAAAGAAAACAAATTACCTATTTTGGGATTTGGAAGAAAGCGGGGAATGAAAACAAATTACCTTTTGGGGATTGGGAAGAAAGCGGAAAAGAAAACAAATTACTTTTGGGGATTGGGAAGAAAGCGGAAAGACAACATATTACTTTTTTGGGATTTGGAAGAAAGCGGGAAAGACAACAAATTATCTTTTTCGGGATTTGGAAGAAAGCGCGGAGAAAACAAATCTTTTTTGGTATTTGTAAGAAAGCGGGAAAGAAAACAAATTACATTTTTTTGGATTTGAAGCAAAGCGGGAAAGAAAACTAATAACATTTTATGGGATTTGAAAAAAAAAAGCGGGAAAAAAACAAATTACCTTTTTGTGACTTGGAAGAAAGCGGGAAAGAAAACAAATTACCTTTTTGTGACTTGGAAGAAAGCGGGAAAAAAACAAATTACCTTTTTGGGATTTGGAAGAAAGCGGGAAAGAAAACAAATTCCCCTTTTTTTGGATTTGGAAGAAAGTGGGAAAGAAAACAAATTCCCTTTTTGGGATTACGAAGAAAGCAGGAAAGACCACAATTTTCCTTCTTTGGGATTTGGAAGAAAGCGGGAAAGACAACAAATTACCGTGTTTGGGATTTGGAGGAAACCAGGAAAGACAACAAATTATCTTTTTGGGGATTTGGAAAAAAGCGGGAAAGAAACGAATTTCCTTTTTTTGGGATTTCGAAGAAAGCAGGAAAGAAAACGAATTCCTTTTTGGGATTTGGAAGAAAGCGGGAAAGAAAACGAATTTCCTTTTTTTGGGGATTTCGAAGAAAGCGGGAAAGACAACAAATTTCCTTTTTTGGGGATTTTGAAGAAAGCAGGAAAGACAACAAATTTCCTTTTTTGGGATTTCGAAGAAAGCGGGAAAGACAACAAATTTCCGTGTTTGGGACTTGGAGGAAAGCAGGAAAGACAACAAATTATCTTTTTTGGGATTTGGAAGAAAGCGGGAAAGAAAACGAATTTCCTTTTTTTGGGATTTCGAAGAAAGCGGGAAAGACAACAAATTTTCTTTTTTTGGGATTTCGAAGAAAGCAGGAAAGACAACAAATTTCCTTTTTTGGGATTTCGAAGAAAGCGGGAAAGACAACAAATTTCCATGTTTGGGATTTGGAGGAAAGCAGGAAAGTAAACAAATTTTCTTTTTTGGAGATTTGGAAAAAAGCGGGAAAGAAAACGAATTATCTCTTTTGCAATTTGGAAGAAAGCGGAAAGAAATCAAATTACCTTTTTGGGATTTGGAAGAAAGCGGGGAAAAAACAAATTACCTTTTTCGGATTTGGAAGAATGTGGGAAAGAAAACAAATTACATTTTTTGGGATTTGGAAGAAAGCGGGAAAGACAACAAATTACCGTGTTTGGGATTTGGAGGATAGCAGGAAAGACAACAAATTATCTTTTATGGGATTTGGAAGAAAGCGGGAAAGAAAACGAATTTCCTTTTTTGGGGATTTCGAAGAAAGCGGGAAAGACAACAAATTTCCTTTTTTTGGGGATTTCGAAGAAAGCAGGAAAGACAACAAATTTCCTTTTTTGGGATTTCGAAGAAAGCGGGAAAGACAACAAATTTCCGTGTTTGGGATTTGGAGGAAAGCAGGAAAGACAACAAATTATCTTTTTTGGGATTTGGAAAAAAGCGGGAAAGAAAACGAATTTCCTTTTTTTGGGATTTCGAAGAAAGTGGGAAAGAAAACGAATTCTTTTTTGGGATTTGGGAGAAAGCGGGAAAGAAAACGAATTTCCTTTTTTTGGGATTTCGAAGAAAGCAGGAAAGACAACAAATTTCCTTTTTTGGGATTTCGAAGAAAGCGGGAAAGACAACAAATTTCCGTGTTTGGGATTTGGAGGAAAGCAGGAAAGTCAACAAATTTTCTTTTTTGGGGATTTGAAAAAAAGCGGGAAAGAAAACGAATTATCTCTTTTGCAATTTGGAAGAAAGCGGGAAAGAAATCAAATTACCTTTTTGGGATTTGGAAGAAAGCGGGGAAAAAACAAATTACCTTTTCCGGATTTGGAAGAAAGTGGGAAAGAAAACAAATTACATTTTTTGGGATTTGAAAGAAAGCGGGAAAGACAACAAATTACCGTGTTTGGGATTTGGAGGATAGCAGGAAAGACAACAAATTATCTTTTATGGGATTTGGAAGAAAGCGGGAAAGAAAACGAATTACCTTTTTTGGGATTTGGAAGAAAGCGGGAAAAAAACAATTTCCCTTTTTGGGATTTCGAAGAAAGTGGGAAAGACAACAAATTTACTTTTTCGGAATTTGGAAAAAAGCGGGAAAGACAACAAATTACCGTGTTTGGGATTTGGAGGATAGCAGTTAAGACAACAAATTATCTTTTTCGGGATTTGAAAAAAAGTGGGAAAGAAAACGAATTACCTCTTTTGAGATTTAGAAGAAAGCGGGAAATAAAACAAATTGCCTTTTTGAGATTTGGAAGAAAGCGGGAAATAAAACAAATTACCTTTTTGAGATTTGGAAGAAAGCTGGAAAGAAAACAAATTACCTCTTTGGGATTTGGAAGACAGCGGGAAAGAAAAAAATTACCTTTTGGGGATTTGGGAAAAGCGGAAAAGAAAACAATTTCATTTTTTTGGGATTTGGAAGAAAGCGAGAAAGACAACAAATTCCTTTTTTGGGATTTGGAAGAAAGTCGAAAGACAACTAATTACCTCTTTTGGGATTTCGAAGAAAGCGGGAAAGAAAACAAATGAAACAAAAGAAAGAAAACAAATTTGTTGCCTTGAATCAAAACAAATTCCTTTTTTTTGGCATTTGGAAGAAATCGGGAAAGAAAACGAATTACCGTTTTTGGGATTTGGATGGAAGCGCGAAAGACAACAAATTATCTTTTTGGGACTTGGAAGAAAGCGGGAAAGAAAACAAATTACCTTTTTGGGATTTGGAAGAAAGTGGGAAAGAAAACAAATTATATTGTTTGGGATTTGGAAGAAAGTGGGAAAGAAAACAAATTACCTTTTTGGGATTTCGAAGAAAGCTGGAAAGAAAACAAATTACCTTTTTTGGGATTTGGAAGAAAGCGGGAAAGAAAACAAATTACCTTTTTTGGGATTTGGAAGAAAGCTGGAAAGAAAACAAATTACCTTTTTTGGGATTTGGAAGAAAGCGGGAAAGAAACAAATTACCTTTTTTCGGATCTGGAAGAAAGCGGGAAAGAAAACAAATTACTTTTTTTGGGATTTGGAAGAAAGCGGGAAAGAAAACAAATTACTTTTTTGGGATTTGGAAGAAAGCGGGAAAGAAAACAAATTACTTTTTTGGGATTTGGAACAAAGTGGGAAAGAAAATAAATGACCTTTTTGGGATTTGGAAGAAAGCGGGAAAGAAAATAAATTACCTTTTTCGGGATTTGGAAGAAAGCGGGAAAGAAAACAAATTTGTTGCCTTGAGTCAAAACAAATTACCTTTTTTGGGATTTGGAAGAAAGTCGAAAGACAACTAATTACCTCTTTTGGGATTTCGAAGAAAGCGGGAAAGAAAACAAATTACCTTTTTGTGATTTCGAAGAAAGCTGGAAAGAAAACAAATGAAACATAAGAAAGAAAACAAATTTGTTGCCTTGAATCAAAATAAATCACCTTTTTTGGGATTTGGAAAAAATCGGGAAAGAAAACGAATTACCGTTTTTGGTATTTGGATGGAAGCGCGAAAGTCAACAAATTATCTTTTTTTTTGGATTTGGAAGAAAGCGGGAAAGAAAACAAATTACCTTTTTGGGATTTAGAAGAAAGCGCGAAAGAAAACAAATGAAACAAAAGAAAGAAAACAAATTTGTTGCCTTGAGTCAAAACAAATTACTTTCTTTGGGATTTGGAAGAAAGCGGGAAAGAAAACAAAAGAAAGAAAACAAATTTTGTTGCCTTGAATCAAAACAAATCATCTTTTTTGGGATTTGGAAGAAAGTCGAAAGACAACTAATTACCTCTTTTGGGATTTCGAAGAATGCGGGAAAGAAAACAAATTCCTTTTTGGGATTTCGAAGAAAGCTGGAAAGAAAACAAATGAAACAAAAGAAAAAAAACCAAATTTGTTGCCTTGAATCAAAATAAATGACCTTTTTGGGATTTGGAAGAAATCGGGAAAGAAAACGAATTACCGTTTTTGGAGATTTGGAAGAAAGCGGGAAAGAAACAAATTACCTTTTTTCGGATCTGGAAGAAAGCGGGAAAGAAAACAAATTACCTTTTTTGGGATTTGGAAGAAAGCGGGAAAGAAAACAAATTACCTTTTTTGGGATTTGGAAGAAAGCGGGAAAGAAAACAAATTACTTTTTTGGGATTTGGAACAAAGTGGGAAAGAAAATAAATTACCTTTTTGGGATTTGGAAGAAAGCGGGAAAGAAAATAAATTACCTTTTTCGGGATTTGGAAGAAAGTTGGAAAGAAAACAAATTACCTTTTTCGGGATTTGGAAGAAAGCGGGAAAGAAAATAAATTACCTTTTTCGGGATTTGGAAGAAAGCGGGAAAGAAAACAAATGAAGCAAAAGAAAGAAAACAAATTTGTTGCCTTGAGTCAAAACAAATTACCTTTTTTGGGATTTGGAAGAAAGTCGAAAGACAACTAATTACCTCTCTTGGGATTTCGAAGAAAGCGGGAAAGAAAACAAATTACCTTTTTGTGATTTCGAAGAAAGCTGGAAAGAAAACAAATGAAACATAAGAAAGAAAACAAATTTGTTGCCTTGAATCAAAATAAATTACCTTTTTTGGGATTTGGAAGAAATCGGGAAAGAAAACGAATTACCGTTTTTGGGATTTGGATGGAAGCGCGAAAGACAACAAATTATCTTTTTTGGGATTTAGAAGAAAGTGGGAAAGAAAACAAATTACCGTGTTTGGGATTTGGAGGATAGCAGTTAAGACAACAAATTATCTTTTTCAGGATTTGGAAAAAGTGGGAAAGAAAACCAATTACCTCTTTTGGGATTTGGAAGAAAGCGGGAAATAAAACAAATTACCTTTTTGAGATTTGGAAGAAAGCGGGAAAGAAAACAAATTACCTCTTTGGGATTTGGAAGACAGCAGGAAAAAAAACTACCTTTTGGGGATTTGGGAGAAAGCGGAAAAGAAAACAAATTCCCTTTTTTGTGATTTGGAAGAAAGCGAGAAAGACAACAAATTACCTTTTTTGGCATTTGGAAGAAAGTCGAAAGACAACTAATTACCTCATTGGGATTTCGAAGAAAGCGGGAAAGAAAACAAATTACCTTTTTGTGATTTCGAAGAAAGCTGGAAAGAAAACAAATGAAACATAAGAAAGAAAACAAATTTGTTGCCTTGAATCAAAATAAATTACCTTTTTTGGGATTTGGAAGAAATCGGGAAAGAAAACGAATTACCGTTTTTGGGATTTGGATGGAAGCGCGAAAGACAACAAATTATCTTTTTTGGGATTTACAAGAAAGTGGGAAAGAAAACAAATTACCGTGTTTGGGATTTGGAGGATAGCAGTTAAGACAACAAATTATCTTTTTCAGGATTTGGAAAAAAGTGGAAAAGAAAACCAATTACCTCTTTTGGGATTTGGAAGAAAGCGGGAAATAAAACAAATTACCTTTTTGAGATTTGGAAGAAAGCGGGAAAGAAAAGAAATTACCTCTTTGGGATTTGGAAGACAGCGGGAAAGAAAACCACCTTTTTGGGATTTGGAAGAAAGCGGAAAAGAAAACAAATTCCCTTTTTTTGGGATTTGGAAAAAAGCGAGAAAGACAACAAATTACCTTTTTTGGCATTTGGGAGAAAGCGGAAAAGAAAACAAATTACCTTTTTTTGGGATTTGGAAGAAAGCGAGAAAGACAACAAATTACCTTTTTTGGCATTTGGAAGAAAGTCGAAAGACAACTAATTACCTCTTTGGGATTTCGAAGAAAGCGGGAAAGAAAACAAATTACCTTTTTTTTGGGATTTGGAAGAAAGCGGGAAAGAAAACAAATTACCTTTTTTGGGATTTGGAAGAAAGCGGGAAAGAAAACAAATTACCTTTTTTGGGGGGATTTGGAAGAAAGCGGGAAAGACAACAAATTACCTTTTTTGGGGATTTGGAAGAAAGCGGGAAAGAAAACAAATTACCTTTTTTGGGATTTTGAAGAAAGCTGGAAAGAAAACAAATTACCTTTTTTGGGATTTTGAAGAAAACGGGAAAGAAAACAAATTACCTTTTTGGAATTTGGAAGAAAGCGGGGAAAGAAAACAAAGTACCTTTTTTGGGATCCTTCAAAATCGACCTGGTTTGGAATTCCACCAAAGATTGGAGATTTGTGTGAAGATTCCGTCTTACTCAGGGACCACTAGAGTGACTTAAATGCTGCCCAACCAAAATAATAGATGATTTCTCTGTTATGTCAATGGAAATATAAATTGTAACATGCGAGAATCAAAAACAATCTCCATATGTCTGAAGACGAAAATCAACTCCATTTGTTCGTGGCCGAAATCAACTCCCCAACAAATGAAAATTGATTTATTTTTGCTTCCTACGAGGGAAGGATCTTGCTCTTCCAGAGGGGGGAAAAATCGAAAAACAACCTTGCTATTTCATAGAAAATATCATAAAACAACTCTTTTATAAACAAAAATTATAAACAACTCTGCTCCTTTATAAACAAAAATTATAACACAACCCTGCTCTTTCATAGAAAATATCATAAAACAACACTTTCTTATAAACAAAAATTATAAAAATGTCGTAAAACAACCCTGCTCTTTCATAGACAAAATTCATATAGCAGTCCTGGAATTTCATAATCAAAAAGCGGAAAACAACTATACCCTTTCATTAGCAAAAATCAGAAATCAACTTTGCTCTTTCATAGACAACAAAATATCAAAACTGAGCCCTTCTTCTTCATAGACGACCCAAAAAAAACAAAAATATTGTTGCCTTGAATCAAATTTCAAAGTGAACAGCAATATCATTTCAACTCGCTTAGTCCTAAATATTTAAACTAATGTAATTGCTCCTTCATTTTAAATCTACCAACTCATTTCTTTCTTTCACATCACCAGCTAAACAGATTGAAGAACAAATAGCGTTTGCAACATCTCTCTCTCTCTTCAGCAACACGTGCATTCTGCCGCCCGCGCAGATTCCCGCACCCCCAAGAGAGAGAGAGAGCGGGAGGAATTTCCCGCCAACAAATGCTCTCGGAACGCACTATGACATTTGAATCAGCCTCCGCGCATTTTCTGTTATTCTGGCATTTACTCTACGGTTCATTGAGTAATTTTCCAGGACGTGGGGAAAAATACTCCTCCTCCTCTTCTATCATCTGTGCTCATCTTCCTCTTTCTTTCATTCATCCTCCTCGTTAAAGAGGCATCTGAGCTCCAATCTAGTTGTTTCAATAGCTCTGGTTTCGGCCATTCAACGCTTGGTAATGTTTTCACCACCTGAGTATAGCCTTGTGGATTCGTCTAGAAAATAATTCAACACAAACGAATCCAGTTTCGTGTGTCAAGAATTCCGATTTTCCCAACAAATCATCATTACTTTTCGTTAATCTTCAACTTTATTGCGATATTGCTAATTTTCAAGAAGGTTTACTTTCGCAGTTTCGTATTTTGGATCATCTATTTCTCTCATTTACTACATCGTTTTTTCTCCTGTATTCTTTTTCGGCAACTGTTTCTCTCTTTTATTATATCTCATTTTCGCTCCTCTATACTTTTTCAGTTCTTTCTTTTATTTTACTACAACATCTTTCTGTTCTTGTATACCTTTTGGACAACTGTTTCTATCTTACTCTTTCTCCCCTTTTCAAACACCGTTTTTCTTCTCCTTTATTCCTTTCGGGCAACTGTTTCACATTTATTCTTTCTCTCCATTTTTTAAACATCGTTTTTCTTTTCCTTTATTCTTTTTGGGTAACTATCTCTCTCTTATTCTTTATCTCCTTTTTTAAACATCGTTTTTCATCTCCTTTATTTTTTTTGCGCAACTGTTTCTCTCTTACTCTTTCTTTCCTTTTACAAACATCGTTTTTCTTTTCCTTTATTCTTTTTGGGTAACTATCTCTCTCTCTTATTCTTTATTTCCTTTTTTAAACATCGTTTTTCTTCTCCTTTATTCCTTTCGGGCAATTGTTTCAAATTTACTCTTTCTCTCCATTTTTTAAGCATCGTTTTTCTTTTCCTCTATTCTTTTTGGGTAACTATCTCTCTCTTATTCTTCATCTCCCTTTTTAAACATCGTTTTTCTTTTCCTTTATTCTTTTTGGGCAACTGTTTCTCTCTTACTCTTTCTCCCCTTTTTAAACACCGTTTTTCTTCTCCTTTATTCTTTTCGGGCAACTGTTTCTAACTTACTCTTTCTCTCCTTTTTAAAACATCGTTTTTCTTTTCCTTTATTCTTTTTGGGCAACTAGCTCTTTCTTATTCTTTATCTCCTTTTTGAAACATAGTTCTTCTTCTCCTTTATTCGTTTTGCGCAACTATTTCTCTTTTACTCTCTTTCTCCTTTTTTAAACATCGTTTTTCTTCTCCTTTATTCTTTTTTGACAACTATTTCTCTATTACCCATTTTCTCTCTTTTTAAACATCGTTTTTCTTCCCCCTTTATTTCTTTTTGACAACTGTTTCTCTCTTACCCTTTCTTTCCTTTTTAAACATCGTTTTTCTTCCCACTTTATTCTTTTTGGGCAACTCTTTCTCTCTTATTCTTTCTCTACTTTTTAGGCATCGTTTTTCTCCTCCTTTATTCTTTCTTCACAACTGTTTCTTTCTTACCCTTTCTCTCCTTTTTAAACATCGTTTTTCTTCCCCCTTTACTCTTTTTGGGTGACTCTTTCTCTCTTATTCTTTCTCTCTTATTTTTAAACATCGTTTTTCTTCTCTTTTTTGGGGGGAAGGGGGGGGCAACTCTTTCTCTCGTAAGCTTTCTCTTCTTTTTAAACACCGTTTTTTCTTCTCTTTTATTCTTTTTGGGCAACTATCTCTCTCTTATTCTTTCTCTCCTTTTATAAACATCGTTTTTCTTCTCCTGTATTCTCTTTGCGCAACTATTTCTCTCTACTCTTTCTCTCCTTTTTTAAACATCGTTTTTCTTCTCCTTTATTCTTTTTGTGCAACTCTTTCTCTCCTTTTTAAACATCGTTTCTCTTCCTCCTTTATTCTTTTTGCGCAACTGTTTCTCTCTCTCTCTCTCCTTTTTTAAACATCATTTTTCTTCACCTTTATTCTTTTTGGGAAACTCTTTCTCTCCTTTTGAAACATCGTTTTTCTTCCCCTTTTATTCTTTTTGGACAACTCTTTCTCTCGTAATTTTTCTTTCCTTTTTCAAACATAGTTTTTCTGTTTCTTTGTTCTTTTGGGGCAACTATCTCTCTCTCTTATTCTTTCTCTCTTTTTTAAACATCGTTTTTCTTCTCCTTTATATTTTTTTGGGCAACTCTTTCTCTCCTTTTTAAACATCGATTTTCTTCCCCCTTTATTCTTTTTGTGCAACTCTTTCGCTCCTTTTTAAACATCGTTTTTCTTCCCCTTTATTCTTTTTGGCAACTCTTTCTCTCCTTTTTTAAACATCGTTTTTCTTCCTTATTCTTTTTAGGCAACAACTTCTCACTTATTACAAATATCTCTCATTTTTTAAACATCGCTTTTATTCTCCTTTATTCTTCTTTTGGAGAACTGTTTCTCTCTTACTCTTTCTCTCCTTTTAAACATCATTTTTCTTCACCATTATTTTTGGGCAACTGTTTCTTGCTTACTCTATCTCTTTTTTAAAATATCTTTTTTTGCTCCTTTATTCTTTTTGGACAACTGTTTCTCTCTTACCCTTTATCTTTTTAAACATCTTTTTTCTTCTCCATTATTATTTTTGGGCAATTGTTTCTCTCTTACTCTTTCTCCCCTTTACTCCATGAATTTGTGCTCCTCAATTCTTCTTAATCACTGAGTTTTTCTGGGTTTTTTTCACCCTCGCTCTCTGTTCCTTCTGCATTTTTCCTTTCTAGTTCTCCAGTGTTGACCATCTATTTCTTTCGGACTTTTCATCACCCTCCTTTCTACTCCTTTTGTCTTCTTTTCCGATCATAGCGTATCCTCCTTTCTGGTCATTTCAATTTTTTTTAGCATTTTTTTGCATATCCTTTCTGCTCTTTCGATCTCTTTCCTTCTGCTTCTTTCGATCTCGTCCTTTGTGCTCTTTCGATGTCATCACTTCTGCTCTTTTGTTCTCGTCCCTTCTGCTCTTTCGACCTTATCTTTCTGCTCTTTTAATGTCGCCTCTTCTGCTCCTTCGATCTCTTTCTTTCTGCTCCTTTGATCTCGCCTTTTCTGCTCTTTTAATCTTGTCCTCTCTGCACATCTTTGGTCGCAGGTGGTTCAGTCGGCAGCGCATCAGGCTCAGAATCTGCAGTGCCCAGCTTGTGTCCCACTTGTGCCACCATCGAGATTTATCTCCGCCAAATCCGTGCCTGCCTTTGGTCAGAAAGTGGACAACCTATGGGCTTGGAAAGTCCATCGGATGGTACCTAATGCCGTGGCGCTGTGTGCAGCAGCCCTATACACTGTGCACGTTAAAGAACACGGTGAATGAATTTGACGAAGGTTACCTCATCTGTCTCCCAATAGCTGTCCAGTGGGTCCATCCCCAACGTTCTCTGAGCTCTTGGGTTCCTTGTGACTTGCCCGTTTAGTTCACTGTGTGCAAAACCGTGCCGCTCAGAGGTGAAACAACACACAGCCCAAACCTGGTCATTCTCTTTTGTGGATTTTCTGGTTTTTCTACGTTCTCCTTTGTCTCCTGTCATCTCCTGTCTCCTCATCTCCTGTCTCCTCATCCGTTCTGTTTATATAAGACTTTCTGATTTTTCAAACAGCTCTTTTCTTATATCTCACTGTCTAGTCCTCTAATATCTTATTTTGTGATCATCTCTCTCTCTCTGCTTTTCCTGACTCCTCTTTTCTGTTAGTTTTGTTTTCATTTCTGGTCCTTTTTTCGGATCATCTGCGTCGATTCGGTTTTTTTCCTTTCTGGGTTTATGTATCTTCCTTTCTTCTTTTCCTTCTGTATCTTTCTTTCTTCTCTTCCTTTTCTATCTCCCTTTCTCCTGTTCCTCCTTATCTTCTTTACTTATCTTCCTTCTACTCTTCCTTTTGTTTCTTTTGTATCTTCCTTTCTTCTACCCTTTTCTTTCTGTATCTTTCTTTCTTCTCTTCCTTTTCTATCTCCCTTTCTCCTGTTCACCCTTATTTTCTTTTCTTATCTTCCTTCTACTCTTCCCTTCCTTTTGTTTCTTTTGTATCTTCCTTTCTTCTATTCCTCCCGTATCTTCCTTTCTTCTGTATCTTTCCTTCTTCTTTTCCTTCTGTATCTTTATTTCTTCTCTTCCTTTTCTATCTTTCCTCCTTATCTTCGTTTCTTATCTTCCTTCTACTCTTCCTTATGTTTCTTTTGTATTTTCATTTTTCTCTTCCTTCCGTACCTTCCCTTTTTCTGTTCGCCCTGTGCCTTCCTTTCATCTGTTTCTCCCGTGTCTTTCTTTGTTCTGTTCCTTCCTTCGGCACCTTCATTTCTGTTTTTTTTTTTTTTTTTTTTTTTTTTTTGTCTACATTTATTCTTTTACTAAATTTCTGTTCTTTTTTTTTGTCTACATTTATTCTATTACTTAATTTCTCTTCTCAATTTCTTTTCTGCCTCTTCTGTACTTTCCTTTCTGGTCCTCCCGTCTCCTCTTTTCTGAACATCTTTATCTTTCTGGTTCTTTATTAATGACGCTTTCTGACTCTTTGTTCTCCTTTCTTCTCCTTCTATGTCTCTCCCCAGGTCATCTGCTTCCTCATTTCCGATTCTCTATCCTTCGATCCGGACATCTTCATCCCCATTTCCGATCGTCTGCCTCCTACTTTCTGCTATTCCGTGGTATACTCTTTGTCCTTCTGTGTCCTCTTCCCTAATAGCGAAGTTTGCAACTCTATTTTTAATCTAACACTCATATATAAATAATAATTCATAATTAGCAGATTAAGCCATTTTAAATGGGCCATGATTTTTTGGTTTGATTAATTTTGCAGTGAATATTAAAAGAAAACAAAAATACTTTTTATTTATATAAAACTTTATTTAAATTCTCTAATTTTCTAAATCTAATATCACATTATTATCACGCAGAAATTCTCTATTCAAAATGTACAGCATTATTACTCTGTGATTTTTCATAACTGTCCCTTGATTCACTTTTTTTTTTCAGTATACTTGTTTATGGGTTGGGGTTGTTTTACCTCTGAGCGGCACTTTTTTGCTCACCATAGTCTAAATGGCCATGTCACAAAGACCCCGAAGGCTCAGAGAAGGTTGGGGGAGGAAACCCACTGGAACAGCTGTTGGGAGACAGATGGTAGCCTCCGTCAAGACCATCCAGCGTGTTGTATAATTGTAAATGGTAGCCATCCAGCGTGTTATAGTTCTCCGGCACACTGGGCCACGGCTTAACGTCCCATCCGACGGACGGAGGCCGTTGAAAGCCCATCGGTATCCCCTACTGACCGTGGGCAGGGCGGGGAATTTCGCGGAGATAGATCTCAACGCTGACCCAGCTGGGACTCGAACCTGGGTACTTGTATATGGAAAAAGATGATAGTCGTAGAATCCTTCTACTAGAGTAGACCCAAATTTTATAGATGTGTTTCGTAAAGGCCATACAGAGAGTCTAAATGCAGACATTAAGCCGTGGTCCCATCAGCAGGAAAGTCAAAACTCTGTTTACCTTAACGAACATGCTGGATGACCCTAATGGAAGATTGAGTTGAGTTGTTTTACCTCTTAGAGACACTTTTGTGCACGCAATTGGCTGAATAGCAAAGTCACAATGATCCCAAAGCCTCAGAGAAAGTTAAGGGAGGGGACCTACTGAACAGCTGCTAGGAGAAAGATGGAAACCTCCCATCAAGACCATCCAGCGTGTTCTTTAACGTGCATAGGGTGCTCACCCACACACAAGCCACGGCTTGACGTCCCATCCGACGGACGGTGACTTTTTCAATATCTGGCAACGAATTTTTTTTTTAGAAATTAGTGATCTGGCAACCTTCGTGTACAGTACACGAAGGTTTCCAGATCACTAATTTCTAAAATATTCGTTGCCAGATATTTTTTCCGAATTCTGTAATCAACCGTAGTGTTCGGAATTTTTTTTTGAGCGATTGTACGTACACGATGGTTGCCAGATCACTAATTTCTAAAAACAATCGTTGCCAGATATTTTTTCTCAATTCTATAATCAACCATAGTGTTCGGATATTTTTTGAGCGACTGTACGTACACAAAGGTTGCCAGATCACTAATTTCTAAAAAAAAAAAATCGTTGCCAGATATTTTTTCTGAATTCTGTAATCAACTATAATGTTCGGATATTTTTTTTGAGCGACTGTACGTACACGAAGGTTGCCAGATCACTATATTTCTAAAAGAAAAAAAAAAACGTTGCCAGATACTTTTTCTGAGATCTGTAATCAACCATAATGTTCGGATATTTTTTTGAGCGACTGTACGTACACGATGGTTGCCAGATCACTAAGTTCTAAAAAAAAAAAAAAAAGATCGTTGCCAGATAATTTTTCTGAATTCTGTAATCAACCATAGTGTTCGGATATTTTTTGAGCGACTGTACGTACACGAAGGTTGCCAGATCACTAATTTCTAAAAAAAAAAAAAAATTCGTTGCCAGATACTTTTTCTGAGATCTGTAATCAACCATAGTGTTCGGATTTTTTTGAGCGACTGTATGTACACGAATGCTGCAAGATCTCTAATTTCTAAAAAAAAATCGTTGCCAGATATTTTTTCTGAATTCTGTAATCAGTCATAGTGTTCAGATATTTTTTTGAGCGACTGTACCTCCTTTATGCATTGAATGACTCTGAGTGAACACGAGGATAAAATTTTTCATCTCCGTTGCTTGGCAACTGCTTCTTAATATCTGAGGCAAAGTCTCCATTGGTTCGTTTCGCTATCGATGAGATGTTGGCAATCCGTCTCGATTTCCCTTCAGACCAATGATTGGCAGTCCTCTGCAAATTGAAAAAGATGGAGAAGGAATTAGTAGAAATACTTTCGCATACAAAACAGTTTTTGCATATTTCGATTATGTATTATTGGTCACTATTTTATCAATTGCTGTGAAATAAAATAGTATATAGTAACGTTAAAAAAAATACTCCCTCAAGCAGCTGCTTGCCCCAGAGGTCTGACAGGAGCCTGTCAGTTTATATGCCATAATATTAGTTATATTGCTTCCAATATATTTGTTGTATTTATTCCTACTTTCAAGGGGGTGGCTCAGTCGGTAGCGCGCCAGGCTCGTAATCTGTAGTTTCCAGGTTCGAGTCCCAGCTGGGTCAGCGTTGAGATTTATAGCCCACGGTCAGTAGGGGACACCGATGGGCTTGTAAAGGCCACCGTCCGTCGGATGGGATGTTAAGCCGTGTCTCCGTGTGCAGGAGAGCCATACCCTGTGCACGTTAAAGAACACGCTGGATGGCCTCGACGGGGGCTACCATCTGTCTCCCAACAGCTGTTCCAATGGGTCCCCTCCCATAACCTTCTCTGAGCCTATGGGGTCCATGTGACCTGGCCATTTAGCCCAAAAAAGTGCAAAAAAGTGCCGCTCAGGGTTAAAACAACCCAACACTACTTTCAAGTTACTTTTATTAAAACACTAGCAGATTATTCTCTAAAACAGTGGTTCTCAACCTTTTATATTTCACGTAGCCCCTGAAAATGTGTATGTAACTGGTGTATTCTTTATATAGATAGATAAAACTATAGTTATAGTATAATAATGCCAACTTAGCGACTTTGTTACTAGATCTAGCGACTTTTGAGTTCTCACGGTGTACCCCAAAAAATTTTACCGCGTATACCACGTTGAAATCCCCTGCTCTAAAATACAAGGTGTCCGAAAAATACTTGTGCAGTTGGATTGTTTTACCTCTGATAGGCACTTTCTAACAGATGGCCAGGTCACAAGGACCCTGAAGGCTCAGAGAAGGTTGGGGAAGTGGACTCACTGGACAGCTGTTAGGAGACAGATGGTAGCCTCCCGTCAAGGCCATCCAATTTGTTTTTAACGTGCAAAAGACATGGCTCTCCCGCAAATGGAGCCACGGCTTAACGTCCCATCCGATGGACGGCGGTCTTTCCAAGTCCATCGGTGTCTCCTACTGATCGTGAGCAGGTGTTTTGCGGAGATAATTCTCAACGCTGCCCCAGGCAGGATCTGAGGAACTGATGATTACTAGCTTCGCTACCGACTGCACCATCAGCGACCTTTGCTTAAATGGAAAGTTGAATATTAATGAATTAGGTGATCTTAGCTATTCTACTATTTGAAATATATATTGCATTATCTGAAAATTTCTGATTTAGATTTATGCTGATGATTTAGCTCTTTTGGCAAATGATGTTGATGAGATGAACTCTTTCATTCGAGCTGTTGATGAGACTGGTAGTAGAGTAGGTTTGGTTATAAACAGAGAGGAAACTAAAGTGATGACAATTGGTCAGGCAGGTTGTGATTCAGTTAATCTGAATGGCTGCACTCTTGAGAAGGTGTCTCAGTTTAATTATCTTGGGAGCTATTTAACAGGTAATGGTGATGTGCGGCATGAGATTAACAGACGAATAGGGATTGCTTCCGGGACTTTTAAGAATCTATGGAGAGTGTGGAGAAATAGGCGTATACACCTAAGGACTAAAATTAGACTGTATGATAGTTTGGTTCTTTCTAGGGTTGTTATGGTAGTGAAACTTGGACACTTTGTAAACAAGATAACAGGAAACAAGATTCCAGATGCTTACGCAGTATCTTGAGCATTTGATGGTTCAACTTTGTAAGTAATAATGAGGTTAGGCAGAGGAGTCGGCAACCTCCTTTAAGCAGAATATTGGGCAGAGAGAGACTCCGCTAGTTTGGCCATGTTGCCGGTATGGATAATTATAGATTGGCGAATAGGGGTATGAACAGTGTGTCTAAAGGCCTCAGAAGGAGGGGGAGACCTAGGATGCAGTGGGCAGACAATGTCAAACAGGACCTTCTTAGAATTGGTGACAATGGTGTAACAGAATAGAATTGGTGTACAGTGGCCAGATGCAGCAGATGTAGCTCATGATAGATGTGCTTGGAGAACTAAATTGCACAATCAAGTGAGTTAGAAATTAGTGATCTGGCAACCTTCGTGTACGTACACGAAAGTTGCCAGATCACTAATTTCTAAAAAAATCGTTGCAAGATATTTTTTCTGAATTCTGTAATCAGACATAGTGTTCGGATATTTTTCAGCTCCTGTACCATCCTCTCCATACTCATTCATACAGCTCTGATATTTCATTCTAATATTTTTGCTCTTTAATGGGATTGAAATTTAACCTTTGGATACCACTTATAATCATTCAAAATATTCGTACTGTTTTCCTTCTAGCATCGTTATATTTTGCTTAATATCATTAATTGAAAAAATATATTTCTCAAGCAGCTGCTTGCTACAGTGTTTTGACAGGAGCCTGTCAATTTATTCGCCATAGTAGGAAATCTGAAGGAATGTGAGACCTCAGCAAAAAAAGACAACACAAGCATGCCATACCCGGGGCTCGAACCCAGATCCCTTTGATCAGTAGTAACCAAGCGCGTTAATTATTCGGCTACGGGACGGCCCTTTATCGTTATTATATTCATTTAAACATTTGAGATATTTTATTCTAATGTCCTTGCTATTTCCATTCCAAAACTCGTGGTATTCACTCTAATGTCCACTCGACATTGATTCAAATTTCGTTCTTGTTCGAATCTATGTTTTAAACCAAATCACTAATTGATTTAATTCGTAATTAGGTAATGATATATTTTTCCAACTCTTGATTTGGTAAATTACTCAGATCCTGTGACTGAATTTTAATCTGAAATTTAGAATTAAAAAACTATAATACTGATGAAACATTGAAAAACATCGGACGATATTTCTGAGTTTTCTTCAGCTATTTTTATAACAGATAAAAAAATGGATTCACCATCTTCACTTTTTTTTTCAAAACTTTGAAAATATATTCATATCAGTTAAACAGCAACCACTTCAAAAGCAAAAGAAGTAAACAATTTCATTTAACTGGCAAGTTTCGTTTGCAAGTTTGAAACTGCTACAATTATCCCAAATTTATATTTAAGTAGCGTGTAGGTGAACGACAGCGTTTTCATTTCCATATTACAATGAATCACGTATGGAAACGTTCTAAATTAGCGTTTTTTAACCAGCATTAGACCTTAATTACCGTTTTTGAAGAGCAGATGTTCCGGACTGTAAGATCATTTCTCTGTAGTTGTGTTATTTAGACAACAAAGCGCCATTAATTTACATCAGAAAGGCAGTGAATGGCGTCTGGTTCACCTACTCCTAATGGCAACAGAAAGGAAAGGAAAAAAAATGACGACACGCCCTGCTTGAATCAACGGCTACGAAACGAAAGAAGTGTCCGGATTCAAAGCTTTAATGTTTGCATTCTTATCAAGCGCTGCAGTAAAGAAATCAGGTAAGCTTGTGATTGTGGAGCGTGCAGAACTGGTTTCTACTGTTTCTGATTAATGTTAGTGAAAAAGGACAGATTAATTGGGCTGACAAGGATATTATTTTTAATCATAATGGTGACGGTGTATAGATGCTCAGTTAAACAAAAATTTAAAGTGTTTTCTTAAATCTTTTTTAAAATATTTTTCCATCAATACACAATTTTTTTATGTTAAGAAATAAATTTTGTTTTGGCTCAGGCTGTCATTATTACATCCCTGTGCGGATAGCAAAAGTCTTATCGGCACTTATTTCACAAGTTAAAAAATGCACCAGGTAAATTTAATCGAAACTTTAAAACAAGTTAAAAAGTGCACCAGATAGATTTAATCGAAACTTTAAAACAAATTAAAGGATGCACTAGGTAGATATAACCGAAACTTTAAAACAAATTAAAAGATTTACCAGGTAGATTTAATCGAAACTTTAAAACAAGTTAAAAGGTGCACCAGGTAGATTTAATCAAAACTTAAAACAAATTAAAGGATGCACTAGGTAGATATAACCGAAACTTTAAAACAAATTAAAAGATTTACCAGGTAGATTTAATCGAAACTTTAAAACAAGTTAAAAAGTGCACCAGATAGATTTAATCGAAACTTTAAAACAATTTAAAGGATACACTAGGTAGATATAACTGAAACTTTAAAACAAATTAAAAGATTTACCAGGTAGATTTAATCGAAACTTTAAAACAAGTTAAAAGGTGCACCAGGTAGATTTAATCAGAACTTTAAAACAAGTTAAAAAATGCACCAGGTAAATTTAATCGAAACTTTAAAGCAAGTTAAAAAAATGCACCAACCAGGTAATCGAAACTTTAGAATTAATTTTAAAAAATGCAGCTGGTAAATTTAATGGAAACTTTAAAACAAGTTAAAAGGTGCATCAGGTATATTTAATCGAAACTTTAAAACAAGTTAAAAGGTGCACCAGGTAGATTTAATCGAAACTTTAACAAAGGATGCACTAGGTAGATTTAATCGAAACTTTAAAACAAATTAAAAGATTTACCAGGTAGATTTAATCGGAACTTTAAAACAAGTTAAAAAATGCACCTCTACTGGAGTCAACTGTGATCTCTGATCCCTTAATCGGTTTTAATGGTTTATATTTTGGGGTCAGTTTTTTGTTTCCTTGTTAAATATTCCAGCGTTCATAACTCTTTGAATACAGAAAAAAATATTTTTTTAAATCGATATTTAGATAGTTTTGAATGAGATCTTTAGTTTCTCTTTAGACATATGGTTCATTAAAAATCACATTGAAGAAGTTTTTGAGCTCTGAATGTGATTTTTTATTAGCATGCAACTACTTCCATTTTTCTGTTTCAGTACCTTTATTAACTTTTTCATATTTTTCAAATTCAGTTAATGATTTTAATTTCCGATACGAATTCTTAGTTTTTGAAGCTTTTATTTCAGCAAAGAATCTCGAGTGCCTCTCGTGCTTAATTAGAACGACTTCAATATCCACGGACGCTCGCGCTCTTGACCCAACAAACTGAACAATGAGTTTATCACGCGAATTCAAAGAAATTAGTTATTTCAATTTTATTGGTGGCAACAGTCATTTTGAATAACTTTCAACCGTTAATGTTTAATCACGCGAAATCAGAAATATCACTAGTTTGATGTATTCCTGTTTTCGAATTTATTAGTGGAAACAGTTATTTTTAATAAATTTCAAGATGGGTTGTTTTACCTCTGAGCGGCAGTTTTTTGCACACCATGGGCTAAATGGCCAGGTCACATGGACCCCGAAGGCTCAGAGAAGGTTGGGGGAGGGGACCCACTGGAACAGCTGTTGGGAGACAGATGGTAGCCTCCCGTCAAGGCCATCCAGCGTGTTCTTTAACGTGCACAGGGTATGGCTCTCCCGCACACGGGGCAACGGCTTAACGTCCCATCCGACGGACGGCGGCCTTTCCAAGCCCATCGGTGTCCCCTACTAACCGTGGGCAGGGCGGGGAATTTTGCGGAGATAAATCTCAACGCTGACCCAGCTGGGACTCGAACCTGGGAACTACATAATACGAGCCTGGCGCGCTACCGACTGAGCCACCCCCTCCCCAATAAATTTCAAGCGTTACTGTTAAATCTATAGGGATTTTGAGAAATTCGCCCCCCCCCCCCCCCCCCCCCCCCCACCATCAAGCACTGCAATTTTGATTGACCTCGGCTGGTTCGCACATAGCCTATATTCTTCCCCTGGGTAAAGGAAACGTTCATGCAAAGTTTGGAGCATTTAGATCTTCTGGGGACCGAATGCATAAATGGACAGACACACAAACAAGCTTTCTTCTTTATATATACACTGGAGAGCCAAAACATTATGACCACCTGCCTAATATGATGTTGGTCCTCCACGTGCCGCCAAACCAGCTCTTACCCGGCGAGGCACGGACGCTATAAGATTTCTAAAGGTGTCTTGTGGTATCTGGTACCAACACGTTACCAGCAGATCCTTTAACTCTTGGAAGTTACGTGGTTGAGCCGCCGCAGATCGGATATGCTGTTCCAACACAAACCACAGATGCTCGATTGGATTGAGGCCTGGGGAATTTGGAGGCCAGGGCAATACCTGGAAGTGTTCCTCGTGTTCCACGAACCATTCTCGAACAATCCGGGCAGTGTGACATGGCACATTATCCTGCTGAAAGAAGGCACTACTAGAAGGATATATCGTTGCCATGAAAGGATGTACCTGGTCTGCAATGATGTTTAGGTAGGTGGTAGACGTCATAGTTTCCTGCACATGAATGACTGGACCCAGGGTATCCCAGCAGAACATTGCCCAAAGCATTACACTTCCTCCACCGGCTTGTTTTCTTCCTATGGTGCATCCTGGTGCCAACACTTCCCCACGTAAATGACGCACACATACCCAGCCATCCGTATGGTGTGACAGTAAATGAGATTAATCGGACCAGACGACCTTCTTCCAATCATTTAAGGACCAGCTTTGATGCTCTCCTGTCCATTGCAGGCGCTTTCGAAAGTGAACCGAGGTTAGCACGGGCACTCAGAGCAGCTTGCGGCTATGCAGCCCCATTTTTAGCAGGATTCGATGTAATGTGTGTTGTGACACATTATTCCGTCACCAGCATTCAAATTACTGGCAAATTGCACCACAGTATCCCTTCTGTTGGTTCGTACCATACGGGATAGCCTTCGCTCACCTCTAGCATCGATGATCCGTTGTCGGCGGTTGGTGGTTTTTCCCTCCTCGGACCACTTTTTGAAGGTACTAAGCAAGGCTGACCGTGAGCACCTCACAAGCCTTGCCGTCTCGGAAATGCTCTGACCCAGTCGTCTGGCCATTACAATTTGGCCTTTGTCACTCCCCTGCTTTTCCCATCTGAAGAAGGGGGCGGGGGTGGCTCAGTCGGTAGCGCGCCAGGCTCGTAATCTGTAGTTCCCAGGTTCGAGTCCCAGCTGGGTCAGCGTTGAGATTTATCTCCGCAAAATTCCCCGCCCTGCCCACGGTCAGTAGGGGACACCGATGGGCTTGGAAAGGCCGCCGTCCGCCGGATGGGACGTTAAGCCGTGGCCCCGTGTGCGGGAGAGCCATACCCTGTGCACGTTAAAGAACACGCTGGATGGCCTTGACGGGAGGCTACCATCTGTCTCCCAACAGCTGTTCCAGTGGGTCCCCTCCCCCAACCTTCTCTGAGCCTTCGGGGTCCATGTGACCTGGCCATTTAGCCCATGGTGTGCAAAAAAGTGCCTCTCAGAGGTAAAACAACCCAACCCATCTGAAGAACAAGAATAACACTGATTAACAGAGCTCAGTATCAGGTGTTATTTATACCGTTTCATCACCTTCACACGCGCAGTTGCTTCGATTTGCATAAAGACGCGTTAGTCATAATGTTTTAGCTCTTCGGTGTATATTGGGCGAGAGTTACGCCAGACTCGTATTCTGCAGTTCTCAGGTTCGAGTCCCCCTTGTGTCAGCGTTGAGATTTATCCCCGCTAACCCCTACCCTCGATCAGAAATGGGACACCGATGTAGCTTGGGAAAGCCTCCGTCCATCGGATGTGACGTAAAACCATGGCTCCATGTGCGGGAGGGCCATACACTGTGCACGTTAAAGAACATGCAGGATTGCCTTGTTGGGTGGTTACCATCAGTTTCCTAACATTTACTAATGGGTTCCCTTAACCTTCTATGAGCTCTCGGGGGGGGGGGGGGGGGGTCCTTGTGACCTTACCATCTAGCCCATTGTGTGCAGAAAAGTGTCGCTCAGAGGTAAAACAACCCATCCTTTACTATGTGTAGGCCTATCACGTGAGGTTCTAATGATATTGATTTTGGTGTAAAGATAAAGTTCGCCTTCATTCCATCGCTCCTGCAGTGACTTCAATCAAAACGTCTTGATCCCAATCGCAAACAAATCACTCCCTCTCGATTCACCCTCTTAGGATCCCAAAACTCTTCAGAAGCGAGCAATATTTAATTCTCTTTATCATTCACCATCAACAACAATTTTTCTTCCCCAGTGTAAGTCAACAGATAAATACATTTTATCTTTCTCTTTCTTAAATCTCCCACGTGAGACGTCCAATTAACTCTCCATCCACTAAGTAAAACCTCTAACAGCCTACTTCCTCTTCTTTATCACCAACCGAACTCATCGCCGAGGATTCTCCGAGGAGAATTAAGACTTTTTAATGAGTCTACAAACGAACTTTTCGACAGATCCAGCTGATACCTCTTTCCATCCACACCCTTCAAGTTCCATCCTTCCTGCCTCTGATAATCATCACCTGCTAGAATTCTGCCTCTAACTATCCCCATGCTCCTCTCCCTCTCTCTTTCTGTTCAGTGAATGGAAATTCGGAGCCTCCAGCATCATGCTCACGCACCGCCCACGTCGTTCGTGACCTTGACCTTCACAGTGATCCGATCGATGCCTCCTGGCTCACCTGCCGCATCCCTCCTCCTGGCACGCTTCTCATCCACGTGTTTCTTCCTCCTCCTCTTCCTCCCGGCATCCTTTGCGCGCTGTCTCTGCCCACGCTCTCTATCCCCGACGCCTTGCGCTGCGATTGGCCATCGTGAGAGTGTCTGTAAGGCGCGTACCTTCCCCCCGCCGACAGTTGATCATCTCCATCTTTCCGCATTCCCTACCGATTCTCTCGCACTTAATCAGTCGTTCTTCTTTCATCTCTAAAGTGTTTAAGTCTCACCATCCTGTAGAGGAGATTGTTAAGAGAAACATCTATTAATCGTGGGCGTTTAAAGTATACCTTGTATATTTTTTTAATATCCCTCTTATCCGGACTTTTCCCTACCCAACCACGCAGAGCTTTATCGCATTTCTTTTATTGTTTTCTCTAAGTTGAGAAAGTTTTACTTGTGTATTAACCTTTTTTTTTTCGGGGCGGGGGAGGTGGTAATCCGGCAAGTGTAGTCATGTGATTATACCGTGGAAATCGCTTGTGATTTTCTTCTAGCAATTTCATTCATTTCTTCCACTAAGCGTTCGCATGTGTAGCCAGCAAAATCACCTATATGACCACAAGTTTACGCCTAAAAAAAAATTAATAGTAGCCAACGCAGATTTCAAAGCCACGTGGATTAGAAAGAGCCTTTCTTTAAAAAAATCGAAACACTAGGATTTTTAAGCATTGCGCAGTTAAGAGATTTATTTACTTATTTGTTTTTTTTTGGGGGGGGCGATTCTCAAAGCTTCATTTTAACGAAAAGTAACCGAAAGCATATTGAGTCTGCCATCAGTATAGCAAAAGGCTTTCCGTTTTAAGGGGTATGGTTGGGTTGTTTTACCTCTGAGCGGCACTTTTTTGCACACAATGGGCTAAATGGCCAGGTCACAAGAACCCTGAGGGCTCAGAGAAGGGGAAAGAATTGGGTTGTTTTACCTCTAAGCGGCACTTTTTTGCACACAATGGGCTAAATGGCCAGGTCACAAGGACCCTGAGGGCTCAGAGAAGGGGAAAGAATTGGGTTGTTTTACCTCTGAGCGGCACTTTTTTGCACACAATGGGCTAAATGGCCAGGTCACAAGGACACGAAGGCTCAGAGAATGTTGGGGGAGGGTTGGGTTGGGTTGTTTTACCTCTGAGCGGCACTTTTTTTGCACACAATGGGCTAAATGGCCAGGTCACAAGGACCCTGAGGGTTCAGAGAAGGGGAAAGAATTGGGTTGTTTTACCTCTGAGCGGCACTTTTTTGCACACAATGGGCTAAATGGCCAGGTCACAAGGACCCTGAGGGTTCAGAGAAGGGGAAAGAATTGGGTTGTTTTATCTCTGAGCGGCACTTTTTTTGCACACAATGTGCTAAATGGCCAGGTCACATGGACCCCGAAGGCTCAGAGAAGGTTGGGGAAGAGGACCCACTGGAACAGCTGTTGGGAGACAGATGGTAACCTCCCGTCAAGGCCATCTAGCGTGTTCTTTAACGTACACAGGGTGTGGCTTTCTCCCGCACACGGGGCAACGGCTTAACGTACCATGCGACTGACGGCAGCCGTTCCAAGAGGTTACCTAAGCTGCCATCCATTGCTGTTTTGAAAGGGGCAGATAATTTAGAGAATTTCAAAATGTCAGTTCTCATCCTGCAGTCACGAGTACAGATCTGTTTTGATATTGTTATTAAAAAGGGAATAAGAAATGTGAAAGAAATTTTTCGGAATAATAAAAGTCACAAAACATCCTTGGAAACTGATTACAAAACATAATAAAAGTCACAAAACATCCATAACTTTAGGTTGACCATACTTCCCCGTTTTCCGAGGGACAGGGGCGGGGGTGGCTCAGTCGGTAGCGCGCCAGGCTCGTAATCTGTAGTTCCCAGGTTCGAGTCCCAGCTGGGTCAGCGTTGAGATTTATCTCCGCAAAATTCCCCGCCCTGCCCACGGTCAGTAGGGGACACCGATGGGCTTGGAAAGACCGCCGTCCGTCGGATGGGACGTTAAGCCGTGGCGCCGTGTGCGGGAGAGCCATACCCTGTGCACGTTAAAGAACACGCTGGATGGCCTTGACGGGAGGCTACCATCTGTCTCCCAACAGCTGTTCCAGTGGGTCCCCTCCCCCAACCTTCTCTGAGCCTTCGGGGTCCTTGTGACCTGGCCATTTAGCAACAACCCATCCGAGGGACAGTCCTCGGATTTAAGGCTTTGTACCCTACAAAAAATAGTCCTGGAATTCGGTTTTAAATATTTTTAAACAATAAATTTAATCTACGGCTTAAGCAGATCTTTATTAAAGGAATAGTAGTTGCAACACTGTTATAAAATATTTCAGTTGCCATGCAGGTGACTGAAAATTTGAGTCTAGAATCATCATCATCATAATGGTACCCATTAGGAAACCAGTAGAGACGCGTGTCTTTCTGCTACCTGCTGACGCCATCGCGTGTCTTATGGTTGCCGATGGCTTAATTACCATGCAGACTTTTAACTTCTTTCTCTGTTTTAACGGATTTCGGCGTCCTGTAGTTCCCAAAATTCTCGACCGATAAGTTCGTCTTAGGTAAGTTGGGGTAAAAAAGTGAGTCCCAACCTGTAATGGGACGGGGATTAGAATCTCGAAAAGCTTTGCGAATGTGGGATATTTGGCAAGGGTGAGGCATCTGGTATCGCTCTACAGCGACTTTCTCAGCTTATGAACGAAGTGCCAAAAACTGTGGGGCAGGGGTGGCTCAGTCGGTAGCGCGCCAGGCTCGTAATCTGTAGTTCCCAGGTTCGAGTCCCAGCTGGGTCAGCGTTGAGATTTATCTCCGCAAAATTTCCCGCCCTGCCCACGGTCAGTAGGGGACACCGATGGGTTTGGAAAGGCCGCCGTCCGTCGGATGGAACGTTAAGCCGTGGCACCGTGTGTGGGAGAGCCATATCCTGTGCTCGTTAAAGAACACGCTGGATGGCCTTGACGGGAGGCTACCATCTGTCTCCTAACAGCTGTTCCAGTGGGTCCCCAACCTTCTCTGAGCCTTCAGGGCCATGTGACCTGGCCATTTAGTCCATGGTGTGCAAAAAAGTGTCGCTCAGAGGTAAAACAATCCAACCCAAAAACTGTAAGAGGATATTTTCCCTTTCCATCCAATTAAAAGAATTTGTTCAAACATAAATTTAATATGGACGGATGAGAAATCACTTATAAAAGTGGACACCGCGTGAAGGCTTTGCTTCAAGTAAAAAGTAATTTTCACGACTCTTGTGAAATCTTTAGTGCAAAACTTGCCGAAAATAAAAATAATTTTTTATAGAAAATCCATTTTTTTAAGAAAAATGCACATAATAGAAATGTTTTTTTTATTAATATATGTTATTCAAGATTTATTTTCTGCTACTAGATATTAAGTCTTTACTAATATGCAAATAATGTATAAAATGTACTCTGAATAAAAAAGATTGCGTTACTTTTTAAATATAATTTCATGAAGAGTCAATCTTTCAGATTGGATTTTTAGAAGTCCCCGGATCCTTTGGTTTAAATCTCGTCCCCTTAATAAAAATTCAGTACTTCAGATGAAATAAAGAAAAGGATCTTTTTGAAATCTGATCATCCTACTTAACATCCACTAGGAATTCCACTTAACATCCACTAGGAATTCCACTTAACATCAACTAGGATCTTTTATTTAATACATATTAGGAATTTCAATTTAACATCCACTAGTAATTTCTACTTAATATCCACTAAATACTTATAAACATTTACTAGGAATTTCTATTTACATCTACTAGGAACTTGTACTTATCATTCACTAGGGATTTCTGTTTAACATCCTCGAGAAAGTTTTACTGAACAACCTCTAGGAATTTCTATTTAACATCCACTAGGAATTGCTACTTAACACCCATTAGAAACTTCTGCCTAACATGCTCGAGAAATTTTTACTGAACAACCTCTAGGAATTTCTATGTAACATCCACTAGGAATTTCTACCTAACACACATTAGAAACTTCTACTTAACATGCTCGAGAAATTTTTACTGAACAACCTCTAGGAATATCTATTTAACATCCACTAGGAATTTCTACTTAACACGCATTAGAAACTTCTACTTAACATGCTCGAGAAATTTTTACTGAACAACCTCTAGGAATTTCTATGTAACATCCACTAGGAATTTCTACTTAACATCCATTAGAAACTTCTGCCTAACATGCTCGAGAAAGTTTTACTGAACAACCTCTAGGAATTTCTATTTAACATCCACTAGGAACTTGTACTTATCATCCACAAGGAATTTCTAATTAACACGCATTAGAAACTTCTACTTAACATGCTCGAGAAATTTTTACTGAACAACCTGTAGGAATTTCTATTTAACATCCATTGGGAATTTCTATTTAACATCCACTAGGAATTTCTATTTAACATCCACTAAGAATTTCTATTTAACATCCACTAGGAATTTCTACTTAACACCCATTAGAAACTTCTGCCTAACATGCTGGAGAAAATTTTACTGAACAATCTCTAGGAATTTCTATTTAACATCCACTAGGAACTTGTACTTATCATCCACAAGGAATTTCTACTTAACACACATTAGAAACTTCTACTTAACATCCGTGAGAAATTTTTACTCAACAACCTTTAGGAATTTCTATTTAACATCCACTAGGAATTTCTACTTAACACCCATTAGAAACTGCCTAACATGCTCGAGAAATTTTTACTGAACAACCTCTAGGAATTTCTATTTAACATCCACTAGGAACTTGTACTTATCATCCACAAGGAATTTCTACTTAACACGCATTAGAAACTTCTACTTAACATGCTCGAGAAATTTTTACTGAACAACCTCTAGGAATTTCTATTTAACATCCACTAGGAATTTCTACTTAACACGCATTAGAAACTTCTACTTAACATGCTCGAGAAATTTTTACTGAACAACCTCTAGGAATTTCTATGTAACATCCACTAGAAATTTCTACTTAACACGCATTAGAAACTTCTACTTAACATGCTCGAGAAACTTTTACTGAACATCCTCTAGGAATTTCCATTTAACATCCACTAGGAATTTCTACTTAACATTCACTGACAACTAATACCTCACATCATGGAAATTATATTTCACGTTCTTTTTTAACTTAAACAGAAAAAAACGCAACATTAAAGAAGAATGAATGAAAAAGAGAAATATTCTATATATTTCCTTTACTTCTTGGATAAGCGAGAAAGAGTCGATGTTTTCCTTCCAGAGCGAAAAAAACTTCCTCAGATAACAAATGCAGCGCAACGTGACTCCTGCAACAAACCAGGATCTAACTTAATGGAGAGGCTGTGTTTTACGCTCCCCAAGGCTCGAGGCATTCTATTTAACGCGCCAGTAGTCTCCGCGCGGAGATCGCATTTCTCATCCTGTCAGCTTCCTCCTCCTCATCATTGACTGTGATTCACTTCTCAGAGACTCTTGTGTCTTTCAAAACAAATATCCCTGAAACAGTTGTAAGCATCCTTCTTCTAATAATTGTGAGCGATACGATTTTTGAGGAACGAATTGGGTTGTTTTACCTCTGAGCGACAATTTCTAGGGACAATGGGCTAAATGTCAAAAGGTTCAGAGAAGGTTGTGGGGAAAGAGATCCACTGGACAGCTGATGGAAGTGAAGCCCATCCAGAGTGTTCTTTAATGTGTAGTGAGTATAGCTCCCTTGCACAAGAGGTCGCCGTTTTACGTCTCTTCCGAAGGATGGCAACTTTTCCGAGCTCCTCTATCCTCACCAAAGGCAGGATAGAGGATAAGTGGAGTTAAATATCAACTCTGGTTTGAAAGTAGGAAATGGATGAAGATATGAGGGAGAGAAAGATCGTGCGACTGAGGAAAAAAAAGTATTCGTGAGGAAGTGAAAGATGGGACTGTGTAAAAATAGATATTCGTGAGGGAGTGAAAGATCGTGCGAATGAAAAAAAAAAAGTATTCGCGAGGAAGTGAAAGATGGGACTGTAAAAATAGATATTCGTGAGGGAGTGAAAGATAGTGCGAATGAAAAAAAAAAGTATTCGTGAGGAAGTGAAAGAAGGGACTGCTAAAATAGATATTCGTAAGGGAGTGAAAGATCGTGCGAATGAAAAAAAAAGTATTCGTGAGGAAGTGAAAGATGGGACTGTGTAAAAATAGATATTCGTGAGGGAGTGAAAGATCGTGCGACTGTAAAAAAAGTATTCATGAGGAAGTGAAAGACGGGACTGTGTAAAAATAGATATTCGTAAGGGAGTGATCGTGCGAATGGAAAAAAAGTATTCGTGAGGAAGTGAAAGATGGAACTGTGTAAAAATATATATTCCTAAGGGAGTGAAAGATCGTGCGAATGAAAATAAAAAAGTATTCGTGTGGAAGATGGGACTGTGTAAAATTAGATATTCATGAGGGAGTGAAAGATCGTGCGACTGTAAAAAAAAGTATTCGTGAGGAAGTGAAAGACGGGACTATGTAAAAATAGATATTCGTAAGGGAGTGAAAGATCGTGCGAATGAAAAAAAAATATTCGTGTGGAAGATGGGACTGTGTAAAAATAGATATTCGTAAGGGAGTGAAAGATCGTGCGAATGAAAAAAAAGTATTCGTGAGGAAGTGAAAGATGGGACTGTGTAAAAATAGATATTCGTGAGGAAGTGAAAGATGGGACTGTAAAAATAGATATTCATGAGGGAGTGAAAGATCGTGCGAATGAAAAAAAAAGTATTCGTGAGGAAGTGAAAGATGGGACTGTGTAAAAATAGATATTCGTAAGGGAGTGAAAGATCGTGCGAATGAAAAAAAAAGTATTCTTGAGGAAGTGAAAGATGGGACTGTGTAAAAATAGATATTCGTGAGCGAGTGAAAGATCGTGCGACTGTAAAAAAAAATAGGTATTAATGAGGTGTGATGACCTGTCCGAACAGAAGAGAGATACGATGATGAAATTACTACTTTATTCACTTCGGTGTAAATCACATGTTCTCGGTTTTTTAAGCCCGTGCCACTGTATGCCTCAACTTTACTGCGTTGAATGAAGAATAGGAACTGTCCATCAATTAACTGCACGAGAGTTAGATAGGGACGACACAGTTTTATATATAATATGTGCAGCTAAGTGCTGGGAATGAGCTCCACTGCTGCAAACAATAATAATAAAGTGGAAAATCGCACGCTCTAGGAATTCTCGCTTTACAGACCTCAAGGACTCGGCGAAAGGATAACCAACCTTTGCCTATACTGTGGTTTCTTTTGAACCACAAAAATAGAAAGACAGATTCTCCAAGAATCTAGATTCCCCCTTGGAATCGCACCCTCACTTCAAGGATTAATTTGAGAAAGACGGCGTCCTTTTGACGCGTGTCGCAACGACCTTCGTTCGACAGTTACGCACAGACTAGTGTTTCAAATCTACCGCCTAGCCTCATCGCCGCACTAGCGCCCCTAGGCTAGTCATTTACGGCCATAAAGAACTTCTTAGCATTGATTCCTAAAATTATTAATCATGTTGAAACCACATGTTGCGTCTCACATTTGCTGGAACATGGGCAAGTATGCCTGGTAGAACCTGTTCCAGATCAGATACTTCGCGGAGGTCATGCGGGATGGTAAAAGGTATGGCCCGACTAAGCAGTCGCCGACCAAACCTGCCCACACATTTACTGCGAAACGATGCTGTGCCGCATGGGTGCGCACACCGTGGGGGTTCTCGTGAGCCCACAAATGCGCATTGTGCTGATTGAATACGCCATCCCGAGTGAAACTGGCCTCATCAGTAAACAAAACATAAGCTGGGAGATTCACATCTTGGGCACTTTATTGGAGATACCACTGCACAAAATGCACACGTGCAGGATGATCTGCGGGGAGAAGTAACTGAACCCTTTGGAGATAAAAGGGGTGTAAGGACTCGCCGTGCAGTGCAAAATACGCTGTACACTGCAACGAGACACTCCTAAGGCAGAGGCAACGGCACGTGTGCTGGTACTAGGATTAGTCTCCACAGCATCCAACACACTTTCTTCCATGGCGGGAGTACGCGTCGATCGTGGTCTGCCCTCACTTCTGCTACCTCTTAACGACCCATAATCGCACAAAGTTTGATGCGCACGCGCAAACAAACGGTGGCCCGGTACATGTCTGTGTGGGAAGCGTTCTTGATACATTCGTTGAGCGGCTCGTCCGTTGCCCTCAGCTATTCCATACACTAAGTGCATGTCTGCCAGTTTCGAATAACTTTGCATGCTCTTCGTCAATCGACTACCGCTCGAATGAGGAAATCCGAAATTTCCCCTCTAGCGCACTGATGAACAGCGCCGCCTATTGACTTACGGTGACGTTTCCGGTTATGGGTTCCTATGCAATTCTCATTCCTTTAGATGTTATCTATCTCCCCTAAAAGTTTGTACCTATATTTTTGAGACACCCTGTATAAGTACACAGTCATTTTACACGGTCTGAAGACTTATCAGGCAAATAACATGAGTGTCGGAACACTTTCGATAACACAGTGTAAGCAATGCGAAAAATCCATCCACAGTTATTGAAGATGAACACAGAATTGTCAGATGTCAAAAATTGGACTGAAACAAGGTGAAATCAATCAACTGAAGCCCCATGCTGTTATTACTGACGGGTCGCTTCGCCAGAGATTATTTCAATCTCCAACTTCGGCTGGAAAAATAAATTCCTACTTGGAGAAATCGCAGTCCGATTAGCTCTAGACCATCTTCGTCTCGTTGGCCATTAGAAAATGAAATATTATTCAGGAAACTTTTCGCTCTTCCATGCGAAGTACGAAGGTCATTATGCAAAGAAAACGAAAAATCAATCTCCACATTTTCAATTAAAAGTGCACTTTTTAGATGAACTCTGAAACCGAAAAATGCGGTTTTTGTAAGATCTACAACTTTTGTAGACCTGTCCTTAGTTTCCTCTCTCTCACTGTCTCTAGCTGCTTCTCTTTTTCACAGTCTCTCTTTTTTCTCTCCTTTTGACTCTCTCAGTTTCTCTCCCTTCGCCACTCTCACTGTATCCAGCTTTATCTCTCTTTGCCTGTCTCTGTATGGCTGCTGATCCCTCCTCTTTTTCTCTGCTTCTTTTGGGCTGTGCTTTTGTCTGATTGTCTCCGCTCTGTATATCGTTTTCTGACTGTCCCCCTTTTCTCGCTGAATGATTACTACACTATCGGACTGTATCTTTCGGTCACTATCTCTTCGCTCTCCATCTCTGGCACAATGATTATCATCTTTTTTCTCTCCTTTTATTTCTGTATCATTATTTAACTACCTGACCTTTATATCCCCTTTTCCTGCTTATTTCCTTTCACTTCTCCCTCTCTGTATCCTTCTCTACCTGTCTGTTTCTCTTTTCTCTGCCTGTCTGTATCTTTATATCTTCTCTGCCTGTATATTTCTTTCTCTCTTCTCTGCCTGTATATTTCTTTCTCTCTTCTCTGCCTGTATATTTCTTTCTCTCTTCTCTGCCTGTATATTTCTTTCTCTTCTCCGCCTGTCTATATCTTTCTTCTCTGCCTGCCTGTTTCTTTCTCTCTTCTCTGCCTGTTTCTTTCTTCTCTGCCTGTGTTTCTTTCTCTCTTCTCCGCCTGTCTATTTCTTTCTTCTCTGCCTGTCTGTTTCTTTCTGCCTGTATGTATCTTTACCTCTTTCTCTGCCTATCTGTTTCTTTCCCTCTGCCTGTCTGTATATTTACCTCTTCTCTGCTTGTCTGTTTCTTTCTCTCTTTGCCTACTGTATTTTTATCTCTTCTCTGCTTGTCTGTATCCTTCTCTACCAGTCTGTATTTTTCTGTCTTCTCTGCGTGTCTGTTTCTTTCTCTCTTCTCTACCTGTGTATATTTTTTTTATCTCTTCTCTGTTTGTCTGTATCCTTCGCTCTTCTCTGCCTGTTCATATCTTTATCTCTTCTCTGTCTGTATGTTTCTTTCTGTCTTCTCTGTCTGTTTGCTTCTTTATCCATTCTCTACCTGTCCGTATCTTCTTATCTTCTCTGTCTGTCTGTATCTTTATCTCTTCTCTGTCTGTTTCTTTCTCTCTTTTCTGCCTGTCTGTATCTTTTTATCTTCTTTGCATGTCTGTTTCTTTATTTCTGTTTCTATATTTATATCTTCTTTGCCTGTCTGTTTCTTTCTCTCTTCTCTACCTGTCTGTATCATTATCTCTGTCTGTCTGTTTCTTTATCTCTTCTCTGTGTGTTTCTTTTTCTCTTTTCTGTCTGTCTGTATCTTTCTCTCTTCTCTACCTATAAGTTTCTTTCTCCCTGTCTGTCTGTATCTTTAACTCTTCTCTGATTGTATGTTTCTTTCTCTCTTCTCTGCCTATCTCTTTCTTTCTCTCTTCTCTGCCTATCTGTTTCTTTATCTTTGTCTCATCTCTCTTTACACCGTTGTCTATCTGACTGATTGCCTCTCATCTCTTGTCTTATTTTCTCTATCTTTGTTTCTGTCTGTGATTGGCTGTCACTCTATTTCTGTCTGCTGGTATCTTTGTTTGACTGTCTCCTCTATCTGTCTAATTGACTGTCATTCTTCCTTTATCTCTGTCTGACTAAATGTATCTTTCTATTTCCTTTTTCTCTCTCTCAGTCTATATTTATATCTCTTTGTCTGACTATCAGTAAGTCTCCGTCTTATTGAATATCACTTCTCTGTCTGAGTCTCTTTTCTTTCTTTGTATCTATCAAACTGACTGTCCCTCTTACCTCTGCTTCTATATTATCTCTTCTCCGTCTGCCTGTCTCTCTTTATCGTTTTCTATGTCTTACTGTCTCCGCTGTCTGACTGAATGTCACTCTTCTCTACTTGGGAGCGGAGATAGCTCAGTCAGTAGCGCGCCAGGCTCGTAATTTGCAGTTCCCAGGTTCGAGTCCCCCCTGTACCAGCGTTGAGATTTATCTCCGCAAAACTCTCCGCCCTACCCTTAGTCAGTAGGAGAAACCGACGCGGTTGGAAAAGCCTCCGTCCGTTGGATGGGACGTTAAACCGTGGACCGTGTGCAGGAAAAGCCAGACACTGTGCACGTTAAAGAAAACGCCGGATGGCTAGACGGGAGGCTGCCATCTCTCTCTCAACAGATGCCGTTTGGGTCTCTTGGGATCCTTAGGAACTGCCCATTTAGCCCATTGTGTTAAATAAAAATGCCACTCAGACGTAAAACAACGCAGGAAGACAAATCCAAAGAAACCTAGACATTAATCTCCCATATGATTCTGTAGAAAAAGTGACCATCCTTAACCCATTGATTTAAAATGCAAAATTATTTTCCTGTTACAGATATCTGAAACCCTGAAATACTAGGACGAACAGAAAGCTTCTGGAACCATCTTCGCAGCAGCAGCTGTTAACTTTGCAGCTGAACTTCTTCATTCCAGGTCTTCCATTTCTAGGAATGTCTGCATCGTTTCCTGTTGTAGTGACGGTTTATTTTTTTCTCAGTGATGTCACTCAGAGACTCGAATCGACACGGCTTAACGTCCCATCGAGAGAGACGTTTGGTTTGTTTTGGTTTACCTCTGAGCGGCACTTTTTTTGCACACAATAGGCTAAATGGCCAGGTCACAAGGACTCCGAAGGCGCAGAGAAGGTTGGGGGAGGGGACCCACTGAAACGGCTGTTGGGAGATAGATGGTAGCCTTCCGTCAAGGTATGTAGCCTTCCGTCTTTAACGTGCACAGGGTATGACTCTACCACACAGGGGGCCACGGCTTAACGTCCCATCCGACGGACGGCGGCCTTTCCAAGCCTATCTGTGTCACCTACTGACCGTGGGCAGGGGTCTTGGAAAGGAAATAAATACTCTTTTCCCCTGATTTCCGTGTTAACCGTTTTGCATTGTAATTACAAGTTTTCATCCCCTGTAAAGCTAACTTTACCACAATCAATTCATATTTGCGGAGATAAATCTCAACGCTGACCCACCTCGGACTCGAACCTGGGATCTACAGATTACGAGTCTGGCGCGCTACCGACTGAGCATACCCGCCCCTCACTCAGAGGTATAAAAAACAACAACCCGAGTCCTCACAGAATTTCTCCTCGGTGTATCCTTCCTCTTCTTCGCGCATGCGCATTCGGGAACATCATAAAAGAATCCTTCGCTAGAAATGAAAGCTACTTCTTAGAATGTTGGATCTGTTCCTTTCCCTTCTTCACTCACCCAACAGACAGACGATCCACGCGAGTACCAAACGTTTCATTCGCCTCGGGCCACAACGATGAAGATGACGTCGCTTAATCATATCGTCAGACTTTCTCACTCTTCGCCAAACGATCGTGGGCGTTTCGCGGTAATTTGGTTGCTGCAGACGAAATGATCCGCCATTGTAATTTAAAACTTTGCCGCTATTATCGCAGCGAAACTGCAAAATTAGTGGATTCGATAATATTTGGTGGCTGAGGATCAGGTGTGTTTCCAAGAATCTTTTTTAAATTACAGAGAAGACATTTCGGAAACGAAGAGATTGCGAAAGAGTGATCGATGTTCGTGGAATTCCGATCTCTAGGAACGAAAGAGTTCTAAAAATAGAAATCTGCTGGAATTGTTTATAACACTGATTGCAGGTAAATGAAATTTCTAATGTTAGATACAATCGCTCAAAAAAGTATCTGAACACCATGGTTGATGACAGAATTCAGAAAAAATATCTGGCAACGATTTTTTTTAATTCAGTGATCTGGCAACCTTCGTGTCACGTGACAAATGTCCCGCAAAATCTTTCAAATGAACCACATCACAGGGACGTACGGTCGCTCAAAAAAGTATCCAAACACTATGATTGATGACAGAATTGAGAAAAAAATATCTGGCAACGATATTTTTTAATTTAGTGATCTGGCAACCTTCGTGTCACGTGACAAATGTCCCGCAAAATCTTTCAAATGAACCACATCACAGGGACGTACAGTCGCTCAAAAAAGTATCCAAACACTATGATTGATGAAAGAATTCAGAAAAAATATCTGGCAACCATTTTTTTTTATTTAGTGATCTGGCAACCTTCGTGTCACGTGACAAATGTCCCGCAAAATCTTTCAAATGAACCACATCACAGGGACGTACAGTCGCTCAAAAAAGTATCCAAACAGTATGATTGATGACAGAATTCAGAAAAAATATCTGGCAACCATTTTTTTTAATTTAGTGATCTGGCAACCTTCGTGTCACGTGACAAATGTCCCGCAAAATCTTTCAAATGAACCACATCACAGGGACGTACAGTCGCTCAAAAATGTATCCAAACACTATGATTGATGACAAAATTCAGAAAAAATATCTGGCAACCATTTTTTTTAATTTAGTGATCTGGCAACGTTCGTATCACGTGACACGAACGTTGCCAGAGCACTAATTTCTAAATCTAAAATCGTTGCCAGATATTTTTTCTGAATTCTGTCATCCACCATAGTGTTTGAGCGACTGTACAGTCCCGGATCAAGGAAAAAAATAAGGGGGGTAGGGAAGGAAACTGAATTTTCATTGTAGCATAACATTCCTCCTCCCCCCCCCCCATTATAAAGGTCTTTAACATAGTTCTTTGGAAATGTATGATCAGTGGTGTATTTTGAAAATATGTTGGAAATATTTGATTTATTCCGAAAAAATTGAAAAATAGGTATTGGGTTGGGTTGTTTTTCTTCTGAGCGGCACTGGGGGGACATAAAACTACCGCTCATAGGTAAAACAATCCACTAAAAATAGATTTAAAAAAAAGCTTAAAAATGTTATTCAACATAAAATATCATTTTAACCTTTCCTAGTGGAGTATTTTAACAATTGGGATACCTTACCTAAGTCTCATTCTCATAGAGACAATCCCCCCCCCCCCTCCGAAAAAAAAATAAAATAAATTAATTCTACGGACAGAAATTAACCCACTGGAATAGCTGTTAAGAGACATATGGAAACCTACCGTGAAAGCCATTCAGCGTGTTCTTTAAAATACCTGGATTTCCCCAGTTCGAACCCCAGCTGGGTCAGCGTTGAGATTTATCTTCGCAAAACTCCCCGTCCTGCTGACGGTCAGTAAGGGACACCGATGGGATTAAGAAGGCCTCCGTCCGTCGGATGGGACGTTAAGCCGTTACCCCACATACGGGGTCACGGCTTCACAGGGTCCCGCATACGGGGTACCATCTGTTCCCCAACAGCTGTTCCAGTGGGTCCACTCCCCCAACCTTCTCTGAGCCTTCATGGTCCTTTGGGTCTGGCCATTTAGCCCATGGTGTGCAATAAAGTGTCGCTCAAAGGTAAAACAACCCAACTCTTTAAAATACACAAGGCTCTCCCACACACGAAGCCACTGGATCGGATTATTTTACTTCTGAGCGGCACTTTTTTTGCACACACTAGGCGAAATTGCCAGGTCACATGAGCTCTAAGAATATTGATGAGAGTTGACATCCTCGACAGCTCTTAGGAGTCAGACAGAGATCTACCGTCAAGATCATCCAGTGTGTTCTGTAAAGTGCACAGATTATAGCTCTCCTGGACAAGGTATAAGTTTCGGTTAGGTTAGGTTGTTTTATCTCTGAACGGCATTTTTTGCATACGATGGGCTAAATTACCAGATCACATGGACCCCGAAGGCTCAGAGAAGGTTGGGGGAGGGGACCCACTGGAACAGCTGATGGGAGACAGATGGTAGCCTCGCGTCAAGGCCATCCAGCGTGTTCTTTAACGTTGAGTTGTTTTACCTCTGAGCGGCACTTTATTGCCCACCATGGGCTAAATGACCAGGTCACAAGGACCCCGAAGGCTCAGAGAAGGTTGGGGGAGGGGACCCACTGGAACAACTGATGGGAGACAGATGGTAGCCTCACGTCAAGGCCATCCACAGTGTTCTTTAACGTGCACAGGATATGGCTCTCCCGCACACGGAACCACGGCTTAACGTCCCATCCGACAGACGGCGGCCTTTCTAAGCCCATTGGTGTCCCCTGCTGACCGTGGGCAGGGTGGGGTAGTTTTGCGGAGATAAATCTCAACGCTGACCCAGCTGGGACTCGAACCAGGGAACTACAGATTACGAGCCTGGGCGCGCTACCGACTGAGCCACCCCCATCCCATAAGTTTCGGTAAATGCTGATAGAGTTTATTACATTATACATTATCGGTCCAATATCTAAAGAGAAAGGGACACTGCAACATTTAACAAAAGTATGGCTCATTTTAAACTTTCCCCTAAAAATTTAGAGAACAGATAAAAAAAAATTGTAACGATTTCAGCGCTTCCTTCCTACTTTGCATTATAAAGTAAAAATGCCTCAACGAAATTGCAACAAAAAATCCTCGGTGGATTCATTTTTCGATCGCTGTCACAATTTTCTTTTCTTTTTTTTTCCTGTTAGTAAAAATGGAAGTCTCTGTTCGTTTGTTTTTTTTTCTTGAAAGGAACATTTCAGTTTTGAAAGCTGGAAAAAGGAGAGTCAGGACCAACAGAGAACTTTCTTTGCTGCAAAAGAAGGTCAGGCGTTTCTTGTCAGCGATAAAAATAACAGAAACGCCTTTGGTCCAAAAGAAAGATCGTTTTTTTTTGCAAGAGTCAAGAACAATACAATCATCTTCATCCCAAATTCTCATCAGTTTTGTTGCGAGTAGTGATGGGTTGTTTTACGTCTGTGTGGCACTTTTTTGGGACAAAACGGGATGGATTGCCAGGTTACAAGGACCCCGAGGGCTCAGAGAAGGTTGAGGGAAGTATTTGGGTTGGATTTTTTACCTCTGAGCGCGCTCCTTTTGCACACAACGGGATAAATGACCAGATCACAAGGACCCCTAGGGCTCAGAGAAGGTTGTGGGAAGGATTTGGGTTGTGTTGGGTTTTTTACCTCTGAGGGGCACTTTTTTTTTAACACAACGTGACAAATGGCCAGATCACAAGGACCCCTAGGGCTCAGAGAAGGTTGTGGGAAGGAATTGGGTTGTGTTGGATTTTTTACCTCTGAGGGGCACTTTTTTTTTAACACACGTGACAAATGGCCAGATCACAAGGATCCCTAGGGCTCAGAGAAGGTTGTGGGAAGGAATTTGGTTGTGTTGGAATTTTTACCTCTGAGGCGCACTTGTTTTTAATACAACGTGACAAATGGCCAGATCACAAGAACCCCTAGGGCTCAGAGAATGTTGTGGGAAGGAATTGGGTTCTGCTGGATTTTTTTACCTCTGAGGGGCACTTTTTTTTTAACACAACGTGACAAATGGCCAGATCACAAGGACCCCTAGGGCTCAGAGAAGGTTGTGGGAAGGAATTGGGTTGTGTTGGATTTTTTTACCTCTGAGGGGCACTTTTTTTTAACACAACGTGATAAATGGCCAGATCACAAGATATTTTTCTCTTTCTCAAATGACCATCTGTTTCGTCATAGCCATGAATAGTGAGAGAAATATTTTTTCTTCTGTCTCAAATGACTATCGGTTTCGTCACAATCATCAATAGTGAGAGAAATATTTTTCTCTTAAATAACCATTAGTTTGGTCACAGCCATCAACAGTGAGAGAAATATTTTTTCTTTCAAATGACTATCGGTTTCGTCACAATCATCAATAGTGACAGAAATATTTTTCTCTTAAATAACCATCAGTTTCGTCATAGCCATCAACAGTGAGAGAAATATTTTTTCTTGTCTCAAATGACTATCGGTTTCGTCACAATCATCAATAGTGAGAGAAATATTTTTCTCTTAAATAACTATCGGTTTCGTCACAGCCATCAACAGTGAAAGAAATATTTTTTTTTTCAAATGACCATTAGTTTCGTCACAGCCATCAATAGTGAGAGAAATATTTTTTCTCTCTCTCAAATGACCATCAGTTTTGTCACAGCCATGAATAGCAAGAGAAATATCTTTTCTTCTCTCTCAAATGGCTATGGGTTTCGTCACAGCCATCAATAGTGAGAGAAATATTTTTTATCTCTCTTAAATGACCATCAATTTTGTCACAGCCATCAAGAGCAAGAGAAATATTTTTTCTTCTCTCAAATGACTATGGGTTTCGTCACAATCATCAATAGTGAGAGAAATATTTTTCTCTCAAATGATTATCAGTTTCGTCACAACCATCGATAGTGAGATAAATATTTTTTCTCTTTCTCAAATGACTATTGGTTTCGTCACAATCATCAACAGTGAGAGAAATATTTTTCTCTTAAATAACCATCAGTTTCGTCACAGCCATCAACAGTAAGAGAAATATTTTTTTTCTCAGATGACCATTAGTTTTGTCTCAACTATCGATAGTGAGAGAATAATTTTGCTCTCAAATGACCATCAGTTTCGGAAAATATTTTTTTTTTTATCTCAAACGACTATCAGTTTCGTCAGAACCATCAGTCGTAATAGAAATATTTTCTCTCTCAAATGACAATCAGTTTCGTCACAGCCATCAATAGTGAAAGAATTTTTTTTCTCAATTGACCATCAGTTTCGTCACAACCATCAATAGCGAGAGAAATATTTTTTCTCTGAAATGACTATCGGTTTCGTCATAATCATCAATAGTGAGAAAAATATTTTTTTTTCAAGTGACCATTAGTTTCGTCTCAACCATCGATAGTGAGAGAATGATTTTGTTCTCAAATGACCATAGTTTTCGACAAAATTTCGAGAAATATTTTTTTTTTATCTCAAATGAGTATCAGTTTCGTCAGAACCATCAACAGTGAGAGCAAACTTTTTCTCTTTAACGACCTTCAGTTTCTTCACAACCGTCAATAGTTAGAGAGAAAAAATCTTGTCTCAAATACGCATCACTTTCGTTGCAATCGTCAATAATGATAGAAACAATTTTTCTTGCAAATAACCATCAGTTTCATCATAACCGTCAAACGTAACAAAAAAGATAATTCTCAAAAATGTGTCAATTATGACAGGTTGTTGGGTTGTTTTACCTCTGAGCGGCACTTTTTTGCACACCATGGGCTAAATGGCCAGTTCACATGGACCCCGAAGGCTCAGAGAAGGTTGGGGGAGGGGACCCACTGGAATAGCTGTTGGGAGACAGATGGTAACCTCCCGTCAAGGCCATCCAGTGTGTTCTTTAACGTGCACAGGGTATCGCTCTCCCGCACACGAGGGCCACGGCTTAACGTCCCATCCGACGGACGGCGGCCTTTCCAAGCCCATCGATGTCCTCTACTGATCGCGGGCAGGGTAGTTTTGCGGAGATAAATCTCAACGCTGACCCAGCTGGGACTCGAACCTGAGAACTACAGATTACGAGCCTTTCGCGTTACCGACTGAGCCACCCCGCCCCATCAATTATGACAGAAACAACACAAAATACCCCAAATGACCATCTGCGTTGTTACAGGCAACAAGAACAACAGGAACGGCATCGTTTGAAATGATCATCGAATTTCTCCTCAGCTGCGAAGGGCTTTACCTGTGCGAAGGTCGTGGCCTTTGCATCAATGAAGTGGTTTCCATTTCCTTGTTACTCTTCCTCTCGGATCTCCCGCAGGGACGAAGATGCAGATGACATTCAGCTTCCAGACTCCCTCGCAAATGTCAGACGATGCGGTGCTCCGCAGAGCCGTGCGCGACTCTCGATGCCGTAACGCGCCACTTTTCCTTCTTGTGTTGCTTCACCAGTTACGCTTTCATTCAAAAGATTTTAAACAATGTTTTTTTTGTCTCCCGATCGCGAAGAGATTAAGAAATTGTTTTTTTATATACCAAAAGCAAAAAACGTTATTTAAAATTTTCTCCCCAATTTTAAGTTTATTACTTTTGCTGTAGATCGAACTCGGATCTACAGAAGGAAAAAAAATCATTGGTTTGAGTGGGATAAGGACGGGGAAAAACGAAAAGGGGAAAGAGTACAGTCGCTCAAAAAAGTATCCGAACGTTATGGTTGATCAGAGAATTCAGAAAAAATATCTGGCAACGATTATTTTAGAAATTAGTGATCTGGCAACCGTGTCACGTGATTACAGAATTCAGGAAAAATATCTGGAGCGTGTACAGCAACTGTACACGCTCCAGTTACCGTTCACAGCAAACTGGATCGTGTGCAGCAACTGCACACGCTCCAGTTTGCTGTGAACGGTAACTGCACACGCTCAATATTTCCGTGAGTGAGCCCACACGATCCAGGTTTTTGTGAGCTCACATGATCCAATGTGCTGTGAACATTAACCGCAACCGCTCCAGTTTGCTGTGAACGGTAACTGCACACGCTCCATATTCATTGCATTATATATTTATACGCATTATATATATTAAAAAAGTATCCGAACACTACGGTTGATTACAGAATTCAGGAAAAATATCTGGCAACGATTATTTTAGAAATTAGTGATCTGGCAACCGTGTTACGTGACACGAAGGTTGCCAGATCACTAATTTCTAAAATAATCGTTGCCAGATATTTTTCCTGAATTCTGTAATCAACCGTAGTGTTCGGATACTTTTTTGAGCGACTGTACAACAACCCTGAAATTATCTTGGTAGAGCATAGTGACCAAGGAGTTAACATTAAGCAGAGTGATTTCATTTTTTACCCTCATCTATCCTATCAGGAGAAGATTACCTCTTTTACCTCATCATCCTATCAGGAGAAGAGAATCATCTTTTTTTTTCATTCATTTACACCTCCATCCCGTTAACTACAGCTGGGTCAGCGTTGAGATTTATCTCCGCAAAATTCTCCGCCCCTATCCACGGTCAGTAGGGGACACCGATGGGCTTGGAAAGGCCGCCGTCCGTCGGATGGGACGTTAAGCCGTGGCCCCGTGTGCGGGAGAGCCATGTGCACGTTAAAGAACACGCTGGATGGCCTTGACTGGAGGCTACCATCTGTTTCAATTGGTCCCCTCCCAAACCTTCTCTGAGCTTTCGGAGTCCTTGTGACCTGGCCATTTAGCCCATGATGTGCAAAAAAGTGCAGCTCAGAGATAAAACAACCCAACCCGTTAACTATTTCTTCTTTTTTTATCCTATTTAAACATAAAAATCAGTATTAATCATCACACAACCTTTTAAATTAACCTCCATGTTACAGTTTCTATAACCTTGGCTCCTTCTCTTTCACCTGAAAGAATGCCTACTTACTCTTCGTGGAAAGCTCTGACATAACACCACGCCAACTAATTAATATGCACGCGGAAGGGCTCCCCCAACACTTTTCTGGAATTTCGCGCTCGTAATGATTTTGTTTCCAATTAAATCTTCTCGACTCTTTCCGAGATGAATGTATCACAGAAAAATCGGTCGGTTGGCGAACTTCGAGGAAGACTTCATTTCGACGCTGGTAAAATAAATTATTCGTTGCCATGGTGACGGTCTCTTGGGCGTTCCTCCATGCGCCACAGACAGCATCGCTACTGTGCAGTCTGCTCCTGAAGATTTCTGTTCGTTACGTCACTGGCGTTTCTTGTACAATTCGGGTTTCCTCTCCCTAGATAACAGGTTCACCAAATATATCAGTGGCGGGGGTGGCTCAGTTGGTAGCGCTCCAGGCTCGTAATCTGAATTCTGAGTAGTTCCCAGGTTCGAGTCCCAGCTGGGTCAGAGTTGAGATTTATCTCCGCAAAATTTCCCGCCCTGCCCACAGTAGGGGACACCGATGGACTTGAAAAGTCCGTCGGATGGGACGTTAAGCCGTGGCTCCGTGTGCGGGAGAGCCTTACCCTGTGCACGTTAAAGAACACGCTGGATGGGTTTGACGGGAGGTTACCATCTGTCTCCCAACAGCTGTTCCAGTGGGTTTCCTACCCCAACCTTCTCCGAGCCTTCGGGGTCCTTGTGACCTGGCCATTTAACCCATGGTGTGCAAAAAAGTGCCACTCACAGGTAAAACAACCCAACCCAAATATTTCAATTATAGAAACTTTGAATTATAGCACGAAAACTGTAGAAAAAGAAAATATGCGGAGCAGCATATGCTATATTAACTGAAGTTGGATTGTTTTACCTCTGAGCGGCACTTTTTTGCACACCATGGGCTAAATGGCCAGGTCACATGGACCCCGAAGGCTCAGAGAAGGTTGGGGACCCACTTGAACAGCTGTTGGGAGACAGATGGTAGTCTCCCGCCAAAGCCATCCAGCGTGTTCTTTAACGTGCACAGGATATGGCTCTCCCGTACACGGAGTCACTGGTTAACGTCCTATCCGACGGACGGCTGCCTTTCTAAGCCCATCGGTGTCCCCTACGACCGTAGACAGTGCTGGGAGTTTTGCGGTGATAAATCTCAATGCTGATCCAGCTGGGACTCGAACCTGGGAACTACAGATTATGAGCCTGGCGCGCTACCGACTGAGCCACCCCCGCCCATTAACTGAAGTAGTGTAAGGATCGTTTTACCTCTGAGCAGCATTTTTTTTGTCACACAATGGGCAGTATTTGGCACAATTACGATCCCTATATCTGTTTCTGAAACTATCGATGCCGCAATATCTGCCTCTGAAACTATTCTTTTTGAACAAATATCTATCTCTGAAACTATTGGGACCCAAATATTTGCCTGCGAAACTATTTTGATACCAATATCTGCCTATGAGCACCATTTTAAGATCAATATCTGCCTATGAGCACCATTTTAAGATCAATATCTGTCTCTTAATGCTTCTCGATTACCACCCTTATTTCTGTATCCGGCCTGAAATATTTTTAAGACCAATATCTAGACCTGAAATAACTTTAAGACCAATATCTATCTCTGAACCCATTTTGAAACCAATATCTATCTCTGAAATTATTTTGACACCAATATCTGTCTATGAAATTATCATTTTGAAACCAATATCTATCTCTGAAATTATTTTGACACCAATATCTGTCTATGAAATTATTTTTGAACCAATATCTGTTCCTGAAACCATTTTAAGACCAATATCTCGCTCTAAAACCATTTCTATACCAATATCTCTCTCTGGTGCAATTTTAAGACCATTATCTGTCTCTAAAACCATTTTAAGACCAATGTCTTTCTCTGGTGCAATTTTAAGACCATTATCTGTCTCTAAAACCATTTTAAGACCAACACCTGTCTCTGAAACCATTTTGATACTAATATCTGTCTCTGAAACCACTTCTATACCAATGTCTTTCTCTGGTGCAATTTTAAGACCATTATCTGTCTCTAAAACCATTTTAAGACCAACACCTGTCTCTGAAACCATTTCGATACTAATATCTGTCTCTGAAACCAGTTCTATACCAATGTCTCTCTCTCTGGTACAATTTTAAGACCATTATCTGTCTCTAAAAGCATTTTAAGACCAATACTTGTCTCTGAAACCACTTCTATACCAATGTCTCTCTTTGGTGCAATTTTAAGACCATTATCTGCCTCTGAAATCATTTTGGTATTAATTCTTCTGAAATGTCTTCTGAAACTATTTTCATTCCAATATCTGTTGTGAAATCATTTTGACATAAATATATGTCTCAGAAAACATTTTAATACCAATATCTGTCTCTAAAACAATTTTAAGATCATTATCTCTCTCTCAAACCATAATATCATTATCTATCCCTGAAACAATTTTAAGACCTCTCTCTGTCTCTGAAACTGAAACAATTTTAAAGCCACGATCTGTCTCTGAAATCATTTTAAGGACAATATATGTCTGTGTAATTATTTTGATCAGTTTTCTGTCTGTGAAACCTTTTGATAGCAATATGTTTCTCTGAAACCATTTCGACACCAATATCTGCCTCTTTAACGATTTTCCTACCAATATCTTTCTCTGAAACCATTTCGACACCAATATCTGCCTCTTTAACAATTTTCCTACCAATATCTTTCTCTGAAACTGTCTTTACACCGATATCTGTCTCTGAAACCATTTCGACACCAATATCTGCCTCTTTAACGATTTTCCTACCAATATCTTGACGTGAGGCTACCATCTGTCTCCCAACAGCTATTCCAGTGGGTCTCCTCCCCCAAACTTCTCTGAGCTTTCGGGGTCCGTGTGACCTGGCCATTTAGCCCATGGTGTGCAAAAAAGTGCCGCTCAGAGGTAAAACAACCCAACGTTAAAGAACATGCTTGATGGTCTTGACGGGAGGCTACCATCTGTCTCCCAACAGCTATTCAAGTGGGTCCCATTCCCAAACCTTCTCTGAGGTATCGGGGTCCTTGTGACCTGATCATTTAGCCCATGGTGTGCAAAAAAGTGCCACTCAGAGGTAAAACAACCCAACGTTAAAGAACACGCTTGACGGGAGGCTACCATCGGTCTCCCAACAGCCGTTCCAGTGCGTCCCCTCCCCCAAACTTCTCTGAGCTTCCGGGGTCTTTGTGACCTGACCATTTAGCCCATGGTGTGCAAAAAAGTGCCGCTCAGAGGTAAAACAAC